>JAFREQ010000095.1:0-600000 GCA_025331565.1 Holacanthus passer | reverse complement strand
GCTTCTGACTTCAAAACAAATCACAGAACAAGCAACAAAAATATCTGTCAGGCCGAGAGATACAGGTGCTAAAGGAAACCGTTTCTACTAAATGACGGGAAGACATCCTGCAGGAAAACAACAAAAACAACATACATCCACGGCGCTCGTCTGTCGAAGGCTGCACATATTCTGCATTAAAACGTCATCAGTGCTAAAGAGCTGATCCTTTATCACGCAAAGCAAAGCAACACTTTGGACAGATGTCCTAAATACATGTGAAGAAGCAGCCTGAACATGACAGCTTCTTCTTCCTGAGCAAAACGACCTGAATAGGAACCGTATGGATGGTGAAGTGCTCCAAATGGGGTCTCCTCTATGGAACTCCAATTAGGAGCGGCTTCGCATCTATTGTGTCCTGTGGGAAAATCAATACAGGAGCTGCCTCGGAACTAATGTACTGAGAGGCCCCTTTCCTATCGCCGAGTTTCACAGGAGCAATATTCAAAAACATGTTCCCCGTCAGACCTCAGCTGGGGTTGGTCTTAATATGTTGCCACTGCAGGATTTATTTATCAGGGGGGGACGCGGAGCATTAGCAGGAGGGTGTCGTGTTTCTCCACATCCAGATAAAACAGTGAAGGAGCATCGAAAAACATCCATGTACAGTATCTGTGTTTTATTAAAAGATGAGCTGATATTCTCCTTAGCTCGGCAAAGGTCTATGAGGAGTCGGACGTTTCTTAGAAGCTCATCCTCTTTTTCATACCTGCCTAAAATGTTGTTTATAGCACCATCATCCACTTCAGGTCGGCGGTAGATCCATCAGGGCTAATGGGTGTTGTGCAACAAGCTGTATTCCAAATCCTCAAGATGACCCTAAAATTTTATATCTATCACATCATGCTGAAGGGGAATATTTTCATCTCATCTGATGGTGCAGACGTAAAAAAAAAACCCCATCTCATTCCTCAATTTAATATTTCACTCAAATTAATCATCATATAAGCTTCAAAGAACTCAAATGGAAGGGACACTATATAATACAGGATGTGCATGTGAGGGGGAAATCAAAGTATTACTGCATGTGTGAGTAAAGTATTTTCTGGCTGCAGTGGAAATCTGGTAAACTACCTCGAGTGATGTCACCTGAGTCAGCATCAATTGAAGTTTTGCAGCCGGCTCCTCACCTCTGCTGGGGGCTTGCAAATCGTGGCATGATGCAAACAGTGTCAGTGATCGAGTTGCACTGTGGGTAATGTAGGCAACCAGAATCTGGCAGACAAGGAAGAAGACTGTGTGGAATAAAAAAACACCTATATCTCTTTTGATCCTTCTTCATGTCCATTGTGTCTCACAGTGTTAAAAAAGTGCAATGTCTTGTAATGGATTTGGATATCCAGACTTAAAATCCTACATCTGGTCAAGCTTCAAAACCCTTCTCGTGATGCAAATATGTCTTTTCCTTGCATCTTTTCTACCTCATAAACACATGTTTTCCACAGTTAGTCATCTCCTCCAGAGAGGTCATTTTACAACATTGTCCCTACAGCTGCTAAATTGATTTTGACATATAAGCTTGTTGAAGAGCTTCTTTAAGAGGAAAATAAGGGATGAAGAGGTCAAAAATCAATGTACAGCCACAGTACTCGAGCACGGTTCTGTAAACAACCATCCTTAAAGGGTCAATTCACCCAAATCCCCAAAAAACATATTTTTACGCTTATTCCTAGTCGTTCCAGTTCCACACAGTCTTGGATTTATGTGCCGTATGTACAGTAAGAGCCACAATACAAAGAAGGTGAATGGAAGCACAAACAAAAGTCCATTCACCTCCATTTCAAGGTGTCGCCACGAATCTCCATATCCTGCAAGGCCACAAACCTCTGAAGGTAAAACGAGAAATGTTTGTTTCTACTCACTGATCCTTTAAAATATTCAAAACCAGAGCAATAATGCAGGCATGAGCATTTTGTTACTCTAATTAGTCGCAGCAGAGATGCGACCAGGCCCTTGTACCTACAGTCACAGTAAAAAAAAAAAGTATTTTAAAAAAATCCACAAGAAAATGATTACTCCGGTGCAGAGGCTACCAGTGCTTTATACATAACTTAGAAAAATTGTAAGAGCAGAAAGCAAGACAGATTGCAAACTAGCTCCCTGGTTACCACGAGAGAAGCCTTTTATGAGTATTATTAGAGCAGAGAACATAACAATAATGTCGTTTTATGACTTTCGCAAAATGATTTAAAGCTAAAATAACTGTTTTCTCTCTTCAGACACATAATAGAGAAACTAAAGGCAGGTTTTAAAAGCTGTGTTTGATTTATTTTCTCAAGATTTGCAACCTTTTGAGCAAATACTGTCTGTTCATTGCTTTTGATATATTAAAAACTATGGCTATCGTAGCCTGATTGTCAGTAAGTAAAATGTTTTCTCAACCACTTCAGGCGCCGCAGTTTGACGATGTCGCCGCCTTGTTCGCTCCTTGATCTTGACAACTCGTAACCCAGAAGACAAACCAGCAAAAATAAACTGCAGGGAGAGTTTAGAGAAAGTGTCTAGTCCTGCAGAAAGACACCTTCAAGTTAATATCAGCCGAGTTCAAATTGAAGAAATGGCAGTCCAAAGTCAAAGCAAGTGAAAGGAGCTTAACGGAGCTGACATTGTTGTCACTTCCTCCCAGAATTTACTTGCATCCCGGCTTTGAAGAGCAGCACTTCACAGTCTCCAGAAATTAAAAAAAAAAAGGGGGGGGATTAGGACCCACGTCGCAGCGTCGGGTACGGCAGGGAGGAATCTTTGAAGAAATAGACTTAAGACATAGAAAAGGAAACCTCAGTCGCACACACGTGAACATATCGCGTGTGTGTGCTCAGTCACTCTTGAAATCAGCTTCACACAAAAGGTGCAGAGTGTCTTCCTCTGGCTTCACCAGAATCACTTCAGTGGTCGATGCAAAGAAGACAGGATGCAGATTTGCAGGGGTTTTTTTTTTTCCAACATCAAGCCCGGTGCATTATTTACAGCTTGGCTTTTGTATGTGTTGTTCGTGTGTGTGCGTGTGTGTGCGTGTGTGTGCGTGCCGCGGCCTGCGTGTCGTGCAGAGAGCTCATCATTAACGTGTCCATGATATCTCTATCCTCTCTGACTTAGGTGAGAGAAGAGGTGACCTAGATAGGAGGAGAGCAATTTGCACTGTCCCTGCAAGTGAGAGATCGCGCCCGCTCCGTCAGACAATGTGACGATGATGTCGATAGATCCGAGATGGAGGGAGAGGCTTTGGTGTGTGAGGTGCAGTAAGATATTAGAAGCAAGTAATAACATGCATCTAAAAAGTAGAACAGCTGAATTCTAGCAACAGTGGTGAAAAGTATTGTAGAAATACAAAATATGAGCACACGTCTCCTGTTAGCTGTGTCCTCGTAAATATAACGTCTCTGTCCAATAAAACTTTTATCGTAAATGACTTTATCTCGACCACTTCTTTGGACTTCTCAACTGAGTCATGGCTTAAAACTGGCGACACAGTAAGTGCTTTTTTCCAAATTACGTTCCTCCAAATATACGTCCTTCGACTCCCCCGAGCTCAGTGGCAGAAGAGGTGGACTTGTAGTTGTCTATAAAAAAGATTTGCCCTCATCTCAGTGGAGAAACCTCCAGCTTTGAAATACTGATGTTCAAAATCAATCTTGATATCCCCATGTGTTGTATTCACCTCATAAACCAAATAGTAGCTTTTTTCAATCTGAATTTTCTATTTTTATTTCTTCTATTGATCTGAATGTATCATCTCCTACATCAGGCCACAATCTTGATTTGGTTTTTAACCTGGGTTTAGACCTGAGCTCCTTCTGCTTGAGGGATTTTATTTCAGATCATAAAATAGTTTTATTTGATATAAACTGCATTTCTGCAACACAAACACATTTTAAACAGCACTTTGGCTGCAGACTTTGCTGCTGCCTTCGGTGCTCATGGTTGTGTTACTCAGTACAACAATGTAAATGATATGTTTATTCAGTTTAACACAACGTGTTTGAGAACTGTGGAGCAAACAGTCCCAGCGGAAGCTTTTCTACCAACCTGGATAAACGAAAATATTAGAAAACTGAAAAGAAAAAGAACATAAATGGAGAAGCTCAAAGTTCATCGACTCCATACGAGGGAGTTATTATCTTCATTTAATTCACTTTTACTTTTTCAATCAAGTTGCCTCTTCAGCTCTCTTTGATATCAACAGTGTGGCAAACCCTGGCACTGTTTGTTCCACCTCTGAAGAGGACTGCGACAGGTTCTTAAATTATTTTGTTGAAAAGATAGAAAGCATCAATTACTCCCGTTGGGTCACATCTACCTTAACCCGAGCCGTCGTCCTCCACCGTCCTCTTAGAGAAGTTTAAGATTTGGTTGACATTATATCCCGTTTTAATCACACTACTTGTAAACTTGTTCCAAACTATTCAAAGAGGTTTTTAGAGTCGTCGCCCTTTGGCTTTTTCTGGCCCGTATTCAGCCTCTCCTTTAGAAACCTAGTTTAGAATTACAAATCACTTTTAGTTTCAAAAATTGTGGAAAAGGTTGTTGGTTTCTCAACAACTTTTAGAAAAGAAACTTGACAAATTCCAATCTGGCTTCAGACAGAACCACCAGAATGGAGGTCTTCAGAAAATGTTATCATTGAAGGGACGTCAGAGAAGAGCCAGGTGTCGGTGGAGTCTGAGCGATGAGCGGAAGCGAACTAAGGAGGCACATTTGAGTCCAAATTGAGGTTAACGTGACACAGAAACCGTCTTGTCTTCATCGCTCTTCTCCAAACTAGGTTGTGGTTGAAAGACTCAGCTCAGTCAAAAAAAAAAACTTCTGTTTTATAGCAAACTAGCCAGCAGCCTAATTTAACAAAGCAATAAACAGAGGCACAGGGAAAAACTCTGGGCTCCTCCTGTCAGGATTTGACTCTGGGCTGTCTCGTTTTTTTTTTTAAATAAAATAATTAGGGCTGCCGCTTTCACGTCGATGATTTTGTCTGATGATCTGTCTCAGAGCCCCCATTTGAATCATCAGTTTCAATCATCAAATGCTAATATTTTTATTCTCCCTGCAAAAGTACCTGATAAAAGCTTTCAGTGACAGCACAGTAACGGCTCCGTGCGCCGGCTGAGCCTTTGTTTTCCGAACCACCTCATCCTGTGTTACCAGGCTGCATAGTTTAGTCTTGACTCAAAGGTGGGCTAATGCCTCATAAAAGTTCGAAAGTTTGGATGTGCTTTGTCTTTTATTAGGCTGTATTAATGTTGCAGCAGTGCATTTTTGAGCAGGGAAAAGGTCCCTCGATGGTGTGTAGGTGTGTTCGGGCCCAGCGTGATATTTTTAGGTCCTGTGAAATGATCAAAAGCTCCACAACAACTTTTAAATGGACCTTGTGGTGATTTTCCCCCCCACAACTACAACTTCTGTTTCCAAAGGTCATGACTGAACGTTTAACAACATGGACAGGAAGTGATCAGAAAAATGAGAGTCAAATAACATAATTGTGATCCCACATGCATCAAGGAATTGAGCAACAAATATGTAAGTAAACCAAGCTTTGTCTGAGGTGAGTCTCCACAGTCTCAGACTTTGAAAACCTCTGTTCTATATTAACAACACAGAACTGATCAAAAACATGGAACCGTGAGGAAAATATGAAAAAAATGAAATAGCACACATATTCAGTTTTTCTTTCAGATGCCTTTAATGGAGCCAATCTCACTTAGAAAAGGTTATTGCGGAGCTTTAAAACATAGTGGATGCTGAATTTTCTGTTGCTGTGACAACGCTCCGGGCCGAGCGAGCCTATCAGGAACAGAATCTGAATGCACCTTTTTTAAAGGTATTTGCTTCATCATTACCGGACTGCGTCTGCAAAACCTGTTGACCCCAGTAGTCTGAAAAATTACAGCCACAGTCAGAGCGGGTGAAAAACAGAATTACGGTTTGTTATGTCTGCCTTGCCCGAGTCAGCGGAGGGGGTTAAAAGAAAAACAATATACTTGTGTTCTCTGCTGAGCTGAGTGCATTTTGAACCTCAGGTTGACCTGCAGCTCACCCTCCTCTCACAGGCCTCGAAACAAACTTTGTCTTACACGCCAAACACTGGATTATACATCTCCATACCTTCTCTGGAATTGATAGGCGACTCAGCTAAAACGTTTAAGGTTAGATGTGGGTTATTGCCTCAGCAGTTGATCCATCATCAGCTGGAAAAACGGAGAGTGTCTGACATATTCTCCTCCTCCTCCTGCTGAGATGCCCTTTAGCAAGGCGGTTGGACCGCGTCGCTCCGAGTGTTTGACTGCGTGAAGAGATGAAAAACACAGATTTAATTTAAAGTAGCTTTGACCGAGGTGGTTAAACTACATCTCCTCTCTCCTCCTACCGTGTGGTCCCTCTCTCCAGATAACATCGAAGACAAAGATGGCGCTCGTGATTGTTTTCGAGGCTCGCAGGTTCGGTGCTGGAGTGCTGATGCAGCGAGGTGGCCCCGCATAATAAGTCAGGGAGAGAGGGGAGCCAGACTCCGGGGACTGTGATTAACTCTCACCTACTACAAAGAACAGCGAGCCATTACAGAAAAATTATTTCTCAATTTGCTCTCCGGGAGTCTGTTTCTGGGAGTGGTTCCAACACAAACCCCCGAAAAATGTAGATGCGTCGCTCCCTGTAGGAACTTAGAAAGTAATGCGTGTGTAAATAATGTCTGGAGCAGCATCTCTATTCTAACGATTAGCTCTGTGCAACCTATGACTTGATGTGCGACTGCTTCAGGTCTGTTTGTGCGTGTTGTGTCGTCCTGGTCAATAAGAATCTGTGGGAGAAAAATGAGGCGTCGTCCGCCGGAGTGGGTTTAAGTGTTTTGACTTAGACTCTGTCTCATGGCAGAAAATGAGCGCTGCATGCTGATCAGTCTCTCTCTCTGTCTCAGAAAGGCTCTCGCTCGTTAGTCTCTCTGTGTGACTACCCATGATGCCCTGCTGCAGGATCAGGAGAGGTAATAGTAGTCGGAAAGTACTGCAGTAGTAGTGGCAAAAGAAGTAGTAGTGCAACTCAAAGGATAGCAGTAGAGAGCTACTTGCAATATTTGTAGTAGTTGCTGTAATTTTAAAGGGAATAATTGTATTAATAATTATTGTAAGAATATTACTACTGTCTAGATGTAGAGCAGTAATAAATAGTAGTAACAGTAGTAGTATTAATAGTGGCAATTGTAAGTCAAGTCAAGTAGATGTAGTTATATGTACAAAATAGTAGTACTTTGTTGTGTTGCTGTCATTGTTGTAGTACCAGATGTTGTTGTTTAGTTTGACTTGTTGTCAGAGTTGTAGTACTAATAGTAGTAGTCCATAAAGTTGTGGTTGTCTTTCTTATTGTTGTTATTTTAGTATTAGTAGTATGTCAGTAGATGATACTTTGCCTAATAATATTACAGCAATACCACTACTGTAATACTGCAATGGTATTACAGTAGTGGTAGTACTTTACAGTGAAGACATGTATGTTAACAGACAGAAAACAACAGAGGGTTTCCAAGTGGTTAGCACAATAAAAGCTTTTATTGGCAGTGATTTCCTCTGTCTCCAGTAAAGCTGCCATGGACAACTTTGCATGTTGGCAGCAGCAAAACAGGAGCGAGCGGTACCTGTTTAAAAAACATGTGAACTACGGTGTCGACGGCAAACCGCTCACAGCCTGCTCATGTGTGTTAATCTGGCTCTGTGTGATAGAGGCCGATGAAGGCGGGCGTGGAGCACATCCACATGGAAACCTCGTCTGGTGCGGCTTTAATTAGAGAAGAGTTTCACACTTCACAGTACGGTGAAGGCTAATGTGTAGGTGTGATGTATTCTCAAGTCTCTGTTCTGGTACAGCTGATCGCTACGCTATGAATAGACTGTGAAGTTCTGAGGTTTGCTGCGTTCGTCTTCGCCGCCTCCTTGACTCAGATCGGTACTGACGCTGCACCACTGAGTGTAACAGTCTGGAATTTATGTAAAAAGGGTAACGGACCTAAACTTTCATTCCACTCTTCTCTTCTCAATAATTTTTTATTTTGCATAGACCATAACTTCAGGTTTCCTGTTGGAGAATATGGAGCAGTTCCTTCAGGTCTCTTAATAACTGGCAGCTCTGTGGGTGTGTGTGTGTTTGTGTGTGTGTGTGTGTGTGTGTGTGCGTGCGAATGCATGTGTTGCTGTAAGCGCCAGCAATCTGAATGACACGCATTGTGGTTTCTCATTTTCGGCAGGTGCCTGACATGGCAGACCACAGCACACTTCCTCAGAACAGGGTGTGTGTTTGAATTAAGTAATCTGTGTGTATTTCAGTTTGAATTAGCGACAGGCACTTTTCTCCCCCCCCCCCCAAGTCAAAATATTTGACAATATTTTTGTGCTTCTTGATTTAAATCTGGCATTAAGACAAAGCCAGTATGACTCATTTAACTTTAAAAGCACACGCTGTTCAGATGTTTACCATGAAGTGAGCAGTTTCATATGAGCTGTCTGTTCGTTTGAGGACTTTCTGTGCTGACACATTGTCGTGAAGAGAGACGGTTGCCATGTTGACTCATGGCAACCGAGGACTTTCTGTAGATTTACGTTCCAGCTTTTAGTCTTTCCTGTGTACATTGCTTTTGACAAACAGCCTCTAACAGAGCACTTGATTGCGTCTCATATCTCAACAGCTGTAATCAGAAGAGTGAATGCACTCTCCAACATAATACACATGCTGTTCTTTGTGCTGTGTGTGTGGTGTTTAAGGGGAGAAGACTGGGGATTATGCACAGGATTGTGTGGATTGATTGTAGGTTGTAATGCACATCTTATTCTCTCTGCAGGGTTTGCAGGTGAAGGCAGATTATGTTCCCCTGCTTCAGTCCCTGGCCACATACGGATGGAGACTCACCTGTGTGCTGCCGACTCCTGTAATCAAGACTAACAGGTAATGACACTCATTTGACTATTTAAGGGACTTTAGGCAATCTCTGACCTCTAATGACCCCTGTTGGCAGCCAGCAGGAATTGCAACAACAGCAATTATGAGCCTTTGTTTTACTTTTTACCAACATTAGATCCTCAAATCCTTTACTAAAGCAAAGGAGTAATACCCCAATACAGAATTACTCTATTACAAGTAAGTCAGTAAGTTTTATTTAAGGGAATGAACAGAAGTATAATCAGCAAAAATGCACCAACAGGATCAAAAGTAAAAGTATTCATTTTGCAGAATGGCCCTTTTTAGAGTTTAAAAGTGTTGTAACTATTGTAATAATACATATTGTTGGATAAGTATCAATGATGCATTCACTTGTCAGCACCACTTTCTTCCTGTAGAAGGTAAAAGTGGAGCTGATTGAAAAATGTTAATCTCTGAGTATCTGAGTCTCTAAGTATCCTTTAAGTAAAGTACAAGTATACTGAAATATTATACTTATTGTAATTGTAGTAAAAGTACTTATCATGTTGCAGCACTGCTCCTGAATCATTTAAAAACCTGCCGGATTAACCCAAAAATACGTTCATGCTGAGCTTGAAACGAGACCCTTTTTCTTATTTCATAAAGAGGAGCTGACATGTGGGAGATACATGGTTTTCTCAAGATAACAACGAAGCAGCTTTTTGATTCTGTAACCTGATGTAACAGCTCTGAGTCACTGCAGTGTTTATAGCGAAAAGACATACTCGGACTTTATTTATTTATTTCGTTTCTTTGAAGCTCTGTGAATAAAATGAAAATGGAAAATGTCTCTTCTGCCATCTTTTAGTTCTGTTGCGGGGAAAGTTCACACAAGACCCGTGAAGTTTTTCTTAAGAAATGTGCATCTGAAAACTGAGCTTTGTGAGAAAAGGAAAGTATCAGGAGCTTATAACCTACTGTATGTAGACACTGAATGTATGTATGCTACAGTATCCCTGTGAAAACTGGAACACAGTAAACACGCGCACCTCGTCTGTTCAAGTTATTGTTCAAAGAAATGTGACAGCTGTTAGAAAATATTGACCTAAATCTGTTCCAATTTAGGCTGAGCTTCGAGCCGAGCGACGGCTCTGACTGTCGATGGAAAATCTCTTCACAGAAATGTAACAGTCCCTCGACTAAGCCTGCGCTGACTCATCACTCGTGGCTGCTATATGAGTGTACATCCGCTTATGGTCAAAGGCCTCGCGTGTTCTTCAGACCCCCTGAAGAGCTTCACTTCAAAACAGAATCTGGTCTTCAACGTGCTCATAATGTGCTGTACCAGTCAAATATTCCACTTCAGTATGGTCAGTTAAGACTCTTCAAACCAGACATAGAAAACACTCACTGGATGCAAAATACAAAACAGTAGACAAAAATAATATATTCAGAGGTCAGAGAACTATGAGACAACATTGTGATTAGTATGTTTATGTATAAATATGCGTGTGTGCGTCCATGCAGGAACAAATTCAGTCGTTACAAATGAGAAAAAGAAGAGATAGCATAAACAGGATAAGAGTACAGAGCAGCACGGAAACTGGATTCACAGTGTAGACGAGCTGTCATGGAAGAAACAGGTGAACGATCAACATTAAGTCCCATATGTTATAGTTAATCTATTAAACATTGAATTCACAAAGTAAAAGTAAAAACATTCATAACAGTTAACCCAACTTTAATTTAACAGTCACTTAGAATGTCGTATCAGCGTCTCGTTGGTCTCAGACAACTAATGGGTTGGTGAGCAGTAAATTGATTACAACACAAATCAACAGTGACAAAACACCTTTAGTAAAACGACTAATGCTCCAAGAACTGGCATCTGGGAAGAGGACTAAAGATATATATTTATTTGCCTGGTCACAGATTTGACCAATGGGGGCATCAGGTAAAAAAAGTAAATATCCAAAGAGTGAAGTAGAAGTAATTGTAAGTCTAAATAAGTTTTGTTATTCATGCTACCATGTTATTTTGCAAATGATTGGTCCCTGCTGTCCACACAGGCCACAAAAAGCTTCCTCCTAAAGTAAAAGTTATTTCAGTGTAAGTGACAGGGAACAAAATCCACAGTCCTTCATCCATGTGAAAAGCTGGATCAGTCATGTTAGTGTCAAATTCCCACTTCCTGCCCCTCTGCTTTGACCCAGCGTGGAAACATTGTCCAGGAAAGCACAAGAGGAATTTCATACTAAAAAGACTGTAACTCTGGAGGATCCCCACCTGAGCTGAACTCACAGCGAAGCCAAACTTAAGAATGTGTTCTTGCTGTGGAAATCGCTTTAGGGAGGGAGCTCAGTTTTGGATTGCAAAAATAATTGAATGTACATACATGCATTTTATTTTTCTTGAATATAACGCTGTGTCACACTGATGAAGCGTGCGTGTTGTGTTTCCATCAGCGCGCTGACCGATTGTTTGCTCTGCCCCCTCCTCAGCTGGTTATGTTTGCTCTTTCAAAGCATAGCTGATTAATTACCTCTCTATTTTCATCCGTTGTTTTTTTTCCTACCTTCCCTCTCCCCCTCTCCTCTCTCTCAAAATGGCACAACACAACAGCACAACATGGCTAATTAATCAGAGTCGGCCTAGATACAGTACAAGACAGAGCGCATTTCTCTCCCGGCCTTGAGAACGTTTTGCATGCCGAAATAATGGTTGATGATCTATTTCAGATTAGCAATACTCATTACACTTGTTTTTTTGTGGTGTTGACTCCTCCGTTTTTAAATAGCAAATTTGCAAATGCACGTTTTTTTGTAGTCTGAGGGTTTGCAGGCTGCACTTCATCTGGAGGGGTCGGATAAGTGTCAGTGATCTCGGCAGCGTCTGAAATTAATGCTAACTGGTGCTCAGACGCTTCTCCACACAACATTAATTCATGTAGTTGTCTCAGAGCATGCGTTCATGTTCGCCGCATTCAATTAATGCAGACGGTAATTACATTTTAGACCCATTAACTACAGTAAATGTGAATTTCTCTACATTAACTGCAACAATTGAACATGGAAACAAGAAGGTTCAGACAAATTGGTTAATTATTAGCAGGTGTATAAATTTGTTGGAGAATAAATAGTTATCTTTTATATGTTTTCAAGGAAAGATTTGCATTTTTTTTGGATGCAGCATTTGACGTGTCACTTTTTATTTCAAGTGGCATTTTGTGCAATAGACTTTTTCCATAAAAATGAAGCCACCAGCAAGTACATTCACCCGTAAATTGACACAGGCTATTGCTGTTCTATATGGCTTCAAGTTATAATAGTCGGCTGACACTGACATCCAGGAGTAGGCTCAGTAAGGGCCTGTAATTTTCTAAGCCATCCACTCCTTTCTAGCTTAATGGGCTGGGGCTTTTGCTGGGAACTCTGGGTTAGTTTTCAGCTTTGATTCTCCAGGAAGCCATCCAGCATTCTTGACAGCCTAGAAAATAGCGTATGGATAAGTGGTGGAAGGAAGAAGGTAATGGAAAAAAGAAGTTGTGGTGGGCTTTGGATGGTTTAGATAGTAAGCCTCTGACTGGAGGAGTCTCAAACCCATTTGATGTTGAGAAAGCAAAGATTTGTTGCAGGCTTTTAGGGTTCTGCCGCGATCATAAACCTGCCATCTTTCCTCATGTGCAAAGTTGAGCGGGAAGCTTAACTTTAGACAGTATCTAACCTTTGTGTGTGCGTGTGCATGTTATCGAACTCGTGTCAGATAGCAGCCCTGGACAGCATATCTGCTTTTAAGCCGTGTCCAATAATAGCAAGAGATAATGGGAGGAATAAAGCAGAAACAAACAATAAAACTGTCACAAAACGTGGCTGTCACGGGAGATAAAAGCAGAGAGGTAGAACTGTGTGGGGAGCTCGACGCCGGACTGCGAAAAGGACAAGGATGAACGGACGAAGGAGTGAGACTGAGCGTGAGAGACAGGAAGCCCACTCAGAAATGAATCTGCATTTCCTGCCACGATTAATCTGTCAGCGTGAGCAGATTATCCCTCTCTGAACACAGGAGTGTGACATGTGCATGGGATGGAGGATTATATTCGGGGGAATAGGAGGAAAGGAGAGGAAATGCATGTTGCGAGAAGCTGAAGATGTTCACACATGCAAACTTCAAAATCTGCCCCTCCTGCATGTGAAATATCCTTCAAGAGGGAAAGTGGGGCGATGACACTGACGGATGAGAGCAGTGAAGAGGTTGGGCCACATATGTGAGCATATATCCTTAAAGTGTCAGATAAGAGTGTGAAGCGTGAGAAGTGGCCGGTGATCGTTAGACTATCTCGATGGAAGGTCAGAAGACGTGTGGACTACTTTATCTTATCGCTTAAACTTAAATGAATTATACATATTTATCTTGGAGTTCTGCGACAATTTTTCAAGCAAAGAAAATAAATTATGAAGAATCTGTCAGTGTCTGTAACATCGTCTCTAAATGTTTAAATGTTCAAAAGCGAGAGTGGAAAGCTTATTTACATCATCCATCATTTTATTTTTATTCATTTCTAAATAAATTAGTATCACAAAAAGTGTCAGGTTAAAGAAATTAATCATGTTGAATTATCTCTTCTTTCTCTCTGTCCTTTCAGCGATGGAAGTCTCTCCACCAAACAGATTGTTTTCCTGCAGAGACCCGTCCTGGGCCGAAAGAGGAGGGAATCAAAGGTACGCGACCTCACATTCCTCTCTGTATTTCTTGTCTAACGAGGGGTCTCCCACCAGTCACCTGCTTGCCATATATCCAAGGCCAACATCACCTTTAGCCATCTCCAGTTCTGCAGCTATTTGTTTTAAGTAGCTAAACCCACACAGCGCTGGACGAATGTGAACGGACCCCTCTCTGTTTGAGGTATCGGGAATTCTCCGGCAACAGACAAATGTCTTGTTTGGGGAAGCTGGGCTGGTAATGCTTTCTTGGCGACCCTGAATAGTGGTGATAACCTCTAAAGCTAACCTTTGTCCGCAGTGGAATGAATCCATGTTGACGCTTTCTGTGACCCGAATTTAAACTGCCATCACAACAACAAATTTAATAGGCCCTAAGACTCAGGGAATTGCTGGCGTTAACAAGATTTTCTTCCATTTCTTTGCAGTTTATCTCTGTTCTCTCTATATCCCTGCAGTGTGGAAAACCCTGCAGAAGCTGTTCGAGTAATTGAGGACATATTGCATTAAATTTTTGCCTGTTTGTTTGGTCGGACTGCAGGCCTTGAGGCCACCAATATCCCCCCTCAAAATGGCCTCAATTTCCGTCTCTGCATCAATGAGACTCATTTGAATTAGCTTGTTATCCCAGTACAATATTAGATCCACTGTGATCCATTCTTAATTAAGTCTGTGTGTACTGCTTTGTGCCCAAAAGCATATTTAAAGAGTTTCAATGCATTCCAATAACACGCTAATGTAAACTTCAAATGTTTCAGAAATTGATCTTCAAGCCCCGAAGCAAGTCCAACAAGAACTGCATCAAAGACACGGCAAAGAACAAGAAGAAGAAGAAAACGAAAGTCGAGAAGGATTCAGAGGATCCCAAGATTCTCGATGACAGAGAAAAGGTTGAGAAAGAGGAAGACAAGAGTAGGGATGAAAGGGTGAACGCAACAGATGAGGAGGCAGCAAGAGAAAGTGAGACATCGAAAGAAAGGGAGGCGAGGTGTGAGGAAGATAGAAAGATTGATGATGGGATCGTAATCAGCGTAGAGACTGTTGAAAAGAAAGATGGAGGAGCGGAGACGAAAGACAAAGGAGCAGAAAACGGCACAGCAGAAGAGGGAGGAGAAAAGATAGCGCCGGATGTAGAGGGATCAAAAGAGAACGGAGAGCCTTTAGAAAACAGCGAGGTCCGGGAGGTGACGGAAATCGTTGCGACCGTCGAAACGCGGAGCGAGACCAAAGAAAAGAAGGACGAGGGCGTAGCGGAAGTTGAAGCTGTGATCGAAAACGGGGTCGAGACGGATGAGGAGAAGGACGAGGGCGAAGAGAACATGATCAAACGCAAGACAGAGGAGCCAGCAGGCGTGGAGGTCACTGCCAAGGAGATTGTGGCAGATTCACCGGCCACACCGACTAATCAAAGCCCAGAGGAGACTCAAGAGTAGCCCCAAGAAGTCCGAGTCAAGGTTTTTCCCCGCCCTACCTCTCAAATTCCCCATCTTAAAAACTGGTTCACGGTGTTGTCCCTGATCCAAAATTAAAGGGGCATCAGTCCCTTGCTGCAGCATTCTCCAAATCCACCATGTTTCATAGACAATTCCCCGCAACCTGCCGCAGTATAGCTACAGAACGATTTCATGTAACTGCAGACATCAGCCCTGCTGTATGACCACACATACTGAATGTATATATCCCAAACAGGAGATGCTGGTGCAGGATAGTCAAAGTGGAGACACTGGAATTTACTGGATGAGGGCTGAATGTGCAGAACGATGCCGCAATCAGATTGGGCGCATTCGTCTTTTACATAAGAAATCTGAAAAACAGCTTAAAGGTCTGGTCACACCAACATTTAAAAGAACAGAAAAAAAAAATCTAGAGGCAAAATTAATTTCTCAATGGAATCAAAGAGGTTAGTGGGTTTGCTTGTTGTTGCAGTAAGAAAGTTTGTGTGAAGTTTGACGTGAATTTGCAGCGTTGACAACAACAAGCCATCTGGACAAGCTCTGAAACTTGGAGAGTCAAAATGGAAAAAGCTAGTGTAGCTTGTTAGCTGTGTTGCACCATCCACTTTTATCTAACCAAGACTAGGAACTGCTCCACAAACACAGTCTGCAGACGATTATGAGACGATGCCACAAAAACGTATTTCAAATAAACTGTGTGCACTTTTGTCCCATTAGTCACTGAGATAACAAGCTAACTTGCACACTCTTCATCTAATAAAACAGTGTACAAACTTAAAACAAAATGTTGATTGAGGGTGACTAATGAACTGTTAGTTCTCCAGAAACAATAGTTTACCAGCCCTGCAAATAGTCCGACATCACCAACCCTCTAGAACCACAAATTTCTCAAAGATTAATCAGGCTGTGCCACTTTCTGGTCTGACCAGGCCTTTAAGGGAGTGAGGAGCATTACATGATGATCCAATTAGGGTTAATTAGAGAAACTAAAAGCAATGATGTTTTTGTTAAACGATCGTGCTGCTTTTGAGGAATAGTTTGAGAAAACATAAGTCCTAATAGATCGACCCAGATGTAGCACCTGTTACAAGGTGTACTTTCACATGAGAGTCGAGCATTTTGAGCAAACTGCAAACTGAGAAAAAAGTCAGCTCCAAAAATCCAAGAGGCAGAATCGTGACAGGACACAGGCCGTCCTCGTCCTCACGACTGACAATATAAAGGCAGGTATGCTCAGAAAAGCGTCTTGTGATCACGGACCGTATCACGGTTCCTTCGTTCTGTGCGCCGCAGTAAGTTGTGATGTGGAGGGAGCTCGGAGGAGGATGCTGGTAGAGGTGATGGGAAAGGCGTTTGTTGCGACAGGCAATCCAAAGTAGGGTGAAGAGAATTGTTTACGCTGAGCTCTAAGCCGTCAAGTGCTTCAAAGAGAGCCGATAATCACTCTTTGGTGTGGTGTGCTAAGCTCACCTTGCATACAGAATGTTCAATATTCAAAGCCAAGTCAGATAAGGATGTGAAATTCAGCTGAATGTTTGCAGCTGGTGGGCAGAACTCATATTTAGATGCACCTAGTTAGCTTTTACATACAAGTTGCATTTTTAATTACATTTCCAGTCGATGGCCACAAACAAAAGCCGGTGTGGAAACAAGGTTAAGCTGTGGAGGGGGGGGACCAAAACTGAAGATCGAGAAGGAGAAATTGAGACAAAGAAAGAGGTTGAGAGCAAGAGAAAGCGAAAGAGAAAAGAGCGAAAGAGAAAGACCACAGAGCGTAAGAGAGCTGAATAAAAGAAATGAATAGGCTCATTTAAAGTAACGGCCGTTCGCGTCCCACATTCCCCCGTTGAGATTTCCTCCATTATTTTTACCTCCAGCTCTTTAAGCACCTCTCACCAGACATCATTTCTGACAATAAGCAAGTCATAATGTGCTGTTTCACGGCATCGAGTAGCTTTCCATTTTAAAAAGGGGGGAGTCGACGGGGAGGGAGGGAGGGAGGTGGCTACGGTGTAGAGCTCTCATTAGCTCACTAATGGATTTTGTCAGTGGGGTATCTGTCAGGAATCATGCATTTATAATGGGGGTCACTTATTGGGGGGGATATCGACAGCAAAACGCCTCAACGCGTCGAGCAAATAGCCGTCAGATTTACCGCTGATGTCATAGGGAATCATTTGCACTGAAGGGTTTGCGTTAAAAATGCTAAATTTAGCAAAGGAAATTACACACGATTCATCACAGAACGTGTCAGAAAAGCTATTTATTAAAATGTTTGCATTCGGTTAATCAAGAACCTAAACTACCTGCTGTCCTGCTTCATACAGACTATAATTTGTCATCGTTTGGATCTTTTGTTTTATGAGAATGGATGATACCTTGGCGTCTCCTTTTTGGGGATGAAACTCTTCAATTACACGCAAGTGAGATCGATTATGCTGAATAAGTGCTCTCCTTAATGAATCCGCCCGCCGCTGAGATTTTTTTCAATGTACAATGGCAAGTGTTTTTGTGTAGAGTAGAACATGAAAACTGTGACCAGCTTAGCCTTATTACTATACTGTAAATGGCCCACAATCTGCTTTTAGACATGTCTTTTAGAGGCACAATGGTGATTTCAGTGTTCTATGTTTGTTCTAGTCGAACAGGAAAGTTTTGCTACAGTCAGTGTTGGTATTTTGAAGCTGTTGTTCCCTGTTTTGTACTGGCATTCAGAGCGAGGGGAGAAAAGTGTTTGTCTATATGAAGGTAATATGTTTTGGGTTTGTTTTTGAGAGACATGTTTTTATTATTATCGTGAATGTTCTGTTTTTGAGTCGAGAGATTTTTAACGGTGACTTTGTGTCGCCTCTGCTGTTCCGCTAACGCTTGCTAAAATGTATTTCTGACTGACGCTTCGAGCTACCTCCCGAGGGCTGGTTTCAAAACGAGGGGTCGGCGCGAACGTGACCCCCCGGAACATATGCTCCTTGTCCTCTCGCCCTCCACTATGACACAGCCCAGACCCGTGAGCGTGAGGTCATTGCTAATGGCAGACGAGGTCAAGGGTCACATTTGAGCCAGAATGGATTTTTCCACAGCTGTACAACAGGAGTTTGCACGAGCACATGACAAATAACCACTATATTGAATTAAGATATGAAGTCATATCATAATGTCTCTGTGGTATTTTCTTTTTTTTTAAATTCTCTCAGCTGCTTTTAGCTTTCGGCTGTTTGAGCTTTAATAAGCACTTATTGTATTCGAGAAATATTTTGTGCTGCCTCTTGCATCAGAGCTGCCGGGGGAGCAAATAAGACTCAGCTGTCACTTTCACACGTTTGTCAGAATGTGACAAATATGAAGTATGAAAGGCAATACCAAAAGACGCCTTCTGATAGCTGACAAGATCATTATGAATATATTTGAGAAATTTCCCCGCTGAATCCTGGTCAACTTATTTTTTCGTCGGATTTAATCAGTTTCTTCATTTTCTCCAGCGTCAAGATAAACTGTCATGTATCTGTTTTATGAATATGAATTATTTCAGTATTCCTGCCTTTCTCTCTCTCTCTTTCTCTTTTTTTTTTTTTTTTTTTTTAAATCTGAAACTGTGACATTTATTTCCCTTTGGCATCCTGTGAAAACAGACAGATCATATTTCAGTTTATCTGGAGGAGCAGAGTTTGGAAAATCAGTTAAGCGGCGAGATGATCTCATGTGACACGACTGTTTTTCGACACCCACCACATTCCTGTTGGACATCCTCAAACATGGATGATTGTAACCTTGACATAAGTTACAACCGGCCCCGTATCCGTCCTACCTGAGGCCGTGGCCTTCAGGGCCCCATCTTTCGCTGATAAGGGCTGATTGGTTGCAGTGCAGTCTAACCTCTGACATGAGTACACTCCAGGGGACTGTGGGTAATTGTGATTTTTTTTTTTCTGGTATTACAAAAAAGAAAAACACAGACAGGGAGAGCAAAGCGAGGCAGGATCTGACACTTCATCAGTTAAATGATGCTGAACCATGTTAACGTAGCCGTCCGTGAAAAGAAGGAGACCTCTGACTAATGTTAGACTTAAATATACATTTGCAGCCCTCCGCCCGTTCGTGTAAAAAAGGGTAATATACAGTTTCCTGTCTTATATCAGCATAATTGTCTCTGAGCCTCAATAGTGGCGCTGGTGCAATCGTTCTTGGTAATGCTGTAAAAAAAAAAAAAAAATGTAATGGTTCATTTCCTGTGTGCTACTATGATGTGAAATGGGCAGAGTAGAAATGACAGAACATGATACAATGGATGCCGTCATTTTTTTTTTCTTCTGTGTTGTCACTTTAGCTTGCTCACAGCCTCTGGAAAATGTATTCTTAGGTTTTTTTTGTCTCTGATGTTTTTTTTTTTTAATCACCTCGGCTGCCATCTTGAATGTTGAGTATCTTTGATCATGTGCTGATGTCACTTGCATAGCAGCGTTTGCTATCGAGGAAGAAAAAGTATTCTTTATCTTTGCTATCCTGAGTATGTCCACATTCCTATTGTTCATGACATCTGTACAATTTGTATATTATAAAATGATTTATATTTAATGTGTAAACGCGTCCTTGCTTCTTTTGTGTCAAAGGAAAAACAGCATGTGTTGAGGCAGCTGCTGTTAGAGTAACTCAGAGGCTCAGGTGCAAAGCTTTTTCAGGAATTATGGTTCAGCTTCTAGCTTTAACTCATGAACTGATGAAAGCTGTTTCATTTTTCCAGTTGGAGAAGAATAACGTGCACAGATACATACATACAGCAGGGGGCTAACACAAGTCCAATGTGAGTTTGAGTCTTTTTTTTTTATGGCGAAAGCTGAAAGAAAAAATGCAATTGCAAGATTTTACAAGATAACTCTATAAGTATTATGTCTTTTCATGCATGTTTGCAAAGAACAGCTCTAAAATGAGTATGTTTGGTTTGTAAATAGCAATATCACACGATGGAAAATGCACTTATAAATTACATTAAAGAATTTATATATATGTAGCATCTCTATAGGGAACTGATATGAGACAGACAGCAGAGCAGAGCAGTCTTTCCAGTCTGCAAGATACAAGACAGAGACACATCTGGGCTTATAGAAAAACCCTCTAAAGACCAAGTCCAGATTTGTGCACTACAGTCGTACCTGCAACCTTGAGAATCAGCAGACACAATGGTTCGTGTTCCAGCTGTCTCTGTGTCATTAAGCAGCAAAAACAACTTCTTAGACATGTTGTGTTCCAGTTCTACACAAGGACAGTCCACGCTGCCCCTGGAGAAATACAGAGAGTAACTGAAAGATGAAATGAAAACTTCAGCCCACTGAACACAGTGAAAATACAAAAAGAAGCAGGCTGCAGCAGGGAAATGAGACTTAAAGACCCAAATCACTATTTTCTCGAAGAAAATAGAACTTTTTTTGAATCTACTCCATCTGGTTATTACCTTCATTACTGTGGAACCCTTCAAATAGATCAACTTTATGGTTATTACACCCCAACACCACAGTAATACCATTCATTTTGCCCTCACATCAAAACAACGCCATTCAGCCCCCAAAACTCTCCCTCTCGCATCAATATTTCACATAAAAACCGAGGCCAGCACCCTTGATAATAACCCCACGGTGTTTATGAACAGAACTATATTTACAGTTGAGTCAACACAGCCGGCGTGATCTATCATGAGCTCCGAGCCCGGGGGAGCGGAAGGTCATTAAGATTGGGGCTTTGCCTTCAACCAAAACCACAAACACCATATCCATTCTGCTCGCGACAGGAGGCGTAAATGGCTCTGGAGGCAGACTGGGGACCGCTGGTGAGCCACTAAGCTGGTCAGAGCCTCTGGTTTGGATATTAAACTCATGACCCGGGGCGTTACATCCTCGAGGTTCCACTCTGCTGAGGGCAGCGTGTTTTAAATAATGAAGTTCCCTTTTTTTTTGAGTTGAAAAAATATTGTTTTCATGACCGAGGAGCAGGACGGCGTAACAGCGTTCAGGGCGGGGCCCACGCTGATTCGATGCAGGTTTTCGGCCTTCGTGCCCAGAGGGCTTCTGAGGTTCACCGTGAGGTGGAGTTGCAAGATGGTGCCAGGTGTTCAATGTTGAAATGATTGATCCAGAATTCATTACGCCCCATAAAACCAGTCTATGATGTTTATATTGGATGTGTTGGGTCATAAAAGTCATTTTTTCTGGCGAGGTGCAGGTTAAAGTTCCACCTTGTGCAGCACTGCCATCTAGTGGCCGTCCAAGACCTCAGGCAGTAAAATAGATCAATAGTAAATTAATCAACAACAACTGTAATTCCTATTGCCTAATCTCTAATTTATCAAATAAAATGACATAATTTTGTAGGTTTGAGCTCTTAGCTGTTGTTATGATTTGCAGCTTTTTTGATTGCGTGTCCATATGCATATCTAAGTTTGACCTTTTAGACTCTGTAAAGAGGCAGCTATTTTATATTTCTTGGTTATCTTGAGTTAGACTTGAGATCGAGATTAAACAACCAGTGTTGCAAACTTGAAAGATGGGGGCATTTGACAGGTGGGAAAGGTCTAATAAAAGACATTATTGGGATGCATTATGGGAAATGTAGGAACCAGCAGGACGTCTCACCTCATTTTAAATATCTTTTTTCCATCGCATGGAAATTGAAAACCCCTTAAAGTTGAATAAGGTTGTTAAAATCATCTGGCAGCATCACATATTTAATGCATCGGCTTGTTCCAACTCTTCATTAAGACTAATTATGTTTAAATGCTCAAAGCCAAAGACCCCATGTTTTTATGGCTGCACCATTCAATGAAGTGGAGATTTTCGAGATGCCTTGTGCATCATTTTATATTCATGATTTTACACTGTGATTTAAAGTTGAGCTCTGTGGGTTTCAATGCGTTTGTAATGAGTCAGTGAGGTTTGACACCTTGGCCTCTTCAACAGCTTTTGTCTGTAATTTTCAAAGCAAAACAAGTGACGGCTTGATTTGTATTTAGGTTTGCTAATTTGAAATGAACTCACTCTTCACACCTTGTCAACACTCCTCCTGCTGATATTAGCACATCCGATTTTTCCAAGCAGGCCAACAAGTGCGCTCGAGCATCTAACTCCAATAAGCACACTATGAACTCAGATATGAGGTCAGCATGAGTGTATTAATTACCATAACAGAGAGGCACTCTGTAGCTGTGTTTTAAAGACTATAATCACTTTGCCTTGACTTGCAAAATCTTCTGAAAACCATTACCGCAGTGTTTGATAACGTCCTCGAGTTCCCTCCCCAACCCTGCGCACACACACTGTGTTAGCAGATTAACTACTCACCGATTAATTAACACAATTACCTCTGTGTGTGCCAATCGTTGTCTTATCAACCTTTGTCAGGCCTTAAACTGTAACTTAATTAATATCCCCTCTCTTGTCATTTCTTAATTACCTCAGTTCCAGCAGGAATTCTGGGAAACGCCTGTGTCAGCGGCTCCGTTTTGTGCTCGCGCTTGTTATGACTTTGCTGCGAGCTCATTGGTTCATTAGACGGGATATGAAAACACGCTGCTCTCATGCTGATGAGGTGATGAGATGATGACATGATGTAAAAAAAGTGGCTCTTCAGACGAGGGCTCGATTTGAAGCGGCGCTCCTTAATCTTTCTGTTTTTCCCGCTGAAGGTGACACTCGACTTTGTTTAGAGAGAAGGATGTTTTTACAAATAACTGTCAGTTCGTCGTAGAAGCTCTAAACTCTGATCTCGGTGCTATTTGAGTTATTGAAGAGGAAGGAACAAACAATTTTCTGGAAAATCATTGAAGACGCAGCAGCAATTCAAATGAGCTTTTTATTATTTGTCATCTTTGAGTTCCAGGTGTTGGAGACAGATTGGGTCAAACTGCTCAGGTCTGCTTGATGTTCACCTGCTGATCACTGTGAAGAAAAACAGAAAACACAAGTTCATAAACATCAAGGAACGGTTGTCACAGAAATGCATACAGAAAGTGTTGCACTGGAAATTCTTAGACCTTCAAATATTCAAAAATAGAGCCGAGCTGAACATGAAATGATCTCACCTCACGGTCCATTTAGTCGCTCTGTACTTTAAAGCCAACACTGACAACAACTCCTTAAAGTGCTCAGGAAGAAGATGGAAGTTTGAACACACTTTTCCATTAAATCTTGGCAGGGATCGTGTGTAATGACTGAAAGTTTCCAAGCAGATACTAAATGGACCTCGAGGTGGGATTGTTGTGTCAGCTGCTTTTTCAGATCAAAGGTCAAAAATGAATTCTGAAGCTGGTGTGGTTTTCTCCATTGTTCTTACTTCAGCTTTGGTATATATATATTTTGGATTAAAATGAATATTACCACACAATAATATACAAAACACACAACCACATTCATTATTATTAATATCATTCTATATTCAGAAAGTAAGAAATAACTTTAAAGAGAGAAAAGCTCTGATGGGATTCGACTTAAACCTGTAATTCATTTTCTTTGATCTGAACCAAATTAAAAATCATTCCTTTGTCGTATTTTTGGATTTGGATCATTTGGATTCAAACAGTCCAATAACAAATTCAGGCTTAAAAAACAAAGGTGAGAATGTAGTTTGGTTATTGGACAGTGATTTATTAGCTGTCATTGTCTCCTGGAGGTTAAAGATGTAGAGCAGGAACAAATCTAATTCCAGTCTATGTAACTGTGATTAAACATTACAGACTTATCTGCGCTCTCTGACATAATTCAGCTCAGTTATCAGTTGAGAAAATACAGCTCGGCACGGCTGAAAATTAAGTGTCAACAGCAGGACGGTATTTCACTAAGCAGCATTAGAGAGTCAGCAATTAAATATAATAACTTCTGAAATCTTATTATTAGCAAACGTGACTGAATCATAGTTCTTAAACTTAATATTCTGTGTCAGTGTTTCCTGCCTCTCTTGCTAATACTGGCACGTGAAATACACAAGCACGTTTCCGAACCCGAGGAACAGCTGGTGGTTAAGTTCCTCAAGTAGTCAGACCTCCATCTTCATCGTCTGCTAACATCTGGAGAACATCTCATGTCATCATCAAAAACTCTCCAGTTAATGAGGAATCCTCGGGCGCAGACACTCGATGGGCTGCGAGTCTGAAAACACTAAAGACGCCAACTCTGGTGTTTTGGAGTACAAACACATTCTCCACTGATGTTATTGGCTTGATGTGACAAGATCCTCTTCTTAGCAAATGTTGTGCTTGGCAAGATTAACCAACAACCCTGATTCCAAAAAAGTTGGGACCAATGAAATCATTTGCAAACAAACTGTTTAACGAAGTCTTCCTGAGTCCATGTATTAATCTCCTTCATACAATCCTGTGTTCACAAAGTGTTGAACCTCTCTCCATCCTCGCTTGTGATCGACTGAGTCTTTCCAGGATGAACCTTTCATACCCAATCATGATACTATCACCTGTTACCAATGAACCTGTTTACCTGTGGACTGATCCAAACAGGTGTTTGGATCATTCCACAAATTCAGAATAGAGTTGATGAAGTCAAATATTAAATATATTGTCTTTGTCTTTGGTCAAAAAAGAAGCAAATGATCACATTCTGTTTTACTTGTGTTTTGCACAGCGTCCCAACTTTTTTGGAGTCAGGGTTGTAACCTTTGTTGTAAAATAACTGATTACATTTACTTAAGTTCTGCACTTTAGTTACAATGTTTAGATAATTGTACTTCACTTGAATTGTTTTATACCTTTGCTGCACTCACAGAGGCCTTTTAAGCACTTTTACTTTCAATACTCTGTGTTGTTATGTGCTGTTAATACTATACTTTTACTTAAGTAGTCTTTTTGTACTGCTGTGGATACTTTTACTTGAGAAAAGGAGCTGAGTACTTCCTCCACCACACCTTTCTTCTGGAGAGGACACATGCATCTTGCTGCAGGTTAGGATGAGGGTGAGAGTTTAGGGTTACAGTTTTCAGTGGCAGTACTTCCAACATTTTGTTGGAGGCAACTGTTGTGGCTTGTTTCCACCTCATCTGGAATAAGATTGCTCTAACTCGCTCCAATAAACCAAAATAAAGCCATCCAGAGGAAACTGTCTCTGCTTGTGTGGAGCTGTTTCTGGGCTTCCATCGTCTGACCCTCTGTCTTACCTGCGGAGGGTTGCCACAGCAGTGGAAGCGCACATCATTGAGGCTGGAGTCGTCAAGGCCATACTGGTATTCCTCCATCTTGGTCTCGACACCGCAGATTCCCCCGTCGACGCACTCCTGGCTCCAGTGGCCGTACTCTCCCCACTCGGTGCCGGGCCCCTCCAGCGTCGGGTTGCTGCTGCATCGGAACTTGATGCTGTTGATGGTGGTGTCGTCGCCGAACAGACCCTGATGGGGCTCCACGCGGAGCTGGAAGGAGGTGAGCACGCCCCTGGGGCAGTACTGGGGCTGGGACCAGTCACCGAAGCTGCACAGGAGAGTTGAGAAATGCATGAGAGTGAGGGGGAATGAAATGTGGAAAAGACCCAAGATGTTGGCTGGAGGGACGTCAACACATTTCAGCATGTGAACACCTAATTTGCAATCCTGGCAGAATCACTGCTTTCATTTCCCCTCTGAACATGATGGGAAGCTGCCAGTCTCCAGCTTCCTGCTGCTTTCAAAGTACCCACTTTATTTATCTAATTCTTCTTTAACCTTCATAGTACAACCAGGTTAGTCCCACTGAGATCAAGGATCTCTTTCACAAGACAGATCTGGCCACAGCAACAAACAGCTGCATATTTAAAGAGATCAATAGAAACATTTGAGCTTGAGAGGCAGACAAGCTCAAAGAGGGGGAAGGGACATATTTCTACTGGTAGATTCATCACTATCCAACATTAGGATTCCTCCTGCTGAACGCTGGCTCCCTGAAATATAAATGATTGTATCGACGGGGCCATATGGAAGCCAACATTTCTAAGGGAGATGTAGATAGACAGTGGTTGCACCTACAAATAAAACATCTGGGTAATATTAGATGACGTACATTTCAAAAATTATTATGATTGAACAGCTGTGAAAATTGATTTTATTGCAAGTGTAGCACTCTCTGATGAGACAACATTTATTGTAGTGAATGGCATAAGGCAGAAGTACTTGAAACAAGTTTGAGGTTGTGAAACTCTAAACTGGTTTTTATCATTTGAACACTAATTTCTCAAAATCAGTAACTACTTCCTTAAACTTATCTTTGTAAAAAAAACTTCTTTTTTCTTTGTTTATTTTACAATTTTATGTATTTTGTGTATTCCATCTTAGTTCATTGTATTTAGGGTATTTTGTTCTCTTTTATTCTCTGTACTATTATTGGCTGAACATCGTATAATTTTATAATTGTTTTAATCTATTTCTTTCTGATGTAAAGCATGTTGCTGACTTGCTTACCCATGGATATTTATTGAGGGGTGACCAACATTTATAACTGCATTATTACCAAACAGAAACAATAAATATCTGTCAATGTGATTTATTCATTGCATATAACTGAGCATTAATAAATTATTTCTTAACCTTTAATAAAGCTTATAAGCCTTTTAAATGGGGCCTTATTAGAACCTGGTATCATTGCAGCTACTCACTAGCCGGCGTGGGACTCGACAGAGTACAGGAAGCTTCTGTCCTCACTCTTGGCACAAATGAGGCGGATCCCATTCATGGCCGTGTCGTCCAACCCGTACTGGTTAGGCTCCACCTGAGGAAACACGAGACAGTTCAGTTCCCAGAAGCAGAAACAGCTCTGGTCAAACCAGCTTCTAATCTTCTTGTTGGTATATTTTTGTGGTGAAGCAGCTAAATGTGGTCTGAAAGTCAGGGATCAGGGATTATTTTTTTATAGGGTGTGTTGTCTTGTTCATGTCAGTGACTGAGAATTGTTCTGCATGGTTAACACACACACACACACGCACATTTTCAGCTCTATCTTAAAAATGACTCTCATGCCCGTTTGTACATTGAAACAGTTTTTGGAAGTGATCTCTTCCGGATGCAGCTGCAATATAAGACAATATAAGACGGGAGACAAAATCCACAGGTGAAATTAAAATGAGGCTTCAGCAGTTTGATTAAGTCAAATCAAGTGGATTTCTTTCACATTTTGTCCTTTTAGTACAAATCCTCTTTTTGTGTTTGTGTTGTTGCTGAGCTGCAAACATGAAAAGTGAATTTTGAACTTTAAAGATGCAGATTTGAAGAACTATATTTGATCTGACTGACTCAGACCAGTGAAGCTTCATTAGCTTTGCCTGAACTTAAGAATGGATTTTAACATGGAACAAGGACTGAATTTTATCCCCCATCTCTAACAAGCGATCACTTCCTGGTCAGTATGGAGAGGAGGACGACAACAGGAAGCCAAAATTGTTTTAATGTATATATGAGTTTGTGACTTGAAAAAATTAAAGCTTCTCCACAAGGACAAGGTTTTCAAACCCTTTCAACCGTCTATATGGAGAAAGGAAAGCTGCACACTCATAACTCTGATGCATTTAATTCAACTTCAGCAAACAGTTCTCATGAACTTGTGCTTCTCAGCTCATCTTCAGGATAAGAGCAACGCTCACCTGACTGGTATTTATACTGACTGGGACAGGTGTTACCAATCAGGGCAATCAAATGGGAACAATGGAAGTCACATGTGCACATTATCAAGACAACAAGCACAAATAAGTAAGAGTAAAAAGTAAGGAAAGAAACATCCATGGCAGAAAAATAATTCATAAAACACAAATTTATATCTACACAAATAAAGCTTCAATTTAATATTAAAGGTCAGACTAAAGCGAATTGAATTTGAATCTTAAAAGTCACTATGTGAAAGAAGGCTGTTATCAAAATTGTGACCTTTACAAGTACAAATAAATCCATCAGAGTAACTGTGCAATTTTTTATATCTGTCTGTGTGTGTTTTACCTTCATTTTTTTTAAAACTAAATGAAATCAGGAAGCTGAATAACTGGATTTATAAAAACAGGTAGGATTTTTTTTTCCTTTGCTTTGCCACAGTCGGTTTATATTCATCAGAATATCTGTGATATGTGAAGGAGTCAATGTCTTTACCCTGATACTGAAGCCAACAGCAAAGAAGGTGTCAGGACACATCTCAGGCCACGTCCAGTTCCCAAACTGCTCCCCATTGTTCACGGTGAGCATAGATCTGTACTGTCTCGTGTTATAGGTCACACCGGCGCGCTGCAGAAAGTTTTTCTCCACACACAGCCCAGCGGACAGCACGGCCAGCAGCGCCACAACGGTGAACAGACTTGCCATTTTGACAGCAGTGAGTCAGTGTTTCTCTCAACTAACAAGCGCCGAGGGGTTCGGGCTCAAAGCTCTTATAGCTTCTCAGTCCATTCCAGAATAGCCCGCTCTATCAGGATGGATCATTTACAGAGTCACAGAGTGGTGTGGGAATGAACAGCTGGTAAAAGAAAATGTTGTTTTCCACGTTCAGAGACAAAGAGTCTCTGCTGTGCTTCTAATAACTCATTCATCCGTTACATTAAAACATGCAGTGAATGTGATTTCCAGCCAGCAGGAAATCCACAGTTGCCTTTAGTCCACAGGACAAGCTTCTGCAGCAACGCAACCTCATGAAGGCTTGTAATCAGTTTTTGCAGTTCAAGATTAGTGATGCATAGATTGAGGGGAAAAAAAGAGATTAGTCGAAAAGGTGTAAACTGTTTATTTTGTCTCGCTTGGACGTGGTCAGACACCTTATCACAGTTGTCGGATAAAAAACTGAGAAAGCCCATTTTTACTGAAATAAGGAAAATGGAAAGACTCAGATAAGGCTGATAAAGCTATCACTGAATTCATACACTCATCTTCACACGCTCATAATTTCAAACATGAATATGAAAATAAGACAAATTCTCTTACATTGTTTGCTTGTATCAGATGCTTGTGTATGTAGACTAATTGTAAAGATTAATAGTAAAGGACCGCAGCTGACCTGAGCTCAGGTCTTGTCCTCGGTATAGCGCCTGAGAATTTGGGATCTGACACAACCTGCACAATCACATATAAAATGCACATGGTGCATTTTTAAGGCTGATTAGGATGTTACTTAGATTCAGTATTTAAACCTGCAATAGCTAATAACTCTCTGGGCAACTTCAGTGCAGCAATAACAAACTGTCATCAACATATTGTCACCTTTTAAGTCGATGGATTACTGATGAATTTAAGTCACTCTTTTCTTAGCTGTATTTCAAAAATCCTGGCCATGTTCACCAGTACATAGCATTTTACCAGACAGTATTATAAAATGAGATTTATCGTTGTGGAGGTTTATAGTAGTTTTTATAGGTAGTGTTGCTCAGAAGAAGCTGTCCCCATGTCTGTACTTTAACTGTGTACTGAAAATAATTTTATTACCAAGTATTTGAGGATTCCGTTATTGTGCAAAGGTGTGCTTCAAATTTAGTTTCTAATTAAAGGTTGTGTTTTTCATTTAATGGAATTAAGAACTCTGTCCTTTTAATTGTGTTTCAATTGTGTTTTGAGTCTTATTCCAAGGTGAGGCTGTTATTATTGTAAGTGACAGGTCTGAATCCATAATCCCATGAAACCATCATAACACAAAGTTGGAACTATTTATGTTTGAAAGATAATATATCAGTTGAGTCCTTGGTTGACAGAAATGATCAAAGAGGAGCTCTGCCATGTCCGTGAGCCAGTTGCCATCTTCCCACGATGCTGTTCGTCTCCTCCCACCGCAGGACGGTCACAGCAGCCACCGGCTCAGAGGCACTGTTTTCTCTTAACCGACTTTCATACTTTAAATTGTAGCTGTATTATGTTTTATTCGTTTTATCACCAAGGCTGCCTTCTGATAAACTCTACAAGTGACATGGAGCTGTTTCTTCTTGCGTGCCTAATGTGCTGAAGCCAGACCTGAAATAGGACAGTGTTATAAAACCTGATTATTATACTTCATAACTTAACTACACCAGATTTCAACAGTCTGGTCTCCGTCACCATTTCGGACGAAACAATGAACACAAAAGAGAAGTGAATGGTTTCACCACGATGTCAACACACCTCCGTTTCCACCAATAGTAAACTGCTCCACCAGCAGCTGCAGCGATGCCGATGAAGAAGAAGAGGATCCCCAAGGCCTTCTTCCAGTATTTAGCATCCAATGCAGAGGTGTCTACAGGAAGCAGGAGAAATAATGACAGTCTTCATCCGCTCACAGTAGATCAGCATACTTAGTTATTCAATACTTTTTCCTGGACATGAAGATGAAGTACCACCAGACCGCGCTTCCCGTTGTTTAACTGAGTTGATTTTCTTTGCAGAACTTTGTTGCTGCAGGGAATCTGATTTTTTTCCCTCAGCTGCGTTTCCGACATGAGATCAGGTGGAGGTGTATTGCTGCTGGCTAAAAGAGTAGCTGTGACTAAAGATGAGTGTTCCCATCAATATTTTGAGTTTTACACACGCTTTTATCGCTGTGTTGTGTTTTCACTCCTCGGTCGCAGGTATAAGTTATAGCTTCTGTTTGAGCTGTGCTGCTGCTGCTGAGACAGAGAGAAACCTAATCTCTGCCACAACAGCAAACCTTAAAACAGGGATTAACTATGAGCCGGAAAAAAATCATAACTTTATTGTTTGCCTTCTTTTGAAGGGAGGTAGCGATCAACCAGGCAGCGAGAGAGTGGATGATTTTAAGGTCTTTTGTATGTGCTGACCAGGTGTGAGGTGGATTGGATTAACCTCCTGGGAAGAGTTCGGAAAAACACTATTCAAAAGAGCTTCTGTTGGGTTTGGGTTGTGGCACCAAGAGGCTTTTTTTATAAATATGATACACATGCTTACCAGTTCCTGTACATCGAGGTGAAACATGCCAAAAGGACTTCTGAGCCCCCTCGACACACCCAAGCTGGAGATCCATAACAGATGTAACTTTTCTGACACGTGTGCTCGGTTTCATGTGTTTTCGAGCATCTTCAGCTCTTCAAAATAACAAGTCCTTCAGTTTCAATAAGCTCACACTCCCTCCTAAGTAATTAATGGATTACTTCAACATAAAGGCATAACAAATCTGTTCCTTATCATAGAGCCACTTTTAATTATTGCCAGATCCAAACTTTATTCAAAACTGTGGGCCAAAGTTAAGTTTTCCTTCCATTCTAGAAAATTAAAACTGAACAGTGTAGTAAGAAAAAGATAAGGTATCCTTTGAACTCTCCTCAATAATTGTATTTTCCAGCAGACGAAGAAATATCCGTCACTCAGACTGAGTATGTAACTATTCTGGCAATATATATTCGAGCGAGCAAAGTGAAGTGAGAGTAAATCTTGGTTCAAAGCAGAGGTGGGCAACAGGTAAAGAACTCAGAAAGCACAGAGGTAAAAACTGGCAGGAAACAGGCAGCCAAACATGAACAGCAGGGGTCCGACCTGGCAGGGAATCGCTGCTGGTATGAGGACTAATGAGGGAATGAGGAGCAGGAGAGCAGGTAGGTGTGGAGGTCAGGTGATGTGGAAACTACTGGACAGGGAGAGAACAGCAGGGTTGGAAAGTCCCACACAAATGCACAGAGCTGGGGAAAGTGACAATGAGGCTGGAGGGAGGGACAGGGAGACGGAGTGCAACCCACCACCTCCTCATCACAGCCATTGTGCTGCCTTCATGTCATATCAGAGTTATTGTAATTGTGAGTTTCCAACTTGTAAATAGCGTTCACGTCAAGAGTGAACTTTTTTGAAAGGTGACTGACTCTGACTTGGAGCTTAATAATACAGAAGTGCCTGAAAACAAAGCAAGCGAAGACGCCTCATGTCGGCTAAAGTCCATCATTCAATATAATTAAACCATAATTCAATGGATATGTTGTGATTTTGTATTTTTAACAACAAGTTGCCAGACGACATGAATGCTTGCGTGTCATAAACGTGGGAATCATCTGTTCTCCATCATCAGAGTCTAAACAGAGTCTAGAGGTCGGATTCATGGTCCTGCATTCTACGAAAATGCTGGAGTCTAATGAAAAATGAACTAAACTCTATATGAGTATGTTGTAACGTTCTCTCTTCTGGCCTAAGCCTTACCCCAGTCCACGTCCAGGCTCTCTCTCAGGCTTTTGTGCTCCACCCTGCAGGTCACTCTCTCCCCTCTTCTGGGTGTGAACTCCAGGTAAGAGTGAAGCTGGAAAGTCCAGTCCCCGTTGGCTAAGACGTCTGTGGAGGACACATCGGTGGTGACCTCCCCCCGTCTCTCAGCCAGGTCACCCTCACTTCCTGAGGAAAGAAACCCAGAACGCTGCACTCGATCATGGACAGCTCCCCGTAGCCGACTGGCTTGGTCTGATGGACCGCGACAATTGGAGGCACTGGAGTGTAGAAATGATTAGAGCACAAAATTAGCGAAATGACCTGCTGGACGTGGAGGCCGGTTCAAGGCGGAGTGCAGGGGAGAGAGTCATGGCCTTAACAGTTTTCTTCAAGCCATTTAATTAAAGAATGGAGAAAGAGCAATTGTTTCCTTTTCCCAGTGAAGCAAATTAAGCCAATAAAGAGCCATTGTTAAGCGTTTAATATCCTGCTTCAAAATCTGCCTCAGCTTTTAGAGAAGAAATCACAGAAACGTACCTTTTCTATACAGCGTGTTCTCTCTGGTTGCACTTGCAAAATGTCTGCAAAAGGTATCCACTTGTCTTTTTCTTTCTTCCATTTTCCAAACTTGAGTATTATAATGGGCTGCATTCCGTATGCCCTGTTCTCCAAAGCCAACGTACTTCCCAACCCGCGAGTCATACAGGGTCGAAATCTTCTGGTTGAATACGTTCTTCACGAAGAAGACCATGTCCGTCATGTTGTCGCCATACTCACAGTCGAAGAACGCCTGAACCACGTAGCCACCTGAAATAGACAGAAAATCAGTTAGTACTTAATGAGACAGTGTGATCAATCATTTGTTTCACTACAAAATCAGCCCTTTAGACATTCATGTCTCTTAAAATAAAATCACTGTGGTGATTCCGACTTGTCATGAAGCACCATCATCAGGTCAAAATTCTAATTTGAACTTCATGACCGAATACCTGCAAAACTTTCCCATCAGCCTCAGCTGTACTTTGTTATTGTTAGAATACAAACAGGTGAAATGGTAAACATGGTCAACATTATGCCTTGTGGTGTGAGCACCGAGCATGACTGTAGACCTTAAATAAAAGTTAAATAAAAACAGGAATACTTGAACAAACCTACCTGCTGGTGTGGTGCAAAGTAAAACAGCAGAGACTGAGAGCTGGTACAGAAAATAAAGTCCCATCTTCTCTGAAACACTGAAAACCCTGTTCATCACTTGCTGCATGCAAAAGCCTACAGACTCAATCAAGTTCCTAAAAACTTCTCAAAAACCAAACTGCGTCCTGCTTCCTCATAAAATAAATGACAACATTGCTTGCGCAGACGCAGTGGTGAGATGAACAGGTTTGTCAGGTTTTTTCATGGTTTGGGTTTTGTTTTTCTGTGGTCAATTTAGTGCCATGCCAAACATTTGCAGTATTTATCTAACTAGTATCCCAAAGTATGAATTATTTCTTCATTGATGAAGACATGTTTTTAGTGCATGATCAAAGTTGCAGTATTTTCAGTGTTTGAGATCTCACATTCACCCCTCAGAGGATCCACACACTTCCACGTTGAAATGTGGCAGTTATCTAATCAATCATCGTGAAAATAATTAGATTCAGGCCCGAGCCAAATAAACCCAGCAGAGAACACAGGCGGTTTGGAGCGTCGCCATTTTGTGCCAGCATTAAAACACAAGCAAGCGGACATGACAAACATTATTTATGGATCATTTGTGTCGGTCACTGCAGGACCAGCAGTCGGCCAAAAACACAGGCTGAAGCGATGAAGGGTCGTAAACACACGAGCCAGAATATAAAGCAATTGTTCTCAGTCATTTTAATGTGCATGTACTTTGACACACGCGACAACATACAGGAAATATTCAACTTCCCTTTATTTGTACATGACAAACACAATAAGAAGCAAATCTGTACCTGTGCTGCAATATAACAAAACATGTGTACAGCCACCACTTTATATATATTTTTAGAAAAATAAATATCTTTTGCTGCAAAATGAAACAAAACGTGTTCAATTATCTGTCATCATCAACTCTTCTAAAGTTCCCAGGGTACTTTTTGTCAAGCAAATTTAGAAACTGGAGCCTAAACTCTATTTCTTAAAGGATTACTCCAACATTGTGGGAGATTCGCTATCTGGTAGGAAGTGATTCCTCTCATATATAGAACCTCTAAAGGTCACTAATCAACTTGTCAATCTCTTTTGTTCAATCCAAACAAAAACTGAAGAGTAAATACAACGATGTGTTTTATGCCAGAATATTTCTTTCAAATAATCGTCTCCTGGCTGTAGCCTTACATTTACAGCACAGACATGAGAGTGGTTTTAATGGATGGATGGATGGATGGATGGATCTCTTCACCAGAAAGCGAAAAAAAAAAAACATACTGCATTTGCCAAAATGTCAAACATTTGCTTTAACTGATGTTATTTTAGCTCACGTTCAGATTCAGTGTTCTTGCAGAAATGGAAAAAAAACAGACACGGACAACATAAAACACTGCAGGTGTAGAAAAAAAAAAATCAAACCGTGATGGGGACAGAAAGAAATCTCACTCCATCTTCTCTCCCAGAGGAAAACCACAAGGGAAAACAGATAAGGACGATCACACGTCTGACATCGAGATTCAGGTGTTTGTCTTGATGCCCGTTACGCCTGACGGGACCTGTTGGCTTTCATGATGAACCCGAGTCCAGTGACAACTCCAATCAGCCCCAGGATCACACCACAAACACACACCGCTGTCTCTACAACCTGCCGGTCTGTTTGTGGCACCTCTGTGAGAAGAAACACACACACACACACACACACACACACACACACACACACACACACACACAGATAGATAGCATGAGCGTTTTACTGATGTGAGCTGATACCAGGTAAAGCTTCCTGTAGCCAACATTTGGTGCCAATAACATCCTGCCAAATATCACTTGTTGTTGGTGTTTAATATTTAACAAAAGCCCCACATTACCATGTATCACCTGAATCTCTGAAGCCCTACTTTCAACTCCAGATGCAAAATTTATCAGTGAACGGACTGAAAATATATTTAACATGTCCAATAAATTGCATGAACCTGACAAATGGATTTGTCATTTGTTAATTGCAGATGCAAATGTGAGCCACTACCCAGACTTGAATGGACATAGATAGATAGATAGATAGATAGATAGATAGATCAAACCAGTCAAAATTTCAATATCATACATCCATGTCCATTTTCTACATGTCTTGGGTATATTTTACAACACCTCTTTCCTTGTGTTACTTTTACACCCACTGACTCACCACATTATGACTGACCTACCCCAGAACTTGGTGAGAGGCACCTCCAGGCCGACGTGGCCCACGCTGCACGAGTAGATGTCGCCTTCTTGCGGAGTGAAGTCCAGGTAGGAAAAGGTGCGGAAGCTGAAGTCTCTGTTGGAGTAGTACTCAGTCTGGCTGACCTCGCTCTGGTCCACCAGCTGCCCGTTCCTGGTCCAGGTGATGTTGACTACAGGCGGATGGAGGTGGTCGACGAAGCAGATGAAGGTGTTGGGGACGCCGAGCTTCATCTGCTGCTCGGGGTAGATCATGGAGGTGGGAATGACTGCAGATGGATGCATTGATGTTTGACAGGGAAAGATGAAATTACACTACACGGCCAAATGCAAATGTATGACAGACATTAATATGCTGCTATAACAGCCTCCACACTACAGAACCAAAAGCTTTCTTTATGCTCCTATTATAATGTTGTCTGATATAACTGATGTATAAAATTTCCCTTAATTGGAACTAAGGGACATTATTCAAACCATTTCGCAATCCATTTCTAAAAGCCTCACCAGAGCTATGTTTCATCTCAGGGGGTGAGACAGACAACAATATGAAAAACACTGTGCTCACTGATACCTTAAAGCCACTATAACTTATTTCTTGGCCACTTTGGGGAAGTGGAAACAAGTTGTGAGGACATCATCAACTTTTAAGTGGATATATCAAACTTGCTTATTTACACATCAAGCAGTTACAGAACAACATTATTGTTCATTTGGAGTCAAATATAAGAGTCTTTAGGGAAATATCTGGCTCTATCGCTGCTAAATGCTCCACTATTATCACCAGCTGGTCTCCAACTGTGTCTGTTTGGTGCTGAGCAGGTCGTGGACACTGGGTTTTTAGAGCAAAGCAGAAACAGACCCTCTGCTTTTACAGTAAAGCAAATGAACAATGAGCTGAAACTCATTGCAAAGCTCCATAAAGCTGAGGTGATAATTCTCTGTATTCATTCACATTGTCATTTGATAAATCAGAACTATATGAATAAGCTGCTTTAAAGTCACTGAATGTTACGTGGCACTGAAAGATTTTCAACATTGATAATGGAAAATTATGGGCTTCAATCATCCAAACATCCAAAACCAGGGGATTGCCAAAGATACACACACCAGTACCAGTACTCAGGAACTAACTAGTTCATGGAAAGTCCCTGACTCAGAGCTGCACAACAAACAACGACAGACTCTTTAACTGATAAAACCTGGATGATAATTCGCCCGCAGAGGTTCCTCCTCACAGGGACGACGTCTGCTGGTACCTGTTTGTCTCTTAAGAATACAAACCAGAGCACTCCTCTCATTAACTGGTGTTTAACTGCTCCTACTGTTGTTTCACTGACTTTTGTTCTTGGGATTCTTCTATAATCTAGTTTGAGTTTTGGAAACATGAACCCAGCACCTCAGTTCCTCTTGTATTTCTTGTGTTCTTGTCATTTAACAGCTTTTATTTACAGCTTCAGAGCCTCAGACAGTCTGTGACCAGTCCTCACTCAGTACATTTACTCAAGTACTGTACTTAAGATTTTGAGGTACTTGTACTTTCTTTGAGTCTTTCAAATTTATGTTACTTTCTACTTCTACATTTCAAAGAGAACTACTGTACTTTTTACTCTTTTTACTTACATATCTAGTTACCATTTACTTTGCAGATTAAGATTTTGCATATAAAACCATGTAAGATTATTGAACACAATTATTCCACAACACATTAAGATTAAGATTTTAAAAAAGCAGTGACGCACAACCTTTTTTGACTTGTGGCCTCTCACAAAAAAAGAGTTGGGGCCTCTTGTCATGTTTCAGATGTTTCATTAATGAGATATTTCCCCTCGAAAAACTTCTCATGTGGTTTCATTTAAATGTCAAATTATCCATTAATCATCTCATGACCTCTCGCGACCCTTAGGAGGGGGCCCGACCCTCAGTTTGGGAACCACTGAACTAAACTTCTGACTGTAAATAAAGTCGCTCCTCCTTGACCATCTGTCACAGGGGACATTATTCTGCTGGAGGAGTACTTTTACTTTAAAAACTTAAAGTACATTTTGCTGGTAACCTAACAGCAGTATCAGTCTCACCTATAGTCTCTGGAGGATGCCCTTGTCCGTCTATGAAACGTGGGATGTTGTACTTGCAGGTACCCAGGGACACGTACACGTCTTCGGCCAGCTCAGCACCAGGTGTCCAGCTAAACTCTGGCAGACGTTGGACGGCCTCGTAGGTGACAGGGTTGACGTAGAAGAGCTCGTCACCGTCGAATTCCAAATCATACTGGCCGTCACCCGGCACGTCCTTTTGACAGAAGACCATGTTGCGAAGCAAGTGTTTGCCTGCAGTTTCTGAAAGGATTGAAGACGTATTACATGAGTTAGAGGTGTTCGCAGTCAAGTTGTTCACAGTAATCTGGTGTCTATGCTGCTGAGAATTAACACTGGACTTCATCCAAGCTGCTACTAAAATGTTTGCTGTTTTTGGCTCCGTCAGTCACACTGGCAGGTAATTTCCATTGTAAAAAAGTAGCTGTTGCTACATGGAAGAAAATTGGGAAATTTTATAAAGCAGAGGCAGACAGTGTCTTATAAACTGGTTATAGCACATGACTGATCAAAACGTCTCGAATGACCAAATCATTATCAATTTCTTTCTTCAACTGCCTCCTCAATGTAGCAATGAACGTACTTTTCTTTATATTCTTTGTTTTGATCAGGCTTTTGCACATCTGAAAACAAAAACTCTCAAAAAGCTTAATTCCTCCTTACAAACATGGATAATGTACTTTTGCAAAAACTCACCTTGACTGCATTTTGGAAAACAAACAAGCAGCAGAACTGGAAAGAGAATCTTCACCATGGTGCATTTCTGGTTCAACAAACACCAAACTGAGCAGGTTTCACCGCCTGCAGCTGATCTCTTCCTTTCAACACAAACCAATCAGTGCTTGGGACATTGCCACCCATAAAACACTGAGGGAAGATGTAACCCAGATTTTAACATGTGTAACTGCTGCCACCTAGTGGAAGAAAATATAACCACAGTCTGTACACCTGTCAGGAGATTTTTTGTCCTGTCAGACTTCAGTATATTGTAATTTAATAATGATTTGTAGAGCAATTAAGTATTTTAAAGAACAAAACCTCAACAATTTGGGCTCTTAACTTCCATTATCGCTCAGTGTCACCTTTAAGGCAATGACTGTTTTTATGTTAACTTATCTGCTGCTTATTTGAATTAGTTATTTAGTCTGTAAAATTTAAGAAAAGTGGGGGAAAAGGCAAAATGTTCACATTAGAAAAACTGGATCCACGGGACGTTTCTGCTTGATAAATGACTTGAACAATTGAGTTCCAGGTGTTTTAAAATCCAAACTTGAAATGTCACAGTCAAAGACAAAACTTAAAACTCTTTCTACAGAAGAGAATATTTTAATAAACACACTCGTCAAATGAAAGGTGCTTCTGAGAGGCAACAACCTGCTTGACCAGAGGCAGCAATGCTCATGTGAACGCTCTTCAGGAAACAACTAAGACAGTTAACTGGAATGAGAAATAACAGCAGGTAAAAAGAAAAACAAACAAGTGAACTGAGAAAAATAAAAGACCGAACAGCAGAAATACAATAGTTTGTGCAACAGCAAATACAGTTTAAGTATATACAAGCATATATTCTTTCACTGAACATTCAACAACAGCTTCGACTATGCATGGACTGTGAGGACTTTGTCTCTTTATGTCTAAATAAAGACGTTCTTTGATCTTTATTTGTAGTGTTATTTAGCATCAGTTTATGCACCATTTGTTCCTGTAAGCAGCCAAAAGATTTCTTTATAGAAACCTTCACCGAGTTTTCAAGTGCTACAGAAGCCTTCAAGAAACGAATGCTTTGCACATTAAGGAGATTATTGTGGAAATGAGAAACCTGCACTATAATCAGGTAACATTCAGCAGCCCGTGTTCTGCTCTTGAGAAATAGATGCACACTTCGGTTACAGTTTGAAGTAATGGAGAGAAATTTTAAGAACTATGTTCAAGCCGAACAGTAAGAACTGATCTCAAAATACTGAAGACATTAATTAGTGTTATATCAATAAGACTAGTCCGTCTTAAAATGGCTGGCGGGCTTTTAGAACAGTTCAGCCATCAAAATCAACACAAACTGAGTAAGTGTGTTACTTAATTGCAAACGTAATTACAGAATGTACAGTAATATGTTCCTATACTGTACGACTGTCTAAACCCACTTTGTTTTCAAAAAAAAAAAAAAAACCCAAGAACAACAGGCTGTAAAACAAACTGCATCATAAAGCTCAATGTCAAACTGAGATTTAACTGCAGGAAGTGTGTAAACATGAAAGAGAAATGATCCAGAACTCAAAGTTTAACCAACTTTTGACCTGAAAATGGCAGATACCAAAGGCTTGTTTTTATTTACTGCTTGAGAAGGAATCTTGGAGCTCCTTAATATTGTATTTTTCCGTTTCGCTGAGTCTAGTGATTGATCTAAAATGAAGCGTGGCAGAAGGCCAGATGTTAGAAAAGCAAGGCGTGTGATCAAAAGGTTGCTGGTTCAAATTCCAGTAATGTCTGAGGAAATGTGGGTGAAGAAAACAAATAAATAAACACTCTACCATTCCCTCACCACAGAGGACACAGCATAAGGCCAGCCAAAGCAGATCTGGAGTAAGGCCCCATCTTTCCACATCCTTTTTTATTACTCCGCTTCCCTCTTTGGGGGATCACCATAAAATTCTTCTTTATAAAAGAAACATAAATTTGTACAAGTATTTACAAAGGGGAGGAAGGGGAAACCAAGGCATTTAGTGTTTGGGTTCTACGATTATCCACAGAGACGTCGTTTCACATCCCTCAGTCCCACATTCAAAACATTTTAGGAGTCCACTTGGTGTGTTTTTCGCCATGGTATCTAATATCTCAGCCCACTACTGTTTCAGGGTGTGTTGTGTCCTGGGCCAGCCCAAGTCCCTGAGTTATTAGTGTTTTCTCTCTTAGCCAGTGCTGAGGATCTCAACCAGAGTCTGAATCACTGGTGTCTGAGGACGAGGATGAGGAGGAGGAGGAGGATGAGTCAGAGCTGGAGCTGCTGCCGCTGAGGCGCGAGGGCTGGGTGTGAGTCTCTACAACACTGGGCTTCTCCACTGCAGAAAGGACAATTAGTAAGAGAGTTTTACAGACACACCAGGTACAGGTGAAAAGGAAGAGAACTATTAATGTAAGTCGGGAATATTTTTATGAGAGACAAACATAGATCCAAACATTGAAGGTGCATGTGGTGTGCATGCACAAGCAGATGGGGATGCCTGAGCTCACCTTTAGGTTTCGTAGGTTTCTTGACAGAATTGAGTTGCCCACTGACGTCTTGCAGCCTCCTCTCCAGCTCCCTCCTCTTCTCCAGAGTCAGCTCCTCTTTAGACTTGCCGACACTGCCTTTCTTTGCTGCTGTATATGAAGAGATGACAAATGTTGGAACAGACCTGGGATCCAATGGTAGTGCAGTGACCCGTGTTTCTGAGTAGTGGTGTAAATGAGCTACGGTGTATTTGGGAGTGCAGTGGTCATCACACATCAGGCCTTTCTCTGAGGAATTCTGGAGGCAACGTAGGCCAAATTCAATCAAACTACCCCAATGAGCACCTACTCACTCTCCACATAAGTTCTATTTAGCCGAGACCAAAAGAACTGTACCTTCATTCTGCAGTTTGGCCTCCTGAGTCGCAGACTTGGCTCTTGCTACCAAGGTGCTGCAAAAATCTGCCTAAGTAGAAATGTAGCTCGTACAGTAATTAATGAGGGAAACTTACTGTAGCTTCATGACATGACCCAACATTACACAAAACTTCTATGACATGTCATGTAGCGAGCACTGTGTTGCCATAATGTACATTCTAACTTAGCAAATTCATCATCAACTTTCCACACCACTGTATTGACCATAAGGAGCTTATCCAGCAGTGTTTACTCAGGGGGAAAACTAGCCCTTCAGTCACAGAGACACAGTGAGGGGGGAGATGAATTAAAGATGTGGGTACAGTACCACAGTGCATTAACTGACTGAGAAAACATTACACGCCTTTCAATCTTGTAACATTTTTATTTGTTTAGTAAATCCAGTCAGGGGAAAATCTAAATTTGATATCAAAGTGTAGATCTGTTCCATTGAATATAACTTTGTTAGAAAGCAACCAGAGCAGCTTCCTGTCTTGTCTGTTCTCATTTTCTTGGCTGCCTGTCGGTGTTTGTCAGATTTTGTCTCTTGTCCTTTTCAAATTACTGTCTTGATGGTTCTGCCCATGTCTTCTGTAAAGTGTAGTTACATTTTTTAACTGTTTGCCCTGATTATGCGCTAAACATGTTTTTGTTTTGTTTGTCATCTACCATCAACATCTGGTCAAAAGACAACAGCTGAAATCAGCCTTTCAGCAAACACTGACATATGAACAGTGATGTTGATCAATGTGCATTGTGTTTAGGAAATAGAAAGAGAAAGAAAAATAAATACATTGCCTAAATATTGGCAGGTCTGGGTTCGGTGTTTACCAGCTGAGACACACCACAACCCAAACACATCTGTCAATCATTACTGCCTCTCATTTGAAATTTAAGAAGCAAAACAAAATTAAAATGTTGTGCTGCAACAATGCAGCGAACCAATCACAGTGAAATTCATTTTAGCTGCTAAAGTCTTCACCTAAAAGACAGCTGCATCACACGCTGAATATTGATCATCTGCTCCTGTAAAATGCTAATAACTTGTGCCAGGCAACATACAAGACATTAATAAACTCAAATATGGTGTTTGCTCGGCAGACGTTTCATTACCTTGTTCACCATAAGGCTTACGGGGCTTCTTCCTCAGACAGGTCATGACATATCGCTCCAGCTCTTTCAGTGTCGATGGCTTGAGTGTTTCAAAGTCAATCTCAATCTCCTCTGGGTTGGTGTCCCTCAGTGAAGGCTCCCTGGACTGAATGATGTGGACCACACGGCCCAGCTTCTCCCCCGGTAGCTTGTTGATGTCGAGGCTCAGCTGGCGCTTCTCATCGTACGACATGGGCACAATCTCCTCCTCTTCCTCTGAGTCATAGTGCGGCAGCATGGAAGGGGCCAATGGGGGATAGAACGGCTTCTTTGTGGTCCTGCAGAATCAAGAGAAAATTCATTATTAACAAATTAAAGATGCAAGATTATGTTCATTTTACTGTATATTGTGCAGCATTAAAAACTCCAAGCTGATATGAAGATGAGAGAAGTGGGTAACTACTAACTTGCTGTTCTTGTTACTCTTTTTCCCCTGGCCTTTCTTTGCCTGGGAGCCACCTGCTCTGGCAGACTTTGTCTTCAGTATCTTGCCAGGCATTTTCCATTCCTCAGAGCCAGCTCTGCTTCTGCCTCCCCGACTTCGCTTCTCCAGCTTCTTCTTTTTCTTCTTCTCCTTTTTGTCCTTCTTCTCTTTCTTCTTCTTGGGCTTGACGATGGGGCCTTGGGAGAGGGCAGCCAGCTGCTCGTGCACAGCTCGGAGCTGTTTAGAAAATTCAATTTGAATAAATGATCACTGTGAAAACCACTTTTCATTTCCACACAAAATTTGTCTCAATGAAGACACTCAATAAATAGTCTGGTCTTACTTGTGTGCACACCTGGTCCTGTAACTCAGCCAAGCGATGTGCTCGCTCCTCCTCGCTGTCTGAGTTGGGGCTGCTCTCGCTCTCTTCACTCTCACTGCTGGGCTCACTCTCGGAGGTAGAGGAAGAGGAGGACGAGGAGGAGGAAGAAGAGGAGGATGAGGATGTCGGATGGCCACTCATTGACATGGCCGTGTGATCCATATGTGGTTCATCTGGCATCTTGGCAAAACGGAACTCAAATACATCCTGGGGTACAAAAAAAAAAAAAAAAAAGAGTAAGAAAAGAGGAAGGAAAAATAAAGTTTGCTCACAGGATGCTGCACTTTCATTTCACTCTGATTATTTAAAAAGTAGAATTAGCCAGCCAGGCTCACCTGCAGCTTCCGTGCCATGCCCACAACATCATGGTCAGGTGGGTTGTACTTGTAGCAGTTGGAGAACATGAGTCTGACATCGCTAGCAAACTGCTGAGCATCCCTGTATTCACGACAGTCCATCTTCCTCTGATGAAGAGTTAGGAAAAGATGAAAGAAGGAAATTTTATCAGTATTATTTTTTTATATTTCTTAACAATTAATGACTTGCAATTTACAATATATTACTATAAGAGACAACTTCACTCTGTAATTAGAAACAAAGCATACGAATTGTCTATTCCTCATTCCCCGAGTTAAAAGCTTATGAGAAGTCACCTTGATGGTGCTGAGGTCCATTGGACACTTAATGATATCATGATAGTCATGAAGTCCGAGTGCAGCTGCATCCACGGGTACGTAGAAAGGCCAGGCATACGCAGCATGTTTCTTTGACAACATGTCCTTCAGCAGCCCGCTGCAGTACCTTAGCTGAGGGCTCAGTTTGCCCTTCCTCGAGGGCTGAGGCTGGACAGAATCAGGCAAGTCCTTCTTGGGGGGTTTAATGGGCCGTCCACTGCCCACTCTGCGTCCGGTGCCTGCCATCATCGGCTGGAGCAGGACAGGACCTCCAGGGCTCCTGACCAGGCCCATCCCAGGTGGCGTCTCCAAGCTCATGCCCCCCATGGAGGAGATGCTGTGCATGGAGGTGTCGTGGACTTGGCCCCCATGGCCTCCTTTCCCCAAGCCCACCATGTGCGATGCTCCTGACATCCCCACAGACAAACCCATGGTGGAGGGGGTGGTGGTGTCTGCTTTACGTTTCACGCCTTTTTTCTAGAAATAAAGAGGTTGGAAATCACTATGATCACAATATCAGGGCTTTATTCCGATCCTTATAATGCTTGAAATTCAACACATTTGTTTCTGAATATACAAAATATTATCCCCATATTTCAGCAACCCCACCCCAGACATTTGTTTTTTTGTAGACCATATTAATTGAACAGGCTAAGCCCTCACTCACTGCTCGTTTGTCATTAATTAACCACTTCAGAAAGTTTCTACACAAACTGTGCTGAAACTCAGTATTGTGTTTATTATATATACCTTGGTTGTGGGCTGTGTAGGGGGCAGGCCCATGATGTTGGCCGGAGGCAGGCTTTTGGTCAGCACGGTCTGGGGAGAGTTGGCGAGCATGGAGTCCCCTGTGTCCGAGGAAGATGGGGAGTAGGCTGACTGGGACACAGCTGGCACCTGCTGAGCCTTCGATGCTGAGAGATGCAGTATATTCAACTTTAGTGAAAGAACTGTGCTACAGAATGACAGGTGACAAAAGTCTGGATAGTTTGTAGAGTTTTATCATTGGTGACATGCGGCTTTTTAACAAGGCTTCCAAGATGAATGCGACTTTTACATGATATATTTCTGCAGCAGATATGAGACTGAAAATGTGTCCCATTTATTAAGATTCGAGTAGAAAACTAAAACACCAACTACATAAACAACATTCAAATTCTGCACGACATTGTCACAAACTCACCAGATTTGCGACCTCTTCCCCTGCTGTTCTTGCTTCGAGGAGCTGGAGGAGGCAGCTCAACTTCCTCCTGGGGCATCTGAGCCACCTTTTGGAGGAAGATCTTCTCTAAGGACTGGGCCATCAGCACAATGTCATCTGTCGGCTAGCCAAGGATACAATTTAGAAACACATTAGCACACTGCAAAGGAGCAAAAACAGTAAAAAATATTGTTCTTGGTATTTTTTTAATTCTAAACATATCAATTTTATTTGAGCTTTAATGATTAGCTGCTTTATTAATACAGTAACTCATGAAAGCATCAATACATTACAATACCAAAACATATGCTCAACACAACTTCACAAATGTTTGCAACTTGCTCTGAGGTTTGTCATTCTGGTATTTCATATATGAAACAAACAAAAGTAAAGCTAGTAATAAAGGGATGAAACTGATGGTGAAAATCATCTTTTGTGTCACCAAAAATAAATTGGTAATGGATCTACACTAAATTTTCCTGAGGCTGCACCATGTTTCTCAACAGTTGGAGGCTGTAGTCATTTGTTTCTTTGTCAACTTGATAGTTTCATTTTCCCTCTTCGCACAACCAGTTTAATCAGGTCAGCACATGTTCTGTTGCAAAGGATAGTTTCTGTTTGGAAAGTATTAGATGAACCTTTTCTCATGGGAAATAAAGAAAAGGTTCAAAATAGCCCTCTCTCACAATGTTAAGGAAATTTCTTGCAGCCTTGATCATCAACAAAAACTAGTGGTTTAGTTGGTAAGTGAAAACAACAAAATGTGGTCCACCTGATTATACATGTAATCAGTAGTGAGTGAGGTCAAGGAAAGAGAAAGAAATTAAAAAGGACAAAAACATGAAGGAAACTATCTGTTTTTTACCTATTAACCTACCTTGTTGTAGATGTAGCAGTTGGTGAACATTGTGTTGAAGTCCTGTATACATTCACTTGCACTGCGGTAGAAGTTGTTCTCCAGACGTTTTTTGATGGTCCCCATGTCCATGGGTTGTTTGATAATTTTATGGTAATCCTGAAAAAGACAGAATATCAGACAGGAGAGTGACAGAAGAGTGAGACACACATTTTTATTAAAATTTAATAACTTGTGGAGCATTTAGAACATTGCAACTTAACAAAATTTGACAGAAGGAGCATTCAGGGCATGTCAGGGATTTTAACTTTAACATCTCTAACAGCTCAGTCTATGCACCACCATGACTTGCAGAAAAATAAATAAAAGTCAACAAAATTAAAGTGAAAGTAGAAAGTGAAAGTCTCTTTGTTGAAGCTCACTGGTAGGTTAAGTCTGTAGGCATCCACAGGCTCATGGAAAGGCCAGGCAAAGTGATGCCTCCACAGGGACTTCATCAGGGTCCTCTGGAGAAACTGCAGCTGGTTGGTCATGCGGCCTGGCCGGCTGGGATCCTTCACTGGGGGCTGGGGTGGGACAGGAGGCCCCTGGGGCATCGTGTGCGGCAGAGACGGGCTCTCAAAGTCCTCGTACAGCAAGGAGGGCTTGCGAATGCGTTTGCCAGAGCTGCTGTGTTGGTCCATCCCGCCACTGGACAACCCGACCAGGGAGCTGGAGGGAAGGAGACAGAAAGAGGATGGGGGGGGGATATAAGAGGAAAGAGTTTTTATCTGATGAGACAGAAGAACTGCAGGAACAGAAATGCTGCCCCATGATAAAAGCGGTGAAAATGAAAGTACAAACAACATATCACTTCTTTCACTATATGATAAAAAAAAATTCAATAAAAAGAGAGAGAGAGAGAGAGAGAGAGAGAGAGAGCTACTAAAGGAAATTGCACTTTTAAGTTGAATGAGCTGTATGACCTTTGCTACCCTTACTGATGCAGCCATCTATTGATCAATCCGCTATCGACTCTCATGAACGCATGCACTCGTGGAAAATCTGCTAATGTGAAAAAGTGCAGCTTATACATGCGTCATTCATACAACCCATGACCAGTGAAGATATGGCTCTGCCCTTCCAGTCAGCTAACCATCATCTAGGCAACTAGGGCTCTATCAATAGGCCGCTACTTTTTAGCACAGTCATGGGAACTGCCATCGCACCAGCTAAAATACAAACATACACCAAGTAAGACTGGGTGATAAGACCCCAAAATCTAAGGGATGTATTATCACATTTAGCTCCACATGATTATGAGAAACAGTTCATCTTTGGCTATAAATATTTGAATCATGGGAAAAATACTTAGATTTAGATTTAGTAGGAAGTTAATTTGAATATCTTGCATTCGCAATACCACAACACGCTGCACAGAAAACTGCCAATACATTAACCATGTTTGAAATATTTTTGTGCTTTCAAATTTAATATATATTGAAAAGACACAACAATGAAACAAAAGTAAAGTAAATACATAAATTACTGAAATACTTATATAAAATTTGCTTAGAAAATAGGGCCTAATAAGCACTGACACATCTGGTTGTTTTTTTTCCCTCTGTCCCTACAGTTACTATTAAGAATAAGTTAAAATGCCAATGACAATCACCCAATAGGAATGAATAATGTTAAGAACAAGAAAAGAAAGACTTGCAGATCTCAGAATGCTCCACAACTCACAGGCATCTTCAGTCTGACTGTGGCTCAACACAACTACATAGACCTGACAAGTTTCTCAGTCAGCGTAGTAAGATGAGGCCACCACATCAACTCCATCATCCCCATTTCACCTCCCTCTAAGCGGAGCACATGAACCAGATTTAGAAGATGTTAAATCTTACCCCAGAGTTCAGGACACACACTTGGCCCACTGACACACAAACTGTGGCAAAGCCTGTGAGCTGATTTTCTCCATCGGTCAAAATCCCAGCAACACAAAGAACAGCTGAACCGCATTAATGTTGCGAAAAATATGAGCCATTGTACTGAAGACATTACAATACAAACTCCCAGTTAAACATATTTGAGCACTGCTTATTTTAGCTTGTTGGAATATCTATCAAATAATGTAATGATTGTGTAAATGAACTGAAATAAAAAGGTCAAAGTCATGACATAAGACGCTTTGTGATCTTTTACTGGAAATGCTGAGATCACTAGTTTTCAAAGTCTGAGACTGTGAGCCTCCCCTCAGACAATGCTTGGAAAAAAGTGCATCCTCAACCCCCTTAGTTTACTTGCTTAGTTTCATTCAACTCCTGGATGTGTATGGGCTTGTGACTATGTTATTTGATCCCACAGACACTCAACAATTGAGGCAAGATGGCTTAATATTGCTGTTTGACATAACGTCAGACTTCAACAAATACATTTTTAAAAATGATTAGTTAAGGTTAGTTTTTGTCTCTGAGAAAGTAGGAAAAACAGGATTTTCTATTTTCTGGTGCACCTGTGTTCAACAAAGCACTAATTCAGGATCAGCTGAATAAAAAGCGCAGGTTTTTAGTGAAACACAAAGACAAAACAGTCATCAGAGAAGAATATCAGTTCATCAGAGAAAATGTATACTGAAAGAAAACTGTACATTGTCCTCAATGGACGAACAAATATCTAGATTATGACCAATAAAATATAAAGTCACTAACTTTGTCATATCATGAGCATAACTGTGAGACTAAAAGAATCCTAAGAAGTTTTTGTTATGTTATGATCTTAATGTTACTAGGTTCCAGAAACACCATTACTTTACAGACTAGTAAAAATAACTCCATGTGACTAATGTGGCTTTCCTGTTTCAACCTGCATTTAATCAACTTGTGAATCAGAATAGGTTTATTGCCAAGTATGTTTTCACATAGAAGGAACTTGCTTTTCTGCTTCTACTAGAACACAGTGCACCCTAAAAACCATGTTTATCATATAATCAGAAGAATGAAAGTAAAGTCGGACTCTTGGATTTGCAGTCCAACAGCTGGTGATCGCGTGGTTTGGACGCCCCGCCCTCCCTGTTTGTAAACACTGTCTCACAATGACAGAAAAGAAGGACGGACAGCGACTTTCTGTCAAAAAAACCCACAGCACGAAATCTTTATTTAACGATTCTGCGTCAGATAAGGTTCAAATATAAACCTGTCAGTCATTTTTCTGCAACATCAGCCGTTTGTTCAGCGGCAGGAGATGTTAGCCGGAAGCTAACTGAGTGTAAGCTAGCGCCACTGGACTGCAACAATACCTGACAAATTTAATGGCTCATTTGAGGCTGCTTACATTATTTATTAGCAAATACTGTGTGTTAGAAGCATAGTGGACAGGGTTTGTATTACCAGTTATCGCACATGATGCTCACACAAACTGCGGGATTAGCGTTAGCAGGGAGGCTGAGCGATGAATGACCCGGCTGACAGGGAGCCGGCGGAGCTGCAGCTGTCATTCTTTGTGCCAGCTCACCAGTGAAGCTAAAGGCTAACAGAAAGGGCGAGATCGCCAATGTAGCTACAGTTTAGTTAGTCGTTATTGGACGTTGAGCAAGTCGTGATGAGATAATCTGTAAAAGCTAACGTTAGCTCAATCAGTCTGTGTCAAGGCAACTGACAAGCTAGCGTTGTTATCGGGAGGCTAATGACATTTAGCGTGAGTCCACCTTCATTAGCACTGAACAAATCTCCTCAGTTCAAGCAGACATCCATGAGAATCACCGCGGAGTTTACCTGTCGTGAGGCGGGTTGACGGCCGCTTCCATCGGGCTGAGGGCGGAGTGTTTTTACGATCCAATTTTTCCACCGCTTCCACCGAAAGACCGCTGATCAGCTCCGCAGCGAAATGGCGCCTAAACGCTTCCGCTCGGCTCTATATAAACCAACGACGTGGCAGCACTGCGTATTTCCGGTCATGTGCGTGGCGAGTCTGCGCTCCGATTGGCTGTAAGTGGACGTCTGTCAAACGGAACACCCGCCCAGCGCTCTCTGGTCGGTACATGTTGTTCCTTGAAGTTTGAAAACAATGGAAACATACAGATATTAAAATTGTTTAGTTTTTAGATTTAAATGTTCACAATTATGGCTTTACGTTTACAGACAAATGTCCTTCTGTCTGCAGGGAATAGTGTTATGACGTGATGATGATATGTGCAAGTCTTCTTTGCCTTATAAAACCCATTTGAATTATGTAGGTGGTAATTGTCAGTATTTTTTTAATTATTTTTTATTATTATTTTAATTATTTTGGCCTGAGTATGTGTGTATATATCAACATGCTTTTGTGCAACATGCTGATAGACATATATGAGCTTTTAAGATTGATGATTTATGATTTATGATAGGTCCCCAAATTGCTTTTTCCAATGTGGAGTAGAAAATAAAATAAAAAATAAAAAAAAACTCAGAAAAACCTTAAATATATATATATAAAAAATACTACCCACAAGTGAACCACATTAAACCACTTTCAGACTAGCCCTGTATAAAAGCTTTGCTATTGTAAAGTCAAAAGTAAAAAAAAAACAACAAAAAAAATAGACAAGAAAAGATGAATTCAAGATTTATTGTAGAAACTCAGGTGAGGGAGCAGTGTATTAACAGATTAAAAACACCTTAAAGAACCATCAATACAGGGTAAAGTAAAATAAAAATAAAACAAGACAAATACGTAAAATATATACAACCAATAACAACATCTAAAATCGAATGACTGATTTCTTCTTCGTGTACGTTTGCAAAGTGTATGAAGCAGTAGAGTGTGTGATCATCATAAACTCTCTTCAAGATGATACCCATTCACACCCATTGGCACATGGGAGCTGTAGGAACTACGGTTGAGCGATATGATGATAAGAACCATGGTATGATTTATGTTATGTGAGCATTTGTATTAGACTTGTGGGCAATGTTGCAAATCAATGAGCAGGACTTGATTTTTGATAATGTCGTGCATCAATGTGATGAAATATGTAAAATACCTTTACACATCTTTTATAAATAAACTACTGGACTACTCTGTGACATATAATGACACATTTCTAGAGCAGGGATTTCAAGTACATTTTGCCTACTTTTAATGTGCACAAGGAAGGCAAGGAAAACATACTTAATGGGCATAAACTCTCGCAACACTTGTGGTATAGATTGTTGTCTCACGATGAAGTTGTTGCTTATAGTAGAAGCACTGCTGGAGTTTTGACCCTTTCAGTCGGGACATTTAATCAGCGACCTTCATTAACTCGACTGCTTCTGCAACAACCGTCACCCGCACATATCAGTGTGTATCTTTCTTCTCTTCTTCTTGGCGGTGAAAGCTCATATTCTGCTTTCTCACCCATTCAGCATAAAAGCCGCCTTCCTTCAGCAGCTTGTCGTGATTGCCCTCCTCCTTTACCATCCCATCGTCGAGGACAATTATATGATTGGCCTTCTCTACAACACTCGCATTGTTGGATATCAACAGCACGGAGCAGTTGTGGATTTGGTTTAACAAAGCCTGGTGGACCTGTTGAGAATAATCATGACTGCGTGTTACATGTGCAAAACATAAGTAAGTGATGGGCAAAATTTGAGAAACTCAAAAATGTCCTACCCGGTATTCATTCTCTGTGTCCAAGTAACTGGTGGCGTTGTCTAGTATCAGGATTTTGGGATTTCTGATTAAAGCTCTGGCAATGGCAATGCGCTGCTTCTGGCCTCCAGATACCTGGCCTCCCTTCTCTCCGGCATCTGTCCAACAGAAGGACAAACTGTTATTGTGTTTACGTGCATCTTTGAGAAATAGGAGGAAGTGTGGTTTGCATTAGGCAAGACCACAAGGCTAAAGTGCTGTTGGTTATAAGAGCACTTAATTAAAGTCATTGGCTCTTTCACCACCGTCAGCAGGGTTTCTGCGGGGTTCACAAAGTTAATTAAAAGTTAAGTATGAAAGTATGATGGAAAACCAGTAGAGACAATATGGCCTGGAATTATTTACTGTTGTATCACATTTTAATTTCGATGCTTCCCAGCAGTGTGTAACAGTAATTCTTACTGATATAATAAAGTTAATTAAAGCAACCTGGACCCCGATAAGTGGCAGAAAATGTGTGGATGGATTAACCTATTGAAAATGATTAATACATTTAAGTTAATTTAAGATTTTGCTAAAACTCGTCCCTGAAGAGATAATGAGCTTCCTAGCTATTTCCTAGCTACCGTAAGAATTAAAATTACAATTTTTTTTGAAGAACCCACTTTAGTATTCATTCTAATAGAAGCTGAGTCTGTGGGTCGAACCTGTGTCGTATCCATTGGAGAGATCCATGATGAACTCGTGGGCACTAGCCAGCTTGGCAGCCTCGTACATCTCCTCATCAGAGGCATTCTCATAGCCGTACTTGATGTTCTCCCGTACGGGGCGAGCAAACAGCACACAGTCTTGGCTCACCACAGCTATCTATAAAAAACAGGACAAAGAGGACACGTCAGTGGCTGCGCAAGTGTCACAGCTTATTCTGAGAATGGTTTAAAAGCAACAGCAGAATAAAACTAGTCGAAAAGTGCAAGTGTTAAGTGTCTTTGCAATGTTCCTGTCATCAGTGTGGGATAATACAAAAGAAGTGTAAGGTGAAAAACAAAACAGGAGCAAAAGAGTGAAATTTGACATTTGGAAGAATCTGCATAGAAACAGTGAACTGTGTGTGTACAGCTCAGCGACACTTTGTTTATTTCCATTTCATGGTCCCAACTGCAGAAATCACCGTTTTGAATTTTAGTTAATGTCCATGGTACAATGACTTAATAAACCTCTTAGGGTGTCAGTACCTCACCTACAGTATACAGGTTGTGTTTTATTTGTGTCTTTTCAAATCTGTGAGGTTCAAATAAAGTGTACAGTAATCACTTCATTCCCAGTTTACAAAAACAGCTAAATGCTTTAAAAGATTCAAATATGAAATGGAGAAAATGTCTCATGACAGCCCACCTTGTCATGGAGGTACTGGTCTTTGTAGCTTTGCAGTGGTTTCCCATCCAGTAGGATCTCCCCTGATTGAGGCTGGTAAAATCTCTCCAGCAGCTTCACACAGGTTGACTTTCCTGATCTGTTAAGGCCCACGAGGGCAGTGATTTTGCCTGGCTTCACCTCCAGAGACACATCCTGGTAGAAGAAAGGAAGAGGGTGAATTGGTGAAGAGGAGATAAAATCATTTAAATTGTAATTATAATAAATGGGATGGGACATACATACCTTGAGCACAAGATTGTTTTCATCGGTCTCGCCAGAATAGGAAAATTTTACTTTTTTGAATTGAATGTGTCCCTCAAGATTTTGAGGGGCCAAAGTGCCATCTGGGGGTAGTTGAGGTTTACGGTCTAAATACTCAAAGATCTTCTCAGAGGCACCAATCGCCTTCTTCACCTCTGGGTAATAACGCATGACAGACTGGAAGAAAGGTGGTGGAACAAGGCACTTTTTTAATTTGACTAAAAGCAAGTATGTTCAAGTTTATTCCCTTTATCTTGGCCTGTGGCTCACCTCAACAGCAGAAGCAAACTGCAGCTCATAGAGGACGAAGGACACCAGGTCTCCACTGCTAACGCCCCCTCTGGTCACAAGAGTCCCTCCATAGTACAGAATACACACCTTCAGGGCCAAAGTGGCCATCTGGGAGAACAAATAGCAAACAATTGTTTACACATTAAAGGAACCAACAACTGAAATGGTAGAAAGTGATAAACACATCTTCACATTTTAAAATCTCCATAAGCCACATGCATATTTTTCTATATTCTCTCACACCTGCTCGTCTCAGGCTCACAGAGAAACATACACTAAGAAATCATTGCACACTTCATATAAGTATTCAACTCACGCTGTTGGCCCAGGTAGAGGCTGCATAGGCTGCTGCTTCCTTTTTATTAAGGGCATAAGTGTCGTCGAGCCGCCGTCTGTATTTCTCCGTCTCACCGTCCTCATTGGCAAAACTCCTCACTGTCTTCATGCAGGAGAAGGTCTCCGTGGCCACCTGGTTGGCCTTAGCCAACGACTCCTGAACCTCTTTAGCCATAGTCTGAGACATGGATTAAAAAAATGATTAAACATGTGACAATTTGATATTTTACAAACGTGACTGATGGTCATGATCACAGCTGCACTGGAAATATTTTTATGTGATTTTCAAACTGTGTCCAGTGCCTTGGGGTGGATTTTTGTTTGACCACTTGCATAACAAGTATAATGAGCTGCAAGAACAACACTGACATATTATCACCTCATAAAGTCAGTTTGTCCACATGAAAAATCATTAGCATCCATTTAGCATGTTTCTGTCCATCTGGCAAATAATCTGAGACTAAATCTAACAATAAAGTTGTGGGTCGTGAAAACCAAAACAATGAGTTTAAAGATGCTAAAATGCTGAGGGGAACTGCAAAATTGGGTGAAATTGAGGGTTTGTCACTTCCAGCAACCCCTTTCACATTGCACACAGTCTTTTCATCCATTCTAAATATGAAATACTGATTAAGGAATATTGGACATTTAGGGAAGCCCTCTTTACCTGGTAGAATTGTCCACTGATCTCGGGTATGACCCAGATGATGGGCAGACCCATACAAGTGAGCAGGGTCATTTTCCACGTCTGGCTCACCATGAAGAATATGAGGAAGCCAAAACGTGCCGTGTACCACATGAGAAGACTTAGTTTCTCACTCAGTGCTTCGCTCATATCGTTGGTATCTGTGGTAATGCGGGACACCAGCTCACCTGAGGAAAGAGTCGTCCATTAGCTTTGTCAAAGGAATTGCAATGTGAATATGTCTACAAACATGTTGTTATCTTATCTTATCTTAAAATCCTGTGTTCTGGATTTTTACCAGCCCACACAAATTACATCAAGTATTTATATTCAGGCATTCATAACAATCAGGATACTGGGCTTGGCCTTAATTAAAGTGTGTACTATAAGTTCTCCAATTCCAAAAAGATAAAGGATATTACCACACGGGCTCAGGAACAATTCGGAAAACTGTTGTCGGTAAACAGTTGGTTTGTCAATGATTGCATTCTGATTTTATTTAGGTATTACACAGCATCCCAACTTTTTTGCAATCAAAGAATTGAAGATTATTTTCTGTTGAGCCACTCATTTGTACAGTATAAACACAATTTACCTGTTTTGGTGGCGTCAAAGAAAGCAATTTCCTGTTTCAGCACAGCCTGGAAGACGAACCCCTGCACTGCTGTGTGAATGCGGCTCATGGTGATGTTGTACATGAGGTCACATATAAACTCAAGAACAGCACTGAAACATGCAAAAGAGGACACATTACAGTGTAAAGTACCTACAACATTACCACAAGGATATTTAGGATATGTCTTATCATCTGCATCAATTGTAATTCTATGTGAGGAATATAAAAATTGTACCACTAAGGTTAAAGTGTGATTTTAAAGTGTGAACATTTTATTGAAGCTGACTCCGGTATCAAATCCACTTTTTCAAACCATAAGATCAAAAGCTAAAAGAGAAATTTTCCCAAATCGATCACATATTTGTTTTTCTGCTACATTATGACCTGAAATATTGCACTTTCCTAATAAAAACGAGAGAGGAGATGATTTGAGATGAGCTTTTTGAAGAGACTCAAACTTAGAAATAATAATTGTAATACAAATAATAAGTTACAAAAGTTACATTACCTGGCAGCAGTCAAAAGTGTCATGACCATGATGGCCTCTGTGAATGCATCAGGTGCTTCTTCATTTTTGATCCAGTCAGCCACACGACCAGTGTACTGAGGAATAGCCATCTCACCTGAGATCAGAAGTCCACATTATCACAATATTGATCTTCAGGGAGGCGAAACTGTCTAACAGCTATTACATCAACCTAAAGAGTGAACAGAGTCAGTGGAGTGGAGACATAACTGGCTGTCGACGGCCTATTACTGAATCAACCACTTAGTCTTTTACATATCCATATTTACCTACTAGTCTTTCCAGGCTTTACAGAGTTTCAAACAGTAAGCTTTGAAAAAACTGTAATTGATTCTAAACTGATTACTTTTAATTACGACAACTACAACTACTGATACTGTATCTCCAAAGTTTTGTGGTCAAGTCTAAAGTGTTGTCTCACTAACCATAAGAAGAGAAAAACACGAGAAACATCACAGCAACAAAGCGCCCCACATAGGGCAGCATGTATCCGATCAGTCTCTTCAGAGGGACAAAGGTGTCCTTCTTGGGCTTCTCAGACGGCGACCTCGTCAACAGAGATGAGACGTATCGACCCCAGGAGAGCAAAAGAGATGATACGTATCGGCTCCAGTAGAGCCAGGCCACGACTGTCACAACATAACCCTGTAACACCTGCAAAACAAATGAGAGGTTTAAATACACAGATACAGAAAAATATTAACTAAAATAAATCATTTAATGCTTCAGATGATTCTGACAAACGCTAGGATTCTAAAATGGGGGATTTCTCATTCTCCTCAGACTGGTTTGGTTTTGGTTTCAGTCTTGTTCCTCTTTCAGGCACAATGACTTCAATAATAATAGTAACAACCATAACCAGTATTTGAACCTTGCTGTCAGGTTATAAAATCTTTACTTACAGCAAACGTGATCAATATTTCAATAAAGTGAGCTAAATTGAACTATAGAAAAACTGGTGGACCTTGCCTCTTTGTTTAAAGATAGTTTCAATATTTTTTCCCTGGAAACACATTCAATTATCTTAAACTATCAGATTAACTATGCGTCAGGTAAATGTAGCAAACTTTTACGAGTTAAGAAAAATCTTTCACAAATCAACACTTTACATGCATCTGCCATTATTTTAAACTATATAAAGGTGGTGAACCAGGAATTAAAAATGCCTGCAATTGTATCAATGAGATCCCTCCTGCAACTAACAGTATCAAACACAACAGCATAACACACAGCCACCCACCCTTTCCCAGGAGTTCCATCCCCAGAGCTCCTCGATGGTGGACTGCCCGCACGCCCAGAGAAGAGTGGTGTACACCGGGAAGTGGAGGCAAAGGACCCCTAAGTGCTGTAGCCCCTCGAAGCTGCTCATCCAGGGCAGGCTTCCAGGGTAGGTGATGATGAGGAGGGCGAGGAAGCAAGCTCTGGTCAACCCTCCGACCCACAGAGTGATTAACGGGTGGTCGAGGAGGGGTGAGAACTCGACCAAGCGGATGGCGTGCACCACACACACGTCCAGGCAGACGAAGAGTAGAGGGAAGAAGTAGCTCATTTTCTGCATCCTGCACAGCTTCTGCAAATACAAGTGACAGAGAGGGTCAGTGAGTACTGAAGTCGACACACAGTCAGGTTTCACTGGTGAGAACAGAAGCCTCTAAAGAGGAAAACATCAGTGGTGGAAGAAGGATTCAGTTTTTCTACTCCACTACAAGGTAAAGTCCTGCACTCCAAACTTTAATTAAGTAAAAGTACAGTATATTATTAGCAAAATATTCTTAAAGTATCCAAAGTAAAAGTGCTCATTATGTATAAAAATGGTCAGTGTTTAACTATTATATCTGGTGTTTCTGATTAATGTCACTGCTGCATTAATGTGCATGTTGCATTGTTACTGCTGATGTTTAAGGTTGAGCTCATTTTAACTACTTTATGTACTAGTTGAATCTACAGCAATGCATCATATTCTATAGGATCATCATATGTTTATGTCATATAAAAGACTGGACAAGGAGGATATGAAAAACAGTAACTAGTAACTATAGCTGTCAGACAAATGTAAAGTACAAGAGTAAATGTACTTAGTTACATTCAACCACTGGAAAACACGGATATTACCTGTGGGCTGAAACATATAGAACACACAGATGAATGTTTAGTCTATTAAACCTTTTTATAACTATATAAAAAAGGTTAATCATTTACATTTACATGTCCTTCACTGATAAAGGTGACCGTTTACTTTCAGTTTGCTGCATGAAGCTTTACTTTCATTTTCATGCACACTGCTGATTTCTTTGAAACAGTCTGAGATCAACCCCACGATAAACCTTTTAGTAAAACACTCAAAAACACAACATCTCTATCAGTATTATTACATCAGACGGTGTGCTACAGTAAATACAGTAAGCTAACACAGTTTAGCCGCTATCAATAAAGTTGTTCAAATCAAACTTACATTCACTGTCCACAAGTCGAGTCTGGCGTGTTGGATGTTTGATATTCGTCTGAGAACCTAAAACAACCAGAATATCTTCCCTAACACACACAAACTTTGTCTATTTACCGACTTCAACCGGCTGCTTGTTCGCACCGAGCTGCGACTGTCACAACCAGCGAAACCGAAAGTAAAAGTTCGTTTGCAGCGGAAAGTCCCTCCTCACCTACATGTCTGCAAACAAGGTGATAGAGAGGCAGGAAGGAATAGTTTGCTTTAAATAATATAGTATTTATTCCAGGTTCTGCTTCCATTAGATTTTTTAAAAATACAATGAATGTTGCAGGAAATAAAATAAGCTTGTTGTGAACCGGGTTCATCTTCAGTCCAACAGCGACATCTTGTGGCCGGAGGCTGAAACTGTCCTGAACATTATATATCATCAATGGAATAAGCACCTTACTTAGAAAATCTTTTTTCTTTACGGTTGTTATTACATAAACACCACCCAGTTGCATTTAATGTCTTTACTTGTGTTTATGTTTTTATGATTTTTATGCTGCAAAACAATGTCCCTTATAGGATAATAAACTGAACTGAACAGTGCAACAGTTTTGTCAATTGATATCCCAATATCTTTTTAACCAAGACTTGCTTTTTTATTGTAATCCTCCATTTTTTGTATACATAAACGTTTTATGTTACAATAAATAATTTTCCCTTTTCATACTTAAATGAAAAAAGGTTTATTAAAGCCTTGAATGTAAGCTTACTTTTATATACAGGGGGTTTTATTTCTATTTTCTGTTACTGTTTATTTCTGTTAGCCTGGCTTGCTTTCCTTGGTCTTCAAGTCTTCTTCTTCAAGTAAAGTTTTATAAAGAAATATCTGTCTGTCTGTCTGTGTTATATGAGCATTGTTCAGGGTAAAATCAGAAATAAGTTACAGTCGGCTGGACCCAAAACAGGAACTGAAAAAAACCTTAAACTTAAGATGTTGCCTCCTGTGTCCTACGTGAGCTTAATATAAACTATAAAAGACAATAAAACTAGCTGTTCAAACTAGGTTTTTCTTCTCTACAAGGAAGAACCACAAAACTTTCCAATACCGCCTTGGTTGCCACGCGATGAGCTTGAGTTGAGGATGTGTGGCTCCAGGACAGTTGCCTGCTCTGCCTGGTTGGCCTTGTGTTGTGGCCCATAAGACAAACTGAGGGAATGAAGCCTCCAGCAGAAACTTTGAACTCCCTGATAGTTTCCTTCCTTCCCCCTGCTTTCATGTTAGAAGGATATGATGAAAAAGCTATAAATGTTTTAAGCAGCCTGTTTGCAAACCCCTGTAAATCACTCACTTAAACTGTGTTTCCTTTTATGTATATTTTTAAAATAAACTCCTTTTTTTTTGACCGATTCATTGAGAAAGGGAAGACTATTTTTATTCATGGTGCCTATTTCTAGTGGCCACTGAGATGGATAGAGGCTCAGACCCAAGGCCTCAATATTATTATTATGGAAAATGTGTATAATATTAAAATGAACTGAATAATGAATAAAGTTTTCCTTTATGTGTTGAGAAGGTCCTCCTATTTTTCAAGCTAAATAAATGATTTAAAAATCCTCTTTGATAAACATACACATTAATGCACCAGTAAAAATAATAATCCAAAAACAACACATGTAAAAGTAAAACAATGACAGGGATCATTTTACTGCATAATGAGTAATTTTGCTGATAATAGTTACATACTTTTTCTTAAATAAAGTTTTTGGGTACAGGGATTTTTACTTATATAATATAGAATTCTTCCACCGATGATGTTTCCTGTTTTGATGGCTCTTGTTATTAATCAAAAAAACATCATATGTAATAGTAAAACACCATTTTACTGTATAATATTTATTTATGCTTTGCTGATAATAAATACTTTAACTTGATGACTTTTACTTGTATTGAGTATTTTCACAGTATTATACTGCTACTTTTATTTAAGTAAAACATCAGAATACTTCTTCCACCACTTTTCTATTTTATCTCTTAAACTATTACTGAATGAAAGAAAAACTTGCTCGCTTCCACCGCGGACTCCACTGCGCATGCTCAGACATGGCAGCTGCCAGCGTGAAGCGGCTCAGACGCGACTGTTGTGATGTTCTAAGCTAAAAATCAAACCTGAGCCGAGGGATGTTGTGTTTCTCTGTCAGACCCACGATGGAGTAAAACAGCCAGCAGAGGGGACACTTGAGATCTGGTCTGGATGGAACCGACGGGTCTACGAGACGTTTTCAAATGTATAACACTATGTAAGCGAATATTATCATTTTGAGTCATTTTTAGTTCAGCCAAGAGGAAGAGTTGCTAAAAATTAGCATCACATAAAGTTAGCTAAACATCTAATGTGACCACTGTTGCAGCTATTTCCACTTATCTTTTCTACGACAGATGTGCGACGCCTACTTTTACATAAGCAACAAAAACATCTGGATTCAGACACGTGACTTTGTTTTCTGCTGTTAAATGTGGATTGACAGTGTTTTTATAAGGGTCCGATTGATCAAACAGACTGGATGCTAATCACTGAAAAAGCATCTGGTCGTTTTGCTTCATGCAACAACCTGTTTGTTGTGTTTCAGCCATTGCAGCAATGGAGGATATTGGTCTCCTTCCCAAAGCCACCAATGACCCCCCTGTTCACAGACCCACAGTCAGTGAGAGCTTCGGGCTGCACCACATCCCACCAGGTGTGTATGAGCTCACACTGTGTCTCCATCAGGGTCTGACATGACACGTCTTAACAAGGTGTGTGTGTTTCATCCAGACCACCTGCTCGGCTCTGACGCGGGCAGGAAAACTGATGCCACGTCCAGAAAAAGGTCCCACTCGGTAATGACAGCAGAGTCACAGATGATTCCCCAGTTTCCATCCCAGATCGCAGGGCCTCTGGGTGCTGACGCCGGTGAGTAACAGTGCGGTGAAGTCATGCGTACATACAGTTGCTTTAATAACTACACCTACATTTTGAATGGGTTCAATCTGCAGATGTGTAAGATTTCCATAAATATGGAGCCCTTTATGTTCATGACTCTGACATTAATCTGGATTGAGTTATACAAGGATGTTGAGATGACTCAGACTGTAATGAATATGTACTGACATCACAATAACTGTATATGTATAATAACTGGAATATATGTGTTTTTTTTTCATTCAAAACAAGCTTGATTTTCATTAGCTGAATTAATATGATTTCAAAACAAGCCAGCAAGCACAGCCTTCTTACAATGGCATTCATTCACATCACTGTTCTCTGACAGATTCAATTAAATAAGTAGTCCCACCATTTTTAGTTTGTAGTTCCACATAACCAAGTTCGTCAAAGTTTAGGCAAACTGTGTCTTAACCAGAACTAGGAATAACATTTCTTACTGCATAATTTTGTATTGTTGTTGATAAACCAAGATTATGTATTTCAGACCACTGCTTCAAATACATAATCAAATTTTGTTTGTCTTTTTCAGCATTTCTTAATACAGCTGCTAAAAATGGGAACACTAATCTGGATAAGACAGGAGCTGGCAGAAAAAAATCCAAAGCCAAACTTGCAGATCCAACAAAGTGGAAGCAAAACAAGCAGAAGCAGCTGAGGATGGAGGGTAAAGCGTACATAAGCAAACGCAAAAAAGATGGCGAGATTGTGACAAAGCAGCCAAGAGCAGTGGGACCAAGGTGCACGTCGAACGCCTGCAAAAAGGCATCGAACCGGCTTTGTAATGAAATCACCGAAATGGCCAGGAAGAAAGTGTTCGATGAGTTCTGGCAGCACATGAACTGGACCCAGAGAAAACAGTACGTAGCAGGACAAGTTGACCGCAACCCCGTGGAGAGATCTCGAGCAGCGGGATCACAATCCAGAAGATCGGTTTCACTCCGTTATCACTTGATGGTGGATGGCAAAAGGAAACAAGTGTGCAAAAACATGTTCCTGTCCACTCTGGGGATCGGAGAGTGGTCTGTGCTCAACTGGGCACAGAGAGGAGAAACGAGAAAGAATGAATCAAATGAAAACAAATTAGAAAAGAGGCAGGCTTTCCCTCAGTGCCCACAACAGAACCCTACTTCTTCTGCAGTCACTGATACTGTGGAAGTTACACAGGGTGAGTGGTTTTTTGTTTTGTCCTTACTCCCGTACTTACTTTCCTGAATTGCCCCTATGGGGGATCAATAAAGAATGATAAAGAATTATCTTACTCTTTTTCAGCTATTTACTAAACTTTGTTGTACAGCTGAAACAATTAGAAGCAATCGATTAGTCAACTTGCACAACACTTGATAATTAATCATTCATCAAGCATAACTGCCAAACATTTCCTGGTTCCATTCCCTTAAGTAGTGATTGTCTTTAAATATATATATGCTGATTGTATTCCACAAACCAGGACTGCCCAAAGTGGGGCCTGTGGGCCAAAGTTGGATGGTTTGGTTTTTCACCTGCCAGATGTTTCTAGCGACAGAAAAAGTAGAAATTAATGAATAATATAAATCACTGTTTATGTAGTTTTTGTGTGGTAAAAATGCTCTTTAAATAAGTAGGATCCCTAATTATTTTGTACTCTGAGCATGTTAGGCAGAGTAACACAATAGTACCATTGTGTTTCAATTTTTTTAGCATAAGACAATAGTTCTTGCCATAACACTTAGTGCCATAATACTTTAGTGTATTACAGTAATGCCTGATGCATGTAAATGATATTTCCTTATTTTCTTGCAGAACAAGTGAATGCCACTGACAAAGACCTAAACAGGCTGCCAGAGCCAGAGGGGCCAGCCAGAAAGAAATCCAGAGTTGCCAAGCCGCTAACATGGAAGCAGAATCGCCAGAAGCAACTTCGGATGGAGGGAAAACAGTACATCAGCAAACGAAAGAAAGACGGCACGACCATAACTAAAGCTCAGAGGGCAATTGGACCCAGATGCACATCCAGCGCCTGCAAAAGGGCATCCAACCGCTTCTGTACTGACTTCAGTGAAGAAACGAGGAACAAGCTGTTCACTAGTTTCTGGCAGTGTATGAACTGGCCTCAGAGAAAGACCTATGTGGCCGGATTGGTCGACTGCGACCCAGTGGAAAGGACCCGAGCACCGTGGACTCAGTCGAGAAGATCAGTGTCGATGCGCTATCACTTGTTAGCCGACGGTGACAGAAGACAAGTTTGCAAAAAGATGTTCCTCTCCACTTTAGGGATCGGAGAGTGGTCAGTGCTTAACTGGGCACAAAATGCTTCCAAGCAGGACAATTCAGAGGAAAACACAAAGAGGCAAACACAGAGGAAGTCCCGTAAAGCATCAGAGCATGTAGTCCTCAAGGAGTTCCTCGAGAGTTTACCCAAAGTTCCCTCATACTGTTGCGGGACGTCCATCACCAAGCTGTATCTGGAGCCAGTCTTCTCGAACATGTCCGAGGTGTACAGGCACTACTACAACCACTGCTTGGAGAAGATGACGCCGCCGCTCTCTCGGCAGGTTTTCTGCGCTGTGTTTAAAAAGATGGATTTGGGATTGTGCGACCCCAAAAAGGATCAGGGGTGTTCTTTCGGTGCGACTGGAAATTTGTTTAATGACCTTTGGGAGGAATACTGCATGGAAAGAGGGACAGGGACAGAGAAAGCAGGTAACCCGTAGAGAGGGATTAAGCACAAAAAGGACAAGCTGGGTGTTACTCCATTACTGACAACATAACCATATACACATTGTGGAAGGACTTTGCTAAAATGACTTTACTTAATGGTCTCACATTTCATTAAATCCGGTTAAACAAAGACTGTGGTTGCTTCCTCCAGGCACTATCTGAAGCAATCCATTGGTCTTTATGCACATGCACAGTTTTATCACTTTAGTAGAATCGTGTAAGCACTACAATCATTTTATTTTTGTAATGCAGAAGACTATGTTTAAATGTACGGTCTTTTGAGATTCTTTGTCAACCATCATTTTTAGTTCGAGACTAAAACAAAAAATGTCATACTGTATGTGTGTATAAAAAATGACTAAAACATTTTATCTGTTAATCTGCTGTTTGGAATTTCAATAAGTGTCATGTGAAAGGTCAAAGTCAAATGCCCTCGAAGGACTCGCAACACTGCAAACTGCTCGAGGTAATTGTTCTTTTTTTCAATCTGTGCTTCACAAAGAGCCATTTGGCCCAAATTGTTCTTTTGGGAATTAAATAAGAACAAAGTTTACAGACTTCTCTTAGAGGTAAAGGACTCACAGTTAAGTTTTTTTGGACTCAGCAGCTGGACGAAACAGATGTGTGTGTGTGTGTCTGCGTGTGTATGTGTGTGTGTGCATCTACACTTCTTTGTAAAGGTCAAATTCAAACCACGCCATCCCCTCGCACCCTGTAGCTTTTTACACATTGAAATAACGGCTCTTCTAACAGCTCACTTACCCCATACTGTGGGCTTTTTTTTTCAAGTCAAGACCCAGTCAGAGTCACAAATACGCACACACACACAAACGGTCATCACCCTCCTATTCTTCTCCACACAGTGGCAGGAAGTTGTCCAGATATCCGCAGGGCCTGTGAAAAAAAGAGCGAGTGAACAAAGTGGGCTGGGTGGTGGAAGGTGTTGGCGGCGGCGGCAGCGGTGATGGAATTAGGCAACTTCATTGGTTATTGTGAACAGCTGGAGTAAAGCGACGCCACAGAGATATAGATTGTAAAACGCTGTGAGTCCAAGCTGAGCTTCTAAAGTTCAGAGGCAGGTTAATCAGACAGCTGGACTGGACTGCTGATCCTTCTGAGCAGAGAAGAAAAGGCCTGGCGACCAGAACAACCTGAAGATGTGGGCTCTGAGGACGTTTGTTCTGCTGGGACTGAGCTGGACATGTCAAGGTGAGCAACTCTATTCTCAACAGATTCATCTTTCTTTGTACATACATGAAACACGTCACCTCTTCAGAATGTGTGTGGACTGTAGACGGAAAAGTTTAATCTGAAATCCAGTTTCTCTGAGCTGCTTTAAATTCATTTATATTATTATAATATCAGGAGTTCTGTAGCTGAAGCCCATGTGGTTTACAAAATGATATGACAATCTGTAACCCAGTGTTTGAAAAATACTGTTAAAGAAGGTGCATTATTTTGAAATATTTTGGAATAAACTTGTTTTTGTATTGCTTTTGGTCAATGTCGGTATCGATTTAACTTTCAATAATATTCTGTTGAAAAGTGAAAAGAGTTTTTGTGTAACAGTTTATGTGAACGGCTTCATTTTCTCACATTAATAGTCTTATGTTCCAGGAAGCCTCTCTTTGCTGATCAAGTGAAACAAAAGTGCATGTTAAACAGTTAACGTGTCTCATTTCAGCTCTATTGTTCAAACTTTTTTTCGGCTATGATTTTATGGTCCCGCACACACACCTGCCAAGCCCATTGTCCAACTCCATCACATTCCTCATCGCCACAGCAACGACCTTCGACCTTTATCAAGGCCCGGCCCACTCCATTTCCTGTTGCTATTCGCTTCTCCTGGAAACTTCCTGTTTATGTCGGGCCCATTTCCTGTTCCCTTTAACGGTCCGTATCGGGACCCACCTTTCATGGCTTGACCTGCATTGTTATGAATACTTACTAATGCTCTGAAACAATGAGCGGTTTGAATATGTGGGTGAGTTGGTCCTGCGACAAAACACTTAGTGAAAAGAGTTTGTGTGGTGAAATCAAACTGCAAGACAGAATAAAACACATTTTGAATGAATAAGGTTAATTTTATTTTCCAAAAATCCAAACACATGAATGTGGAAGTGATGTTTTTTTGCTTTCACATATTCACCTGCAGTTTAAATGGACAAGACATACATATGTAATTCAATCAAGACATTCATAAAACATGCAACTAACCATCAGTATCCCTCTACAAATAAACCATTATTACATTTTAACCACAAAAACTTCACTATTCATGTGCAACATCGTGCACCGTCGCCACTTTTTTTTGCACTGTTTGTCTCCACAGCTGCGTCTGTTGATCCTTGGGGCCAGTGTCCAGTCAACAGAAAGTGTGAGGACAAGTTTGGAGACGGGTCATGTGACAAAGAGTGTATAGAGCCCAAGTGTCTCAGAGACGGCTTCGACTGCCTGAAGGACCGGGGCCACTGCAAGTAAAACACTTCTCTCATCATTTTCATCATCAGAGAACCGTAAAAACTCTTCCAGCTTTATAGTAAATATTGTGATTAGAACGTTTTGTGTTTGCATTGGTTTATTCATGACAGTGAAATGTTGTATGCAGTGTTCCCATGTTTTATATTCTTTTAAATACCTTCATCCTTTTTTGTATTTATATTTGAAACTCAGCCAAGAAACCCAAATTACAGGCAGCTTAAGAATGAACTGTCATCTTGATTATTATTTTCATTAATTAAGATTAATTCAATATTGTTCATTGTCATTAATCAGTACATTTGTATAAAGAAGAATTTAAATAGTGAAATAAGTGACTCTGAGCATAAATGTTCATTCTTGACGTTGTAAATAGTAGTTTGACAGCCATTTGGCAAAGATTATTTTGTCTAATCTCATACTTTGTCTCTTCATCCCTCCCCATCATGCCTCTCAGTCCGGGCCACATCCAGTACTGCCGCGATCACTATGCCAACTCCCACTGCGAGCAGGGATGCGACAGCGCCCCCTGTGGATGGGACGGCAGTGACTGCTTCACACACCAGAGTCCCCTGTGGGCAGAAGGCACCCTGGTCCTTCACACAAAAACCCCACACCAACGTGGCACCTTCTCCAACAGCTCCCTCCTCTGGGCGCTCAGTGTCCTCCTCCAGTCGCCACTCATACTGAGAGGCTCCGCCCCCCTCGCCACTAACAGGAAACTATCAGACTTTGACCCTCAACAGCTGGCCAACCTGCTGACTCAGGCATCACCGGCCGACGCAAACGGGTAGGTGACGAGTGCAAGAGGAACAGGACTTCAGTCACAGTTTCTTCACAAGGTTTTCAATATATTATGTGATAAAGTGATTTAGCATTGCACTCCTTGAACATTGTTGGACTCACAAAAAGAAACAGTAGAACCAGAGATACTGTCTTCCTTAAACCCAGAGGAAAAACCCAGTGCCTGCATTACCCATAATGCATCTTGACCATCAGCAGTCTGGTTCTGCATTCAACATGAGATTGCGTCAATTGAGCTGAGGCTGGCAAAGATTCAAAGTTAGATTTAAAAAAAATATAAGTGGGCCAAGCATAGAACCTTGGGGAACTCCATTGAATACAGTCAGACAATGAATTTAGTCTGAACGTAGTGAATTTAGTATTAATATTAATATCCACATGTATAAAATGTTTGCAGTAAGTTATTTCAAGGGTATGTTAATTTTATGTTTGTCTTGTAAGAGGATGTAACTTTTTTGCAAATTGTGAAGGTTACAGATTTTATTAAGTAAACGTATCCTGACAAACCATTTGGAACAAACCTCACTAATGATGTACATGTTCTTTCCAAATGTTCCCTTCTCTCTCTCTCCCTTTCCTAGCTCCCTCCTTTTCCTCCAAGTGGACAACAGGCCATGCTCCCGTCTGCCCTCTACCTGTTTCCCTTATGCCACTGAGGCAGCCAATTTCCTGCGTGCCGTCATGTCGCTGAAGCCCGCCTCGTTCCCCACCCTCCCGGAGCTGACGGTCATCATCAGTATTAGAGGTGTCCGAGAGGAAATAGGAAGCAGAGAGGAGAAAACTGTGATAAAGGAAGTCAAAGGTAGGCTCGCATGTCCTGTCTGTCTCCCTCTCTCTCATACACACAGATTTGAATTTCATCCAAACAAAACACTATAAAACACCTTTCCGTTTCCAGTGTGTAGATGTGTTGATGGTCAGTGCTGCAGGTTTCAGTTTTAGTTCAAACATTTGATCTGTCGGAGGCAAAAATAAAAACAGAAATGACAAAGGCCACAAATCTAGTTCGATCTGGTTGAAATATAAATAATTACCCTACATTAAAATTACTTTAAATGTATTTATTATTAGCCTGACCTTTACAGGATGAAAATGAGTACTTTATTAAATAGAACCACATAATGATATTTAGTTATTGCTGTGATAAGTATCTTGATATAATCACAAAAATTGTTCCGCCTCATAATAGTAAAATTCATTTTTTCTTCCTCCTCTCAAAGAGCCGACCCCTGCCTGGCTTTGGGCCGTCATCGCCATCGCGGTCGGCCTGCTGCTGGTCCTGGCCCTGGCGGTGTTCCTGGTGGTGAGGAGGGTGAGGCAGCAGCGGGTGGAGAGGGAGGACGGTGACAGGGTGAGACACCGGTCCACGGTCACAGACAGCGACCCCAAATCCAAGGTCTTGACCCCGCACGCCGCCCACCAAGAGCAGAGGGTCCGATCCAGCAGAGAGAAAGAGAAGATCAGCTTGAGGAAGAAGAAGAAAGCGAAGGAGGCGGAGAAGAAGAGACGGAGGGAGCCGCTGGGGGAGGACGCCATTAGAATGAGGTGAGAGGAGGTGCTGTGAAAGACATGAGAGGATGTTTTGTCTGCTGGAGGAATGATGTCATGTAGATAAATGTGTTGTGTTCTAAAACAAGTGAGAGTTCATCAAGCAAAACCACTCATGAACTTTTCCTGTCAGTCCCATCGTTTGAAGCTCCAACATCCCTTTCCATTAGTTCACTACTGCCATGATTTCATGTTAATTTGCAAGTCATGATAAATATTGGTGCTCAAACAATCCGTTGGTTAATCGATGAGTAGATACATTGGGAAAAGTTTTGATAATCAGTTAATTATTTAATTCATTTAACAAACAATAATGCCAGACATGTGCTGGTTCTCACATCTCATATTTAAGGATTTGATGAATAATTGCAAACCAGTTAAAAAGCTTTGGGTTTGTAACTGTTGCTCACACAAAACAAGCAATTTGAAGACATCACTTTTGGTTTTGGGAAATTGTTATGTGCATTTTTTCCCATATTTTAGACTTAATGTTTAATTTATGAATCTAAAAATATATCAAAAAGATTAGATTAGATGAATGTGATTGATAGAGCAGGGTCACTGTCAGAAATGTCCTGTTGGTCAATAACATACAACCACAATGTTTCCAGTTTAAATGCAAACAGGCAACTTTGTTAAATGTCATTAGCCCCCCTCTCTCAATTTCCTTCCTGTCTCTATACTCTATACGTTACTATACACTGTCCCACTCTCTACATTTCTCTTAGTCTTAGTGCTACAAAACAATAACTCTAATCTCTAATCCCTGTCATGTTCCAGGGCCTGGTCCATTTCCTCAAAGACTACCAACCCATACATGTTTAGATTTAGGAAAACATGCCCTTTAATGGCGAGACTGTATTCTTGAGTTTGGGTGTGTTGCAGAGCTCTTGTGTGACTCATAAATCGAAATAAGAAGAAAGGAAAAGGAAAAGCTGTGCTTTTGGTTTCCAGACCTCTCAAAAGGGACCAGGATATAGGAAGCGACACAGACTTTACCCAGAGTTCCATGGAAGACATCAGTGCGAGATGCTCCAGGCGACAAGAGGACGCCTCCATCTGTGACCACAGGAGCCAGGAGCAGAAACACTACCGGGGTGGAAGCTCGCAGCCTCGCAGACCGATACAGCGTAAGGTTTAGGGTTTATTCAGTCATTCATTTACTCACCCAGTTACTCATTCCTGTAACTGAGACCTGCCTACACTCAGAATCTATTTATAGCATTTGTACGTTTATCAAAATCTTTCCACCATAAATGATTCTTGTTCTTCCTCAGCTCCACCTAGAGGATGGGAGAGAAACGCCATGCCTCCTCCTCTGCTCAGTCCTCCTCAGCAGGTCTGTCCTTTGTCTTTGTTTCTGACAGTGTTCTTTTTATTTTATCCGTGTTGTGAAGAGCCAGTGTTATATGGGATTTAGATATATAACCACTGGGTGTTGTATCTGTTTATTCTCCTTCCCATGTCTCTATGTCTTATCTATTCTCTATCTATTGTTGGCAGTCGGCAGAGTGGTGCGGCCCGGATGGCTCTGTGGTTCTGATCCGAGCGGTGCGAAGCGGACTGGACAGAGTGGTCCTGGAGCTTCTGAGAGCAGGAGTCCCCGTCAACAACACCGATCATACTGGTAAAGCATCGCTGTCACAGTTACTAATATCAGTTTGGTCTGAGCATCTGACTCAACCCCGAATCTCAGTCAAATAGTATTTGCATGTAATTCTTGGTGTTTGTTTTAACCTTCATGAATAAGAGCATCAATTGTGTTTTCGAGACATGTCACTAGAAATAATAATTTCAACCTGCTGGTGGCGCAAGTCAGGGGATGACTAAAGTTAGTGAGCCTCATCTTCTGGTGACCATGAATACGACATTTTAAAATTTCAAGTTGAAAATACATGTTGAGATATTTCTGGACCAACAAACATGCCCCATTTGGATCGAATGCATGAATGGGTTAAATCTCACCTTGGAGAACAATAACATGAGCAAGCCTTTATTTTCTGACACCTGCACACTGAGGGGCTGAGTAACTGGTGTAACTTACCCCGTCTCTCTCACGTCCTTCTTTTGTGTCCCTCCTCTCCCGCCCTGTGCTCATCTCTCCGTGGCTTCCATCTCTTCCTCCTCCTCCTCCTCCTCCAGCTCCCCTGCTGCCTTCCTCTGACTCCGAACAAAGCTAATGTCCTCTGGTGCTCACACTCGGGTTGATGGACATATTAACTTTGTTGCTCCTTCCTTTTGCTGTCTCTTTATCTCTCTGCCCGTCTCTCGACCTCTTTTTACGTCTCTCATTTTGTCTGTCTTTCTGTCCCATCTCTGTCATATCTCGGTTCATCTCCACATCTCATCCCTCCATCCTCCCTCTCTTCACCACCTGGGCTCGACTCTGTTGTGTAATGGTTGTTCATTGGCTGACTTACTTCCTCCCCTCTTCCCCCTCACCTCCCCTCCACTCACACTGTCTCTCTCAGGGAGATCAGCCCTGCACTGGGCATGCTCAGTAAACCACCTCTCCCTAACAAGGACCCTCATTCGCTATGGGGCTGCTGTGGACCTGCAAGACAACAAGGTAAGTTTTGACTTATCAGTGGTTAGATCATTTGTTTTGAAGTCTTGTGAATGTGTTAACAGTTTTGACCTGTCAGATTTGTTGTGACACTTGGACACTGGAAGACAAATTGGAATAAATATCCTCCAGACATCACAGGATTATGTTATATTCCTGATTATTTCTGTGGTAGGGTGAGACGGCGCTCTTCCTCTCCGCCCTCCATGGCTGCTACGATGCAGCCAGATTCCTCCTCCTTCACGGTGCCAACCTTGAGCTGCACGACCGGAGAGGACGTCGTCCCATCGACGTGGCCAGAGAGGGCATGCGTCACCAGGTCCTGGAACTCCTCTTGGCTCACCAAATTCAGAGAGGGCCAGTCCCCGTCGACTCGCCCAATGACATGCTGTGGGATGACCGCACCATGATGTACTCGCCATGGGTCGGATCGCAAGGCCTGCCCGGAAGAAGTGCCTCCTTCTCTGGGATCATAGCGCATCGAGATATGACCCCACCTCCACAAAAGTAAGGTTTCAGTATTATAATGCACACACACAACAGTATACGTCTTTATTTTTCTTCTGATGATTCCACCAGATTAGCATCAGTGAGAAATTTGCATTTGGAGCAGAAATGACAAGTTGATTAATTAATATGTTCATCAATGGAAAAATAATATACTATACTATATAACTGTTTGAGAATCAATCATCAGAAATTCTTTTCAAGCACAAATACCAAACTTTCTCCACCTTCTCATTTGTGAGGATTTCTTAGTGTAAATTAAAGTGTAAATTAGTGTAAATTAAATTGTATTTTATGGGAAAAAACGCCACTTTTCTGTAAACCTGTTATTGTGTTCTTGTCTTGCCAGTGATTGGTCGATGAGCCGAGTGCAGTACCCCTCCCCTCAGAACTGGCGACCACAGCTTAACCAATCAGCAACAGCGCTGGTCCCTCCGAGAATCATGGGCCGCTCACCTCGGCCAATCAGCACCTTACAGGAGGTGACCTCAGAAGACGAGGATCGTGACAGGCACCAGGAAATCCCCAGAGCCGCAACACCTCACTTCCTGTCGCCCCAGCCTGCCCCTCGGCAGCGTTCCTTCTCCTGCACCCAGCATGCATTGCAGCGTCGCTCCAGCGCCCACCAGCCAGAACCAAATTATGTTATTGTGACAGACAGAACAGCCAATGAGCCCATAGAAAGAGTGATTGTTTCACCTCCCACAGAAGCTAACAGCCAATCAGATCGCCTGCCAGTTGTGAACGGTGACAATCTCAGTAGAGCAGAACATGCAGCTGTGAGTTTAACAAATTCAGAGCAGAAATCCAGAAGTGAGAGGTCAAACAACATGAGTGACTCCACACAAACAGCCCTGTAGAAAACAGAACAGAGAGGAAGCACCGAAATGTCAGCTGCCTTTCCATTCAGCCTATAAGAACATGTGAATAAGATCATGACTGAGGCCATGTTGACAGAGGGCCCTGAGTTTAGTTTGACAATAGTTGTATTTTGTTTTTAAGCCCAATGCAGAGCAGAAGATTTACAGGAAGGCCCAAAGCAGGGAAGTCCAACCTCAATTTTTAGTGTAATTTCGGGACCTTAATTTTTATCCATGATGCTTGTGTTGGGTGTTACCTCACAGATTTACTTCTTAAATTACTTATTTCTCACAATCCTGTCAAATTAATACACAGCAGCACTTGGAGATGTTCCTTCTCAAATCACGTCCCCAGTTTTCACCCAGCTTTGCCTAAATTATTATTGTATTTTTTACTTGGAGGAATTTTCTGTTACCTGCCAGAGTCAAATAAATAAGTAATATAATTACATTGACTTGACATCTAACAGGTTGTATTCTGATTATTGTGAAAACAACCAAGGAGAAATTATTTTTAAAAAACATGCATGGTTGCACAAAGATGTCAGAATCCTGCTGATGGATGCAATAAAGTGACTTTTCATGCAAATGATAAGGATATTTTATTTTCAAATGCACTTACATTTGTTTTTTATCTTTATTAACAAAAACAATGTACAATAAAAACAAGTAGAATAAAAACGACCAAAATACCTCATAATCACGACAAATAAATAAAGTGATTGTTCAGATTAAATACATAAATATATAATGTTACACATTCATATGTTTGTTGTTATGAAGATTTCTATGTGGTTTTGATTTATTATTTATTATTTACTCAAATCTATATCATTACAATAAATATTTATAAAATCTTTGGTGTTATGGAAACTTTACAGATCTCCCCTATAACTGAAGTTAAAGCTCTTTAGCATAGTCGCACTTTAGAAAGTCATGACAATGTTGGGATTTTATTCACACGAGGAAAACAAGATCTAAACACATGTTGAACACCAGCCAATCACACTGAGCTATTATTCACACAAGCTGATTGGGGCTTTACCTGCAGAGCTGGCGCGTGCCTGAACCACACCTGCACAGGAAAGTCGTTCCAAAACTGTTTGAGTTGAATAAAACTGTGATGTAGGAAAAATCATTTTCAGCTATCATAAGCACTTTCTGGCCTGACTGAAATCCAGCCTATGTCTATATTTCTCCTTTATATTTCACACACCATGTTTCTTCAGATAAGCAGATGATGGTGGGTCAAACTCTTTCTCGTGGGAAAAGGGGAAATGACGCCACATTTACAGCTTTACTACCTGTTAAATCTCATACATCATTTGAAAAGGAGGCGCAGAAAGGAGACACTTCCCAAGTTCCCACGCGCGTTCACCAGTGTTTGAGGTGCAAATGAGTCACAGAGGAACGGATGCAAAGAAGTGATCGGGCAGCGTAACAACTGTTTTACGCACGACAAAAACACCACGTTCTTCATTTAGTAGATATCAAATTTGACCATAACAAGGATTCTTATTCTTGATTAAATCTCTCTTTAAACAGGCAAAAACATTTTGTCGCTCAGTCTTGATGCCAAAGCAGGAAAATGTGGCGTTACGCACGAGAATGGCAACTTTTACGCACGGACGCAACTCCGTATTAACTTTATTGGGTTAATTCAATTTTACGCACGGACGCAACTCCGTATTAACTTTATTGGACAACTATTCTTACATATAAATTTACTTATAATATCAAGTTGACAACGGACAATTGGTCTCCTCGTAATAATAAAATGATAATTAATAGAAATGCATGTGTTTCATTTTCCTGCCTGTGTGTATGCTAAAGTTTTTCGATGTGAGGATTAAGCTTGTTAGTGCGAAATTGTGTGAAAAGTCACCACGTGGTGTCTTTCTGGCACCACATGTCCACACGTATGCTCCTCAGGACGCGTGCCAGCAAACAATCAATGAACACATCTGCATTGTTTAGGGATTTTTCCTTTTGTTTATTTACAAATGACAAATATAATAAATTAAGGTGCAAAAATACGTCATACATGACACAGCCAACAGGCCTGTAAAGGCTGTAGCAGCATCATAATAGATTTACAGTATGTACACATTTATCAGACATTACAGGAAGTAGGAGGCCTGTGTTGAAAACATTGCACTGGAAATGTCCTTGTGGAAAGACAACGCATGCTGCTGTGTGGGTGATAATCAGCATGTTAGAGTCATTAAGAGTTCAGTTTCTGGAGCTCAGGGCCACGGCCTCCACAGCGACGGGCTGAGCGGGTGGCTCTGGGACTGGCTCACTTTGTGGGGCTGCTGGGGGGTCGAGGAGGAGGTCTGAACACAACTGGCCACGTTGAGGGCAGGTGTGCACCGTCTGTGTCCGGACCTGTGTATGAGCTGCTGAAGGATGGACCTGGAGGACTTCCTGAGGAGCAGAGAGCTGGAGGAATGAGCTTCAGTCCTCCTTTGAACTGCTGCAGAAGAGTCTGAACAGGGAAAGCGAGCAGCAAGAGATGCATCCAGAGCTGCTCCGAGCCACAGGCCTTTCCCCTCAGGTCCCAGGAACTGAGCCGCCCTCTGCAGGCAGGTGGAGAACCCGTCCTGGAAGGAGTGTTTCTGTCCTCCTGCGCCGCCTTCAGCTCTCGTCTTGTCTCCTGTAGCAGTGCTCTGCAGGAACAGGACTGTGTGCTCCAGTATCTCAGCTTTCTCCACTCTGCGCTGAGTCCCTTCCTATGAAAGAAACAAAGAGTTAACAAACAGTCTCTCAGCCTCTGTTGAAAGCCCTTTAATCATGGAGGATGACCTGACAACCTGAGCTATGAGGCCTTTTACCTGTCTCTGTAGCAGAAGAGTCTTCAGGCTCTCCAGGCTGCGGTTCATTCTCTCTCTGCGACGTCTCTCCACCTGAGGTTTGAGACTCTGCAGGACAGAAACGAGAGAAAAAAATTAAACACTGTAATGAGACTCAAAGACTTTCATGTGAATCTCAGGAGGGACAATATAAATATCAGACCCTGTGATGGGCTACAAAATAAAAAATATTCAATGAAAGCATGAATGATACAAGTACCTTCCTTCTGGCCTTTGCATCCTCTGAATCCTGAAACAGCTTCATGATTGTATTCCAAGAACAGTCCAAGAGGAGCTGCTGTCTGTCAGTCAGTCAGAGCTGAATGTGGCCTCTGAATGTGCAGTCAGGGCCTTTTAGCTGTAGGTGGGCGTGACTTTAGGCTCCGCCCACATCAGACTTGAATTCCCTCCAGCTGTTACTCCACGCTTAAAGCCCTAAACTCAGCTCTGTCACCTCCTGTAATGTCTGTAAAATATTCAACATTATAAGTGACCACCTGTTTTGTTGTGACTCTTTTTTCCTGCAGTTTGAGTCTCTTCCAGTTTAAAAGTTTAAAAAACAGTTGAATATATCAGTGCAAAAGGGTTGGATGTTACAGTTAAAACATTAAAATGATGTTAGAGGTTACTTATCATTTATTCTTTATATTTATCATTTCTACTTCAGCTTTTCTTAATGATCAGCTTTTAGCACATTTTGATAATAAGATGCATTTGAACCAGGCTCATACCCTTTATTCATCTGTGGGCACGTGGAGCCTCCCAGCCAGGTGAGAGCGGCACGCGCCTGTAAAAGGTGTCACCAGCTCGTGGGACATTCATTTACATGTGTGAAGGGAAAACAACAAACATCCGCCAAAGCGACGTGACGCTCAGACAAACGACTGTGGGAGACTTCTCACTCCTTTGTCATGGACGGTGAAGGGAGACATGTCCCCAGGCAGGCAGACTCCGCCAGACAGGAGGAGTGTGGAGCCCAGAACATCAGATAAAATCCAACATCATTTGAATAAACCTTCATTCAGTGAATCAATGATGACTGAGGTCCTCACAAGTTCTTTGTAATCTCCAATAAGAGAAGCTGCTTTGTCGTGCGTAAAAGCCACTATTTTACGCACAACTCTGTGAAGTGTTTTCTTGAATGTGAAACAAAACCAGAGTCAAAAACAACAATTTTAAGTTCAAAATATCTTATTTTATTCAAATTATATTGTTTAATCCGCAAACAACCTGCACACTCTGCAGAAAATAGCCTCAATGTCTCGTGCGTAAAATCACAAACACCCGTGAAACAGTGCGATTGAAACCAAATGGTGGCACATTTCATTGTGAAGCAGCGCGTGGGAACCCTGAAGCCACTTCTTCTTCTCCAAACACTCTTTGTAATGATGCATCAATTCTAACAGGTAATAAAGTGCGAACACAGCTCCCTGCACAATGTTCCCATGAGAGAGAGAAGAAGGAGCTGCTCCCACATTTGTCCAAAATCACTGAAGGTTGTGGAGACTCTCACACACTCAGTAAACAAACCTGAACCTAGTCGTTGTGTCACTTGTTGTCATATCATCTACCAATAACTCTCTTTTACTTCTATTTTCAAGCAGCACATTCAATTTGGTCCAAAAACACTGCAGTTTCAAAGGGACAACTGCGGCGTGCGTAAAATCTTGGTGCGTAAAATCTGTCCGTTTACGCACGACTCTTCCATTAAATGTGTTCAGTTAAAGCACTGATACAAAACCAACAAAACATTTTCTGACTTGATTATTCTGAGTTCCACGCGTGTCTGTGGGAACCTGGGAGCCACGTGTGCCTGTGGGAACCTGGGACCCACCTCTCCTCCGAGCACACCTTGTAAATGAAGTATCGGTTTTAACAGGTAATAAAGGCTCCTGCTCCACGTTCCCATGATGAGAACGAGCTGCTGGACTTTCTCCCACTGTCACACTCATTCAACATTTGTCTGCAGGTTGTGTCAGACGCCAAATGCTCATGGACGAAAACCCATTTATTTTTTAATATAATGACTGTCATTTGGTTTTGAGAACACGTGGCCATTTGCCTCCTCCTCCCCACAATATTATGACACCTCATCTCTATTTGCTTATGTGACCTTTTCACTGGGTCAAACAAAACTCATTTTATTTCAATGAAACCCTCAGGGAAATCTCTATTTTGTGGAATGAAGCCATCAATTTATCAAATGTGTTTTAAACAATGTAAAATCTCAAACTGTAAAGTAAATAGACTATAAGTTTGAAATACATGTAGTGGAATAAAGTAAAAGTCTAAAGTGGCAGGAAATGGATAGTCAAGTAAAATACCCCCAAAAGCTTTTGAGTAAATTTCTGAATATGTTCTTTCCAAGAATTATTTGTCCATATATGTGAGGAAATAATATTTAAAGTGTTTCTGTTGTTAGTTTATCATGAGCGTCTGCTGTTAATTCTAACTATTATCCTTTTTCATTTAATGGTTAATATCTTAGATTCATGCTGCTCACAGGCTGCAGGATCAAACCTCTTTGTTGTCTCTTTGTTGTTTGACCCTTAAGGTGTGAAACTCCATAAAAAGCCTCTGAGACAGCAGCTCCAGCAGCACGCGACCACTTCACACCTCATCGAGCACGCGCCGGCCGGAAACACGCTTCACAACAATTCATTCACCAACTACATTTGTAACAGAATTTATTTCTATACATATAAATATGTTTTATAGATCAGAGTAACTTTTATTCGTCAGTTCAGTCGAGATATATAAAATAATCCTTCATCTCAGTTAAGATGAACATTTACATCTTGATCATTGATTGTCTGTCAGACATCAGATGTTGGCACGTGCCCAGGTTTTCAATTAGAGAGACCTGATTCAATCATCTTTGATATCACTGAGACGAATCAAAAAGATAAAATCATGATCCAAAAAAACACCATAGAACCACAATAAAATCTGTTGTTTCCACTTCATCATCATTTAATGTGAGTCCTGCTGAGTTTTATTCTAATAATTTACTCAGTGACTATTAAACACATGGCAGCCAGTTTCATGCATTAAATTAACTTGATACAGAAATTTTAAAAGTAGCAGTAAAGTGAACATGAACCATGAATGAGGCAGAATAATTATATTCCATCAGGAAATATTTCCCAGTTTTCCTCACAGACACTGAGACAAACCTTCAGCTCCACAAACACGTGCAAAGTCATTAAAATATCAGCACAAGTCTGCTGCGCAATTTGCATGTGAGTGCGCAAAGTGTGTGTGAGTGTGTGTGTGGGAACCTGAGAGCTCTCGGTTCTCCACACACTTCTTTTAATGATGCACTAATTCTAACAGATAATAAAAAGTGCAAATGGCCGCTTTGCTCTCTTTTTCCCATGAGAAAGAAAAAGAGTTGTGTCTCTCATGAGATTGGATTCATCCAGATAAAGCTGTTGGAAATAAGTTAACAGAAGTTGAAAATAACTTCCATTTTAATAATAATGTTGCCTTATGTGAAACACCTCTACAGTTTGAATTTATGCCAACGTTTAATTTCAACCAGGAGACAAACCTTCAGAAATAAAGTGTTCTGAGTTCTTGATTTTTCATAGTTAGACAGGACAAATATCATTAACAGTGATAATGGCTCGTGCTCACGTGACTCTGCACATTTTTCTCTGCATTGATAACAAAATTGACATTCACAGAATTTTAATGGGCGTTAAAAAGATGCGTCTTAATTCGGTTTCAACACATTTAGATATCTATTTTTCTTCCAGTAATAATAATATATAACTTTAAAAATACTAATCAGACTGTCCTGACAGATGAGGGACAAATGTCCTGAGTGTGTCTGGACTTCAAAGCCCTGCAGGAGGTGTGAAGACACGTTTGGTTTCCTGTCCACAGACACCGGACACGCGCAGAGAGAGAAGGAGCTGAGAGCAGCTGGAGGCCGTGAAGGTGAGAGGATGAATACTAATGACAAAGAAAACAAACGTGGACATGAGCTGAGAGGGTTTTCACATCTTCATTCTGTCAGGTCTGACAAAGTTACTCTGACATGTAAATGAACTTAAGAGAAACTTTAGGCAATGTGGACAAAGTTGGACATTTAGTGCTGCAGGATTCCAATGTATCATAATGACAGTATTTTATTTTATCAGAGATGAAATGACAAAGAATTGAATAAGTTTGGTCACTTTTAGAGACAAAGAACTGTGTCAGGTTTATCTTTTGCAACTAAATTATTATATGATTTAATTTGCTTATTTCTGTTAAACACCTTTTATCGTACATCTTTTGCAAACACTGCTCTGGCTCATATTATCTTTTTTTCTTTCTTAGTTTAATCCAAAAAGGCTTTCAGTCTGACTGAATCATGTGTGAGCAGAGATATCTTTGATGTCCCTGAAGTGAGAACTGCTACTGAACTCTTTCACCTCACGGCCAGACTTCACACCTGGAGGATGTAGCTCTGCAGGACGCCATGTTTCACACCCACGACTCCCAAACTAAAAAGAGCTGTCAGCGCAGACAAATGACTTGTATCTCATTTCAAAGAAGAAAAAAAACATTTGACACCAATGCCTTCATTTTTAGAAATGATTTTATTTTTGTATCAAAAGAATATTGCTCGCCATAGGGAGACATAGAGAATAAATTAGTGTGCAAAATAGACAAGATATATAAAATATAAAGGGAATACAAGTTGTGTCGTACACAGAGCCACAGATGTCATGAATGCCAGCAGACATCATGGTGAATGTGAGGGGCTGCATGGGGGCTCTCCCAGCCTCGAAAACCTGAGGTCCCACACCTGGAAATGTGACGGATGGACACTCAATCATTATCCACTTCAGTACCACACTCTTGAATCATGACATCAGAGGGTTTTTCAGCAGCATATGAAGGAGAAGAGATTCTCTTCGGCTCCACGATACTCACCTCTAAACTCAGCACAGCGGCAGTCCCAGCCGGACAGCTCGGCCTCGGCCACATGATCCGGCTCGCGTCTGTCCCAGCGTGGGAGAGTCCCTGTGCCTGTCAGATATTAATCTTGACTGCGCTCATTCAAAACCATTACACAAGAGTAGTGAGTCAACCCGATCACACATACACCACATGTACAAATGAGATTTTTTACATTATTTACATGTTTTGAGGTTTTGGAAGATGAGTTCTCAGAAGGCCGCTGTTTGCAAGACTACAATGCAGATGCACCAGTGAATTTTAATCAGGTGTTAGAGTCATTGAAAGTTCAGATTTCAGAGGTGACCTCCTGGTGATCAGGACCAGGGCCTCCACATGGACTGGCTGACCGGCTGCCTCTGGGACGGGCTCTGTTTGCTCGCTCGCCTCTCCGCCCTCATCTCGAGCTGGTTCTGTGTCTGGGCCTGCTGGGGGGTTCTGGGAGACCCCTGCTGGACCGGAAGTCGGTACGGATGAGCAAAGCTGTTGGCGCCGAAGGCTCCCGTGTGCAGTCTGTGTTTGGATTTCTGCTTCAGCATGCGGAGGATGGACTTGGTGTGAGGCAGGGAGCCGGAGGGACGAGCTTCAGCTGGAGGATCAGAGTCTGAACGGGGAAAGCGAGCGGTGAAAGATGCATCCAGAGCTGCTCCGAGCCACAGGCCTTTGCCCTCGGGTCCCAAGAACTGAGCCGCCCTCTGCAGGCAGGTGGAGATGCCGTCTTGGAAGGAGTGTTTCTGGCCTCCTCCTCCTCCTCCTCCGGCTCCTGTGTTGTCTCCTTTGGCAGTGCTCTGTAGGAAGAGGACTGTGTGCTCGAGTATCTCGGCCTTCTCCACTCTGCGCTGAGCCCCACCCTGCAGGAAAACATCAGTGTGAGTTAATGATTAGTTTTAAAAGTTATCTATGCAGTGACAAACATTTTTTCATTTACTTGTATGCAAATCTTGAAATGTCCCTGGAATTCTTTGACATTGTATTTTCAAGGCACTTGAGCTGAGTTACATTTTTACTACTTAGATGGAAACCACATGATTTCTTTTCACAATTTTATCTATATTGTAGATATAAGGTTTTGTCTTTTTACCAGTTGTTGAGGCTCCTGAAGCAACATGGTCCTCAGACGCTCCAGGCTGCTGTTTATCCTCTCCCTTCTGCGTTTCTCCACCTGAGACTTCATGAACTAGATGAAACAAAGAAAAAAAAACATAGTGGGCATTATGCAAATGTACAGTAGTTCAATTTCAGGTCATTTACTTTGATTAAAAAAGTTTACTGTAAATCAACACTATAACTCCAACCAGCTTAACACCTAATTTTAACCATCAGAGTGTTTGTTGTTGTCTACAGTCTACATGAAAACAATATACAGCACATGCATTAAGTTTTATTTTACCTTTCTTTCGTTTGGTGCATCCTCTGTTTCCTGTAAGAGTTTCATTTTGGTCCAAAGCTGTGAGTCCTTATCCAGGTCAGATGTTCCTTCCCAGTCTGCAGCTGATCAGGTAATGAGGCTCGTGTCCGAGGCTGCTGCCTTTTCTTCCTCCCAGCCAGGCTCCTCCTACCACCACAAAACTTTACAACCCCCCCCCCCCTCCTCCTCCTCACACCCACCCCCAGCGTGTTTTACTCCCAGTGATGTAGATTCCGTAAATCTGATTTAATGGACTTATCCTAGAGTTTATTGATGTGAAGTCTCGGCCTCATCATCAGCAACAAACCGGCTCGTGCTTAAGCAACAAAAAGCAAAACACAAATGGATGAAAGCTGACATATGACGCAAACCCGTGCGTAAAAGTTCTGCGTTAAATTGCAGGGGAAAAAAACAGGTATTGAGATTTTACCTTAAAATATAGAAAATTTAAAATGTGCTTTCTTGGAGATGAAACTAGTGTTTCTTGACGTGGAAAAGCTGGTAACAAGTAACCTCACCTTAGTGTTTTTTAACAAATGCCAGTGATTTTAGTGATTTATTTTTGAGAAATTATTATTGCTTTTTGCTTTAGAAAAACGAAGCACAAAAGTGGAAAAACAATCACACAGCAAATCTTAACATAGACAGTAAATGATGAGGAATTTAAAACTTTTATAATCATCATAATTTTAGTTTTCCACCGATTTATCCTGCGACACTAAATTGTTAGTCTCATTTTGTTTTTACGCACAGTTCTAATCTGATATGAGTTTTCTTGTGACATATACTATTATAGGATTTAACAATGCAGAGACTTTGATGCATTAAAGTCAGTACAGCTGCACCACTGACAGCTCATGAACCATTTATGTGGCATGTCTGTCCTGCAGGTTTACTCATGCAGCAGAGACCTGCAGCATCTTCCTCCCACGATTAAACCTCTGGTGCCAAATTGAAAATCATTCATTCGTTATTTTTGGTCTTTGTCTCTTTCTTCCCTTCTCTCAGCTGCGCGCTCACTTATGGCGAGTGCCGACACTTTGCCATTCACACCTGGCGCCTTTGCATTTGTTAGTCAGTCTGCAGGACGAAGGTGTCGCTCGGGTTCACATTTGAATTCACACCTCAGTGTCTCCGAGGAGCACGCGTGCCATTTGGGCAGCTGTCTCGTGCTGCAAGGCGAGACTGATGTTGGTGCACAGAGCCTTTGATGCTGCAGGAGACCGTGGGAAAGCTGAGGGAAAGAGACTCACCACAGCTTCTAGGTTTAACATTTGAACAAGTGGAGCCTGAGCTGGAGCCCCTGGGGCCCTCAGGGGTCCTTTGCTGATGGAGATTAATTAACAGCCTTGATTGCATTAAAGCTCATGCTCGTGATTATAATCCCACAGTGGGTTAATCAGCACCACATGATAACAACCCATCAGTTTAACCTTTTGGCTTTTTTAGGGGGCGGAGAAGCTTTTTTTATTTTTGTGCGTAAAATCTGGTGTTATGAAGGTTTCCAGCTCCACAGCATGAGACAATATCATTGGAAGAGAAGAAACAAATTAAACAGGGGACTTGGTTTCATTTATGTGTGGTCAATTACACAAGTGTAATATTCACATTACCTTTTGGCATTAAATGTGTATTTTCCTATTATTGGCGATGCAAAGCCAACAAAATGTCTTCCTGGAAATATGCTTCAATGAGTGACATCTACAGTTATAAAGATCACTGAGGTCTAGAAAATGATCCTGTGTAATACAGGTGTGGACTAATCACTCAACCTAATACTCAGTTTCAGTATGAGATACAGTGTGTTTAAACCTTCATGACTCATCGTGAACAAGAATGAACAAGAATCCATCACTTCTGCTTTCACTAACTTTGGTGACGTGCTTTGGTTAGAATGTCCATTAGGGTTTGAGGTTGTTTGCTGAGGGATGGAGGACGGTATCTCGCCATGTAGATATTTTTTGTTTCATCTTCCCAGGTTGTGAAATATTGGTCTTTAAGATTTCTGACTCATCCTATCACAGACAAAGTGAATGAAAATTACTGAAATTAATACTGAAAATTCAAGAGCAGCATCTCTTTCTAGGAACTATGTCCATATTACATTAGGTCAACACAAAATAAAGTACACATTAAAACAAATGTTGAAACTCAACACAGAAGATTAGGTAATAATGTAGGTAAAAAAAAATCCTCAACACATTTTCAGGTGAAATGTTTGGGGTCTTTAGTAATTTGAGTAAATAAATACGTGTGATCTCTTGACATAAATCTGGATGAATCACCATCTGGTTGTGAATACAGAGAGTCTTTATTGTAAAAGAGGTAGAGAGAATACAGGTGTTTCACTGTACAGAAAAAAGACAGCACTGTTGATATTCTCATTCAAACCGTTAATGTGGACTCAGTCACACCTCATTCATTTTACAGGGACACATAAGCCCGGTAGAAAACAAACAAACAAAACAGAGAAACAAACACACAAAATCTTTGGATTTTTCTCTATTGCCCTCTCATTCAGTAGATGCATTCTCTCTTTCTGAGCTGTTAAAATGAAAATAGTTGTAGCACTAATAATAAAACAGCAATAATATTAATAATAATAATAATAATAATGATATAGTGTGCTAAAAACAATGATAATGCAGTTCCCCCCCTTCCCAACAACAAACACACAACTCAGTAACATGTCAAAAGTAGTGGAAAACAAACCCTACAACCCCAATAATAAAACCACACCTGCATGCACACAACACACACACACACATTTTCACTCTACCATCCGTGCACTCAGCTAATCACACAAACATAAAATGGCCAATGCCGAGCAGTAAGAAAAAGAAGAAAAAAACAAAACAAAACAGTGTACATTTAAAATAGTCAAACCGAACAAACGACGTACAAAAACAACTGCAGCCAAGTGGGAAGTGTGAAATCATTCTGTCTGTCTTTTTCCATCATCAAACTTTCCGACGCTGTCGTTCTGTGCCGGTGGGCAGGGCCATCAGTCAGAGTTTTCCGAGTGGTCGCTGTGGGGTGAGGCGCCGGGCGGGGGAGAGTTTCGCCCGTGCCAGTTCCCGTTAGCCTGAGAGATAATAATCAAACAAACAAACAAACAAGAGGTGTCAGAGGGAAACAGGTGACTTATGTCTGCAACAAAAGTGCCATCTAGTCTACACAATCTCAAGATGATTTGGATTGATTTCACATTTTCTGGGCAACTATCAAAGTTCAAGTGTAAAAGTGTAAAAATAAATTCCAAAAGGCTCCAACTAAACTACAATGTGTGTTCATTGTTATGGAATAAATCATCCAGTGCAACAGTGTGGGGCTCACTGATGTGTTTTTAATAGTTTTTGGAAACAGAGCTCTATGACAAAGAGCAGCAAGAACTCTAACACTTAGATGTAGACTGTTGGTTTCGATCTTTCATGCAATTTGTTGACAGAAAGAAAATCATTTAAATATGTGTGCAACTATGTCATAAATGGTAAAACTACCTGAACGCCCATTTGGTAAGCAGACTGCTCGCCGTTCACAGGTGGAACCCCGAGGAACAGGTCAGCTGATCCTGACAGAGAGAAGGACCCAGACCCTAAAGAAAGACAAGGAGAGGGGAGAAACCTCAGCACTTATTAGGAATAAACCTGTTTTACATATAGGTGCATTTCAGCATTGTTGTGGCAGTTAAGGATACTGACAGCAACTTCCTGCCCCAGCTGTCACATTAGGATTCATACATTCTTTCCCTTGCTAATCCAAGTCAGTAGCAAACCAGGCTGTGGCAGGGAAAGTGAGTCTATCAGCTACAGAGCAGGTGAGTTACTGAAAAATCTAAATCAAAGGTAACTGTGCAGCAGACCAGTTCAAAAGCTCACATCAAAATAGGTCTTACTGTTGTGACAGTAAATTGTCTTTGTGCTTCCTTAATGGCTGACAACGTCAAACATTCAGTTTCCTCAGCCTCAGGTTATACATTGTGTTCATGGACGTAGCTCAGCCTTACGATCGACAATCAGAGGCAGAAAAGGGCAGAACTAACAACATATTTCAACGCCTCAAGGCGAGCAGTTGTATATTGTAGCTTTCACTGTCCTCTGGTACCTGTGGAGTTGGGAGTGTGCGGGGAATCATCGCCCTGTCTGGCCCCCAAGGCTGTCTTCATGGCATAAAGGTTGGCCTCCTCTTGGAACTTGCCAATGTTTTTCTTGTAGCGGATTCTTTTGTTGCCAAACCAGTTGGAGACCTGGCAGAAAAAAACAAAACAATACAAGGCTCAGTGTACACTCTTAATACATTTTAGATTGTAACTCATCAACCCTGAGCAACAGATTCAAACATACATAAATGCTTAAGCATCATGTTATTGACGAATTATAAATGGTGTACAGAAACGTTTGTTCACTGACACTAAAACTCAAGTACACACAACTTTAGAAATATTGGATATAATTTATAGATGATGACACTCAGAACCCATTTCCACTGTAAGTACACTCAGTGATTTACCTGAGACACGGTGATTCCACACTGTTTGGCGAGTTCCTCTTTGGCTTCTTCACTGGGGTAAGGGTTGGACAGGTGGGAGTAGAAATACTCATTCAGGACCTCTGTGGCCTGTTTGCTGAAGTTGCGCCTTTTGCGCCTGATGAGACACAAACATAATTACGAATTACATTTTCATCAGAATTACTATTTGTACTCAATACTCAAAAGATAAGTTTTTCGCACACCTACCTGGCATCAAGGAAGCGGGACCTCAGGATCATGACTGCCTCACAGGTGCTCTGCTTCAGCTGGGTCTGAATGGAGCTGAACTTGCGGTGGATGATGGCCACCATGCGCTCAATCTCCCGTGGAGTCACGGGCCGTGTACGTGACTGCTCCCTCAGCAGGTTCATCACATGGGTGGTGAACTCAGTGCATGCCTGGGTACGGGAGGAAAGAGACGACGGACAGTGAAGGACAGAAATGTGCAAAGCAATGAAGCTTGGTGTATCATTTAATGTTGCTTTGTTATGATTATCAAAGTCTATTCTGAATTTCACATTTTTTTAATCTTTTCACATTTTTGTAAAGAAGAAAACATCAAATAAATTGAAACTGGCTGCTTAATAATACTGTTCTTGTCAGTCAGCATGTACAATCATGTATATGCATAATTGTTAAACGTCTTTCATAACTAGTCTGGTCCTTTCATAAAATCGAGCATTTGAATAATCCATAAAGCACTTTAGTTTGACACAGCTTTGTCGTAGAAGGGTTTGTTTATGTATTACATGCAGCAAGTTGAACAGGCTACTAAAACAATTTGAAGAAGGTTTTTCAGATTGCAGGAAAAATGTATGTTGCTGATGAGTATGATAAAGTGGTGGAACGGATTTGAATGTGTTTTGAATAACAGCACACACATAGGCTTCAGTGTAGGTTGGAATATGTGATACTCTAATAATCTTAAAATGCCTCTATTCATACAGAGATATGGAGCTTATACCTAATAGGTTGTGATCAGCAACATAAGGACAGAAGTGTATTCCCCGGCAGATAAAAGTTATGTGACTGAACTCTAGACCTAACATGCCAACGGATTACGCTTCTGGCGAGCAGCTTTAGTACAAGCAAGCGTGTACGGGCAATGTCAGTGCTCGTCTCCTGTTGCGACACGGTACCTGCTCATACTTCTCCAGCTCAGTGTGGTAGATACTGCGAATCTGGCTCAACTTGCTTTTGTAGTCGGAGTGCTCGAGCGAGCTGTCAGGCGACATCCCTCCCGAGCTGGTGGCCGCAGACACAGCAGCAGCAGCGCCGCCACCCTTCTCCGGCCCTGCCACGCCCTCCGCCAGCAACATGTTGTCCAGCCGCACCAGCTGAGGATCCTGAGGCTCGTCCTCCTGGGTGTTCCTCATTGACAGGCCTGTCAATAAAACAAATGTCATTGTCTATTCGTCTTGTGTGTAATACCAACAGAAGACTTGAAGACAGATATTCCTGCCATCTCCCATTTGCAACTGAAGCCTGTACATTCATCCATGCTTCTTCTGTTATGAACTCGTAGGTAGAGTTGATTTGTTCAAATTTGTCCTGCAAAGTCACAGGGTCAGCCAACAAAAACACTGATGCACTGTGATTGGAAGTGGACAAGTCATTCTATACGCCACCACCTCCACCTTTCTGCATCACTCTCATGTATTGTTTACAGTTTGGAATCTGCTCAATATTTATTCATTACGCATTTCAAATCATCCTTTTTCAAGAACCGAGTGCAGGGCAGTTTCATTGAGCTGAAAGCAAACGTGACTGTAACTTTTCAGTGTCATTGAGGGATTCTGTTTTGTAGCTGCTTTTTACAGCGAAGAATGAAATCAACTTATTGTTTATAGCATAAATAAAAATATATAGTAGATTGTGTTGCAAAGAGTTAAACTATGCTTACTTAAACTCTTACTGTAGCTATCAAACCAACCAGCAACATGTAAAATGTATTGTATTGTAGTTGCCATTGTCTGAGTGTGTGTCCAGCTGTTGTCTCTATTTTTACACCAAACAGCTTTTTACATAATAGCTGTCTGCTTTTATTAATCTTTCTGTACGTCTGTTTTTGACACTGCAATTAAACACATCGAATTTCTGCCAACTGGAGACAAATCTCTTTCATGTGTGTGTGCACTTGTTTTGATTTTATTGGATCCTGATGACACAACGTCAACACAGTTTAATAAAAGCTGCAATGAGCCCAGAGCCCACTGCACGACAGCAAGGGGGGTTGAGATTCAATGCATTATAGTTAACACAGACAAAAGCAAAAGACTTAATAATATGAGTAAATCATGTTACCAGTTTTTTCCTTGATCTCACACAGGACGCTGAATAAAGCAGGTTTCATTCGGTGACAGTTGAGCGCATGTTTCCTGTGCATAAAGAAAATAAAGTGACTTTCTGCTAGCATAACATGCTACATGATATGCAAATAGACCAAAACACAAATAAGCACAAAACACAACCTGAACCACGGCTAATGTGGCTAACGTTAGCTTCTGCCTAGCTAACTGTTAGCTGTATTTACAACGTTACGGTCGCCAGCAGCTGTTAAGTTCGGCCCTATTGTTATGCATTTACGATATAATTAAGTGTTAACATGTGCATGAAAATAACCGTTTACATTAGCCGTATCTGTTAGCTTCCTATCGTAGCCTTACCTAGCTAGCCTCGGCTAACCTAGCCTAGCAAGCTAACAATAGCTAACGTTGCGTTTAAGACCATCGCTGCAAAAAATGAGTGTTTGTGTCTGACAGCAAAAAAAAGACATGAGCACCGGCTAACGTTACAGCACATGAACGGGTTTATGCACAAATCAACCTCGTTAGCTGTTAATTAGTTAACTGCTGGCTAAACGATCCAAACAATAGGTTGAAGTTCAGGAAACTTTGCGAGTCGACAAAAGCGGCAAAACAGGAAGAAAAAAATCAGCTGCAGCTTCAATAACAGCAAAAACAACAAAAATCAAAGTTATCACCAACTTCGCTTGAGCCTCGTCCAAACTTTGGTCGGTGATCGTCATTATCTGCTGCAGTATGTCGCCGATATCTCTGCGGGTTTCGTGTCCGTTTTCCGTGCCCTCGAGGCCCGGGTCCCCTCCGTCGGAGCGGTGCTGGGAGGGCGCGTGGACCGAGTTGAGCGCGTGCATCCCGGGGTGGCCGCTCATGCCGAGTCCCCGGCCGCTGGAGGGCCCGTTGCCCGTCAGAGGCTGCTGCTGCTGCAACATCTCGAGCGACGCACAGTGGCGACGACTGGTGCCCGACTGAGCCACAGCACAGCCCCGATCCCAGGCATCGCACCGAGCAGGGGCCCCTAGCGATTGACAGGAAAAGGTACATGCAAACACACCACAACATGTGCCAGACCGTGTTGTTGTCTGTGGCAGCTGAGGGGTGACACAGCCCGGTTAAATACAGCCACCACAACAAAACATCTGCACAACATGCATTTGCACAAAGCAGAAGTCTGTGTGTGTGTGTGTGTGTGTGTGTGTGCGTGCAACAAGATCTAACAGTATGAAAAAGGAGATTATCTGCTATTGTCATCCTGCAGTGTTAAACCTGGCTTTAAGCATCATCAGGTTAAAAAAAGAAGCTGTTTGTTAATTTCTCTTCTTTAAAGGTGTTAATCTCACCCAGACAGCTTTTCTCTATTTCTCGTTTTAGCAGCAAGTCAACAGGATGTGAGCCCAAACCACAGCAGTGTCAGAAGCCTGTTTCAACATGTTGCAGTTTGAGTCTGTCACAATCAAATGAGCAGCAGTGGAAGCAGCAGCTGCTTTCGGCTGCTCTGACAGACTGTGACTTTATCTCAAATGATGAAAAAAACTTTTTTTTGCTTGTATCTACTCTAATCAAGTGCATAGTGGAGGTTTCCTGCTGCTTTTGACAGTAATATTTCATAACAGCATGACTTGTCAGATGTGGGCCAAATAAATAGGGGTGGGCTGTGGTAAGAGGAACAGGAAGAGAGGAGACGAGAGGGAGAAGGTAGAAAGGCAGACAGAAAGGGTGAGAGCTTGTCACGTCGGTATGTGAAACTCTTCATAGTAGGCTGTTTTTTTTTTCTTCATAAAGATATTGACAAGACAAGTTGAGAGCTAAAAAATGCTGAGCTCCGTCTGTGGTGACTTCAAGAGATGATGCTTTGAAGGGAAGTTCACAACATTAAGGTAAGAATGCAAATACTGATTTTAGATTGACTGAGTGTAACTTTTGGGGTAAAACAATATATTTGTCAGCAAGAATTACAGTGAAACTATTGGCAAAATATACAACAGAAATCATCAGAGATCAACACGGTGTCATCTCTGACGATCATGTTGTTACACACCTTTGTTGTCATACTCTGACAGGAACATATGACTTACTGTTTTTCTCCTTAAACATCTGCAGCCAGCGTGCTAGAACCTGCCAAACTGGTTTCACACACATTTCTTTCTTTCAAGAGAAAGACACAGCTGCTCTATAACAGTCTTCACGTCTATTCCAAGTAACTTCAGGGTTGATGAGTATTTTTCTCAGAAGAACAACAATGGAGTCCTTAAAGTTTTTTGACCAAAGATCTTTGACCTAACCCTTGTTTCTTCTTGTCAGGGGTTTGACAGTGAGATTAATGGACTGCGCAGAGATCAAAGTTGAAATGGCTGACGGGGGGCTGCTGGAACCTCTCGTCATCATCGAAGAGGGAGACATAACCGAGGGTGTCATTGAAACAGGGGTAGAGAGCGGTTCAGTTGTCATCGCGCAGAGCAGCAGCGGAGAGTCAGCTCTGAAAAAGGAAGAGGAACATAGAGGAGAAGACGAAAACGAAGACAATACAGCGACTAAAATGTGTTTAGGAGATCAGAGCCTGGAAAACCAGCAAACCAACGCAGAGGACGACCAGACAGGAGAGGTTGTTGTGAATGAAGGGGACAAACGAGAAGACGACAAACCAGACAAAACTGAGAACATGACTGATGGACAAAACAGAGGTGATAGTGAGAGTGAAGGGCAGTCAGATGAGGTGATGGGCATTAATGAAAAACTTGAGAAACCCAGTGACATAAAGGAAGAAGAGGTGACACAAAATGACCCTGAAGTGGACACAAAGACGTTAAATTCCTCCGAGCAACAACCTGAAGAGACCAAGAGCCTAGAGGGGGATCCAAAAAAGGTTTGTTTGTGTTCTTATTTTATTTGGCAGATTCCTTGAGATGAGTTCTATAGTAACACGGTTAGTAGCTCACACAGTCAGCAAAGTGTTTGTTTGTAATGTTCTTGACTTTACTAATCAGCCACCATGTTCTCTGTGACAAAAACAATCTCGTGGTGGAAAAACAGCACACTTCATTTTGTTACCGAGCATGTGGGAGTACGTAGGAGTCAAGCGAATTCTTTTGCTGTGCCAACAAACAGTCTGTGCCACTCACCAAGAAACCTTTCCTCCCTCCCTTATTCTTTTTCTGCCACTTACCCACGTGCTCTCAGGCTCACCGGTTAACTCCTGACTTCCCGGAGGCGCTGTACGAGCTGCTCTGCACCTTTCAGGAAGGGAGACGGCTCAATGACCAGCGCTGCTCCTTCAGGCTGGAGAGCGGGATCCAGAGGAGGAGGTGCCACTCCGAGCCCAACACCACCAAGCCAGTCAACAGAGGTGGGAGCACGTTCAGAATCTCAACTCTGTTTCCCAGAGTTTAAGTGATAAAAGTGATGCATTTGTTTCCATGTCGTGATGCTGACTCATGTTGATCAAACTTGCACATGAAACATGAAACTACCCGTACCCCTCTGTGATTCAAGAATCTTTTGAAACTTGTCCAACTTACATGTTTATACATCTTTCCTTGACCACTGGCCACAAGTCTCCTGCCATCTGACCATCAAAGCTCTTTTCTCTCATTTCTCCCCACAGTCGTCTTTTCCTCCATGACTTCACTGCAGAAAGAGGAGTTTTTCGAGCTGGTGGCCACCGCTCAAGCTCGCCGGCTGGATGACCAGAGGGCGCAGCTCGAAAGGTCTCCGCCGGCAAAACCAAAAGCCAGAAGTTTCAGAGGCAGCATAAAGCAGCTCTCTTTTGTGAAAAAGCCTGCACCAGTTCCTGCACCGGCTCCCGTTCCCAAAGAGGATCTGTATAACATGATCCTCACGACACAAGTAAGCGAGCTCGTTTGTTTTGATGCTTTTATCATCATTTTTATCAGTTACAGCAGAAAACATCTTGCAAAACCTCAGTGTGTTGACAACTCCAGTGGAGAATTGTTAGACTATATACATCATTTCAAGAATTAATTTGCCCCTTACCGTCCTCCCTCAGGCCCAGGGCAGGCTGGAGGACCAGCGCAGCAGGGCTCCTGGACCCATGGATGATGAGGACTTCTTCTCTCTGCTCCTGAGGGTCCAAGGGGGACGCATGGACGAGCAGAGGACTGAACTACCATGCATGCTGCAAACCTGAGATGGAAAATAAAAAAACTGTGGGGCTGCAGTGGGAGCCTTCCAGCGCTGTGGCCTTTTTAGCCTGATTTTCTGTTTAAACAGGGTTTTTTGTTGCCCCTGATGATGCTTTGTTTTTGGGAATTGCTATCCCTCTTGGTAGTCATATTGTCAGTGTTAAAGCAGTTGAGAGTGTAGCAAAAACGCTAATGTTTGAGTTTTGAATGTGACATGAGGGACTTTCCTGATGAGATCGTGAAGTACTTTTTTCTTTCCGAGTACACATGTCAGTAGATATGCTTTCTTTCCAAATTTTGGATTCTGCTGAGTGTCTGCAATGAGTGGTTGAATGATTTTGTGTGTGCTCCCATTCTTAATGTGGAGGACGCAGTCTGCTGGTCTCTCTGTTGTTTCTCCTTATTTGTACAGTAGATTTTAAACACACCAGGGATGTTGGTGAGGAGATAATAGCTCCAAGGCCACACAGTGTTTGACTGTATTTGGATAATTCTCCACCAGAAAATAAACAAAATGCGCATCTGATCCGTTTGCATTTACTCATTTATTCCATTTGTACAAAATGTTTCCAGGAGAAAAAGAGATTTAACACACGCTGTAACGAGGACATCATTAGAGTGTGTATTCTTTCATTTCATTTTCATCAGTTTATGTTTGCATATCAAACACACAGTGGCCTGTAACTGCAAGCATTTTAGCGGCGACACTAACAAAGAGGTGTAAAACCTGTTCTGTTATCGTCATCATTAATCATCAGTCCCTCGCTAGGTCACATTCCCACAAATTCGTGATAGCATCTAATCTTTTTACAATATTCCATTGCTCATAAATCAAAACATTCACACAGATAGAGACAAGGCAGTGTTGTCCTATTTAGGGAATAAATGAGGCTAGAAGATAAAGGTGTTAATTTTTCACAGAATAAATGGACTGAAAAGGACGTTATCTCAAAGTTCCTGAATTTTAATTTACATTACAGAGTCATTTTTCTGGAACGTCACATCAACCCAAAGGTAAAAAGAAGATTTACACATTTAATGTGTGTTTTAATGAATAGTAACATTGATTAGAGGAATAAAAAAAAGGATTGATATAAAATAGCATTAAGTGTGAAGTTCAATGTCAATAACACTGCTTTACAGTATTTGCTGCTATTAAAACATGGACGATCATTAAAACTCCAGAACCAACTACTTGTTTCTGAGCACCTAACACGCTTGCGAAAAAGCTGCATGTAATAATCTGGGGCCACACGATGTCACCAGCCAGAAGGGGGCTCCTGGAAACCTGTGACCTTTGGTGTTCACTCCATTCAGTTCAGAGCAAAGTTTTCTGAGGAAGTCCTGGTCCATCTGCACAAGTGAGGTTGGAGGTGACGAGAGGCTGCTGTGTCACTTCCTCAAACACACCACAGTAACGTGATGAGCAACACTTTGACCAACACTGCTGGTTCAGATCCACATTAAAAAGAGACAACATATTGTAAGTCAAATAAAAGAACAAAATATATTGCTTCCAAAGGTGATGCGTTCTTGTTGAATTATAAAAAAGGAGATCAACTAATTCATCAAATACAAAGATACAAAAGTCATGATATATATCCTGATTCTCATTATGTAACAGTCTTTATTCCGTGACATTATCTGCGTCTCTCAGCCAAATCATCAAGCGATATGAAAACTGATAAACATTTCAAATGAAAAGAAAAGGAACGGGGGAGGAGGAGGAGGAGGAGGAGGGGAAAACATGTAGCTAACAGAAACCACATTTTCACCAACATTGCAAAAGAGCCAAAGAGGAAGAAACGATAGAAGGCCAAGTAACCAGATTCAAGTTCCACTTTTAATATGGAAGTGTGCATTTATACGAAGGTTCCAGGTCAACATGCATTTACAATTATTTTTATTTAAATGGCTGATTGAGAGTTCCCTTTAGTGTGGTGTTCGGATATATTTTTACTGAAACAGATTTTGGAGTGTTAAAGTCTGTAAAATCGTCTGTTAAGCCTGTGCTCTAACTGTAGTCTGGAGGTTTACTGTCTCTCCAAACTGAGTTTCAGAGGCTTTTCCACCCTGCCAAGATTAAATATAGGGGTCCAAATGTTCATCGTCTAAATGGATTATTTTGAATTAGAAATATTTTTACATATTGGATATTAATACTATATAGATATCCTGCCTCAATAGATCAAGTTTTATTAACTTAGATTCAATAACTTAATAGAATAATAAGGACAATATTTTTTAAAATAGTTAATGAAAACATGTCTATATCTTAAGTATATTAACCGCAGTCAGTTTTATTTATTCTATTTTAAATCATTTTATCTATGTATTTAAGTTTAAGCAGCACCGCCCACCATGTGACGTCACCCATCACCTGAGTAAAATATAGGACTCTTATAGGAGGATGAGACTGGAGCCAGGAAGTTGCCGATCATGTAAAAGTAAGTTTAACTTTTTTTTTTAGTCGTTGTTTACTACATTTTATACTCTCATAGTAAAAACTGCTTAATTTGTGTTTGTTGTGTGTTTTGATTATTATGATTTTACTGTAAATTGGTGTTAACTGTCCGTGAACGGCTGCGTGACGTCACTGTCTCATCCCGCTGTTTTAGTCTCAGACGTAAACAAGGATGTGGATTGAAGATGAAACTAGTTCAGGAACTGAGGAGGATATTAATACTGAGAACTGGATAATTAATCAGTTGGGGACACAAATGAGGAGAAACACGTTCAACCAGAGGTGAGATTAAACCTAAACCGTGTTTTATGTCACTTTAGTTTCCCTTCAACGTTTGAAACTTGTAACTTGTTTGGTTGAGTTTAAGTCAGTTTCACATGTATTAGATCTTCCTTCTGTTGTTTAGCATGTAGCTTTAGATTTTACCTTAATACAGTGTTTTGTTTCATCTATTTCTCACTGACGTCACATGATGCTGCTCCTGTAACTAAACACAGGGAATGTAACTGAGTACTCAAGTATCGCTTGATACAGTATAATGATAAGTACAAATTTGATGTTCTTGTACTTTTTATCAGTATTTCCAATTTCTGATTTTACGCTACATTGAAGAAGAAACTATAGTTTTTACTGCTCTACAGTTATTTGATAGCTTCAGTAAGTTTCCATATTAACATAACTGATCTAAAGACAAATTCTGTTGTATTATTATGAATGAAACTACTCAGCAGATATGTAGTTACAAGTAGCTCCTCTTTTATCAGCTGCAACATTGAAGTGATGCTGACACATTAATGCATCAATACTTATAATCCAATCATATACTACATGTGATTCTGAAATGGGTAATTCTGTATAATGAGTACGTTGTCTGCATTTTGCTGTCAGTACTTTTGTCCCTCTACTCAAAGTTATGAGTATTTCTGCACTGTTGTATTACTTTTACTTCAGTCTGAGTACTTGTTCCACCATTGGACAAGATTTGGTGGCTTAACTCAATATTATTACTATAAATACTCTGAGTTAGAATTGAATTGATTTTTTTGTCATCAGTCCTTTAGTAAAATTTATAACAGCTGTGCAAAAAGTAAGGAGGACCAGTAATGTTGGATATATATTTTTAGAGAGTCGTGTAAATGATACCTTTCACTTCTCTGTAGGTTTCAGTGTGCAGGAAAGCCTCGGTTCCTTATGAAGATTTTAGACAAAGGCTCACATTTTACCAAGTCTCTTAAAACGATACTCAACATCAAGAGCATTGCTGATTGCTGTACTTGGTCCTTTTGATAATGCAAGCCACAAAATTTAGTGAAACTTGTAATGCATTTTAACACAGAATGAGCACCCCCTTTACTTACTCACTTAAAATTTAGGAAGGAATTTCCTTGTGAAGAAGAGGAAGAATTACAGCCACCTATTTAAAGTAAATATGGTCACATCAGTGTTGATACATAGATATCTCCTGTTTGTCTCCTTACACACACCTCTCTGTTACTACCATAAATCTCTACCATAAATCTCCATAAAGACTTGGATTCATCAGTAAATTGAACTTATATTTCATCATCCACTGTGAAACACTGGTATTTCTTAGCTTTGCTGCAAACTTGAGGCACAGCCATATTTATAACAGCTGAAAACTGACTGCAAGTTGAGTGACTTAAACGAGCATCTGATGAGTTGATCAAATCCACCTGAGTGTCGTCTGAACCCATGCTTCAATGGAAGAGATACAACTCAAGGAAATCTGACCTTTTGTACAAAATAATTAAATTGTTCAATACCACAAATTTGCTTAAATTTGATTACTGACCTAGAAACAGTGCAGAATCTTAAATATAAGATAGAGGTTTATCTTATCTTATATTTCTTCTTCATTTTACATAACCACTTTTAATCTACTTCTACATTTTTTAACTGTTTAAATTTTCAAACTTTTTCTGAACTTTCCATTTTTTTACATGAAAACATTACAGATTTTTTAATGTGCCCTCAGACTTTTGGATCCTGCTGTGTATATATTTACGTGTAATGATGAATTTAAGTCTGTCTCTTTTTCTCAGATGATTCTGTTCCTGTCCCTGCTGATCTTCTGTGTGCCACTTGGGGGCGACACCTCACCAATCAGCTGCTACAATGACAAAGGCGATGCAGTTGATTGGTAATTCACTGATTTTAAAAAATGGCATTTAAATTTAAACAATAATGTGCAAAACAGTTTAGTTTCAAGTTGCTGCATTTACACCTTCACAAATGTCTGTGTCTCTCAGTCAGACTTACTGTCTCACTCTCTCATTAGGTTCTATATGTACAAGCTGCCCAAAGAACATGGCAGTAAATCTCCCCAAAAGGGTGAGATGTATTTACTGCTGGAAAAAGGGAGTGAAGGATGGACTAATGGGAAGGGGACAGTGAACGACACCACAGGAGCTCTGGGCAGGACAGTCGGACAACTGTACTCACAAGGAAAGGTCTGCTTCCATCGGGCGTCTTATGTATTTGAATCCTCATTAGCTTTTGCCACAGTGGTTGTGAATCTTCATGGGGTGTTAATATTAGATTTCTTTGCCTACACATTTTCTCTAATTTAACAAAACTGTATTTTGCTCAAGCAGCATCAGTAGTGAAGACGTGTAGGTTCTTCCAGACATGAGCAGATGTGATTTATTTTTGCAAGCTTGTGCTCTTTTTCCTTCTCACTTCTCATAGACAGACTTATTGAATGCAGTGAAAAGCCTTTTTTGAAAGACATGTCTCTGCTATAACCTCTTGATTTGATTAGATCAGAATAAGAAACTGAGAAGGAGAACTGAAATTCGCTTGTTCATTTATATACAGTTGGTCTGTTTCTCTGAACAGCTGCAGGAATGAAAATATAAAACAGCATGATTGTACAAAAACGTGTTTGTATATCTCAAATTAACCAGTACTATGTACACTGAACAAAAATATAAACGCAACACTTTTGTTTTTGCTCCCATTTTTCATGAGCTGAACTCAAAGATCTAAGACTTTTTTCTATGTACACAAAAGGTCTATTTCTCTCAAATATTGTTCACCAGTCTGTCTAGATCTGTGTTAGTGAGCACTTCTCCTTTGCTGCACATTTCAGAGTGGCCTTTTATTGTGGCCAGCCTCAGGCACACCTGTGCAGTAATCACGCTGTCTAATCAGCATCTTGATGTGCCACACCTGTGAGGTGGAGGGATTATCTCGGCAAAGGAGAAGTGCTCACTAACACAGATTTAGACAGATTTGTGATAAATAGGCCTTTTGTGTACATAGAAAAAGTCTTGGGAGCAAAAACAAGTGTTGCGTTTATATTTTTGTTCAGTGTAGTTTTATTTGTTTTATATGTTTTTCAGCTGAAGCGTATGTGTGAGGCATGTGCCCAAGTATGATGAAACCTCTTCACTCTTCACAGAACACAGAAGTAGCGTACATCCTTTACAATGACCAGAAGCCTCCTGTGGACTTTGGTGACAGATGGGTTGACAACAGTGGAAACAGAGGGGGGCACACAAAAGGTGAACGCCGGCACAGCCCAGCTCCAATACCTGCATTGCCCACATAGGCTGCAAGAGATTTGACTTTATACTCAAAATCAGTAATTATGGGCGTCATACATCCAACAACAGTGTATGAATTAAGTCCAAGAAAAAATGTCAGTCACTCTCAAGGATTTCTTCAATCAAGCTTCATTATACACTCGTATTGTTGACTGGTGCAGTATGTCCACATACATCCTGTATGGGAAAATGTGAGACGTAAATATCAAACAAATGTTAAGCCAATTTACACACTTCAGAAGAGAGCTAAAGCAAAAGTATTAAAATTGATAATAATAAGCAAGAGAGCGATGGACATGGACTTGATGATGGACATGGACTTGATGATGAATATGGACTTAAAATTCGCCAGCTGGTCAAAATCACGACTCCGAATGAATAATGATGTTGCTCTGTAACTGCAGGATCTGTGACTCAGCAACTGTTTGCTTTCATCTGCTTTCTTCTGCCCTCAATTGACCAAAAATCAGTTATTGCAGCTTTAAGAAAAGGGTCAGGACTGATGTGAAAATGATTATGTTTCTGTTAAAGTGGTGAATTAATGGAACAGTTGTTGTGAGGAACTGAAAACATGTGTCTCACTTTGCAAGTTTGAAAAATGTGGAGAAATAAATGAGCACAGTTGAGTTTATTTAGTTTCGATTTGCACTTCAGCTCCGACCATCTGGAGGGAAAAAACCTTGATGTTTCTTTTGCTGACAATTTTAATGTCTCTCTTCCTCAGGTGTTGTTGTGCTGGATAAAAATCAGGGCTTCTGGTTGGTCCACAGCACCCCCCAGTTCCCCCCTGTGCGTCAGGCAGGACAGTATTATTATCCCAGCAGCGGTGTGACTAACGGACAAAACTTTATCTGCGTTACCTACCCGCTCGACCGCTTCCAGACCGTCGGTAAGACTGATGTCCTGCCATGTGGCCGTATTTATCACAGGCTGAGCTGCTATAAAAATGCAGTTGACACTTTGCAATGATGTTTAAATGGATAATAGTTTAGATTACAATTATAGTGAGAGCTGGGAGCTAATGAAGATTTATACTCTCCCTTCTGTCTGCTTTCATATTGTGAATAAATATGCTTTAATTTAGAAGGAATTCATTTTTAAAGTTATATCTAGAGTGGTGACACATCTAAAATGCTGCTATTTTGTGTGAAGTCTGTAAGATTACAAGACACCGAGTAGACCTCTTTCTTTCATACAAATCACATCAGCCAATCATGTCATCGCCTGCCAATATAATGGAAGTTGGGGCCTATTAAACCTATAGTAGAGACATAGAATAGAGTTTCCCTGCTATTGCTATTGATTTGTGTGTTTTTCTGCTTTGTAAAAAACTCTTTTCCAAGATTATCAGAATTCTTCTGAAACCCTGAACACTTTTTTTTTTGTCATGAAATTGAAAACACTTAGTATAAAAAAGAGGACTGATATCGGCCTTTGTTGACAATAAGTTAATTACTCATGATATTGAGCAACAAGTTGTGTGGTTAGTGTAGGTGGTGAATTATGTCTTGCATGGGTTGTGTCATCTTGAAAGGAATTTCTTGAGCCATTATTGTCTTGTCATCACCCGGTACTTAATAATCCACTCAGGTACTGACACAACAACAACCATCCCATTCCAAGATAATCAGCGTAAACAGGTGTCATCAGCATGTCACCACGCTGCCTGTGCAGTTCCCTGGCAGACCCAGCACTTGGCACAGTTTCTGTGGCAGTGCCTGGGGTAATGTAATTAGATTGAGGTATGTTACCATAAAGATATCAGCCCTCACACTGCGGCATGCATCTGCTCCGTCAGATCCTCACCTCTCCAGCTGGGGTGTTGAGAGTGTGGCCGGGTCCGGGATGACGTCGATACGCAGCACATGAGTGTTTTGTCAAACGGCAGAAGGTGATCACAGCCTTGTCACGTTGTATTTTCGAGGACCTTGCAGCATGAATTTGCACATTAATGAAGGGAAGCTGACATTTGATAAATAATATCTGCACATCATAGATAGGCACAAGAACAGAGATCAGAAATTGCTTTAGTCATTGACTCATGAAAAGCAGACAATCAGCTAAAGACTAAGAGGCAGAATAAAAATAAAGTCTAAACAAGTGGGTCTTGAGCTGCTTTTTCAAGGTGTCAACAGTGTCCACAGATCCTAAGTCCAATGGGAGAGAGTTCCAAAGTTTAGCAGCTACAACCTCAAAAGCAGAGTCTCCTTTTGTCTTGAGCCTGGAGCGAGGAGCCGCCAACACTCCCTGATCAGAGGACCTCAGATTCCTGTTGGTGTTATAAGGCTTCAGTAGCTCTTTAATGCAGGCAGGTGTCTGACCGTGCAGGGCTCTGAATGTAATTACTAGATATGTGAGCACTAGTATGCTGTCAGAAATACTTGCTTTCCTATGTTTTAAATAGTCTGATTACTAATTTGTGCTGAGACTAAGGCGATTAATTGATTAGTCAATTGATTCTAAGTTAATCGACAACAATTTTAATGGTGGATTCAAAGTCATTTATCAGCTCTGAGAGGCTGTAGTAGATGTGGACAAATGCATACATGGATTTTTCTCATTGCAGTAAACAGTAAGTTACACTGTATGTACAGTTATATTATCCCATCTTCTGTCGCTGCAGCGCCTCTGCACCAATGTCACCACGACAGTGCTATTCATTGACTGCACTTAACGAGTGGAGTCATTCTGCAGCGTTTGCCTTAAATCGAATTTGTTTTGCACCACAGGAGAACAGCTTCAGATCAATCAGCCTTATGTGTATGACTGCGACGTCCCAGAGTCCTTGGCGTCCCTGGTGCCCGCACTGGCTGCTGTCTGTGGGAAAACACATCTGTCCGGTCAAGTCTTTCCACATATCAAGACTGTGTCCAATCGCAGCGTGACTCTGACCTCAAAGGGTGGCACCGACTTCATCAGCTTCGCCAAAGGAGCCTCTTTTGACAATGGTACGACTTTGGGGAAGTATTTTAAAGTTAGTTCTGGCCACAGTTCATCTTGTGTCAGCTTCACCTTGAGTTTCTTTGCAGGTATAACTGGAGCATGACGAGTTCTAGTTAGTGATAATAATTCACCCTTATTAATTCAACAGAACACAGACAAATCACAGGAGGTAAAATAATAAAAACATGTTCTTCTCCATCCTCCCGCTCTGCCTCATTAGACCTGTACCACTCCTGGGTGGCCCCCACCCTCCAGTCAGACCTCCTGGTCCAGTTCTGGATTCGCTCCACAGGCATCCTCCCCTCCGACTGCTCGCTGGGCTGGAAAGTCCTGGACATCAAGCTCATAAACCCGGGTCAATCGTTCACCTTCAAGACCAGCCAGGACCACTCCAAGTGGGCTGTCAGCACCAAGGCGGCCGGGTCGGGGGCCGGAGGAGGCTGGGTGTGTGTGGGAGACATAAACCGGAACGAGGCGGAGGAGAAGCGTGGCGGTGGCACGGTGTGTCTGCGGGACCCGGTGGTGTGGAAGGCTTACCGGACAGCGGCGCTGGAGTGTGAGGCTTGTGGGGGAGGAACAATCCAGTGTCCTGGGCAAAACACTGCTGGAGCCGGATGGGTCAGCTGGGCTTAAGAGCCATCATGGGTTGATAAGGCTTGAACGTATTTGATCAATGTTTAACATTTAAAATTCATATGATCTTCTCTACAATTGTACACTTTTGTGATAGTTCTGATAACACATAGGAATATCTAAAGTGAAATAAGCAAAACTGATCCAACTTTGGCAGAAAATCGTGTGTTAATGTAGAACCATCGCTCACAGTAAGAAGCTGATTGAGGAAAACATGTTTTTGGGGGCTTTTTAGACACAAAAACCATTTTACTTGTTCAGAATGATTATCTGCTGTTATGAAGGGCTGTTACATCCTCCTCTTCAAACTAAATGCACACAGAACAATGCTGGAGGAGTAGAAGTAGTCAAATCTGATAGGACGCGGAGAGCTTTCTGGGAAATATGGTCGTTCGTTTTGAAAAACATAAAAGCCTCAAAGTGCCACTTTAAATGAAAGCATTTGTTCAAGTGTCTTTCAAACCACTGGGTACTGTTTTTAACTGAAACGGATGAGACGACGTTGCAAACTATATAAGTGCTGCCTCGCTAACTTGAACTTTCTCTGTTTAAATCAACATTAGCTGGTTTGTGGGTATGTTCTCAGGGAGCCTTTGCTGGTTGAGGATGGACTGTATTTCAAATGGATTTCATGTCATTCTACATGTATGAACATTAATTGATTAACTGCACTTTGTAACATTCAGCACACACACACACACACACACACCTCACTGACAATATAAAACTGCAGACAGTGACAACATTCAGGTGCGAGGAATGCTTTAATACTTTGTGTTTCATGAATGTTTGTGTTATTAACTGACTTGATTTTAAAATGTGCTTTTCTGACACATCCAGAACTCTTTTTTTTTTATGTGCCTTTAGAGTTGCATCACATTTTCACTTACATACAGTACATACATTCATTCAGACCTTGTTTTTTCCTTAAAGATAAAGATGCTGGCTGTCTTGAATCTGAATAAAAAGACTAAAACAGAGACGTGGTTTGTTGCTGATGTATATTCACCTTTTTCTTTCCACACCTCATCTGTGAGAAAAATAGAAATGTCAGGATTTGACATTTGGAGACAGCTTCAATTCTTTTCATGGGATACTCTGCAGCATGGAAAATATGTCTGCATTGAACTTGGAATTTGTTACAGCACCTCAGTCAAGAGCAATGAAATTCATAGAAAAGTAAATTTATTACCACAAAAATAGGACATCCTGTATGTAGTGCATAAATAGCTTTGATGCGAGATGGCGCGGCGCTGGAGGTGACCGCATCGCCTCTGTGTATATCCTATACATTCTAATGCAAACATGGGAAAGATGAGCATCCTGTGGAGAAAAGGCACTAAAACAATCAGTAACACAGCATTAACGCTTACACATGTCGTCCGAAGAATCCTCTCCCTGGTTCTTGTGCCTCGGCCAACCAGGAGGCCTCACCAGCACCGAGCAGGTACAACCAGAGGTCACAAGAGTTCATCAGAGTCCAGACTTTTTTTTTTTTTTTTTTTATACAAAGAGGTCATATGTTTTAAATCTATGCTGAAATTAACATGTTAAGTCATAACATGAAATCGGAGCTGAGGTTTGTAATGCAAGTGCACAGCAGTGGAAATGTGTCCTGCATAAGAATCTGCATAAATTAAGTTTAGCTTATGCTCTGTTGAAAAGTTCAGATCTGGAAAACCTTAAATGTAATAATGGTGTATTGTTTTGGTTTTCCTGACTGTCGTCCTCATGGTTTTGGTGCAACAGTGATAAACTGAAGCAAAGCCGCAAGCTTTGAAAGTGCTGCAAGGTGTTTTTAAAGCTGCAATAATCCATTTTTGGCCATCAGGGGTCAGAAGAACTCCACAACTAGCTGTATGATATTTTGCCAACTTGTTATAATATAAAGTTTTTACAACTAATGTGTTAGTGAAAAGCTGCCTACATAGACATCCAGCTGAAGGAGAAGCTTTTATCTGGAGTTGTATTTCTGTCCATCTGATGAAACAAGTGCACTCTCCTTTTAGGTCTAGTTTGGTCTCTAGCAACTCCTGAGTGTGAAACATCTGTCTCTTCAGCAGCTGGATGTTTGACTCTTTTCACCAGCTCGTCTCTTAACGTTGTATGTCTGCTGGTTCCTGTTGGACAGGTTGTGTTCAGCAGGTTTATCCGAGCTTTTTTTTTGAAAACAGCTGCTGCTGGAAACAGACTTGATAACAGCTGTGAGAATGAAGCATGAAGTCAATTTCCGGGGCCTCGAAACTCAAATAAATTAGCTAAAAATAGGCCACAGGCTCCATCGATCTGCAGGGTTGATCATTCTTTTAAGGTTGAATATTACTTTGTTGTTCATATAAAAATATTGATTAATGCAGCTTTAAGTTAATGTTGAAATGAATATCTGGTTGAGTCTGTTTAAAGTGGAAATCTTGCAGGTATTTGATGCATTTTTCCTCGGACACATGGACCTAGAGCTCCTTGCCGGTGTAAACACAATATTGACATCATACAGACATACAAAATATATAAATATATACAAAACATATATATGTCTCCAGTGTTTTGCTACAACGATGAACTTGCGCTGTATTTTTTTGGTCTTCCTCATGTGTGCTGTTTACCAGAGCCGGATCTGAAAGGCTCTGTATGTATTTATATTTCATTATGCTTCTTCCAACCCCACAAAAAAACCACTGTCCTAAATCCTTCATCTTTGCATCTCAGCTGAAGTTCTGACCGACTAAATCTTCTCTTTATATTTGGAAACGTCACTCACGACCGAGGCACACAAAAACAAGGGATTTCCTGGTGGCTATTAAAACAGATCTTATCCATTGAGTTGGAATGAAATAAATGCATCAAGTGCTACCTGACTGGGACTCGAGAGCGAGCACCAAAAGCAGTCAGTTAAAGGCCCCCATTGCTCTTCCTCTCTGTAATGCAAGCTGCTTGGAAAAGAGGAAAGCTGACACTGTTCTTGAGCAGCAGGCGGCTCTGGTGAGCACAGCAGGGCAGCTGGAGGTCTGAAATGTTTGATGAAAACCTGCTATGGAGTTGACTTGGTCTTGTTTTGGTAGAAGAAGCTTTGTAGGAGCATGGGAGGAAGGGAAGGCATAGTATGTAGTTTTGCACAGAGAAGGCCACATTTACTGTCTGTGAGAGCTCATCCTGCGCTCACGTCAGGCCTTCGAGAAGAATCCATCGCTGGAAAACCTGGTGTCAAAAAAGAGTCCTGACCAGTCTCCTCCCCTTGGCCTTGATTCTTGGAAAAGTGGCGCTCGTCTCTGTGTTGATCGGCTGTAAGCCCAGAGGAGTGTTCCCGCCTTTCCTTCTCAACAGGAAGTCAACACTAGATGAGGTCATGGCGTAGAAGACGTTTCCTGTGGCAGGGATGACCAGTTCTGCGTTAAGAGAAGAAGACAGATGAATGAACACATCAGAGTTCAAGAACATTTTCCATCTTTTACTGTCTCTTCTGCAACTACAAACCACTGGAGGAGCACATACCTCATCTAAGGCCACATAACTATAAAATCTGTTATCTGTTATAAATTGATCTGGATCTGCATCAAAATACACAAAGTACACTCAAATTATTGAATATGCAGTGTGTGCCAGAACAAAACTGTGCTGCACTAAAAACCTGAAGTGAACCACAATCTCAGATAGATTGAAAAGTATAGAAAAAAAACAGGATGATCTCACTCTTGTCTCCGTTTAGATAACACGAATGCACCACTTGATGGTAAAACTGATAAAACAGGTGTCATTATTAACAGTGTTGTGGGCAGAGTGGATTAGTTTTTCTTTCGCTGACTGGAATCATGACTTTACCTTTTCCTTCAGGCAGAAGTTGGATCAGCTCATATCTGGATGCCTGTTTGGGGTCCTGATTGTGCTTTTCTAAGGCAGAGCTGATCACAGTGGGGGTCTTGTCATTGCTCGTAACCTGAGGGGAGAGAGGAGAATAACAATGACATTAGACAGCTGGATTTGCACTAATGATATCCTCGGTCCGCTGTATCCTGAGGATCTGATTCTGATGACTATCATTACGGGATCCTGGCAGATAAGTGGAAAGGCTGTAAGTGCAGTGTGTCGCAGATAAGGGACAGAGCCTTTCCTACAATCTCGCTGCTGCTGTAAATTAGATTCAAATGGTTTGAATTAGTACCAGGATACTTCGGTACAGGTTTCCATCCTGCAGGTCCATCCGTATCCTGATGATTCGCATGTCGGGGCCCGAACCTTGGATGTTGTTGGGGGGGTTGTTGCCGCAGGAGGCTGATCGACGGTGCGATTTTGTGGGAGTGGACGGAGTCAGCGTGGCAGGGGTGGAGTCGTTGGTGGGAGGAGACGTGTCAACATCCAGACAGGACACAGACGGAGATCTCATATGCTGCAATAGAAATAAAAACAACAGGGCTGATGACAATCAAGGATGTGATTTTCAGGACAACATTGTTTAGCAGATTTTGACAAAAGCAAAATAAGAGTCACTGCTGTAACAGTGTCTGTGAATTGTGCTAATATAAATGCAAAGTTGGCCTGGAAGTATAAGTAATAATATATTACCTTTGTGAGTTTTGACAGCAGATTATTCACAGGGGAGGGGAAGTCAAAGAGGCTGTCGCTGTCACCAGCCAGGCTGGTCCGGGAGGTACTCAGGCTGTCAACGCACGGATAAACACATTTTCATCATCGATTAATAAGTAGTCAACAAAATGTCAGAACACTGTGAAAAATGCCCATCAAACTTCGCAGAGGCCAAAGTGATGCCTTCAAATGGCTTGTTTTGCTCAATCAACAGTCCAAGATCCAAAAATATTCAATTTACAATGATACAAAAACAGAAAAGCAGCGAAAACTGACATTGAGAAGGTGGAACCAACAAATGTTTTTTTTCAATTGTGACTTATTTTTCGTTTAATTGACTATTGGTTAATGGACCGATCTTGTCATCACCATTTCACTTCGGTTATACTTCAGTGATTAAGCATTGCACTTTCAGAAATGCCGGGGACGTTTGAGAGACATTAAAACATAGAATGGTCAAAATAGAATCAGCAGTAGGTTGATTTATAACTACACTTCAAGTCAAGTCCACTTAATTTACAATTCACAAACTGGCTGCAACGCAACTCGACAGCATCTTTCATTAGACTCTTTCTGCCTGGTTAATGTCCATCTGTCACACTTCATCCCTCCTTTGTAACACACACTCTCTTTTAAATATCTGAAGCCTCCAGCCCAATGAGAGATATTTTTCAGTTAGAAAGCTCCTTTGAATTTGTATGAATGTGGCATTATAGTCATTTTACCATGTTGCGTGTGTGCGTATGCATATGAGTAAAGCTTACTCTGGGCACTGCGTGATGATGACGGTTGGAGTAAGGCCACGTGGGCTCGGCTCACCAGGCGCTTCAATCTGACTGGAAAGTCTGTAACTGAAACAGACAACCATCCAACAATTAAACATTTAAATTTGACAAATACGTTTTCCTTAACAAATATGTTAGTTGCAGTATTGAATGCATTTGTTTCATCTGCAACTGAACCTAACTTTGAGATATTTACCTTTCCCCCTCTGTTAGTGTAGGCACGCTCTGATACCACTGTGTAAAGGCCTCGTCAGCGGTGAAGACACAGTTTTTGCAGGAAGACTGCAGGAGGCGGATTTGAGCTAAAACCTCAAATTCCTGTTAACAAAGAGACGTATCACCACAAAGTTTCATAATAAAAAAAAAGCACCCATGTCGGCTGATCTCGTGTTGCTTCTTTCTTTTCTCATCTTGTACCTCACAGCACCCTCCACTTAATCATTTCCTCCCTTTAGATATTACGTTACCTCTGCTCGCTCTAATACGCTCTCATCCCAGAAATTATCCCACGTATCTCTTCTCTTTTTATAGCTCTTACTTTGTTCGGCTCTTCTCTCTAACAGGATTTTTGTCGGGGCGCTACAGTTCTTATTCATGCACACCTTGTTATGTCAGCGCTGCAGAAACAGAGGCTGCTCTTCTTAAAACTGCTTAATATCAGAGCATCAGCTAAGTGCATTGTCTCTTATTTTAAGTGTTAAGACAGATAATGTATTCAATGTTTGACCTTTCATCTCTCACACTGATGCATATTGCAACACTCACCCTTCTCCTTTTGTCAAAGTTGATGTAGCCGTTCTGCAAAGAGAGCGACAGGATGTTGTTACGTCAGTTTGATAATTGTAAAATACCGAGCAACTTCCAGGGGTTGACACCAGCTTTCCCCTTGATAGAGATGAGAGTGACTTACATCCAGCCTGTCTTTGACCGCCGTGTCCAGCATGGTGAGGTCTGTGAGGAAGATACCCAGGTAGGGCACGGTGCCCTGGGCGTTGGACTGTGTAAAAGAAGAAAAAAAAGTGTTTCATCCGTTCCCCAGAGGGCTCTATTCACATCGTAAAGAGCCCACACAGCGAGGGATTTCAGAGCAGCCGCCTGCAGCTATTTTTCAAACGGTGGCTCAGGATTCAGCACATCACACTCACACACACACACACACACAGCAGCCCCTCTGTTCCACTTCGGCTGCTGCATCCCCCCTTACAACCCTCCATCAAACTGCTGAAACACCCCCCGCTTAGCAGAAGTGACACCGGTGTCAATGTTTGCAGCGATTTGTAGGAAAATAAGCACTTTTAGTTTGAAACCCATTAAACTCTCAGCAAAAGCATGGAGCAGTTTATTAATTATAACGGAAGTGCTTTTAGCAAAAAAACTTTATGACACAGAACATAAACTGTATAGAATAAGAAAAGCCTTTAAAATACACCTGAATCCAAGTTTAACCACAGATCGTTTTTCAAAAGATATTATACTACACTTTGTCCCCTAACTTTTGCGATACTCATGACACTTTTGCAGGGTCTTACATCATTCCTAAATTTTCCACGGTTTCCCATAAAGGCCTGTGGGGGTGTACAACCCCTCAGGCTGAAATGATTGGTATGCACACAAGACGTGGGCTGTAAAGTTAGTGAAAATTGTTCTTTTTTTTATGTGCTTGAAGATCTGAGGTTTCGCCCAGGCAACAAATGTTGAGGTCATTTTAAATAACTCCTCCGAGACTGAAACTATCTGAAATGTCTTGGTGATCCCAAATGATTTGACACCCCAGTGAGAATAATTTAAAAGTGGGAGTGTGAACTCAGACCGTACCGAAGTCTTTGGTTTTCATTTGATGAGTTCATTTTCCCTGACCTGAATGTTCAACCCGGTGACCTTCCACTAACAATCCTGCTTCCTTATGAACTCCATCACTGTCAGTCTTTGTTTCCACTAAACTCACCCTGTTAAGATGTTTGTTGTTGAGCCTGTAGTCAAGGTTGGCGAACTTCGACGTGCCCTCCTGCAAGACAAAAGCAAGGAAATTCTCAAGTTTCAAGTTCATTCCTGACCATGGAAACAACCGTTCTCTGTTCCGTCCATTTAGCAGCTGTTCTGGAGCTTTCAGACATATCACACGATCCTCATCAGAAGATTGAATTTGTCAGCATTTGATAAGTTTGGACTTCAAAACGCCACTTTGGAGGACAAGTCCTGTAAGTGCTCAGAAAAAATGGAAATTCAAACATCTGCAATTCTATGAGAACTGGACAAACTCCACAGACTAAAAAGATCATGCAATGTGATCGAATCCTCCAGAACAGCTACTAAATGGACCTTGAGATGTTTTTGCAAAGTGAAATTCTATTTGGTCAATAAAAGGTTGGTATTTTCCTGCCAGAATGTGCAAATACATTATATTTTCTAGCGCCTATATAATGGCTTTAAAGTCTGCAATAACAGATTTGTGTGGCCACTTGGGGGCAGTGGAATCTACAAATGATCACCTTTTTAGATTCTATGGCAAACTTGTTAGCAACTCACTACACAGCAGTCAGTCGAGATACAACTGAATCCTGTCATGACAACTGATATGAACAAGAATTAATTTTCATGAATTTGACGTCACGTTTAGACGGCTCGGTATAGAGATCTGACACAAACCTGACATTAGCCAAGAAGACATAAGCTGTTATAATCATGCTATATATTAAAGTGTTACAGTTAAATGCATCAATGACAGTTGTGAATAATTCCTCCAAACTTTTAGTGAGTCTTTCATTAGTCTGAATCATTCATCTCACACTCATAGTCACTTTCAGACGAGCTGAGAGATGAAGCAGAGCAAGTAACTGTGCTGAAAAAAAATGAAAGGGCAACAGAAGGAGATGGTGTTTTTCTGGAATCAAAGCTCGGAGTGAAGCTTTCAAAATGAAAGCAAATGTTTGGATGAATTCCTTTGGGGGCATCACGAGTAAAATCGCAGCTAATGCAAAGGTATTGATGCCTCTCTGCAGCGTAACAGCGAATCAAAACACAGCTAATCCTGCAAACTTCCCCAACTCTGACACAGTGCAAACTAAATATAATGTACGTCTTCAGATGGGCGTCTCACACTGAAGTGAAAGTGTTGACAGAATAAGGGCACTTCCACTCAACCAGATTAGACTGGTTTCTGGTCTTTAAAGCAGTCATAAATCTCTACCACTGAATGTTGTTTGCAGCTGAGGATAAGGCTCAGCTTCGGTCTGCGCAATTAAATAAATGTGGTCCGGCGGCGGCACTTGACAGACACATTAATAAATGTCTCATATTGCTGTTCAAGCGTCACCAGGATGCGAGATATCAGTCAAAGTGCAGAAGAGTCACGTGGTTCTTTAAAGACGCAGTCAGAGGCTTAACAGACGTCACCGTGCGCTCGCAGTGTTGTTTTTAACTTTTTGACAACTATTGGATGGATTCAGATACATTCTTGTGCAGACAGTCACGGTTTCCAGAGGATGTATTCTAATGTTGTTGGTTATTTGCCACCACATGGGTTGACATTTGTGGTTTTGAGTTCAATGTCTCAAAAACTTTTGGATGGAAATACAAACATGTTTCCCACAAGACTGAGCGTAAAAAACTCTGGTGATCCCTTAACTCTTCATGTAGCACCATCATCAGGTTTGACAGTTTGGTTTATGACCAAATGTCTGCAGAACTAATTCCCGTCAACCTCAGCTGTACTTTGGTCTAATTAGCAATCATTAACATACAAACACACTAAACTGAGATGGTCAACATAGTTATAGATTTTACCTTTGAGCTGCTCGTGTGTCTGCAGACTTATCTAACAACATCCTGCTTAATTCTCATGTTGGCACAATCAAGGATATTAATCAGGTGCAAAACTGTGATATTGAGTGAAGCGGAGGTGATTAAGCTGAAAACCAAGACCTGCAGTATCTTTCTTTCTGTAACACTGATGCTTCAGGAGTTTTTGCATCCACAGTGCACGGTTACATATTGTACACACAGGCATAAACTCAAAGCGTTTGTAGTGTCGGGGAGAAAGTTGGAGAAAAAAAGCATCTTTGAAGATTTTTTTTTAGCAAGGCGGAAAAAAGATAAGCGGTGAAAGCATCCAACAGCAGCAGAAAAACATCACAGATCTGAGTAAAAATAGGCCTGAAACAAGTTCAAGGCATCAGAAAAGAGTTGTTGAAATCTGACTGCAGAACAAAACTGCACTGCAACGCCACAACCCTGGGAGTTCAAACCGGCAGCTTTCCAGCACAACAAGCCGCTCCTCCAGTTTTATCATTAACCAACACACGAGCGATCAAATGACAAGATATCACAACACATTCAAACCTTTCACTTTCAACTCAGCACAACTGGTTCAACACTGTGTCATGACCCAAGTCGAAAACAGCCTCAGCGTGACATAGATAAAAGATCAGATTTCTCACTGAACCTGCTCTGTCGACATGGTATAATTTAAATCAGGTCATCGTTCAGAGCCTGATTCCTGATTTTAACCCAACCAGTTTATACGATATTACATTATCATTGTGTGTTTGGTCTCGTCAGAACCTCACCTCCTTCAGGAGTTCTCTGCTTTGTGAGTAGTTGTCCTTGTCTGAGAAGATTTCTGAAAGCTCCTCGTATCTCCTCACCGCCTCCCTGTCGAGTGAGCGGAGGAGTTAGTTGGTTTACAGTTAAGATTTCATATTCAATTCAATTATGAAGCTAATTAAATGTAATGAGAGTCTGCAAAGTGAAAAGCATGCATTGTAATTGAACTGTTACTAAGGTTTGAGAGACTGATGGAAAGATTGAGTAAAGCATGTTTAATGTCATCAACAGAATAACACTGAGTCAGAGATGCCGTGACTGAAAGCAGCTGAATGCTGAAGCGGCATTTTTCTGGGTTAAGGAAAGACTTTTTACTTCTGCTTCTTCATGAGGTTGACAGGTTTATTTACGTTGCCTTGGTGCGTCGTACATAAAGTGTTTCCTGTGATGCTGTTTGAAGCTATGAAGAAACTGCCCTCCTCATCCTGACCACACTTTAACTGTATTAATGTGTTATATTTGATGTTAATAATAGTTTATGTGGGGCAGCTGTTTCAACATTTTGTGAATACATGATCAAATATGAAAAAGGGTCTATGCACCTTAGGGCCTTGAATGTTTTTACTTTTCCTGAAGTTCACCATAGGTTTGCTTATATGCTTGGAAAATGAGGGGTGAAGCCGAGGGGTGTTCAGATGGTTGCAATCTGCAATCTCACCACTAGATGTCCTACACACTAGCTCTTCAATGCCACAGGACCCACTGTATTGTACAAATAAGTATTTTCTATGAAAGGCAATCAGAAAGGACAGCAAACTAGGAATTTCATCCTTCAGTGAAAAATGTTTTCTGAGTACGTGAGAGTAAAGCCCTGATTTGTTTTTATCCTAATCCTTTTTTAAGCGGAGGGCTGTTCAGCTGCCGACCTGTCAGTGTCCTGCCACGTCTTCCTCAGCCGGTGGATGGGGTTACTCTGCAGGGCTGACACGATGGCGTACAGCGACGAGAAGTTCTTCCTGGCTCGGCACTCCTGTTGAAAACACACACAGATGAATGCACTCATTTGCACACACACACACACACAAACACACACACACACACACACACACACACACACACACTCCCTGTGACTGAGAACACCTGTGGATGTGGATCCAGCTGGTATTAAGTTACAGTGTCGGCCTGGAGTTCTGAATAATGTATACTGCCAAAGAGGTTTGTCCCAAAAGAAACCTTGGATAAGCTGAGGATAGCAGTTTGGCAGCAAACCAGTGATACCTCACTTTGCCAAAGAGGATGTTCGTGTGCGTGTTTGTGTGTAGGTGACGACAAATGCAGCTTCACACAGGGGTACAGGAGAGAAGCTGTGTTTTACTCACAGATAAAGAGGCTTGGAAAGGAATAAAACTGCTCATGTGACCATAACAACCAAGGACAGGATGTGTTTGTGTATGTGTGTTTTTGAGCTGATCCTGTGAGCTAATAAATATTTTGAAAGAAACTGATCGTTGTCTTGAAAAAACACTGTTACATAACTCAGTTAATCTACATTTCTCTTGTATAATAGTGATATTTTTAAGCAGATTCAATACTTTACTTTTTGCCTTGAGGTCGCACATCACATCTTTTGACTCAGCACATTCCTGGTAGGTACTGTTCATGCAGTACATTTCCTACTCCATTTCAATATGTGCGATATTAGAACTGTAAATATAACAATCTCTTCAAAAGTGAACCGCCACCAAATGCACTCAAACAGAGAGAGTATTATTTTGTTATTTGCTGCTGCTCTGTCCAGAAGAGAACCACAAATCAAGACCTCATTACTGTGTTTAGCTCTCAGCTATTTATTAAAGTGAAATTACTGGTACAGTCACAGCAGAAACCAAGCAGGCTGTGAATCTGTGATGGTATGTGCACAGTCAGAGCTCAGAATAGGATTATGGTTAGAGGATTAATGTGGGTTTATTGTTGGAAAATGCACAGTTGAGGGTTTTTGGGAGACTTGAAACCCCAACTGACACACTGTTAATGTCATTTCACCATGAATCCTTGTAGAAAGCTTGTAAAAACGGCAACAAATCCTCTATTCTTGGAGCTGTGACCTCTGATGTTTGCACACTGACCTCCGCCACGCTGATCCATTTCTCCAGCAGTCGCGCTCTCTGCTGGCTGCGCAGCTTCGTAGGCCACAGGCAGGACGCTAAGACTGCGTTGGCCAACTTGTTGAACTGGCGTACGGTGGCCCGGACGGACCAACAAACGTCTTCCCTCCCTTTCTTATCCCTCTGGGACCACAGTGAACCGAGGCAGTGGTACGGGACCAGGCGGACAAACAGCTCCTGAGAAGTGACGGCACATAGATTTATCAGCAACAGCCAGTTTCCTAAAAATCACAAACTATGCAATGCAAACATGCAAACACATTCTGAAAACCAAATCACAATAGCTTTCCAATTACTTAACAACTGCAACCTATTAAATTTCATTGTCATTGGTCAATGTTTTGCTTCATGCCACCATCAAAAACAGGCTGAAAAGTGAACTGACTGTCTCTATCTTGGTGAGCTGCTCAGCGATGAGCACCCCGGGGAATCCCAGGATGCTGGTGGGTTCAAACTTGGAGGCGTCGGGAGGAGGGCTGGGGAAACCGGTCTGATCTGCAAAGGGCGAAGCTGATCAGTAAAACTTTGCATTTAGAATATGAGACACACCTTTGTATGTTGGCACTATAAATCTCTTCACTCCTTTAGTTGCAAGAATCAGATTCTCTCAGTGCTGTTCCTCTGCTCCTTCACTGTGTCCAGCGTGATAATGAAGTTGTTTTGTTCCAGGGCATGGAGGCTATCTCCAGAGCTTAGTCATCCAGTTATCTCAGGGGAACCAGAGGAAACTAAATATCTCACTTTAATGAGAAAATAAGTTTGTTATCTCACGATAACAAGATATTTCACTCATGACCTCGAGATTAGAGGATGAGAGAGAACAGGATTAAGAGTCAATGCTCGCAGAAGATGTGCTTTGAGCTAAATGTGAACACCGGCATGGGAACAGGCTCACAATGACAACACTAACATGATGACGTTCAGCAGGTGTAATTACCATTTTTCCCACCTTAATTACGTGTGTTGCATACTAACATTTGATATTTAGCATCAAACACTGAGTACAGCTGAGGCTGATGGGAATGTCATTAGTTCTGCAGGTATTTACTTGTAAACCAAAGTATTGGATAAACCATTTTGGACCAACAAACTGAGAGACCTACATCTCTATCCATAACGCAACAAGGTAAAAATGATTTCAACCATGGCTTCAGAGCAGAGTCGCTGTAGTGTCCAGAATATTTCAATAAAATGATCCAATTTTCAAGCGGAACACTACAAAACCACAAAACTGGTCTGAACACACACATTTTTTTGTCTGTTGCAAACCCAGTTTTGGATTTACACTAAGAATACAAGTGTATTTCTACACGAAAACCTCATCCATCGAGGTCTTAACCGTGTCATTTAAATCCCAGTTAAAATACAGACCTTTATGGGCGTCAGGCAGCAGAGCCTTCTCGCTCAGCTCCTCGGCTATCCTGAGGAGGCGAGCGCGGATGTCGGCTGCAGACGAGGAGTCCTGCGGGAGGAGGGGAGCGAGACGCAGCAGGCGGGACGGCTCCCCCAGACTCTTAAAGTCTTCAGGATACTCACAGAGCCATGTGCTGAATACGGTACACACCGCTCTGCAGACAGTGGGACAGAAATGTTAAAGGGTTTTGTGGATGCTACTCCAAACTTTATGGGTCACAGCATCAAAGAGTGATTTTGTTTTTTTTAGCTTTGACCTCCAGAAAGTTCTGAGAAAAAAGGTTCCTCAGGTACATCAGGTCATCGGGAACCAACTTGCACCTCGTAAGTTGAAAGAATAATTTTAAATCAATGATCAGATTTTGCTGGGAGCCACTGAAGGAAGGTGTGATAGTGGGACTGAGATGTTGGAGGTTACTGGAAGCAGATAAAACAATGCGCTGCAGATTGGAATTGATTGGATACGTCGATATTTTCCAACACATCTATAAAGTTGCCAAGAAATCACGTTCTCAAAGGGTTTAGACGAGAAAAGCAGCTTAGAGGCGAGTCTATAATTTAGTGGAAGAAAGGGATCAAGATTGTTTTCATTCAACAGAGATTGAATGTTAGCCTGTTGGCAATGAGTCATCTAAAAGCTGTTCACAACAGCAAGTAAACCCGGACCAACAGCACCAAGGAGCCTTTATCAGGAACTATGTCAAAGAAATAACTTGTTTCGATGTCCTGCTGATGTTCACTTGTTAAAAGTCTTGTTTGAGAAGATGTAGTTCTGGCTCCATATATTTAAGTCCCCACACACAAGTATGCCACATGCCACATTAAAAGTTCCACAAAGCTGCTGGGCAGCATTTTCAAGAACTCACTTGTTGAAAGATTGTCTCGTCTGGCTCCTCTCGCTCTCCCCAGGCGGGTTCTCCAATCTGTTACCAAAAAAACCAGAAGCATCAGTATCATTCGGCCTCAGATATGTGCATCTGTTGTGTCATGAACAAAACTTATGCTTTGTGATCAATTAATTTATGGCTTGTTTTTCTCGAGATGCTTTTTAGCGACAGTGTTGGCCTAATGTTTAAACCAAGCATGTTGCCAGGAGTCTGAACAAAAATCTTTTGTGTTGCTTCTTTGGAAAAACCTTCCAAACAGATCTCTGATCCAAATCCCTCCATTATTTGATAAAGACTTTATAACAGATCCAAGAGACAAGGAAGGTTTTTTTTGGCTGAATTATGCTGCTGTTATTTTAAATAGACCCACTATGTTTCCTGCAGTTTGATGAAATTAATCTATATACTATTATTTAAATGGTTGAATTGGAGTTGGCAAAACTGTTTAATCAATTTACTGGATAAACACAATACTTTGCAATTTATTTTCATGGATTGCCATAAACTTTGGTTCAGTTATTCATGTTCCCCACAGAACGAATTTTCAATCCGCCCTGACTTTTCATCATCATCAAAATTTCACTTTGTTCAATAATTTGGTTTATGGTCTGGAAAACTAATAACATTCCCTTCAGATGTGTGTGATGGTGAATATGGAAAACATTACACCTGCTAAACATCAGCCTGTAAGCAATGGATTGTCACAGAGCTGCTGGTGCGGCTGCAGACTTATAGATTTGTTCCTCGCGTCTGGAGAGAGCCGAGTAAGCAGACTCTCTCTAAAATTCTCCATTCACTTTTTGTCCCACAGGACAGGATCAGTCTGAGATTGCATCACTTCACACGGCACAAACCCAGTCAGACAGGATGCCGACAGCTGCAGTGCACCGTTGCACCTGGAGCTGCTATCACTCCAGTTGTTGAACCTGTTTTCATGTCTGACTTTTTTTTCAAAACCCAGATTCTCTTAGCAGACAAACACTACAAACACAATTGCACTGAACGCAGATAAAGCTCTCGTACCTGTCGGTGAGGATGTCCAGCACTCTCTTGGTGGAGGTGAAGGATCGATAGGTGGAGAGGAAGATGGTGATGAAGGAGGAGTCTCCCATTGAAAATGAGTGGAGGAGGTGGAGCACCAGCTTCTCTTCCGTGCCTGCTTTCACGCACTGGGAGCGAGAAGCCACGGACTGGAGGAAGACAGGAAGGAAAAGAGGCCGACAGAGAGCGAGAAAGGAAGTTAATGTTATGGCAAATAGGAGGCTTTTTCAACGGCTCGTGTCCAGTCAGTCATGACGTACCATCGGACTAGTGGGGGCACCATGCTGCTGTTTGACCACCACGGTGTAGATCACTCCATCCTCCTCTTCCTCCACCACGGTGGACTGTAGAGAAACCAGGTTAAGACAAAGAATGCATGAGCAAATCAGTATGAACTTTTGGATTCTTTAAACACTTGACATAAATAATCCGTTTGGCTCAGTGTTGCAAAGAAACTTTTTACTGCTGATAATGATTCTAAGATCTAAACTTAACCTTTTACTGAACTGATCGAGCTTACATCAATATACGCTCTTATTAAAATAATGACTGAGATATAATCTGATCTAAAGAGACATCCAGTATCCATGTACAGTATGTGTAAAAAGTAGGCGTCAAATCAAGCTGCTTTGAACTCCTACATGGAGCTGTAACGATCCCGTTTTAGCCTCGGGGAAAGTCCCTGACACAGTTACCCCATTTCATACTGGCACTGACTCACAGGCACATTATCCCCTGCATGTTACAGTGTGCGACACAGCCGGCCTTACCAGATCCAGAGGACAGTACCAGGTCGTCTTCATTGGTGACGGCTCTGCCTGGAGAAGAGAAACAAACAAAACAGACGTTAATACGAAACCTCTTAACTTATTTGTCTCATTAGAAAAAGGCAAAGACAAATGAGTGAATCAGCAGCGACACGTCACATAAATCATTAAGTGTACAGTCTGAGGCAAACTAATCCTGCCCCACCATCACAGACCGCACATGAACTTCAACCAGGGAACGATTTTCCCTTTTTTAACTTGCTTCATGTGATGAATCACATGGCATCGTGATGCAGAAAGAACACAAATATGTTAGTATTTCAAGATTTTTTTTTTCCACATTTCTGCTCTACTGTGACAACTGGAAACGGGGAGAGAGAGAGAGAGAGAGAGAGAGAGAGAGAGAGAGAGAGAGAGACGAGGCCCAGTCCTGACAGAGGGCACTCACTTCCATTACTTTATTGTCTGTTTAATGGTTTTATTGAATTTGAAATATTTCAATGTTTACATACACTCAGCCTGTTTAGCGTGTTCCACTTCCTGCCAATATCAAGCAACTTCGCACAGCCATTGAAAAGAGGTGGACCAACATTGCACAGGCCACAATCAACAACTTGATCAACTCGATGTGAAGGAGATGTGTTGCACTGCGTGAGGCAAACGGTGGTCACACCAGATACTGACTGGTTTTCTGACCCCCCCAATACAGTAAAACTGCACATTTCAGAGTGGCCTTTCATTGTGGCCAGCCTCAGACACACCTGTGCAGTAATCACGCTGTCTAATCAGCATCTTGATGTGCCACACCTGTGAGGTGGAGGGATTATCTCGGCAAAGGAGAAGTGCTCACTAACACAGATTTAGACAGATTTGTGAACAATATTTGAGAGAAATAGACCTTTTGTGTACATAGAAAAAAGTCTTAGATCTTTGAGTTCAGCTCATGAAAAATGGGAGCAAAAACAAAAGTGTTGCGTTTATATTTTTGTTCAGTGTATTTACTGGTTGTGTCGTCTGGACGGTCTACAACCGCATTTCACTGACTAATCCTGTGTTGTATAATGATGATAAAGCAGAAACTTTGAAAGTTTGAGTAAACTTGTAAACAGACTTCAACAAACTTGTATAATGAAGGTAATTTTATTTTTGTGTCCCTCGAGTAATCATAAAAATCCTGCAGCTCTGTACAGCTTTACCTGGACTTCATCTGGCAGATCTGAGCCTTAAAAGTCCTGAAAACTTTTTCTTTTCACACGTGTGACTTTGCACGTGTGGCTCCGTATGCACAAGATACAACAAAGATTCTGAATTTTAGTTAAGTAGTCTAATAAATATTATGCATTTTCAATTATAAGCCATAACAACCTGCACAGAATTTGCTCATATTTTCCTATTTCATATATCTTACATAATATTGATCATTGATCGGCAAACATGACAGAGTTTAAATGGTGCAATGAAATAAAATCAAACAATTTTAGACACAAGAAGAAAAACACACACTCGTATCATACAGCTTGAATGTTGTTTAGAACGGAGGCTTCGTGCTGCCATAAAACCACTTTTGCTTCCTCCGGCCAAATACAATCGATGTGTCAGCATTTGATTTGTCAGTATTAGTGCCGAGTCTTACGAACAACTACATATTGATGCACACGGTTCTCAGAGAGCAGGATAGTTTGTTCATATTATAAGACACATTTTTAATATATATTTAAAGGCCAGTGATGGAAAGTAACTAAGTACATTTACTCAATGCTGTAGTTTCAAGACAGCTTGAGGTATTTTGGTTGAGTATTTCCATTCTATAAAACTTCACTACATCTCAGAGTCAAATTGTACCTTTTACCATGATACACTTATCTGACAGCTGTAGTTACTTTACAGATTAGGATTTCACATTACAGACGATCGGTTTATGAAATCCAACATTTGGTTAAAGATTAAACCAGCGGTTTCCAACCTTTTGACCCCTGACAAAAAAACAGCGTGTAGTTGGTTCCTGTTGCCTCATTTCATATGTTCACGAGTTGTAGTATTATTTTTACATTGTAGTATTGCTACTTTTACTCAAGTAAAGAATCTGAGTCCCTTTCAAACACTTTTAAAGATCCACATTGTTTTGATTACATGAGTTTGAGTCCACATTCATTCAGTTAAAAAGGAAAATCAGCATTTTCTCAACCTGTTTTACTGATGTAAACGAAATTTTAACAGCATCATAAAACATTCATCTTTTAGATCTGCTTGTTGTCTGGTGTTAGTTCTTGCAGTAAAGAAGCTGTCAACCAGTTTGAAACTGACAGTCTAGTGTTGTGAATTGTCGGTGGTGGGTGGGTCTGCACTTTTGTTTACATCTCGACCACGGATGAATTTTAGTGATTGATTGATCAAAAACACTTGACGCTTGTCCTGACACTGATTGAGTTTCACAGCCGTGACTTTCCATGATAAAACATGCATGAGTAAAAGACCGTGTGAAGTCATCCAGGTTGTCTGTCGAAATCTCTCAGACTGTTTCAGATGGTTTGTCCTCGTCATGAGTCAACATATTTGTCCTACATAACGCACGAGCAACACCTTGGAAACGTATTCAAAACAAAAACACCACATCACAAAATCTTATAAACCATTTTGAAGGTTAATTAACTTCTGGAAACATTAATGACTGTGTTACATTTCCATTCATTCTGCAGGTAGTGACTTGTGAGCTTTATCATATGCAACTTCAAAGACCAACTATGAGCCAAGACACATATTCATACAGACAGCAGAAGTGCCACAGTTCGGCTATTCCCCCTCTTTAACCTATGGTGTAATTAGTTGTAATAAGCATATGTTAGCCTCTATTAGCCTCTTTCAAATTACCTTGACTTGACTTGATCGAAGGGCAGTGCTGCAAGCAGGAGCTCCTTGCATTCGAAAATGATCCAAGCGCACTGAATTATACAGTCTGTGTATCAAACCTGTTATTCTACCTGCTATCTCTGCTGCTTCTATGCAAATCTGTCTGTGATTCTATCGTTCCATGAAATCGGCTCATACACACACACATTAAAGGGGAAAAAAATGGTCACACAAGGTTACCTTTCCCTCGGCAAGTCCGGACAGGCAGGGAACCCTGAGCTTCCTGGAAATCTTCAAGATAAAGGTACGGATAGAACTTTCATTTTCTCCATTTATTCTCATCTGTCGCTCTCTCTTTTTTCTCTCTCTCTCTCTTTTCTTGACCGCCTCTTATTCCAGTGTCGGTTGACCCAGATCTGTGTGTTTTTGTCTTCACTGTTTGCCTCTCTGCGTCTTGTGGCTCTGTCACAAAGACACACCTGAAGCAGGAGCTAAGTCCGGCCCCTGCGAGCCTACATCACCTGGGCACACCCATTAGACACACACACACACAACACAAACACACACACGCATTTGTACTTCTATACTTGTGAGGACGCTCATTGTCTCATTGACCTAACCTGAACCTAATTCTAACCTAAACCTTCAAACTCAAACAGCCATTTGAAGGTAAAAATTGAAGGCCAGCCAAAATGGCCTCGCTTTCCAAAAATGTCCTCACTCCCAAGGTCTAGGACTCAAAATGGGCTCCCACAAGGATAAATGTTGTACACACACACACACACATATACACACACACTGCAAACACAGAGCTGGGATACATTGACAGCACAACACTCATTTCCAGTGAGTCACTTTTCACCCAGTCACTCATGGACACACATACAGTACGAGCATGAAACAGACAGACACAGCTCGCACAAATCCGACCCTCATCAATAGACACATGCACACACACACACACACACACACACACAGAGAGAGAGAGAGAGAGAGAGAGAGGGAGAGAGACAAAGCCCTGAAGCTATTTCCAGAACAATACCCCCTCTCTTTCAGTCTCTCCTCTCCTGCTCTCTTTGTCTTTGCAGATGACCTTCCCATGCAGATAAACCAGTTCAACTGAGTATCCCGTTTAATGCGACACAAAGCAAAACAACAATTATAACATCTTATAACAGGCAGGAGTTCATACAGCCTGCCCGACATGCAGTTTGAGCAGTAAGAGGCCTGTAGTCTTGTAATAAGAGGTCATAAATGTTCAGACGGCCACTAAACCAGGAAGCAAGCTGTGTTTACTTAATGGGCTAATGACATCGCAGAGTGAAGTCAACTAGGTGGGGACTCTCACAGGTGTGTGTGTGTGTGTGACTACTGTGCCAGCTAACACACAGGTCAGACAATGGTTAATGCAGGATTTCTTTATGGCCACTTGGGGGCAGTAGAACAGGCTGTCGACATTTATCATAACACTGTAAGTTGTTATGGAGACATAGCAGAGCAACATTAGCTTAAGTCCAATTTTCACTCTCCTTCTAGTTCTGATTCAAACACACATCTAAATCAGTAAAATTGTAAAACCAAAACAATGAGCTAAAAGATGCTAAAATGCCCGGTGCAGCTGAGATGAACTGCAGAGTCAGGTAATCATTTTCTGCAGGTTTGTCCTACATGCTGTCATTTAACCCATCGCGTGTATAAAAATATCTATTAGTGCAACTTTAAGTACACAGAGAATACAACTTCATCCTAACATCAAGTCAGGTTAAACTGATGCTTATTGAATCTGCAAAATTCAGCTTCAGCTAAAATTGCTTAAAGAAAAGTGATAAATTCAAAATCTTCTTTCTTCTGCAGAACTGGAGCAGTTTGTAAGTGTATTAATGAGCATGACTCATCCTAAAAAGCCCGACTACACTCAAAGTATTTACTGAAAGCCTGACATGACCTATCAATGGGACACGCAAGACACAACTTGTGAGATCTTTATTTATTTTGGGTCAGAGGAGTACGCACCGAAGCTCATTGATGTAATCCACTATTTACATTTGACGCTTCATTTAGCTGAGACGTCATCAAATACTCTGGATGTGTTCATGGAAGAAAAACCAATCAATCCTGTCACAAAATTCGAGCACATGTTCAGCTCATATTTACACATACACACACAAAGAAAACCTATACACACGTCCTATGGTATATAACACACTGGAGCTGGTATATCGAGATACCTGAGATAAAAGTATATTCAGTGGAGCATCAGTTGCGTTTGCTTTCTGAATCCGGGCTGAATCTGGGTCAGACAAACCAGCCTTTTCTGTGCAGAAATGAAAAGTAGGTGTGTGTAATTTGGGGTCCAGCTGCCTCAAAGGCTGCTGGATAAGCATCATGATTATAGGTCACTGTGATGGAGAACATGATTTGGTTCATATAAAAGAACTCTGCTGCTGCTGAATCTAATGTAAAAGCTTTAACAAAACCATTGATTTTTCTCTCATGCAGTTTTGTTGTTGGCATATAACACTTTGTTTGTGCTCTTTTGAAAGATAGGATCTTCTCTTAGGACCTTACGCTCTCCATTTTCTTAAAGTATGCCCCCACCCCCAGCTGCATGCAGGAAGTGCATAATAAGTGGAGACAAACACAGGAAGCAGGACGTGCTGTCGTGTTGCGAAGCTATTTTTCTTCCCCTCTCCTTCCATCACAAGTCCAGGCTACGTCAACCTCTCCTCCTGGACAACTACGTCTGCTATTGGACGGCACCAGAAAAGCAACGGGGCAGGAAGTCAACTCTCCATTTTCACCCCCCTCGGTTTCAAAAAACAAGCAGCTCCAACCTTTTTCCTTAAACAAATCCATGTAGTTGGACTTCCGCTGTGCCAAAAAGCTTCGGCTTTGAACAAATACACACTATTTACAACCCCAGCACAAGTCTTTCCACCAAACAGGGGGGTCATAAATACATCTTCTGAAGCTTTATTTAAAGATAACCATTGTTTTTTTGAGTGGTCCACAACCCCGACCCCTTCCTTCCTATCTTTCTCTCTGCTCCTCTTCTCACGCTTTCATCTACGTATCCCTTGGTGCCCGTTATCTCCTCGCTTTCAAGTGAAACTCAGCGGCATTAGAGTCAAAGCTGCTCTGTTCCCCTTAAAGGAAAAAATCCTCCCGTGGATGCGATTACTCTGTTTCTGTAGATATCATCAGTCTGTGATGTTCTGCGAGTGAGTTTGCAGGATATGGTTGACTTTTCGGTGTGCAAACTTTGCCTGAACCTGGTTCCTCTAATTCTAAGCAAACGCCCCGATAACAGGCATTAACTTACTTCCTGCCAGTCAAAAGTGGGTTTATGAGCACATACAGTAGCTACCCAGCCAAGCAATGTCCGAACATAGTGGGGTAAAATATATGGCCAAAAGTATGTGGACAACCAAACAGCTTTTCTGAGTTTCTATTCCTGTAACTTTCTGAAAATGACAATCCAACATTCACATCCCACAGTGACTGGTCAGCTGTGTGGAGGTAAGAAGGAGCCAAGGTTTGAATTTCTTTCTCTGACTCCCGTTTTTCACTTGTGACACAATCATTTCTGTCACATTTCACATGTACAACCAAGTAAAACACTATGAATGATTTCCAGGAGTTACTCATTGAGGATGTGCTGCATTATCCCCATATTTAAACAATATCATGTCTCCATCTTCTCTATGATGGAGGATTTTTCACCCTGCCTTTGAGTACAACTAAATACTACACTGAACTACTATGAACACTTTCACATGTCAAACAGTCAAACAACACATTGTATGAACTAGTTCTTCTTTGGCATAACTGGCCCTAACTGTTGTCCAGTTAATCCCAAAGGTGTTGGACGGGGTCGAGGTCGGGTCAAATTCTTCCACACCAAAAAGGGAAAAGTGCTTTCTCTGAACTCTTGCCACAAAGTTGAAAGCACACTCTTGCCTAAATTATCATTGTATGCTACTGCATTAAGATTTCCCTTCATTAAATTAGGAGTCCAAGCCCAAACCATGAAAAACAGGCCCAGACCAGAAGGACACAAAAGTATGTGGAAACATTCTTGGCTCTGTAATGGATCTATTGTTGCCTTTAAGTGGAACACATGAGGTTATAACTTTGTCCTGGGAAGTCAAGACATATATCTGGAAAATGGTGAATGATTTGCTCCTTGATGCATTTTTACGTCATGTTCAGGAATGAGAAAAGAGTAGAAATTAAGTAAGGTCAATGTGATCATACATTTTTTAAATTATGTCGCATCTCGTCCGCTCTGACCTGTCGGAGAATTTCCACTTACATAGATGTGAATACCACATCAGTGAATCATTCAAATGGACTCCTCTGATGAAATGTGACCTGACATGAACCACTTTACAGGCCCCTGACTCAAAATGTCTTATAGCTGTGTTTGCATTCTCGTCTAATGAGGCCACCATCAGTACAGGAACGTATTTCTGCTTCTCTATAAAGGATTTCTTGCTGTGTAATTGTTCAATAACCACAGAAAATGGTGAGTTTAGAGAAGTGAGGACTTTTATTCTGAAAATAGCTCAACCAAGCTTGATATTTATATTATATTTTGATTTATATCTCAGCTGTCTAATCTTTTGCAGCTGCTTTTGAAATACTCTGTTCTTTGAAACCATTATCTACGTGTGACCAGTTATTCTCTGTGAATAGAAAAATGCACCACAAAGCAAGAAAATAGACTGAAAAAAAGCAAAGCACTTTATCAATATCTGTTATCTGTTTCTCTGCCAAAGTGTCTCGGGCTTGATTTTCATCTCAATCAACGAAACCGAACTTTGTTTCTTTCACCTCCGAGCTTCATTGATGGCTCCAGGTTTGCCACTTCATGCATCCTGACTCACACAGTCAAGCCCGTCTCATTAAAGAATGAGCAAGTGGCTGTATTGGATTCCACTCGACAGACTGTCCTTGGAGACAGCCTGTGATACTGGATACTGTTTATAGGGAGAGCAGGTGTACACCGCATCGACCAGCCAAACCACCGCATGCATTATTTACTGCCCGGTCCAGCGGCGGCCTTGTGATGCGAGCACGGAGGAAGTCGGCTCATTCGGAAAGAGAGTCAGCGCAAATTCTTTTTATAGCCGCAAGGAGTTTCTTGAGGCCCGGTGTGAAACCGAGAGCCATTTGTAGGTCATGTGTGGTGGGGGCAAGAGAGCTGGTCAGTGGATCGTCATGACTCTGGGAAAAAGGACTGTTAGCAGTATACCGGAAGTTTTTCACCACACGTGCAAGAGAGAAGAAATCCTGTCCACATCTGTAGATATTTTGCAAGAAAAAGCATCATAGTTCTTTAAAATGCCTCAAAACAGCATCAACTATGTGTGAAGTTCAGACAACAACCACCTGACAAGCTTCCGATAAGGCTCAACCAACCTCACTGTCAAGCCGCTAAACATTAACAGAGGTGAAAGGTCGTGGGAATTTCACCTGTGCCGTGAACCTTTTCACTTCCTCAGTTCTAGTTCAGCTTCAGTCCGTATTACATGCGTTAGCCTGGAGGCAGAGCGGTTCAGTGACGAACTGCAAACAAGTTGAGAAGTTTACCCAATAAAAGAAACACAAGAGTAAATGCGCATTATCATAATTTAGACCTGCCGTTGGCACGAGAGGAAACATGAAGGGATCATCGGTGCTGGTAAATTTTCAGCAGTTTTAGGACACATTTCACTTTTTTTTAAAAACACAAAGGTTTCGGTTTCTAACAGCAAGTGCTGTAATGGACGCCGACTTGTCCTAGAATTTGAACAGTAAAACTCAACAACAAGCTTCACTGTTCAGAGAGAGAGATGAAATAAGAGCTGCATCAGAATTTGCATACATAAACTAGTAGAACAGAGGTTAGAGTCATGACTCTCTATTGGCCTCCCTCGTGTTATTCTGCAAGCATGACTAAAAACTATTGCATCAGTGCAAACAAAAATCTGTCATCAGGCTATTTAAGTTTGAAATATTTCACTAGATGAACAGTTTTACTTTGGAATAATAATGCCCTGTTTTGAGTCTGTGCACCAAAATGCCTTTGAAAAACGAGTTTAATTTTCGTCTTCATAACTGGTTGAATTTATTTAGTTCATGCAAACTAGCAGCACTTTGGAGCCTTGGTGGAAAATAGTAAATAAACAAACACACCATCTTCATTTTTCTCTCTTTCTGTCTGATTCACAATGACTTTATTCCCTGAGGGTTTTCTGAAAACCAGCCGGCCGCGTCCGCTGTTTATTCAAGAAAGTGGTGGTCGAACGCAGCTCGTTTCACAGAGAGCTGCTCTAAATGCTGTTAGCTGTGTCGGCCAAGAGAGTCACGACAAATAAAAGTCTCAGTCACATCACTTTATTGTGTGAACAGAAGAAAACTAATAAAGCAGGTAGTGGGAGATTGTCGGAACAGCGCAAAGAAAGCTGTGAGAAATATATCATATCCCTCTCTGTAACGCGCTCAAGTGACAAAATGATGGATGTGTTTCAATGAGGCAAAAGAAAAACACTCACATGTGAAGTTTCCAACTCATTGCCGCCGCTGCCCCTCCGCGATTGGCTGCTCGGAGTGCCGCTGTCAGGTGGTAAGGGCCGGTAGCCAATGAGAGGCACTTCGCTGGACTCCACCCCCGGCAGGTCATAACCACCTGTTCGCATGTTACGGGGCAGCATGGCGCCAGCTGAAAGAGACAGGAAGACAAGGAGTGTTTCATGGTCTCTCAGGCAGCCGCTCAGACAAACAGTGATAATGTTTACATACACAATAGAGCTCATTATACTTTTATTCTCTTTATAAATCATCCCAGAAAAGAGTATTAATGAGTCCTCACTAAGATCAGGATAATACTCACTGAAGGGTTTAGCTCCTAAATACATGTCTGATCTGTTCGTCTGCTTCTGTCCAGAGTCAAAACTAAAGCTCAACTTCTACACAACATATATCTGAGACAAACTTGCAGACGTCTTGAGGACTGCTACTACTTTCAATTCTTCAAATTTGTGGTTTAAAACTTGTCTGCTTGCTACTTCCTTTATTAAATTACCTCGAGACTATTCATTCATATCTCACATGTGCACTGTAGTTTACATTCTTTTGCTTATTCAGTTCATCATTTATCTTCTGTTTTATTTTACTCTTCTTAAAAGCTGTTTATGCATTTTTATGTCGCCTTGTGTTTCTTTCAAACCTGCTCTTAAGGGACAGGTTCACAATGTTTTAAGTCTGTCTTCTAACAATAGTCAGGTGCTCGTATGAACATTGAAACAGGTTTTGCTTGGTATAATCTTTCCACCTGTTCACACTGGCCAATAAAAGATTGCTTTACGACAAGTTTTTAATCTAAGCTACAAACATCCGCAGTCCTCAGTCTGTGAAATATTGGATTCAAAAGTTTATCAGAATGTCAATGTCAAACATGTCAATATAAATGTGAACCTGAACCTGCTAAAGCTGGACACTGTATCAGGCCCAGTTTGGCTTTTAGAAACACTTCAGTGAGCGCAAATTCAAGACATGTTAAATATAAAGAAACACACTTCAGTAAACTTGGAGGCCAGTTTGTGCATAATTTGTTTAACACATTCATTGTGCTCCACAGCAGGTCGGGATTTGCATAGCAACCCTTCCTTCCATTTCCCTTTTCCCCTCTTTGGTATTTGGATTGCCATGAAGATAGACATCTAGTAAACACTGTTTCAGGAAGAGAGGTGCAGGAGGGAGGCAGATGCACAGCTCGATACAGCGTATGGAAGCTGTGGAAATGTTAGCTCTCACACGGTGATGCATTACAGTGAAACGACTGTTTGAGCGCTCGGTTGAGCAGGTGGTGCTTTGCAGTTTGACTTTGTTTGCGAGCAAAAACGTGCAGAATGGCTGTCAGGTGGCTGCTGCAACTGAAAATCCACACAGTCAATCCCCTGAACGCCCCCTGTCGACTCTCGCAGCCCCAGATGAGAAGGAGCTCAAAAGCCTCATGAGTGAAATAAAAAACGCTGACACTCCCACCATTCCATTGTGCTTTTGTCTCACACTCCTGCAGCTCTGTAGCATTTGCACAACACTTTATCTTACACCATCACTTGCAGGCTTGTAATTTTGCTCATTATAATCTTTGTAAAGAAACTCATTTGCAGTCTGCAGGAGAGAGCGAGAGACACATGCAGGCCTGCAGGGGGAACAAGTCCTGAACAGGGCAGTTTATGTCCTGACCAACGGCCGTGCTCACGTCTGAATGCTGCTATTCACTGACTCTGACCACATATGACTGTACACACACACACACACACACACACACACACACACACACAGAGCAGTAACCAGGCCACAGTGAAGTCACACCCTATATGCTTATTTTGTGCACAGTAAATGCAGCCATAGGGTGGTGCTGCAGTTATGATGATCCCTCCTGTCACCCTGTGGGCTGGAGGATGAGAATAAAGCCTGATGCTATGAAGGCTGTAAAAGTTTCCTGTTACAGCAACAACACAGACAGATGAGGACATTGGCTTCCTGCTGTGAGTCACTCAATAACATGAAGGACATTGTAGAAAGAACAGGCACAAAAATCCTGGGAGAGAAATGAGCTGCACTTGAACTTACTGTTCTCCAAGTGTCATGCAGGCAGGATGGATGAGCTGGGTTCAGGCAGCTGTGGCTGGATCAGCTGAGCAGAGACGCACCCATCTGAGCCACCGACGACATGGAGCTGCGTCCTCTCCACCCTCCGTCCCCTCTATCAGCCTCCACACACCGCTCCTCCGTCCAGACTCCAGCAGCTGATAGCGCACTCTGGACACCTCCTCCTCCTCCTCCTCCTCGGTGGCGTCGCAGTTCCTGTATGTTGCGCACTCAGCTCTTTGGTAACAGCTCCGTCTCTGTGGGTGGCGCACGCTGCTCAGGATCCTGCTCAGCTCACCGGCTCCAGAGCGCCGCTCCTCCGGGGGGGGAAATGTCACCTCCGGCACCAGGAGGAGGAGGAGGAGGAGGAGGAGGATGGGGGGGGACACGTTTTACGCACGCACGCGCACGCACACCCGCACGCGCTTTTCTGTTCCAGCTGCAGAACCTCATGCAAACTGACCCTGAGTGTAACCATCCGGCTCCATGTAAAAGAGCACAGGTGAACTTTATCTTAACGCATCTGCTCGTGTTTGTTGCACAGCAAAACTCGACATAGGCAAATTTTAATCATGCAAATTCAAAATCATCCTTAACTTTATTCTTAACTCATCTGAAGCATAAAACAAATCCTGATCCTAAATCTTGAATGTTAGTTTAATTCTAACCCTAAACTCAAGACTTAACACTCAATCATAATAATCCCAACCACAGTTTTATAATACTTTCTATTTATGATACATTATACTCCAATTTAACTACACTTCAAATGCATCAATCAAACATTCAGGAGTTACTTTGCAGAACAGACTGACTGTATGCTGACTGTAGTTGTTATAGATCAAATTACCCAACAGAACATTAAAAACAACTACAACAGTAAAAATGCAGCATAAACAGTAAATCCACGAGTAATACAATATGACTCACATGGGCATTTTTTCTGCACATTGAGTACTTGAGTAACTTATTGAGTAACTTACTTTTAAGTTAAATTTTGCATGCATGACTTTTATTGTAATGGAGTGTTCTCAAAGGGCTGACTAATATTAGACATGTTGCTGTTGTTGCCTCATTCACTTGCAAGGATGCCCTGCCTCTCTCATCCATCTTGTGACAGTGATGACTCTGAGTGTTATGAACAGGAAGTTGAAATATATGTAGGAGAGTTTTTGGAAATGAACACAAACAACACAAAAACACAATATATGATGACATGACAAAATGCAAACATCAACAAAGTTCATATGAAATGATTCTGGCTTCCAAACTTTTCTTCTTGGGACCATTTAAAGCTAATTAATGTCTAATTCTTGTGATCACATTTCATGAGCTGTGTTTACTTTCATTTCAATAGTGTTCAGAGCCCTGAAGAGAAGCAACTCTCCAGCATTTGAAGACCAAAAAAAATGATCTCATACACCACCTCAGTCAGCATACAACAATAAAACAAATGGCCTTGAACATCCCACAGACTCTCTGGCTGATTGCAGCTGTAGTCCTTGTGTTTGCTCGCCACCTAGCGGTCACAGCTGGAAATTGGCACTTTATCACTTTTTAATCTGCCAGGGGCCATTTTGAACGTGTTTCCACACGGTTCACTGGGGTGAGTAATGTGTAAGACATAAATAAACAAGAAACGACGCAAACATGGGAAAATAAACAAACAACACCTTGAACTGGATCCATGAGCCTGCAGCCAAAAAGCCCTTTTCTCCCACAGCAACTTGACAGTGAGTGTAATCAGCTGTACATCTCCTTTAATTAAGCATTGCTGTAATTTAACTTAAGCAGTTTTGGCTTCTTTAAAGCTTTTCTGTAATTTTATTCATATTCAACAATGTGCATTTTGGGTTTATCTTATTGAGAAATACAGTCTGCATTGTTTGTGACAAATATAGAAATATAACAGAGATGTTTGACTCCATGTCTTGTGAGAGGAGATGATGACCCTCTGGATGTCACATCTGTCCTGCACATGTGTCCAGATTTGTCCACTTTGGAGTTTCAAACTGGAGAGGTTGTTCCAAATTTTGCATTGATGACTTGACTTGTTGAAAGAAAAAATATGATTTTGTTTGTATTTTTAGGGAAGAATAAACACATCTTGTAGGACTTGATGTGGTGAGATGTCCAATCACCAAATTCCCCTTTTTTTCATTTTCCATCATACATTAAAATGACATCCTGGACGTGTTGTGAGAGGAGATGACGACTCTGGATGTCACATCTGTCCTGCAGAAATTTGCAAATTGTGTAAACTGTTAAAAGGAAAATCGTGAGTTTGTGGTTGATTTTTAAGGAACAATGAAAACATCTTGTAAGACTTGCTGTGATGTAGTGATCTGTCATTTTAAAGCTGATCAATTTGAGATGTCCGATCACCAAATTCTTCTTTCAATTAAAAAAAAAAGACTGATAATCAGTATTGATGAAGACAGGCTGAAGTGTCCGGCTGCCTCGCAGTGAAAACTTTTCTCCCTGGGCTTCCTAAACTCGGCTGCTCCCTCTTGTTGGAGGCCAATTAATGAGGCGGCTAAACTCATTAATTGGCCTCCTAATTGGCCCCTGTCGTCGCGCGCGATGGCTCCGCCGGCGCTGAGCGCGTGGCCACCACTTCCTCCATCCCTCCATTCATCCATCCATCCATCCATCCCTCCATCCTGCTGCCAGACATCACAATCCCACCTTGTCACACTGATTTAGGGTCAGTCCCTCAGACAGGAAGGTGCTCTCGCCGTGGACCCCTCCTCCCCCTCCTCCACCTCTGGACCCCCCCCTCCTCCATCAGCATCTCCCTCCCTCTCCATCTCGGTGTTTTATGTCTGCGTCACAACAAGTCGGAGGAGAGAGAGAGAGAGAGAGAGAGAGAGCGAGAGAGGGGAGCGGGGATGATGGCGTCTCTGGCGGCTTGAATCCGGTGCTGCTCTCACACACACCCGCCTCAGCAGCATCAATAGGTGGAGGTGGTGAAGAGAGGAGGGGGGGACTGGAGAGCAAAAGCGACGGGGACATGACGGAATGGCACAGCTGAGGACGGACAAACTAGGCTGAGAGACGGACGGACAGTCAGTCTTCCTCCTCCTCCTCCTCCTCCTCGGCTTGACTGACACACACACAGGCGCTTCGGCTCAGACAGGGACATGCATGCACATCAGCCACTTTTTGCAAACACGCAGGCTGCGCATCCGAGCGGCCAGTAATTGGCAGATCCACAGCAGATGAGGGCATTGCATGTCCAGCCTGGCCAGGAATCACTGTGACCCCGACGGAAAGGAGTTCGACTTGACAGGTACCCTTCAACCGGGCCAGCTTCATTTCCCTCATCTTCTTTCTCTTTTTCCCCCCCCATTCACAAAAGGCTGCACTGTTATGCATCCTGCGTCTGTCTTGACTTGGAGTGCATGCACTGGAACAAATGCATGCACGGATGATGCCTCATTTTCATGCATCCATGCAAGTTTTTAAGATGTTGGAAGAAGAGGGGGGGAAGAGCAAAAGTGCATGTGGCAGATGCTTCAAGTAGCTGCTCGTTCAGTCAAACTGTATTGCAGCAGTCATCATGCAGTGTTTTGTGTGTGTGTGTGTGTTTCATGTGTGCACTAATCATTTGTCTTGCTCTTCTGGTTGTGTACTCACTCTCATCTTTCACTGTGGTGGATACAGGCTTGTCGCTATGCTCTGGTCTAAAAGGAGGGAGGAGGAGGAGGAGGAGGAGGATGGGGTGGGAGGTGGGTGAAGAGGGGGGTTTTAACCCCTTTGCACCGAAGCCCGCCTGTCTGAGAGCCAGCCGAAACGCCGGGGCTGTAAACCCCTCTGTCAGCAATGGCAGCAAAGTATTCAGCGAATAAATCGGATTTCCATTTCACATGAGCCCTGCTCTCTCTCTCTCTCTCTCTCTCTCTCTCTCTCTCCTCTCTCTCTGTCTCTCTCCTCAGGATGGGGGGAGTAAGTGAAGGAGATGATGTGTTGGCTCGATGGAGTGATGGACTACTGTACCTCGGCAATGTGAAAAGAGTAAGTGCATGTGGGTGTGTGTGTGTGTGTGTGTGACAGAAAAAGACTTTGTGTGTGTGTGTGTGTGTGTGTGTGTGTGTTGGATTTGAAAAGACTTCCATTTAGTTTTGTCAATCATTCTGCTCACCTGCTATCTCCCTCTCAGGTAGATGGAGTCAAGCAATGTTGTCTGGTGAGATTTGAGGACAACTCCGAGTTCTGGGTTCTGAGAAAGGACATCCACTCGTGTAAGAAGAACTCTTTTTCTCTCTCTCTCTCTCCGCTCAGGTAGAAGAGTAAATAGCTTCCTGTTGGGAGCACTTAGGTTAAAAAATGCTCTTGGTTTGAGTTTTTGAATGCACAGACGCTCAGCTGAACTCAAACTAAAAGGTGTTTGTTTCCGCTTTGAAACTTTGCCTGAGGAGTTGAAGGAACGCCTTTTCTGATTCTTTCCCCTTGTGAGCGTCGAACTTTTCGTTCTTCTTTGTACCTTTTTTGTCTTTTTGTCTCGTCGTCCAAGAAAGATGCGGAGAAGAAATTGCAGTCACGTTCAAGGTTATGACGCCGAGCGCTCTGAGTGTACTGACAGGGGCACGTTGAGATGTAATTGCTATATTAGAGTCTGTTTACGAATTTATTAGACTAATGGCTCCTCAGGGAAATGGCGCCCTCACTCCACCTAACATCAAGCGAAGGGGGAAGTTGGACGCTTGTTAGGAGCAGGCTGAATATCCGCCCGTCAAATGAAGTGAAATCTAAAAGGGTGCAGGAGACACTGAAATCAATGAGGTGGCAAGGATGTGAATCAATATACAGTACATAAATTAATGGTGTTGACTGCTCTCTCTCTGTCTTCCTCTTTCACATATACGTCCCCCTCCCCTGCCTCTCTCTCTCTCTCTCTCTCTCTCTCTCTGTCTTTCTGTCTTTGCCTCAGTCGCTGCTGGAGTGGAAGAAGTTTGCTGTATTTGTGACGCTCCGCCTCTTAAAGAACCCCTCATAAATTGTCTTAAATGTCGCCACGGTAAGGAAGCGCGCCCGATCATACGCTGTCAAACTGTGCCTCTCCGACAGTTCTTGCGCTGACCTTGAAGATTTGACACAGTATGGTAAATAACAGTGTTGCTCCTGAAAAGAAAACAACACAGAAAATCATATATCATTAATGATAGATAGGAGTTGTTGCACCTGCATCCTGGCTAGAATGAAAATGAGATAGACATGGAACTTTTTTCACTTAAATGCCACAACATTTTTTTACTTAATTTAAGCGTCACCTACAAAATATTCTGCATCGTCTCATTTGTTTCATTGCATCCTTGATCACATCTTCTCCCTCATTCACAAAACCAGAATCTGTGAGCTCACTCTCAGTATTTGCGCTCTGGCTTCCAAACATGTTGATCATCCTCAAATATGCACGTCTTAAAATTTAAGGTGAGCGCTGAGATGGATGTGGAAACAGTCTCCCGGTGACGAACTCAGCGCATACAGCATTAAACTTTAAAAGTATTATGATGAAATGAAATATGCCGAAGTGCAAGTGGGGAGAAGTTTTACAAACAGTCAGCGGCAGGATGCACGAGCAGGAAGGAGCAGCAGATTTCACCGTCCTGTCTTCAGTCAGACAAATGGGGTTACTGACAGTTTGTTTTGAGGGAGAAAGCAGACGAACCTGCTCGCTCAATGCAAATAGTGCAGTAAAATGTTTTGCATGCCGCTGAAACAAACCGGCGGAGCACTAAACACGGAGCTGCTCTGCCATTATTGTCACTCCGGCTGTCTGTCTTGTAAACACGAATTAAACGCTCTGCCTCCTCCTCCCATTACAGGTTATCATCCAGAGTGCCACACACCAACCATCGAACCGGAAGCTGACAGCGATTCGTGGATATGTCGGCAATGTGTCTTTGCAGTCTCAACCAAGGTCAGGCTGCTAATCTCTCCGTCTCACACTCTGGGGGGGAAAAAACATTCAGTGTGTAATATGGGAGGAATCCAGTCAAATATAAATCAGGCTTTGCTCCACTATACTGTTGTGAACAGCAGAAAATGGGTTTATTCGAGGGAAAAGTGCACTAATTCCCTCAGTATTGAGTTCAATATTAGATGTTCTACACTGTGTCCGAGAAATCATGAAGAATCGATAGTTATGAAGCTGAAAAATTACGCTGAAGTTGAGAGAAGTACATTTAAAGTCAATCAATCACATGTGCTCCAGTTCTGCAGATATGCGATGAGATAGCACCCGGTTAATTGTCAATCGCTCAATGTCCATATCTCATTGTCCAGACTTCCGCCGCTTCGGACACTATCTCTCACAGCTGACCTACAATAAAATGAGACGAATTGCTTTTCTCCCCATCGAATGTGATCCGTCTCCCTCGCTGTTCTGACATGACAGTGATTTGAGGGGTCACCGACCAATCAGCTCTGTCCTAAAACTGTGTTTTCAGAGAGGAGGGGCCCTCAAACGGGGACGCTTCGCCCGCCTCATGCAGTTTATGAAACTCCGGCTCCCCTACCAGCTGTCGTCTTTAGACTGGGACCCGCAGCATCTGACCAATCAGCAGCAGTGTTACTGCTACTGCGCCGGACCTGGAGAGTGAGTGACTCTGCAGAGGCCAGTTTAAGTTTGAATGTACAGCTCATGTGTGCTCTGCGACTTTAGGCGTTTTCTCTGAAAGCGCGATTTCATCTAAGTCGTGTGGTGGATTATTTGCAAATTGCATGCAGCATCTCAGACATGTGTCAAACAGTAGAAGCAGTTTGAGTCTGTTTTGACTTTCAGTTATGATATGTGAGTGATGTTTACGGCATCAATTCAGATCCTGGCAGGTAAGTTGTCAATCAAAAAACAGATACACCAAACTGTCTTTTTAATGCATTTGCTGTTTTTCATACTTCGCTGCTTTCATTATGTTGCACACACTCTTATGTAGAAAACTCCACTCACCTGCCACATAAAACCGTATAAAACAAACTCCCAACTCATATCTTTATGAGTAGCAGGAGCCGGTGGGAGTTTACACCTGAAGACACATTTCAGCTCGGAAAATGTGAACTTGCAGCTGCATCAGCCTTCAGTCTTCCCTCAATTATGCATGAATGCAAACTTGTCCGGTGACAGATGTTAGACGCATCCATTCATTCATGTGGTTCTAAGTCTCTGCGTGTTTTTTTGCAGGTGGAACCTGAAGATGCTGCAGTGTGGAGGCTGCGGTCAGTGGTTCCACGAGGCCTGTACGCAGTGTCTCACCAAGCCATTACTGTATGGAGACAGGTGCGTTATTACACAGAACCACTGCAAAAAGCTCTTTATCTCCAGAATTATAATTTTGTCATTACAATAAATATAAAGGAATATGTTTGATTGGATGTCCATATGAACACCAAAACTAATGCAGGCATTAATATATACAAGTAAAAACAAACACATTCTGACATTGGTATATTGGCTGATATCGGCTTTTTTACACAAGCATTTAACACTGTTGGCAATGATCACATATAGACAGATATAATAAAATAATAGTATTATGTTGATATATCGGTCAGCATCTGTGTTTTCATGTGAGACATTTGACTTCTCTGTTGATCTGGTTTACATTGATTTTTCATTTTATTTCTTTGGTCGCTCACCACGTGTTGTTTTCGTCGGAGGTGAAATATTTGGTTTGATTGAGCGGAAACCTGCCTGTGCTGACTAAGTTACATATCCTCTGATCGCAAACATAAAAGAGCTGCAGCTAACAAATAATGAATAACCTGCCGACTATTTAAGTTTAGTCTAGAAAATAAGAAAAAAAATACTGAAAAAACACAGATCAGAATTATTCAAAGTCGTCAGATTGTTGGTTTTGTCCAACCAACATTAAAAAAACTGAAGATATTCAAACTGCAATCACATAAAACTGAGAAACACAGCATGTTTAAGAATTGATTGTGTGATATTTTTACTTGATGAATAACAAACTATTAATTGACTATCAGAATTCAAGTCGAGCCAATTAACAGATGAACGAGCTGAGCGGTAGATTTCAGTCTGATTCAGATCATCAGATGAAGACGTCGACATGACAGCTTCACTCGTCAGAGAATAACCTTAATTATGTTAAGACTGAATCATTAGCGTTCATGTTAACGTACTCGCTGACTTGTGTCACAAGGACAAGAGCGTCTCACGCTCTCAGAGCAAAGGGACAGTGACAGACAGCAGAGCAGACATATCGCCTCTCTGGTAGCAGATCCGCTGCGAGGATATGCGAGCCGCTGAGAGTCGTGCAGTTTGATAGGCTGCATCTCATGCGTGTAATAAAATGTATCCATCCATTAAGTTATTATTGCCATTAACCATCTGTGTTAGCCCACTGAGTTCTACACCCACCCTGACACCGTGTTATTGCCGAACCTGTCTGAGGGCGGAAAAAAAAAAGAAGAAAAAAAAAAGGAGGGATTAGATTTAGATTGACAGTCGGGGAGAGTGAGGCCGGATTGGTACAACATCTGCTGAGCAGGTGATGGAGGAAGAGTGAAGACTGAGTTCACAGTTGGAATAGTAAGCATGTGCTGCCGTCATAGCGTGTCTGCTCTTCATCTTTCCCGATGACCTTCAGCGAACGCGTGCATATAGAAGGACAGGTGCACATAATGTTGTTTTGGTACGAGCTGAGTTTCAGGGTCATCCACAACAGAATGTTGCAGTGAAACAGATACACCTGTCTCTTTATCTTCAGGTTCAGCTTGATTTATATGATAAAATGTCTGGAGGAAAAAAAAAAAATCACAGTGCATATGATTAACTTGGACTAAATGATAAGATGTCGGCAAAATGTGCTTGTGGACGAAAATAGTCTTCACAGAGTTAATATGCTTTTAAAGACGACAGTGACGGATTAAACAAGCGGGAATAAAAACAAAGGACGAATATTCAAGACAAAATTTAAGATGACAGCAGGTTTTTTTTTTTTAAACTAATGACAAACAAATTCATCAAGGAGGAGACTTTTTTTCACATGATGCTTGATGGATTTTTTTCCCATATGTCTTTTTTAGGTTTTATCAGTTCCAGTGCTCAGTATGTACAAAAGGACCAGAGACCATCCAAAGACTACCCATGACCTGGTGACGTTTAAAACCTTTATTATTTGAGAGGAATAGAAACAATATTAAGAAATAAAACTAATTTCTTGTTTTTTCTCTTTAATCACACTTTGAAGAATAAGTAATCTTTCAGTACATTCAGGACAAGTTGTTTCAGAAATGTTGGAAAATGTGTTTTATTCTGAAAATCCATTTCTAGGGTTTTTTGTGTGTTTTACCTGTTTCTAATTGTCTAATTCTTACTTTTTTGTCTTAATGCAGGGTGGATTTGGCTCATTTAGTGCTCTACCATCTCTCGCTGTGCTGCAAGAGGAAATACTTTGATTTTGACCATGAAATCCTGTCCTTCACCAATGAGAATTGGGAGTCGCTGCTCCTAGGCGCGGTATTGATATTTCCTCGTTTAAGCACCATGATGAAATGATGTGAAATGCTGCCAGCCCTTTTGCATTTGAGACTTAAAGCCTATTAGCCACCATTAAAGTAAAATTTAATGTTTAAAAAAGTATGACCTCTACATGAGCTTAAAGGGGAGCTCCGCTAAGTTAAAGAATCACTCGTGACATCGCATGTTTTTATGATCGGGGATGACGTGCCATCGCAGCCCTGTCGGATGAGCTCGAGCACTCGTCGTGTTCCCAATGTGTTCAATCGATTTGATTTTAAAGTGGATCTAAATCAGCCCTATTACTTAGGGTAGCCTATTAAAAAAGTGGATACTGTTCCAATATTTTTTCATACAGTTGATTAAGTTGGCTTGGTTTGCATTTATGCTATGACCACTTATAGTAGCTGACGTTATACAATTTGGCTATTTATGCATAACGTTTAGCTACTTTATCAATTACTTTGAGTTCATTTCAGCCACTTGTTCATTACTTTTAGCTGTTTTAACTGTTTATCAAATGTTCAGCCATTTATCGAATACTTAGTTCATGATATCAACTGTTTATCTCTTACTTTTAACAGTCTATTTCAATTGATTATCCAGTACTTTAAGCTGACTGGTTCAACTATTTAGCCATTACTTTGAGGAAACTATAGGACCTCAGTGATACAGCTGACCAAGGTTGGTGGGAGCTGGTAAATAAATTTACTAAAGATCTACATTATAGCAATTTGTAATCCTCTTTCGAGCTTTGTTAAATGTGAAGATATGTTTTTATATTGTTTCATGTTAGTTGAGCTTCTCCACGGTCTCTCCATGCACCCCTGGTGATTGCATAAGGGCCCCCTGGGGGACGAGTACCCCTGGTTAGAAATAACTGATCTGGGACCAGCGTTTATAGACACGACACGCTGAGGCTCAGAGTTGTGAAGCCACCTGTTTTAAAGTCTAAAGTTGCTCCTCAGAGAATGAACAGGAAGATGAAAGCAGAGATGCTCTATAATAAAAGAAGCTGCACCAATGGTGTGAAATGATGCACTTCCTGTCTCCTAAATGGGCGCCATCAGAAGTGAACGTCATATGGATGGTTGAAAGCAGACTGAATAAAACAAAACGGTACAAACAGTATAAATTTAATGTTTGATGCTCGTTTTTATCTGTGAGCTCAATATGCTTATTGTTGTTATAGAGCATCTTTGGAAGAGACGTCTGTTCTCCTGTCTGAAAAAAGCCATTTTGGTGTCAGGATGTTCAGAAGATTTATGGCTTGTGAAAATGGGTCCAATATTTACTTTGGTGATTTTGGGGCAGAAGAATATTCACTTTTCCCATTGGAGTGATTAGACTCAGAGGGACATCAGATTTTTGCACATTTCTTTTACATTTATCGTGTTTTTCGTTCTCCTTTAAGCTGTTTTTAAAAGACATTTTGAAACGTGTTGTTTATCCTGTCATCACATGACAGCAGGGTTTTTCAGCCACGTACCTGCAACGAGTAGTTTTCCATATTACCACCGCTGCTGTCAGCGACTGTAAAAGAAAATTATTGTATGCATTAAAGGCTTTCTGTCTGATGGCTGTCCACTGTGTAAACACAGCTCTGATTTTTCATTCCTGTCTGTCCTCCAGCTCTCTGACACGCCAAGGCAAGACCGCTGTCACAATCTCCTCAACGCTCTGAACTCCCACAAGGACAGGTAAGTCATCGCATATGATGAGAAGAATAAACAGCGACCACACATGACTGGATTGATGAGTAGCGCTCCATGAATAGAGGGGTCTTCTTAGTGCTCTGTAGTTTGCAATGTTGGACATGCAGCAGGTGAAATGTGTGACTTTGAATAAAGGAGGGAGCAAGATGGAAGTGCTAATTAGGCCAGATGAAATTTACCCCTTTGCTTATTTTGTCTTGTCAGAAGAGGACACAAGTTTTTCTTATTAAATCACAATAACCAGTCTGGAGTTATAATTACTTTTAGTTTTTTTTTTCATTGAAATGTTCAAAATGAAAAACCTCGCAGTCACAAAACTGCACATTTCTCCAGGCTGGTCTGCTCTAATTACGCACACTTACTAACACAGTCACCACCTTTGAAATGCTGTCTACTTTTTACACGACGTTAAATTCATTAGCAGCATCAAAGAAGAGTAATGAAAACACACACAAACATAAAGTGATGATACATTTGAAAGAAGCGGACTGTGCGAGCTGTTTCTGTGACGTTGCCTCAGGTTCGTCTCTGGGAAGGAGATCAAGAAGAAGAAGTGTCTTTTTGGGCTTCAGGTCCGAGCGCCGCCTCCGCTGACGTCCGATTCGTCGCCCCTCATCACCGAGCCGCCCATCAACATCACGCATCGGCGAAGGTCAGAGTAAGGACAGAGACTCTCTTTTCAGCCCTTATCTCAATAAGAGCTCTGTGACTCCCGCAGGGCGAATAATCACTGAATCGCTCAAACAGTTAAGGAATCAAAGCAGTGCAATTTTCATATGCCAGTAAAAGTATCACTGTCTTCATAATCTCCCAAAAGAGTAGAAAACTCTGTGTATGCTTGTGTTTTTACATCTAAAAGTGTTGGTACATGTGTCCCGTCGTCTGCAGATGATTTCATTTTAAATCATTTCTAGCATTTAGTTGGTGCTCAGACTGAATTGCAATGAAATAATCAGCAGTTGAGCGTCTGATTGGGACCGGTGGGTTTTCTGAAACAGTTTGCTTGTATGGAAACAACTTACATATCTTCAGTCATTTATCCTCTAGTTTCATTTTCTCCAAATATCTACAGGCTGCAAGTTTCCAATAGCCAGAGAGAAACATTGATTTTATTGGCTTCACCGCTCTTCCTGACAGAAACGTGAGACGTTCAGGTTGATTAAAGTGAAGTCAGTTTGCTTCTTCCTGATCAGACAGTGTTCACACGGTCACGTTAGAGGCGAGACATATTAGTTTATTCCAAATCCAGAGATCAAAATTTATACTTTCTCAACCTCGAGAGTCATAGTCACACAAAACCTTTAATCCTGCTCTTATGGGTTGTTCACAGTGTAATATTTAAAGTAAAATCTTCTTTAAATTAGCTGTGGATATTCAAACCCACAGAGGCTGAACCTTTTCTGTTTTGGACACTCTCTCTCTTTTCCATGTCAGACACCATCTTATCTTCTCTGTCACTGTCAGGCCAGAATGTCAGCTTTGTACACAAGAGATCCCATAATGATGTGGCCAGATTGAAATGCAGTTTGAACACATTCATGCTTCTACGATAGGACGATCCTGTTGATCTTAATGACTCGGGCCAAAACATACATTTAAATTCCTACTACCTGGCTCTAATTATAGCAGAATGAAGAGTATGTTGTTCAGTCCACTCAGCGTGAATTTTGGGTTGTAATGTTTTTAAAAAAACTTTTTTTTTTGGGACCTTCTGTTTTGTTTTAAAGTCAGGAGAGAAGTTCAGTTTCCAGCAGCAGAAGAAGAAGAAGATAGTGAACGAGGGAAATTAGGGGAGAGCAAGATATGGAGGAGAAGTGTTTTATGTCATTCTTTCATATTTTTCAATCTCCCTGCCGATGGGCTCATATATATGTAAAATGTGTTACTGGCATAATACATCAAAATCATTCACTATATCATCTCTCTGCTCTCATCTTCCTGTATTTTACACCTCTCAGTAGGCTTTGATGGAGACGCACTAATAAACTAAACAGAGCACATTGGGACTGTATGCTTGTATTTTAATTTATGTGTGTTTTTGTTCACTTCAGCCCGTTGTCACTTCCCTGCCAGAGGAGAGTTGGGGGGGCAGAGTCGCGTAAATCAAAGCGTCGCATCATGGAGACACAGGTCAGTGCCTCTGTCTCCGGCTCGGGGCGAGGAGGGAGGTCTGGGCCACAAAACCTCTCTGATTATTTTTTTCATTTTTTTTCATTTTTTTTTTCCCGAAGCAGCCAGGTAAACAGCTCTCTGCGATCCAAATAACCTGTCAGTCAGACGCCGTGATGAAGGTTCATTTCACAGTCTAGATCAGTCTGCGTGTCTTTTAACACCCAGAGCAGCTCGGCGCCTCGGTTTCTCTCCTTCTTTCTTGCTGTATGTTTAATGTCTGCTGACGCTTTAAAGTCTGCGCTTAGACTAAAGGTGGCGTGCGAGAGATGAAGAGTCGTGTGTTTGGCTCGGTTAAAATGTATAATTCAAATGCAAACTTGGCTGCGCACAAACCCGCTCATGTATTTCATCAACATCTGCAGTTCAGCGCCGCATTTATCACGATCATCAAACCCAATTCCCAGCGGATCACACTGAAACAGGCAACGTCACATGTGGCAGTTACTATTTTTACACTGCATTCTTAACCGAGAAGGCTCATTGTGCTGTGTCCTCCTACACAATACTCTGATCTGTGCATGTGCACATACAGTAATCCTGGAACAATACGCTCCACGGAGCACTCGCTCTCACTCTGGCACATCCAGGCCCCATTGTGCCCCTCTGATTGATGCTAATCTCCGTCCGTCTTGGAGGAGCAGGTTCGTTGTAGTGGGGAAAGTGAGATGGGAAGGAATGCTGATATGCATAGGCTGGGATCACTTCCAAGTGCACTTTGCAGTCGATTACAGTTTGGCCAGGTGGCGCTGGCACCTTGACAGCGCAGCATTGACAGAGCACATCCATTTAAAGGCACAGACGTCGACTAAGGCCACTGAATAATAATCTCCCATCCTAATAGTAATGCTAGAGAAGGGAATGATAATGGGCCAAGTGTGGCGCCATATGTCACAGTCCAGCGATGAGAAATGCAAAAACCTTTATGTGGCGTCCACCCAGATGACATTTCCAGTGATCGATTGCTCTGATGATGCTCTGATGTTTTTACTTTTCACGGGTCCTGAGTCGGCGTGTCACCGACCAGTCAGCTCCATCTGATGTACTGTGGAGGTGATACATTTAAGCGCGACATCCTACGCCTGTGTCTGATGAGCCTTGATAATGTCACATCCATTAATGGTAGTAGTCTGGATTTATAGACATATCTGCCCGTATCTGCTGTCAGGAAACGCAGGAACATGGAATTCAAGCATTGCATGTTTTTACGAGAATGCAAACGATATATAAAATGTACATCAGCTCAGCTTTAATATGTTCTCTTTTTGATTTTCAGTATGCAAAAACCTTTTTGTCTAAATGCATTTATCACAAAAACGAACATGTGCAGAATTAACTTCATGCACGTCTGAGCACAGAGATATCAGAGCTTGATTGACTCCTGGGATCGTGTTGGCGTCCGGACAAGCTGATCTGTGTGTGTCTCCTGTGTCCAGGCTTGTCCACCCCCAGTCGCTGCCAACCCCATTGAGCTACTGCCATGTTGCCATGGCTATATGGGAGGGGCCAGCCTTTACAACTCCAGGAAGTCAGAGGAGGAGCTTAGTCTGAGGTAAGAGGTGTTTTATCATTCTGGTTTCTGTGTTGATGAAGTGAAAAGCAGCAGCGTGCACAGCTCCAAATCTGGAACACTGTATCGGATGCATCGGGTTATAGCAGGATCAAAAGCATAATAAATGCCCACAATAAATAAGACTATGTGTTCACAAAGTGTTGAACCTCTCTCCATCCATGAGTCTTTCCAGAATGAACCTTTCATACCCAATCATGATCCTATCACCTGTTACCAATGAACCTGTTTACCTGTGGAATGATCCAAACAGGTGTTTTTGGATCAGTCCACAACTTTCATAGTCAATCAATGAAGTTGATGAGGTCGAACATTTATTATATTACTGTTTATGTATATGTACTGTCTTCAATTGTGTATAGTTCAAAAAGGATTAACAAAATTAATGCATGTTTTACACAGCGTCCCAACCTTTTCTGGAATCGAAGTTGTACAAAATACTGTAGGAAAACATCAGGAGAGCTTGTTATGCTTCTGATAATAATAAAAGTTAATAGCGTAATGCAACAGAAGAGACAGCTGGAGGCGAGGATGCTTCCCGACTTCCCTCTGCTATGAAGTGACATGATGCAGATAGACTCGTTATAGACGCTGAGGTTTTCAGATATCTGCCTCCGAGACTTCTGCCGCCACCCCGGTACAATAGAGGTGGGATTATTTCCTTGGTAGAAAGTATTTCTTCTGAAAACTTTCAACAGCAGATATTTTTTTCAAAAAACGCTTTTCATTCATGTGACGAACACAAACAAAACTCTGTTTGCCTGCGTAGTATTGAGGTGACGGCAGAAGTGGAAACTAAAGTAAATAAACTCAAACACACAAAAAAATCTGCATCATCAATATCACACAGTGTAAACTGGAAATATTGGAAATAATGTTGGGAGGAACTTAACCTTTAATGCTCTGACTCTTTTCTCCTGCTTTGAAGCATAGCTGGATTAAAATAGTAAAACAATTGTTGTCTTCCACTTCTTCACGTCTCGTCCGCAGCTCTCCCCCCAAGCGGATGTATGCCCTGTATCACACCACGTACAACGGAAACACTGCCCTCTCCAGGAGCCTCCATCACTACAACAGGTTTTACTCATCTGTCGCCCTCATCGCTCTGTTCAACCACAAGATTTCACTGTTGGCGGCTGAGTGGTTTCACTGACTTCAACACAAACATGTCAGATGGTCGGCTGTTGTTTGTGGCACCAGCTGACTCTTCAGTTGTTGCTTTAGCTTTTAAGAATGTTTTTGCAGTTAAACAGCTCAGTTACTTCAGTTTTTTCACTTCTTCCTTCTTCTCCTTGGTTGTCAAAATAGTCTTTTTTTGGAGAAGCATTTAACACATTTGAGTATAAAGAAGATTTGTGAATACTAATAACTTATCATTACAGTCGTTGCTACATGTGCATTTGTCATACAATATACTTTATGTCCCTGTGGACGAGTTCCAACTTGAGATCATCGTATTTAATCCAAACATGTTTTCAGAGGATGATTTGGACCTTTCTGAGTTGTGATGTTATTCAGAAGTCATATATTGAAATGCCGATCAACCGTCAGAAGCTGCTAATTGGTATTCAGGATTACGACTCACCTTTGCAGTACTTCTTTTTAATTGGGATGGATTACTTCAATTTAAACCTGCATTAATTGATTTTTTTTTTTTGGCAGCGTAAACACAACATTGATATATTATCAACGTATAAAGTTGATATGGAGAAGTTGCTTATTTACACGTCTGGCAGACATGGAACAAAATTATCATTCATTTGGAGTCGAGTTTCTGGCCACCTGACAAACACGAGTCCAGTATTCGCTCTCTCCGTTTAGCTCCATCTTAGTCCAACTCTTGAGGGAAATATTTTGGGTCTTTAGCTGCCATATGCTCGGCTATGTTCACCAGCTAGTGCTAATTTTGTCCGTCTGCTGTTTGGTGCCGGACAGGTAGTTTACAGTGAGTTTTTAAGCCTGAAAACTGCAGGAAATGAGATCGATGGCAGCAGCGAGAGTGAACCACGACAGTAAAGATGTGGCCGTAAAACCAAAATGAAACTAAAATGCTCTGTAGACAGAGTTGGATGATAATTCTTCTTTCTATTTTTACCTGACACAAAGTGAGTTCATCCATTTTATCCAGTTTATATGAAAATATTGATTTTCCATGTGGTGTATTAAGCCTACTTTATGTTAATAGTGGTGACAAACAGTAAATGTTAAGGTGCATATTTGCATATTTTAATGCATATTTCAAGGCCAATTATTTGCAACAGTTTATTTGCAAAAAAAACCTGTAAAAATTGGTTTTGCAGGTTTGTTTCTTCATAAATAAAGTCGTGTCTCTGTCTCTTCTCCTAGCGCGGAGGACACCTGCAGGATACCACCACCATGTTTCCCGTACCCCCTCAACTCCAATGGCAGCCATCACCACCACCACCTCCAGCAGCACCATCACAGCCACCAACACAACCACCAACACAACCACCAACACAACCACCAACACAATCACCAACATAACCACCAACACAACCACCAACACAACCACCAACACCAGCCGGGGCAGAAGCAGCTGGAGCCCGTCATCCTACGTGATCTGCCCCCTTACCAGGCCGGCGTGGGCGGAGGAGGCGGTGCAGGCGGAGGAGGAGGCGGAAGGGGAGGAGGAGGAGGAGGAGGAGGAGGCGGCGGTGGGGGAGGAGGAGGAGGAGGCGGGGTGGTAGTCGGAGGCGGGGACGGGACAGTGGCCAGGAGCTGGGGGGGGGAGGGGAGGCGGTGAGGATCTTGGCGAGACGCGTGACGCCGGACGGGAAGGTGCAGTACCTGGTGGAGTGGGAGAACGTGAGTCTGTACTGACACAAAGAGGACGAGAGACGCAATGACTGTTTTGCAGCTGCCACAGGAACACTGTGTATGTAATACGTGGCAGTGTTTAAAGTACAAACAAAACAGAAAGAAAAAAAAAAAAATTCCCTACACGTTGCAAATCCAGGTTGCTCTCATAGTACATCATTATAGCTCACTACTCGTTACTAAATGTCCCTCTTTGCTAGTGTTTCTCTGATATTTGTACTGTTAACTTTGGAATATGCCTTTGCATTTATCATGTTTTACAGTGATGAGGGAAGATGTTTAAACCTCCTGATGATTTATGAATCTTTGGGCCACGTCAAGAAGAACATATCTTTAATTGGATTCGTAACTTGGTGCACAATACTGCAGTACACGAACTTAAGAAAGGAAAGATTGCAGCTTTTTAATTGAGTCATGGTGAAAAAATAAGTGAGCAAAAATTTAATTTTGATATGTCATTTTATTTTCCACAAATCACAGTTTCTCTGCTCGTCATCTAGACAACATGCTGCTAATTTAAAGGAACAGTTCAACATTTTGGGAACTACTCATTCTCACTATTTGTTTTCTTCCTGAGAGTTCGATTAGAAGATTGAAACCTCTCATATCTGTAAATATGAAGATAGAGACTACATAAAGTCTTTATCTCCATATTTAAGGGACAGAAATTTGTATCGATCTTCTTACTCAACTTTCTGCAAGAAAGAGCATAAGCGTATTTCCCAAAATGTGGAACCATTTCTTTAAAAAAAAAAAAAAAACGTCAGCTTGTTCTGAATTACATAAAAACAGGGCACAATGTTTTTGAATTTGAAATAATTTACAACACAATGCAGCTCATAGCACAAAGACTTGCAGGCCAACAGAAGTAAAGGATAAAAAACAGGTGCGTTGTGTGAAAGAGTGAACATTTCTTAGCCCCATTTCCAGCATTTCAATTGCTCTGTTTTAATGTGTAGTTAGACCCTATTTGCATTGAATTATAATCATTTAAATGCTGTGGGAACATTATACGTAGCCTGGATGTCACAAATTGTTCGCTTTTCAAACCAAATTCAGCCCAATTACAGTCTAGACATCTAAATGACCCGATTCAAACCGCAAAGTGCTTCAAATAAAGAAAGAGAAAGTTTAATATTCCTTCTTTTGAAAGGTAATGAAATAACTTATATTTAAAAAAAAAAAAAAAACAACTCTTGCCGTCCGAACGATGAGCAGGCTGAACATCCAGTAACCAACACTTCCGTCAGTCTCTACTTTTATAATTGCTCATTCATCAACCGATGGTTAATGTTCACGTGGAGTTCAGGGAGAAAATGAGCCCAGAAATTGACAGTGATGAATGGGGCATGATGGCGGCTGGATCGTGGCTACTGGCTGTTCATGAAGAGGCAGAAACCTTTTATTGGCGAGGAAGAGACGGAGCGGTACGGTCAGGCTCGTACAGTATTTCTGGCCACACAGATGGTAGTTTAATGCCTTGCTTAAGGGCACTTTGACAGTCGTTGTTGAGGATGTCTCCCTTTCATCAAACTCTCTGGAGGTTTTCATATTTTCCCTCATCGCAGTATGTTAATAAGAGATTGTATACACGTTATTACGGGGTTACTTCTTTGTTATGTTAGAGTTTGTCATAATTTACATTTAGACTACTGTATGTATTAGAAATAGGAGCCACGAGAGGGCTTTTGTTTTATAGATAGAATTATATATTCACAATATATTGCTATGATCAGATAACTTTATTTTATTTTTTTGACGTGGTTGCATAGTGCCTATATGGGTTGTGTACCTGCCGATTGGTCTGCTGACCTGAGTCAACCAATCAGACGACAGATAGATGAGCGAGGCCGTGTTGCCACATGGGGAAACAAGGACCAGTTTTTTTTTTTTTTTAAATCAGAACAGACTGTGATGTTACTGTACATTCCAAACAAACAACAAAAAATATATGTTATAGAAATGTCTGTCACCAGAATGGGAATTATTTTGAAAGAAGGCAGTTTTTTTTTTGGTTTTTTGCTGAGTGTTGAATGTCACAAAGGTCAGCTAAAGGTCCAGCCGCTCTGCTGCTGTTGTTCAGTTTCACGTCGTGGGGAGTTCGAGTCCTTGCGTTCAAAGTAACAGTACAGGTAAAGAAGACACTGAGGTACAACATGGCATTAAGAATTCACAAGTGGAGGCGATCGTGTCCCTTCTTCTCAGATGTGCGAGGTGCTGAAGTTGGACTTTATCTTTTGTGCAAACAGGTTACACAAATCTAGAATACTGTGGTGCAAGTTTCAGAGTTTATATTTTATACAGAGGTTTATTTCAGCAATCTGTTGCGATAAAACTTACACAACATACACATTTGTCAGTTTCGTCTTTGAAGAAAGACTCGCATCACAGGTTTAGTTGAAAAAGCAAAAGACAAATATCAGCATTTATACTGTTATGATCAAACCAATGCAGATTTTATTTCAATACCGACCTCTCTGTTGAAGTATCTCCTTGCATACATTTCAGGCCAGTGAAATGACGTTGCATTGCAATTTTCATCCTCCTCAGTGACTATTTGACTGTAGTTTATTAGGAAGGGGTGTGTTGAACCTTTCTAGGCGATGGTGATGAATGTATCTGTGTGTTTTCTATGGTATGTCTATACCCGTCAAGTGCTTGTTATAGGTTGTGCTCTCGGTGGAACTCAAACAGATTAGCTTAAAACAAAAATAGGAGGAAATAAAGACATCCACATCGAGGACCATCGTTTTTTTTGGGAGAGGTAGTCTTCTTTTTCTGATTTAGTAGTCAAGTCCAAGCTCAGTTTGATGTATTTTTGGAGAAATTACGTTTGTACATGTATACTCTGCGTTGACACCTAATATGTAACACGAATAATAAAAAAAAATTCACCTCGTACAAAGTGTTTGTTATCTATTTGTACATACAACTAATATAGTTTTCTTAAACTTCTTTCTTCCTCTTCTAATTTTCAATTTGAAATATAATTTACCTTGTGTCTTTGAAGCAGTTCTTCAAAAGTCCAAAATGACTAACTGGCAGGTAGTGCAGCGCTGTCCAGACTTTCTCCGTCTCAACGGCTGAAAAAAGCTGTGTTTAAAGTAGAAACAGCACAGAATGTTTTATTCAGAACTTCACTCAAATTTTGATCAACTCTAACTGGGCCAGTGAGCCTGTGTAATCTTCTGTGTAGTCAGACAGTATGTTGTGGTCAGTGTCCTTAAAACTTCATTCATTCATTTATCCTACTTACAAAAGGTTTAACATGTAAGAGCAAATCCTGACTGATTAATCACATCTATGCTCTGAGCAATATCCAATTAAAGACAGATTTAACCTTCATCATTGCTCAAAGCCTCATATTTTACTCAGCCATGTTTTTCTGCAAAAACAGATGTGATTTGAACTTTTACAGAAAATATCTTTTTTATTTATGTGAAATCCTTCATATCTCCAGCAATTTGATGTCACGTTAAAAACAGTCTAAGATATTTATAGTATATAATAGGGATGAAATAAAAGGTAACTGGCTGAAATGAAACAAAAAGAATCCTCACGTCAGAGAAATCATATAATGAGAATTTAGTTTCACATTAACAAGTGGAAACAATGAAGATGTGTAATATTCATGAGTAATATTCTTACAACAACTATTTGTGTTTATTTATTAACCCTAAGGAAAACTGCCCGCTCTATGAAAGGCTCATCTTTTCACATGCTGTTAATGTTCACTTGTGGCACATTTTACATATATAATCCATCACCTCTAAAAAAGTGGGTGAGCTTTTCACCTTTAAGGCAAAAGCAGCCTGAGGTTACCTGTTTTTTTTTTTCTTCCGTCATTGATCTCTACCACTGTTGGGTGATAATCAAGCAGTGTTGGTGAGAATCCCTGTAAATGAGTCTGATGGGGATGATAAATTACATTCCAGCCAAATCTGTCCTGTAGGAAAGATTAACCACTTTTTTTGGCAGAAAGATTTCTTCCTCTGCCAACAAGAAAGACAGATGTTCCTTTTGTCTTTCTGCCAGTTACAATGAGGGTTTTTTTTTTTTTTTAAGATGAATGGAAAATCTAAATAATGACTCAAATAACACCACATCTCTGTTGAAGTCCTGTGACACGATGGTTTATTTCCAGGAAGCAGAAGCAATAACACTCGAAATCTCATTCTCTTTTCTCTTATTTTAATGTGACAGGCATTAGCTTATAATGTAGCTGTAGAGTCCAAATTATATTTAAAGCGTGACTGAGTAAAGATTTTTGACTTAAAAAACATTTCTTAACCAACAGCGGTGGTATGTTGTGAGTCTGGAGAAAGTCACTTCTTTGGTCTTCTTTTTCTGAAGGTGTTTCAGGAGGGAAGAGACATTTGGACACATCTCAGTGGAAAAACACAGGTGTAAATGATCAAATTAGTGATAGATTCACTGTACTGATTTGGTTTCATCCTTGTTTTGTGTGTGCTGCCTCACTGGGCCCTTTAATAATACAGAACCATCATTAAGGTTATAAGCAACACCTGTGCTTTTCCTCCTATGGCCAAAGTGTCTCCTCTGAAAAAGACCAAGTGCTGCACAGGTAGAAACAGGTAAATCTTGTGCATTTTATCATTTTAAATTGTCTTTTTCCATCTCCTTATTTATGAAGTGATGCAGAAATTATGTCCCCATGAGAATCTGGTCCCTAAACCTGTCTTCATAGTCATACAATTTGTGAAAATGGGGGCTGATGGGGGAATCAATTGGAAAAGTCCCAGCGACACCTGTAGCTACTTGTTTTGACCACAAGATGGCAGCCACATCTCAACATTTAAACGCTGCACTGCGCTGCCTTCAAATGTATTAAGTGAAAGTGAAAAGACTGCACATATTCAGGTGTGTTTAATTGAAATCAATGCCAGAAACTGCAGTTTTGGTTTTGTTTGACTTTGATTTTTTTTCTAAATCAGCCTTAACACAGGTGCCTTGTGCTTGAAGCAGGAGGAGGACAACAAAAAGAAGAAAGACAACAAACATGTCAGACATGTAAGTACCTGTAACATATCTAAAAGTTAGCCATAATTAGCTGAAAGTTGTTTATTTCTCTCTTAATTATCTGGCTGTTTACAGCCAGTTCAGCTTCAATCCTTGTGTCCGTTTGATTAAACAGAAATTATAATAACTGCAAATGTTTTAAGAAACTAGAGACATGTTTTCATTTTTCACACCTTGAATATCACAACTTATTCCTAAACCTGTATAAACACTGGCATTAACTGTTCCACCTTCAGCACGTTGGTTCGTTCATATTTCACAGCTCAACTCGTAATTGCCATTTCTCCCACACCCCTCAAACGCAACTTTCCTCCACCTCAGGGCGCCATTTTGGCTCCGCAGCTTCTCTCCTTGATGCGGCTCCTGTTGTGTTTGTGCGTCTCTAATCCAGCATCGCCTGATTTTCACCTTTCAGAAACACAGAGAACAATCAGGGCAGTTTATTCAAGTCCAACTTTAATGTTTATTTTTGAATTTATTGCCAGTAAATTATCTGTCAGAGAAGCTTTGAATTAGTTAGTTTTCAACAGGTTTGTAAGGTGGAAAGTTTAAAGAGCCAAAACATCCGGTTTCATAGATTTCTAATAATAATAATAATAATAATAATAATAATAAGCTGTAGTTATTAGTTAGTTGAAACATACACTTAAGTCCATGTTACTGTAATTATAAATTGGCCCATTCACCTGAGAGATAATGTAAAAATGTATAATAGGCCTATAGAAGCTCTTTCAATAGTGTGTAAATTATAGTTATGTAAAAGTCATAAGATACCTATGGGGCATCACACACACACACACTGTACTGTGGCCTGAAGCAGTACAGTGAATTTACACTCACCGCAACATTATTATAATGTCTTTATTCCAAGAGGCCGGAGCTGACTGTAAAATGCACATAGACTAAAGATAGATTATAGATATTGTGAAACGTGCACGCCCCCACACACATGCACGCACATGCACACATGCGCGCTCAGTCCTCCACACCCCTCCCTCTCTCTCAGTCTCTCTCACTCTCTCTCTCTGTCTCTCTCTCTCCCTCAGTCACTCTCTCTCCCTCTCACAGTGTCTCTCTCTCTCTCTCTCTCCCTCCCTCCCTCCCTCAGTCTCTCTCTCCCTCCCTCAGTCTCTCTCTCTCTCTCTCTCTCTCTCTGTCTCTCTCTCTCTCTCTCCCTCTCTCTCTGTCTCTCGCTCTCCCTCTCACAGTCTCTCTCTCTCCCCTCTCTCTCTCTCTCTGTCTCTCGCTTTCCCTCTCACAGTCTCTCTCTCTCCCCCTCTCTCTCTCCCTCTCTCTCTCTCTCACAGTCTCTCCACCCTCTCTCTCAGTCTCTCTCTCTCTCCCTCTCACAGTCTCTCTCTCTCCCCCCTCTCTCTCCCTCTCTCACAGTCTCTCCACCCTCTCTCTCAGTCTCTCTCTCTCTCTCTCCCTCTCACAGTCTCTCTCTCTCTCTCTCTCTCACTCACACACACACACACACTCACTCGTGTTTCACCCTCACACCTCGGCGGCAGCGTGCAAACAAACACACACACATTGCACACACACACACACATTGCACACACACACACACACACACACATGCACATATTTCTGCATCCTGTATTTTTTTACGCACAGGGGGAACCGGGCGCTTTATAAGCGGTCGTGGATTATGATGCCAGTTTTTATAACAGCGGAATATTGGCCTCTCCTCCGGCTCTGAACTGTGAATCGCACTATATCGCGTCTCTCTCTCTCTCTCTCTCTCTGTCTCTCATTTTTTAAATTTTTATTTCTCAGATTTATTTCTAATTTGCTTCCTCACTTCACCGAGAGACCGCCGAGACGCACAGCCCACGTTCAATGCCGTTGGAACATGTCCTATGTTCCCTTTCAAGGTAAGACATTTCATTTCATATTTTTCTATCCTCCACTGCATCTTTCTTTTCTGTCCTCCTCCCCCCTTCCTCCCCATCCTCTCTCTCTCTCTCTCTCTCTCTCTCTCTCTCTATATCTCTCTCTCTCTCTCTACCACTATCATATGCAATAGGCGCATCTAAAAAGCACCATAGCCGACAGGTGCATAGAAATAGCCTGGAGTGCCTTCTAGATGGATGCCCACACGTGCACGCGCGCACGCGCACGCACGCACACACACGGATGCAGCGCAGCGTGTGTCCATCCAGACCTGTGCATGCGGCAATTATAGTATTATAATAAGGTCTGCATGTGCACTGGTGTCGCGGTTTACTCCTGCAAGTGCATTCCTCCATCTGAGCAGCTGATGGAAAAAAAAAAGATTCCTATAATAATCCTGTGGTGTTGTAGATCATATGGTTCTCATAAGGAGTAAAGAAAATACTTGTGTGATGTGTCACCTGTGCTGTTCATATATTATGAAGTTTATTATAGTTAATTTGTGGTGTAAAATTCCAGTGTAGTATAAGGAGTACTTGATTATATCTTTAACGCCCATGAAATATTCATATGTGGACTTTTCTGTAGTATCTTATGAAATGTATTTTGTCAATAGTCTGAGTAGATTCCGCCTCCTGAGTGCAAAAACTTTGGCCCACTAAAATATGTAGATGACCAGAATGAGAGGCTACTTCATTCTTGCTGGTCTTTTATTCCTCATACTCGAGTGTGAGTGGGTGAAAGGAGCTTCAGTGTACGGTAAAGGCAGATTCCCCTCGGTATCATTGCACTGCAACTGTGACTAATGCTATATGTGAGCAGGCGTGCTGCAGTGAGCTGCCTCAAATCTATCCAGTCGAAACGTTCAATTTGCTGTGTGTGTGTGTGTGTGTGTGTGTGTGTGTGTGTGATTAGAGGGGCTAATGTGGGCAAAAGCAACACGATGGTCAGAGTCAGACCGGAGTGAGATGCAACGCCCAGCACAAAGTTTGGAGGAAGCGTGAAGGATCGGGGGTGTCGTGGTTTTGTGTGAGTACCTGCTATCAAGGAGGGTAGATGCCAAAAAAGCTGTAGGGCTGGGGAGGATGTGTGTGAGTGGATGTGAGTGTGTGTGACAGAGCGAGAGAGAGAGAGAGAGAGAGTGTGTAGTCAGTGTGTGGGTTCAGGAGAGAGTGGAGGTGTGCTGCATGTGACTGTTAGGGTGAGAGAGAGAGTGATGTTTCATGTGTGGATGCAAGCGCACACTCACAGACCTGTAACCCCTTGTAGAACAATACCTCCAAAATGGAGACTAATCTCGACCTGAAAAACACAATCCTCAGCTCTCTGGACTTTCGCCGTGACCCCGGAGTCATCATCCGAGCCGCACATGAAAAGAGAGACCAAATTTAACTGTGGCTACCGGCTCGGCTCCTTTTCACTCTGCTTTCTATTCCCTCAGAGCAAAGCAGATAATGGCCAAAATGCCCTCTTGTGCAAGTGCAGCTATAGAAGTTGGTTGCATAATGCTGGTGAGATGCTCTGCCACTGTGCGTGTGTGTGTGTGTGTGTGTGTGTGTGTGCGCGAGCCCACTCTGGGAGTCATTGCCAGGAAATTGTGAGCACAGTGCTGCACCTTCGAAACCTGCCAGCGATGGCACCGAGCACTCTTTCCTCTGTGATCGCACAGTGGTGTTTCATTTTAGACATTGTTTTTTCGGAGCTAAGCAGCGTTTAGTCTTATCCAATTTGGTACAACTGCTGAGGCTTTAGCCGTAAGCTGGATTGTGAGGCGTATCAATATGGAGAATATGGAGACCAATCTGCTCACTTTGAGGTTTTAACTTCATGATTGCAGCGATAGTTTAAATAATCTAACCCTCAATGCAGATGACACCTGTAAACCTCTTTATTTCATTGCATCATGTGCTGTTTATATTGTAAAAGTCCTCATCTGCGTCCCCTTAAATGTATGTATATGTTAAAAATCAGAAAAGCATGCTTATATGTATTTGTGCCAAAAACTATTACTCGCTCAACAGAAAGTGATTCAACAAATATTTTGTCAGAAATTATACATGGAAATAAGTTAGCAAGTAGAAACATTTACTGGTTCCAGCATCTGAATTGTGACAATTTGCTGGTTTTCTCGCTTTTATATTGTTATTAAATGAATATCTTTTGGTTTTTCTACTGTTGATCAGGGCAACACTGTTTTCTAATATTTTATACATCAAACATGTAACTGTGAAAATAATCATTAGTTGCAGGCCAACCAGCTGAATTCACTCTAGACACACTCCATCTCCCCTGTCTACCTATACATTAGAAGCACCATGGTTACTCAAAGCGATTATGTAACACTGTGTGATATTTATTGCCGCACAGTGACTCAACATCTTGAGATAAAATATGTGGTAAGACGGCTGATATTAGTGTGATATTGATTTGCAATGAGATATAGATCCAGATAAGAGCAGAGGGGAGGAGGTGGAGGGGAGGGGGAATCCCTCGACCATCTTGCAGATGTATTTGAGCCCACATTGACGAGTGTGTTAAGCTAATGTACCAGGCAAGCCATTTGCAGTCATGCCAAGTGCCGGCTCACATGAACAGGCAGTTAGTGGGAGGCAGGCAGCAGCAGCGGCAGCAGAGATGGGCCTTCCTATCTTGGCTAAATCTTTTTCCTCCCTCGTTCGCTCTCTTAAACTCACACCTCCTTTCAGTCTCTCCTTCTTTTCCTTTCTCTCTTTCTCTCTCTCTCCTCCGCTGTGGTCGACCCCCCTCATGCTGAACCACCCACACACACACACACACACACACACACACACACACACACACACACACACACATATACTACACACACATGCTCTCCTACCCCCTCACTGTCTCTTCTCTCGCTCCCTCTTTTCCCATCTCTACAATGGCTGCATCCACGAGTGCAGATGGACACTGTGGATGCGAGCAGCCAGCCGCTGAGCTATCCCTGGCCTTGTCGATTTTACAGTAGTTTGATACAGCAGCTCCTGTCAAGCATGGCCATAGTTAAAGAGACAGCACACCGCCAATGCACTGCAGCACTCCTCTTCTCCCTCCTTCTCCTTCCCTCTCTTTCTCCCATGTGACATAAGGGACTGTCTTACACCCCTCCACTACTCAGGCTGTGCCAAGAACCATCATCTGTTAGGCTATTACTGTACTGCATGCGCGAGATTCATCTAGCCCCGTGCACTAGATGATCTGTCAAAAGAGAGAGCCCATTCATTCTCCGGTGGGGCGCTGAGTGTGCAGGAGATGCGTTCGCGGCAGCTTTTTCAAGTGTTGTGTTGAATTAGCGGCAGAGACGACCAGTGATGAGCATTCGGGAGAAGTGATTTGCTTTTAATCACACATGTAGGGCCGGATTCTCCAGCCGGAGAGAGAGAGCGCTTCTCGGCTGCTGTTGACAGATCTTCAGTGATCTGATGTTTTGTGAATCAAAGGACCCCCCCCTGTCCGAGTTCAGGGACGTTTTGAATCTGCTGGCCGAATCCCCTCTAGATGTGAGAAGTCAGCACTTCTAAATGTCAAACCAAGACTCTGCCTTCAGCTTTTTCAAGTATCCCCAAAGCTTTCTGGTCCAAGACATGCGATGATGTCAAGACAGTGAGGAAATATCACTCATGTCATTATTCCGTCCCACAGACAGGAAGTCAGTCAACCGGCCTTCATTTGAATGCACTCACATCATATTTTACATATTCATCAGCATGTGCAAGGATCCGATGAATAAGCACTGGGGTGGTGCATCGCAGTTGCTTACTAAGCTTGTTTAAACACGTATTATCCAGGCAGACACTTCAAGGTCTTTGATGCCCTGGAGGTCAATCAATAGCTGACCTCAGCAGCATTGAATATGTCTGCATAACACCGGGGACTGTAACCATGCAGACCCATTGATAATCTAACAAGTGGACGAACTGATGCCTCAGGCCGGATCTGAACATGATGTGACATTTTACTGGAGATATGTTCTTTATCACGTTTGAGCCCTTCTGGACTCTGGGCCCCGATAGTATGGTTTGTCATCTGCGTATAGTGTGAGTTTCGACTGTCCTTTAAAGGCTCAGCATGGTTTATTTCTGGCAAAGAATAAATGAATCCTTAGTCTAGATGTGTCGTCACTCTCTCCGCCTTTTTGCTCAGTATCAATAGATTGAGTTCAGTCGTCAGCTGATCCTCTTTTCTGTCGCCCAACACTAAACTAGCTTTGGTGAAGAATGCCCAGACCCTTATCCTCTAAGAGCCTTTAGTGGTTTAGTGATACTGGGGGAATCTACATGGGGGCTGCTGGAGTCGCTGGGAGGAGTGGCCTTTTTAGATTCAGCTACACTTTGGGTGGGTGGGTAATTCAATTCTGCTGCAAAGCCTGAGTGGAATGACTCAATGGGTTTGTGCACAGAGAGAGAGAGAGAGAGAGAGAGAGCGAGAGAGAGTGAGAGAGAATGCCTTGGCTTTTGATTGATCTTGTCAGGATTCACTCACAGCAAAAAGGTCAGGATGAGCTGCCTCGTCTCCTCCTGAGCCAATCAGTGGGCTGCCAATCCGGGATAATGATGTCCCTCTGGATATGGTTGGCTCATAACGTTTGCGGGCATGATGTCATCCGATCCCATGGATGCCCGTGATTCAGAACTGTGAGGTCTTAGCCAAATACCCAAGGCTGTGTGAGGAGTTACTGTACATATGTCAGTAGTATGAGTCATGGGGTGACCAACGGATGGACTGTTTTTTTTAAAGATGAATTCACAGCAGGAAGGAATATTATTTACTCCTGCATTCAAATGTATGTGATGTATGTCTGCCCTGCATCACAGTTGCAGATGCTGAGTGAAATTGTTGAGATATTGAACTGTTGTGTCCGGCTCACATTTGCAAATTGAAAAAATGCGACACCTATTACTCACATGAAAATAAAAGTTTTCTGAACTGAGACGACTTCAGAAGTGATAAGTTTAAGCAATTAAAAATAACTTTTTCGTATTAAATGTAATAAGATACTCAAATTGTTTCACATAATTTGTCCTGGCTGAACAGACCAACATTAAATAACATTGTGCATAATTAAAAATATATACATTACACCGGGGGGGATCTTATCATTTCCTTTGACGTGCACACTCAAAGCAGCAAATTTCACACACCTTTAAAAAGTCTCCCTGAAGTAGCTCGAGGGCCAGTAAAATCAGGGCTCCACAGGCTGTAAAATAATGGCCTCTGAAATTAATAGAAAAAAAAACCCACACATCTCTGTGCACTGAAGCCTGAAGCTGGATTAAACATCAGCGTCAGGCTATCAATCTCTGAATGAGGCCGTGGTTTCAGCTCGCTCTAGTGTTCGTCATGCTACACCACACCGAACAAGACCACAGCGCGCTGCTGGGGGGTTTAATCAGGCACCTGTAGAGCCGTTTTTCTATTTTTACCTCTTTGTGTTTGCTTCTATACGTTTTACGCATCTGCATGTTTGGTTTTGTGTCTGAGGCTGAGATGCTCCTCTCTCCTTCAGTTCAGCAGAGAGAAGCGGTCAAATGAGGTTATGGAAATTATTGTACAGGACCAGCTGGGCTGAACCAAGCCTCCATTCAAATCTGGAATAGGTGTGAAAGATGTGACCTTCACCTAACAGTGGGAATGTTCTGGACTTGTTTTCTGCCTCAAATGAGGAACATTTATTTTTACCATCGGCCACATTAGTGCGAGTAAACAGCAGTGGATTCATGCATCATAATGTTGAGAAAACAGGTCTCTTCAGTCCCACTTCTGTCTCCTTAAACATTTCAATTTTCTGTAACCAAATACATAGATGTGAATGGCTCTAATCTGAAATGACGGCACTTCTTGAGCAGTGAAGAGGCAGTTTTTGGGCACAATGCCATGGCAACATGTAAAAATTCTGGTGTGACTGATAAAATATCAATGAATATTTTATTTTTACTCAATAAAAATTACACAGGGGCTTAGAATGAAAGCATTTTCATGACAAAGCTGTCAAGAATAAGTGAGAAGCTGAAAATAAAAGGATTGCCATTTTTGGGAAATGTCACTGTTGTGTATTCAAGCTCGAGGGGGGACAGGGATTATTTGTGAGATAGGTGTGTGCTTCATCCTTGAGAGAGCACACAACAGGGAGAAAGCAGAAATGATTAGTCAACTGATCGATTAATTAATCAGTCACTTGACAGGAAAGTAATCTGCAACTTTTTTCTTTTCTTTTTTTTTTACAATGCATTAAGTCATTTTTCAAGCAAAATGCCAAATGTTTGCTGGTTTATGCTTCTCAGATGTAAAGATTTGCTGCTTTTCTCTGTTCTATCTCATTGTAAAATGAATATATTTGTATATTAGTTTTGGACTAAGGCTGCAAATAGTGATCATTTTCATCATCGATCAGTCTGCCGATTATTTTCATGATTAATCCTTTAGTCTATAAAATGTCAAAAAATTGTGAAAAATGTTCGTCATAATTTCCCAGAACCCAAAGTGACATCCAACCAACAGTCCAAAACCTTCATTTACTGTTATAAATGACAAAGAAAAGCAGCAAATCTTTACATTCAAGAAGCTGGAACCAATGAAACAGTAATTAAGGTGATTTTGTTTTGATCAATGAATTGATTAATCAACTAATCGTCGCAGCTCTATATTGGACTGTCGGTCAGAAAAATGCCAGAGAAATGATTGATTAAGTGAGAAATAATCGGCAGCATGAAAATGTTAGTCACAAAATGACTTGTGCACAATAATTATTTTGTTTAGTTTGGACAGCGGCGGTTTCAGTCCTGATCCAACGTATCCATGCATCTGATTGGTCACTGTCAGATCCTCCTCGTGTCCGAAGCAGCGTCCCACTGCGCTTGATGTGCTCATGAAAGTAACCACCGCGGGTTTGGGGGTTTACACTCTCGCCTCACAGCGAGAAGACCCAGGCTTGATCCTTGGCCCTCCCTGTGCCGAGTTCGCACGTTTGTGTGGGTTTTCTCTGGTTTCCTCCCACATCGCAAAGATGTGCGAGTCAGGCAGAGTGGAGACTCTAAATTGCCCGTAGGTATGAATGTGAGCGTGAGTGGATGTCTGCCTATCTGCGTTCAACCTGCGATGGACTGGCGACCTGCCCAGTGTCCTGCCATCCGCCCGGTGCATGCTGGGATAGGCTGTAGCCCCAGGTGTGCCAGAAAAGGATTAAGTGGGCAGAGAAATTGAATGAATAAATGATTAACCAGATGCATCTTTCTCTGCATTAAAATATCAAATAAAGAAATAGAATATTTTAAACACGAACAGTTTGTGGGTTTTTGCCTAAAATGGACCAGACGTTTTTGAATGTGAAACATTTTAGACCCAAAAGAATTAACTGATTGATTGATCGACAGAAAATTAACTATTAAGTACATGCACTTTTCATATTTTATTGTCAATCTTCTATTTTTCTACTTATTGTCATAAACCAAAACACCAAATCAAATTCCTCGTATGTGAAAACCTACTTGGCAATAAAACTGATTCTGATTTTAATACTCAATTTATAATTTTGTTGATCTATTTTATTGCCAAACATTCCTTCATTCCAGCCTTTCAAACGAGAGAATTTGTTGTTTGTCTTCATGCGATGCAAAGTGTAATTTCTTTGGGCTTTGGACAAGTAATGTGAAGAGCGATTGAAGCTTTAAGACATTGTGATGAACATTTTTCACATATGTCTGTAATCGATTAATCAGGGAAGTAATCGATGTGAGTTGCAGCCATGAACAGTTTCCTGTCAGTGTGTGTTGTACGATGCAGCCAGCATCGATCTAAACTCTGGCTGTTAAGTTTCGAGCAGCAGTCAAAGAGCAAAGTGCAGCAAAGCTAAACATGCAGCAGCTGCTTCTTCATTATCATCGGTGGCTTTATGGACACCAGTCGCCTCAGCGTCAGGCCAGACTCCATTTTAATGTACATATAGCTCATTAAAATAAGTGGAAAGTGTCGGCGTGGAAAGGAGGAGGCCGTCAGTACCAACAGTACGACCGCTGTGTGAAGGCAGAGCTGGATATTTTAATTTGATCTGTAGCTGCACTCCACAGTGATGAAGTTGTTTTCCCCTGCCGTCTAGTGTAATTGTTGAAAAGTGGCCAAGTAGCATGGCTGCTTAATGACACACGTTTATACTGTGAATTGGGATTTTCGGTTCGTGAATTCACGCGTAAGATGTTTGAGATGTTTCTGAATGTGAAGATCGCAGAAGGTGGATTAACTATTGTCTGTTAAACAAGGACTTTATTAAGTGACATACTTTGCTTTATTTTCACACTTAATCATTTTGTAAATCATCTTTTTTAGCTGTTTGATATCTGACTTGGAAATGAAATTCTTTTTATGCTCTTGTTGTGAGCAATCCCCAACATTTCAAAATGCAATCAGATAAATTTTTTTTAAATACATTATGTAGGTTTTGCCTCGATTTCAGATGTCGATTAGAGCAGTCTGTCGGAGTTTCACAAGAATGATGATGTTCTCTGCATTTGTGTGTTTGTGCCTCTGTATTCATGTCATTGTGTGTAATATGTGCGTAGTGGTGTTTTACCTCCACTCAAAGGATCTCATAAAGGTTAGCAGGCTCACTCAACAGCTGATGGTAAATTTAGCCTCCTTTTCACACAGTCCCACACATGATTTTGAGTATTTTTCCGACTGTATCAGACCATATCCAGGCATGTTACCGCGCTGAGGAGATGTGCATTTATTTGAAGGTATTAATGATTTAGAGGTGGTTGTGATGACAGAGTTTCTGCAAAAGAATTTTGTGTGTAAGGAGTAAATGTTAATTTTGATACTGGACGTCCTGGTTTTATGTTTGATCAAGTTTGGCACTCCGGAGTAGTAATGGGTTTTTCTGGACGGAGTTGAATGTAATAGAACAACAAGACTGTTGTTTTTGATTAATGGCACTGTCAAACAGGTAGGAATGGATGGTGATGAGAAGGGCTTTGCAGGACGCCAAAACCACACTTTTAATTTTGGGTTCTCACTTTGCTCTCACATTTAAATTTGGAAATTGCAAGCCCCACTCAAGAGCATCTAATATTTCCTCGTGCCATTTAAGAGCAGAAGGAAATAAATGCTCCCATCCAAAGAGAACTGCGTGAAAGAGGCCATTTTTTCCAATATAATATTTTTTTTGTAATCCAGAGGAGAATGGTAACCCACTGTTCCTATTGTTAAAATGTTGAGGTGTTAAGATTGTTGTATTTAAGGACAGAAGTCATCGTCTTACAGATAGAAACTCATGCACCTCTTTTGTATAAGGTCTGAAGCTACGTCTAATGAGCTTCTCTGGTCATTTTTGCTTGCAGCCTTTGCAGTTGTGTGCAAACCACATCACCAACATTTCCTAACCGCTCTCAGCTCTGGCACATGCCGACATTATTTATGGGTGAAAGGTTGCCTTGCAGATGCTACAATCCAAGTGGTTCGCCACCACGTCATGACCCCCAGGTCCTGGAGCCAGGCTTTATGTAACACATGTAATGTACTGGAAAATGAACATATGACCGAGTTTCTGTGCGCTGGGTTGTTTTCTCTCATGGGATCCAATATGTTTGTACTCGAAAGGGTCAAAAAATACTTTACGTGGCAAATGCTGGATTGAGATTTTGCATGTCGGCTGCTTCAAAGGAGAAGAGCAGTAAATATATGCAGTCAGACGGGTCCTGATATTAATGATGTGCAAAGAAGGATTCACAAATGTATTTGGTGATTTATATATAAATGACAGAAAAAATACTTTTCAGTGGACAAAAAATAGATATAGTTGTAAATAAAAGTTTAAAAAAAAAATCCACAGATAAAAAAAAATAAGGTTCACAAATGTATGTATGTATTTCTGAAGCACACGTAAATATTTTTACTTTTAAATAAATGTAAGAATTCTATTAATACATGCATTCAAAAGTATTTGTAGTTTTCAGGATTCCCTTTTGAAAAAAAAAAAAAGAATCCTGCTATGAGATCTTAAAAAATTTAAGATCACACGCGACGAGCAGTTTGTCGATGCAGGTTCAACAGTCTGTATAAACATGTAACAACATCCAAATGTGTTTTTGGTGAATGAATGCGTTGAAAAGTATTTTTGTTGAGAGTCACTCCGATGTAAATCACAAAATACATTTGTAAATCCATCTGTGTGCACTCATTAACACCGATGATAAGGTAAAGATGGTGTCAAACGGTAATTTCTGGCAGTGCAAACATATTGTTCAGTCAGCATTTTACACCTGAGTAAACACTGCTACAGCTTTGTGTGAGATTTTAATATTTATTCCTTTACTTTAAGGTCCCAGGTTTAAGGTTTTATGAATTACTCCTTTACTTTCAGGTCGAACAAACAAGACTAGATTTAAAATATGTTAAATTGTGAATGTAGTGGCCTTGAAGGAATTTTAAAGAATCCATTTAAGTGCAGGACAAACCGTGATGATATATTTCAGATTCAGGATCTGACCAGACGTCATAAAGAAAAGGAAACAGAAGTTTGGTTCACATTGATCTTGGACAGCAAGTATTCCTGGGATGTCAGTTTGTGTTCACGTCTCATTCGCCTGTCTGTCTTCATCAGTGGTGTCTGCGGGACGCTGTCACTTCAGCTCGCAGAATATATCAGTAAAGAAAACATCTGATATCATAGCCGCACTCTTATTATGTGACCGGATGATTGGAGGAAGGGGTTTGTGTCTGATCGGAGAGGAGATGTGGAGTGTGCTGAGGAGAAACAGGAAGCGCTGACTTGCATAAAATGAACGCCAAGCTGTCCCCCAAAGACAGAGCATGCACTCTGTACAAACACAGTAATCTTCCTGCATATGCTCATTCTTGGACCATATTTCTGCTGTGATGCAAGAGAACACACACAAAACAATGTGAGCCTGTGAAAACATTTATGGACTTCTTGACTCTCTGGTTTTGGCTTGATCGTTTACATCTCACAATTTATGAGTGAATTTTTTTAAACCTTTATTTATCCAGGGAAGGTTTCGCCCCGCCTGCTCCTTTGAAGCAACCCTCCTGCTTCTGGCTCATGTAGTTTGGAGATGCCTCATGCAGCTGCAGTATTCCTCAGGTGATTCCTGAGCGGCCCTGCCAGAGCTGCCGGGGTTTACCCGCCTTTGCCCGGTCGCTGATTGCTGTTGAGGGACAGGAGAGCGCCTGTCACGTACGATAACCACGAAGAATGTTTCTAGCAGGCTCACAGATTTGAAAACTTTTGGTCACAAGCGCACTCGTCAGAGCCTCCAGGGAGGGAAGAGTGTTACGCGTTCGCTTAACTCGCCATGAATTGGGAGTGGAGATGTGAACTGATGGCATCTGGCAGGAATGGCTGCTGCGCACTGGAAGCCCGCTGCTTATGTCTTGTTTGTAGTGAAGGCGGATGTGCTTCCATTTGGAGGTATGTGTCTATTCGCATTAGCGGCAGGACGGAGCGGCTGGAGGCCCGAGGTGAGCTCTGCGGGAGCCGGCAGTGACATCACTCCGCAGTGTCTGACATCATAACAGTAATGGGAGTGAGTGAATGAGTTCATGTCCGTGTTCACATAAACACAGCGATACTTCAGGGGGAGCTGATGACTTACACACCTGTATGCCTGAACACACACACACACACACACACACACACACACACACATAGGCAGAAATATATGTTGCTGAATGAACTTCAAAGCTGCTATAATGGATATTTTTTAGTATCAAATGACAACGTGGAAACAATGTGAAAGGAGTCGTAGTGATGAATGTACAGAAAATTATCACCTGAATCTGCAGCAAAAAGAATAAAATAGACAAAAGAAAAGGAAAAACAATTGAAGAGGGAACACAATAAAAAATGAAGCAAGAAAACACCAGGTCAGGTTGAGGTTAAAAAGATCTTGTCATATTGTGTTTACAAAATTATGTTCAAATTGATAATATCAAGCAAACAAACAAACAAAGTTCAGTTCATAGCTTTGCACATGATACGTTTTCCATATTGTCATTGATATAGATTGATATTGGGAGAATAATCTTCCTAATATCATGATCTAGATTTTAAGCACAGTGCTACTTTCAAAGTCAGAAAAGTGATTTTTTTTCTTCCTACTCTAACCTTCAATCATCAACTGGACAAACACACATAATATATACACACATAAAAAGATGTGTCCAAACACACTGTGCAATCCTCAGGGGGCCCAAAAACACTGCTGAAAGCAACAACTGGAAATAAATAATTTGCAAGTGCAATGAGACAAACACGGGGCTTTTTTGTTTCCCTGAGATGATACAAATACTCTCACTCTGTTTCTCTAATTAAAAAGAACAGGTCATGAATTACAGCACTTATGTAAAGGTGGCTGCAGAGGACCTGCTTTCTTCAGCTCCAGCATTTGTAGTGAGCTCAACATTGTGTGGTGCCAGCTGAACTGCTGCTCTTTACCCATTCATGTAACTGTGTCTGTGTGTGTGTGAGTGTGTGTGCGAATATCTCAAATGTTTGCAAATGTCAGAGTATCTCATGTACTTTTTTGATTGTTTGCTTGTGAATCTGAGCCATGTGTTTACTCCCCCGGGTGCATGTGTGAGTGAATGTTCGCTTCATGTAGAAAACAGGAACACCTGCTCTTTCTATACAGTCGACATCCCACGAGAATCACGTGATCCCTTATTAATTTCATCTGCTGCAGCAAATCTAGCTCAACCATGACAGAGCGTGGCTGTGGATGAAGCGCAGGAGACAGGTTAAAGAGGCTGGAGCTCAGCATCAGGAACGTCTTCCCAATATTTCACACTCGCGCCGCGTGCGTGCGTGCGTCCTCGTGCGTGTGCGGTTCATGCGCCGTGCACTTGCTGAAAAGTGAGCTGTGAAGAGTGAGTGAACGCGTTAGCATCGCTGGAAGACGCATGCGAGAAAACGTATTTTTGTCTCATACACCAATGGCTCTGACAGCCCCATGGTTAATGGAGTTTACAAGCATGTGCACCGGTGAACTTTTATGGGAAGTGACAGTACAGTGATGGTGTGCCATGTAGTCATGAATATCTAAGAACTGTGGAGTGGAAACTGTCAAAACAGGCTGGTTAATGTCTCAGAGGACAGGAAAGTTCTCCAGGTCTTCGCAGACATGGAGGCCTGTTGTTGTGGATTTGAACCACTGCTGCACCTTGGTACGGGTTTTGATGCACCTCCGGGTTCTCTTCAGATTAGCAGCAGGAACTCCACACTCCTAGAAAGATCGATCCACCCTTCATGAATGTCTTAACATTTCCAAAATCTCCATCTAACTTTTCAAAGCTAACCAAGTGGAAGTTTGTTGGCTCCATTTGGATCTTGGATGGACTCTTGAACTTGTAACCTACAAAATTACCGTAATGCTTAGGTCTAATTTTATGAGTTTAGCGACTGATAGATCAATTGACAAATCATTTTGATAATTAATTATTTCAGTAATTTTTCAAGGAGAAAACATTCCCTATTTCCAGCTTCTCCATTGTGACGATATTCTTAATCTTTTCATCTTGTGCGACGGTAACCTGAATGTCTTTGGGTTTCGTGCTATTGATCAGACAAAACAGAGCGATGCACAATTTTATAAACCAAACAATTAATTGCCAGAATTGCTTGCAGATGAATCAATAATGAAATATAGTCATTAGTTGCAAATAATGATATTTAATTTTTGATGAGTCAAAGTAAATAAAAGTTCCCCTTGCTGAAAAAAAAAGTGTTTTCCTTTTATTTCTGCTGAAGTTTGTTCATGCCTTTCAATCGTCATGTCATCAATTTTAGGTATTTGCCGCCGTGATCGCGTTGCTTGTGACTGAGTGATCCCGGTGAGGCCGACACCGTGTAGGATCAGTAGCAGCTGTGGTCGCTGCTTTCTGCTTTGAACGAGTCTTTAGAGTCTCACACTCTCTCCGGCTGACTTAAAGACGATGCTAAGTTTAGAGATGATGCTAAGTTTGCTTACAGTTAAATAAGCAGTTGTCACCAATAAAGTAAAATCGACCTACCAGAAAGAATATTAATGTCCAGTACAAGAGGAAAAGAAAGGAGGCCTCTTGGTGAGCAGAGGCACAAAGAGGCTGCTGTCATTATGCAGCTCTGAAGGCTTCAGCTACACCAGAACCCCAATAACCCAGCACAGTAAAATGTCAATAAAGAATGCCAGCTGCCTAAATTGACATCATTATCATTTTAAGAGTGCAAAGCTGGTCACACTGATTAAAAAAAATACCTCTCACAATGCTCAGCAGGCTCTCAGTACAGCAGGACAGTCCACACATAATAATAAGTCCAGGCACACTTTATTCAGAACGCTCCCGATAGATAAATTTAATCAAGCCCATCGACGTTTCGGCTGATGGGATCAAAATGTAAGTGGAATTATTGCAATCTGCCGTATCTGTCTATGCTGAACACAGTGTGCAGCTCTTATCTGAAGCATCCTGCCAGCGAAGAAATGCTGGCTGCTCATTCAGCTGAGAGATGGGCCAGGTGGAACGAACCATGTCGGTCCTATGGTCTTCATCTGGCTGCTGCCAAACAAACGACGCTCTGATAGATACGAGGTCTCTGAAAGATGATACACATATTGTTAGACTGAAGCTGCAAATCAGGTGATAGTCTGTACCGATATTCACTATGTTAACGTTTGATTTTTTTTTTTAATGCCAAAAAAAAAAAAGCTCTCAGGGCCAGATTTGCTTTTCACTCGTTTTTCATGTTTCACTCAAAACCTGTGTTGAGTTATAATCTCATTTACTAAGACAGCAGATAATTATGCAATCAGAGAGTCAGACTGACTTCTCGACAGACTGTGAGTGAACGAGAGCTCACGAGGTGCAGTTCAGACATCTGCAGACTCAGAATAGACTCCAAATGTAGTTATGTCGTAATAGAAATCAAAAACAAGGTCGCTCGAAGTTACACGTGATTAAACTCTCAGAAAAATATAATTGTAATAATTAAGTGAAATTATGTTTACTTTTTGAAAGTTTTGTAAAACTAACGCAGTCATTAAAGATACTTAGTGAAATGGAAACGTTATTAAAACTGTTTTTTTTTGTTTTGCAGTGGTCAGATCTTGTGTTCATTTGGCTTCTCATAAGCTGTTTTTGTTTTTGAACTAATTTATTAAACCCTGCAAAACACTTTCTGTTTGCTCACCGTTTGTGTCCTGTCATTGAAATACGAGCTGCTGTAAATAAAAGAAAAACAAACAACATAAATAACATATTTCTTGTGTTTGCAATGAGGCGCAAAAGATTTAGTAAATCTGGCACTCGGCGTTAATTTGCAGTCTTGTATTCTCGTCAGGCTCGAACACAGTATTTAGACTCGGGGTTACTAAAACTCCATTGAACCCCGACTAATGAAATTCTTTCTTTGTAGGTTGGCGCTTCCTCAAGGCGCAATGGCCGACCTAATCTTTTCAGTCGTGGAGCAAAACCGGCTTTCATAAAATATACGCTCTGCAGATTTAAGAATAATCGACATAGTGGTCAATGATATGAATAAATACAACCTGAAATAAAACATAATGTCTGTGTTGGACAGTTTTAGTGTGGCTATAAAGAGGGAGGGTCCTTCATCATGGTGGTGGCTGTCATTACTTGTCAGTGTATTTGCAAAAGGATTGTTATGACCCTGGAAGACGCCCAAGTTGACGAACAGCAGGAGAGACTTGAGACACACAGCTGGTTCACTCAGTTTGTTGTAAGTTAATGCTGAGTAATGGTGGCGCTGGTATTGTTTCTGGCACTTGTTCTTCTGCCACTACTTCTACTAACGTCTACAGTTACTTATGATAATGTGCTTTATTAAGAAAGTTTCAAACTTCACCAGTTTCTCTGTCTGTCTGTCTGACAGCTGTTTGTCAGACGCTGCTGAGGCAACATGGAGTTGAGGTGTGTCATGAGTGAGAAGTTTCGGCGACAACCCTTTGGGTAATAAGACAATGACACAGTTCCTAGTCTATCTCTGGATCGAGGACAGATGACTATAATTGTTCTTTATCTCTCAGGGATGGCTTGGCTCGACCCGCTTTCAATCAGCGTGGCGACACCGGCGAGAGAAACAAAAACACGCGGGGGGTCGGGCGGGTCAGGGAGCGAGGAGCGTGACCTGCAGGTGCCTCTGGGCCAGCACGGTCGTGGTTCAGCTCGGCTCAGCTCAGTCACCTGCTTTAGAAAATGTGTATTACAGTAGAAGATATAGTTTGACACATGCATATTGGAGATTGAACATCCAATACATACAGTATCACGTGTACTGAAACAACAGGTGTGACGCTCGTTTGAACACAGTTACAGTGCATGAGCATACAATGAGTAAATGAGGACACAACTAAGTGTGAGGGCAAACTATAAAACAGTAAATTATCCTCCTGTAAATTAAAAACACTGAAAATGAGTTTTGAGTGCATCCGTCATAGTTCATCCATGATCACATAAGGTCAACACGCTGTAACCTACAGCACAGGCCAACTGGAGCGCCTCACTACAAACATGCAGACACACGTGACGAGGCCACTCGTGGTGATGCGACGGCGCTGCTGTATCCGTGCTGCACCCAGTAAAACAGCGGGATTAGTATTCCCACGTTATCAGCAGTCGTGGTCGGAGCTCAGCGGCGCCCTGACGCTTTAATGATAGGAGGTTTAGAATATCTGGCACCGTAAATTCAATTACCATGGGAGGAGATAACATATTGGCTTACTGTACCATGTTGCTCTTGTCCGAGGCGAGCCCGCTGTAAGTAATGGCTCGATGATATTAGGTGAGAAGCCAAACAGAACCGGCGGCAGTTTAACTAGAGGACAGGGGCGTCTATAAACCTCTCCCCGACATCAATAGTTGCTGCTTTCTCAATCTCCGCTCTGTGCTTTATGGCACCTGCAGATGTCAGCAGCAAGAGAAGTTCCTTTGTCTTGCTTGAGGGACTTCTAGCAGGCAAATTGGTGTTTGTTGGGAGCGACTGATGAACAGTGGTTCGAGTCTGGATTCTAAATAATGTTTAACAGTTCTATTACTATAATCATGGTGTTTCAAGGTTGGAATAGAGCTGCTACAGTTAACATGATGCAGCACAGTCTTCAGTCTCACAGTCTTGTATTTCCTGGCGAGAGGGAGCAGATTTTCATCAATTCCCTTTATTCAACCCTAATAGACACTGGAAAAGAAACTCACGAGAATCAAACACAGTAAGCATGAATTTTTAGTTTTTCTGGCTTTTTGAACGGGTTTCAGCCAAATTGTGGATCGCTGGTCTCCAGTTCAAGTTCAAGTTTATTTATTGTCATTCCATCTATATGTGTAAGCACATATACAATGGAGAGAAATAGCATTTCTCTACAGTGCAGCGCAGCTCTGCCTCTGAGAATGATTTTTTACTAAAAGCTGTGATTGAGTGTTTGAGGAGCTTAAGCTGAACTTTTGGGTGATAAAAGTTTGGGATGGACTGATGTTGTGTTTTCAGGAAACCGATGGCAGATATTTGGAACTGATAGACATTTGTAGTAAAAATGAAGTCAAAACTTTGACTGAATCAGTGATGGAATTTAAATACTTATGTAATCAAGTAAAGTACCAATTTTGAGGTACTTGTACTGTACTTGAGTATTTCCATTTTATGCTGCCTTATACTTTATAACTGTAGTTACTTTGCAGATTCAGATTATTAAAACAAAATGCAACTAATACATTATGAGGACGTGCTCACTCGGACCTGACGAAGGCTTTTATAGTAAACTGTATATCACTGGAACAAAGTACTTTATTCAGGGACTCAGCGACTGATTTAAAACCTGCTGCTTTTGCCTTGAGTGAAATCTTTTAGGCTCTGACACTTTCATTGGTTTAACTGGGGAACTGGATGCGCTCATCATCATAGAAATAGATCATAAGACTGTAACGTTTATTACAACTTTGGCACCGTCAGTGTTGATAGGCTATTACTGTGACCAATCAGGTTGTGCTGTGGGCGGGACATTGAGAGAGACTGCAAAACAGAGAGAGGCAGCTACATCTGAGCCAAAGCAGTGCAGTTTTAAATTAATTTATATTATCGCCTGTTGGATAAAAGAAATCCCAATGATTGTAAAAATGTTGAGTATCAGATCCAATAATCAGCCAGGCCGATAATTGGTTGACCCCCATTATATGTCCTGTCTTTTGCTGCAGCAGCGTTACTGCTACAGCTGCTTTAAATGAGCCGTCAGACTTTAAAACTGCACACAGTTATGTAGGATCGCCTGATATATTCTCCATGTGAGTACACACACACACACACACATACACACACACAGACACACACACACGCTCTTTCTCCCCATTCATCTTTATTTCCTCCTCTCAGCACATTGAATATCACCTTCACAGCCAGGTGGAGAGGCAGGACTGCGCCTCTGAATGAAGCAGCAGCAGCAGAGAGAGATGTCCAGCATCTCATTCTCCTCCGTAGTGTTTATTTATTCACACCGTGAGCGAAAAGGGCCTCACAGAACAACCTGGAGAGTTTCCTGTGTAGCCTGTCAGACTGTTTAGAGCAAAATGCAGCAGAGATCTGAAGTCGGGGAGAGATAAAAAAGATGGTGGACCGGGGAGTTACGGGAGGGAACAGGAGAGCGAGGGAGTGGAAGAGCAGAAAATCACAGGGTGTGAGAAGGAGAGAGAGAGAGAGAGGATCCAGCCAACCAGGTTTCCTGAATTATGACAATTTCTAAATAACTTTTTACCTTCTTCGTAACCTATTTTCTACTTGTTCACATGGAAGTTCAAGATAAAAAGTGAATGATGACTCGATTACGACACACACTTGGCACGAGCAATCCCCGATGTGTTGTTCGGTGTAGGCGTGCAGCAGCACAAAGGCAGCCTGGACTCTCTGAAGTCTTTACCTGCTCACCATGACCTTACAAAAATATCTGACGCTTCTGCCATGAATGGGGGCGCCTATTTTGATTTCATGAACATTAGCTCTCGCATTATTCTATCATTATGTCATGTACTTTTTCTTTTGGTTCTTTTTGGATATGGGCAACATTTGCAGAGACAAATGAATATTTTGACAGGAAATGCAGGATGTGCTTGAGCCCATAAACCCGATGGAAATAGACCCACACTTTATATCTGTGACATTTTAAAAGTTTGCAAGAACAGACTTGCTTGACATTTTGATAGAGACGCGGCAAGAACGAGAGAGTTGCAGTTCCAGTTAAAAGACATTAGGTAAGTGAAGGAGAGGACAGAGAACGAGGGAGAGAGCGCGAGCGAACGAGAGAAGCAAAGAGAGTTGTGGGAGTGAGTGTAAGCGAGTGGGAGACAGAGCGAGCGAGCGAGCGAGAGAGAGAGAGAGCGGTGGAGAGGGAGAGTGAGAGAGAAGTACAGCTATAACAGGCAAACCCAACTTTGCTATTGGCCAAAGCCTGAATGGTCTCAAGCTGTTCCTGTCATTCATCCGTGTTTACTTGAGTCCGACCCATTCAGAATCTTGGGGGAAATCCTCACCACATTAAAATGTTGAAGAGAAATTGTGTCTTTTTACGTGCACTTGTCAGAGATATTTTCATTTATTTTAACAATGAAATCCAACATTTATACATCTTGTTTTCTCTGTTTTTTTCTATTTAAGCGTATGGCACATCCAAGCAATATGTTCCTCAAAAGTTTCAAATGAGTTGCATTCAGATTTATGCAAGTAAATGCAAATGAATGACAGGGACATCTTGAGGCTGTTTGCGCTACTGGCCCATTCCACACGAGTGATGAACATGGATGAACACCAAAGTACTAAACACAAAAGTTGAGCAGATGGAGCCATTTGTATTTATTGTGCATTTATTGTGTAGTTATTATTGGCAATCTGTTAATCCCGACATGTGTGCCTATGCGTTTGTCTTTGCCAGCGTCGGTTTAATGTTTAACGAGAATTTAAATCTGGCAGGAAGATCAAGGCGTGTGTCTAGAGGACGAAGGGAGAGGCCACATGTGAGAAAAGGCGAGATCAGACTACGTGTCAGGTAGATGCATTTGAATTTGGGTTCGGAGAGGCAGAGAAAACATCACAGAGATCTAGAAATAAAAATAGAAGAACCGAGTGTGAGAGAAGATGGAGGAGTGAGAGGGAACGGGAGAGAGGTGAATGGTAGAAATGTGATTCTAGGACAGATATTTTATTTTTTTTTTTGTTTTTTTAATCCCACATAGAGGAATATTGAGGATGAAAGGGTGAAGAGTGACAGTGTAAGTACATAAGGGAGGAGGGGGAAGGCGCAGAGATAGAGATAAAAAGGTTTACGGGGGGAGTATGAAAGAGGAGGCCACATCCAGGAAGAAGAAGCCAGAGAGGGAGCCAGAGAGCGAAGGGGTGGGGGGGCTGAGAAACAGATGGGCAGAAGGAGGAGGGGAGAGATGGATGGGAAAGGGGAGGAGGGGTTTGGAGAAGAGGCTGCCAGGAGTTACTGTTGAAAGTTGGACTTCATTGGGATTCATGGAGGGATGATGGCCACATCGATCGGCCCCCTCCCCCTTTAGACATATTGCATTTTGGTTTTTATCTCGAGGTCGGCTCATGTGAGTCACATGACACCGACAGTATGTCTCAACAACCCGAGGATGAATTCACAAGTCTATTGTAATACAACCCCGATTCTAAAAAAGTCTAAAAAATGAAAAAACAAAATTCAGTCATTTGCAAACACACTGTGTTTACCGAAACAGTTTTCTGAAGTGTTCCTGAGTCCATGTATTAATCTCCTTCATACAATCATGTGTTTGACAAAGTGTTGAACCTCTTTCCATCCTCACTTGTGAACGACTGAGTCTTTCCAGGATGAACCTTTCATACCCAATCATGATACTATCACCTGTTACCAATGAACCTGTTTACCTGTGGAAGGATCCAAACAGGTGTTTTCAATCAGTCCACAACTTTCACAGTCTTTTGTTGCTCCTGTCCCGACTTGTTTGAAACATGTTGCTGCCATCAAATTCAGAATAAGCAGATATTTAGAAAAATCCATGATTTCAAATGAAGTCAAACATCAAACTATTCTGTTTTATTTATGTTTTACACAACACCCCAACTTTTTTGAAACAGGTGTTGTCTGTAAGCTGTCGCTGTAATTTTTTCCTATTCTCCATGTTGGCTCTCAATTGATCACTTCGTCTCAAATTTCTGTGCAAAAATGTGTTCTAAATTTCACCTGAAGCTAAAATGAGGATGCAGTCTTCTCAGCTGGCCAAATCAAGTTGGTATCTTTGAAGATTATGGGCTTTTCAGGTGCCAGATTCCATCTTTGTGTTTCCCCACACAGTGTTTTTCCTGCCGAGCTACAACACAGGGATACGTCACGGTTGTCGCAAGCGGCTAATGTAGCCTTGACCTCTTGATGATGAGGAGTGGCCTCCATAGATCTCGTAAGCTTTCCAAAAGTTCTTTTATTTTCAACCTTGTAGTCTTCAGTGCCAACCAACACTGACTCAAGTTACGTCACAGGTTTTGTCCAACCTCGCGCAGCTTCCTCTGGAGCCGCAGAAGGCTTTATAAAACTTTTTTCACATGTGCACAAGTCCTCCCCAAGACCTGTTAACACACTTTGATATGTAAAATCAGTCGAGTTCCTTTTTAAGGCGCCAGTGCGCTTCTGTGAAACCTCCTCTTAGGCAGACAATTTGTATAACTTTCCGAACCTGACAGTCGCTCTCGTGATTGGTCCAGGTGTGCAGAGGTGTAAAGGTACACCTGGACTGAACTTCAACTACACTCAAGCTCACTTGTTTCATTCCTCATTCAACTTCTTCCACTTTTCGTGTGAAGTGCGACAACATGAATTCCCTTGAGGACAAACTCTCGAGAAGTCGTACGCTTTTGTGTAATTTTATCGTGTTTCACCCGTCTCTGTAACAGCAGGCTCTTCTTCAAACCTTTGAATGTGGCCATTTGGAATAAGTACTAATACTTTTGCCTTTGCACAAGTTCGAATGACATATGAAGTACTGTGCTCCAGCAGACCTTGGCAGCGTATAGGACTGGCTCACATCACAGCCAGTATGGAGTGATTACAGTGTCCAAGCACTCTCTTAATGTACATGTGAGCATTGTATTAAGAAAAAAAAAAATCAATCCAAGATGTGGCTCATGTGAACATAAGATGACAGATGACTTCCTGCGGACGGACGCATTGATGGTATATTTGGTGCCTTTTGATGTGTTTGACAATGTTGCAGAGCTCGGATTACTGCATCCATACTCAGTGCCAACTTACGCTCACGGTGTGTGTGTATATATAGTTAGAGAAAGAGAAAAGGAGAGGGGGAGGGATGGAGAGACAGAAACAGAGAGAGTAAGAGAGTGAGAGGGAGGTACAAGTCAGTATTTCATGGATGGCTGTGTTGCTATGGGAACAAGATGTGGGCTCCCTATTCCCAAAAAAGTGTCCTCCTTCCTTCCTCCCTTCCTTCCCTTCTTTCCCTCTCTCTTTTCTCTCATCACTCCATTTCTCGCTCTCCTTCTTCGCGGCATCCACGGCACCTACACCTCTCTCTCTCTCTCTCTCTCTCCTCTTCCCTTTTCCACCCCGATCACATCCCACCACATGCCTCCTCTCTCTCTCTCATCCTCTCTCTCATCCTCTCCTGTCATCCATCTTTTCCCCGCCCACTCATTCACCTCTCTCTCTCTCTCTCTCTCTCTCTCTCTGTGTCCATTCTCTTCCTCTCCTCATCGTCACTCTTCCCCAGGTTTCCCCTCTGTCCTCCCCTCTCTGCCTCTCTCTTTCCACCCCTCTTTCTCTCTGTCTCTCTGATCCCTCTGTCTCTTTAACACTCACTTATATTCTATTCTTTTCTCGGTTGTCATGGCAATAGGCTGGGGGCGTGAGGGAGCGAGCGCGAGCAAGCGAGCGGGAGTGGGTGTTTCGGAAGTGACATCTCTTGGGCAGTAACCTTGTTTCCTGTGTGGTGGAGTTGGGGGCGGATTCAAGGCGCTAGCAGCGCAGCAACAGTGACGCCGTGTGGACGCTTTGGGTGAGCAATGGGGAACCCGGGACGCGCCGCGTGAGGGCTGGGTGAATGATCTGATAGGTGAGAATACTCTCTCTGCATCTCTCCCACTCTCTCTCACACACATGCACACATGTACATATATAGACACCTGTACCTCCATCCTCCGGCCTCCTCGTCCAACATCTCTCCTCCATGAGCTGAAGTGGATCCACTGCAGAAGGTGAAATTAAAAAAGGATGAAAGCTTTTGCCTGGATTCATACGATAGTTTGACTTTATAGGGTTTTTTTTTTTTTACATGCAAGCCAGATTCAAGAAAAGTTGGAACGCTGTGTAAAACATAGATAAACTTTACATATACTCAATTGAAAAAAGCACAAAGACAATATATCAACTTCATTGATTTTTGTAAATATCTGCTTATTCTGAATTTGATGGCAGCAACATGTTTCAAACAAGTTGGGACAGGAGCAACAAAAGACTGTGAAAGTTGTGGACTGATTGAAAACACCTGTTTGGATCATTCCACAGGTAAACAGGTTCATTGGTAACAGGTGATAGTATCATGATTGGGTATGAAAGGTTCATCCTGGAAAGACTCAGTCGTTCACAAGCGAGGATGGAGAGAGGTTCAACACTTTGTGAACACATGATTGTAGAAAGCAGATTAGTACATGGGCTCAGGAACACGTTGTAAAACAGTTGTCAGTAAACACAGTTTGTTTGCAAATGATTTCCTTTTGTTTTTATTTACATTTTACGCAGCGTTCCAACTTTTTTCAAATCTGAGTTGTATTTATTGCCCTCGATCGACACACACACACACACAAACACAAACCACACTTGTAGACAGACGCATTCTTACATGTCTTTACATTGTTGTGGCAGCTGCTGAAAGTAAAGCCTTGTACACACTCTTGAAGTGATTTTTTTTTTTTTTTTTTACTCCAGAAGCCTGATGTTCCAGCTCTGTAGTAGCGTACAGTTCTCAGAAAAGCAGTACAATATGGAGGGTACAGTTCTGAGGGAAAGTGAGGATAATGAGGAGAAGTGTAAAGTGATGATGGAAGGTAGGTGTCAGTGCTCAGGGCAATATGATGCATACGTACTCTAGGGGGTGCTAGAGTCTATAAACAGTGAGACTAAAAGTAGGGATGCACTGATCTGATGCACCTGATTGATATTAGCTCCAATACTGATCAGGTCTCAGCTATGATGTGGTCAGTCCACATTAAAAACAGTTTCTATGTCAAAATTCAGTGTTTTATCTGTCACTTACTTTCATTCAGTCATGGCTGATTTTTTGTTACAATAGCAATCCCTCATGTTGCCTCATAACAAAATGATTTCAGTTTGTTTGGGCAGTGAAATATACAGATTTAAATATGAGGAAAAAGAGAGAACTAGTATCAGCAGATGCACTGAGCTGAGCAATCAGGATCAGCATCAGGAGAGAAAAAGTTGGCTCGACCCTCTCACTTTACTCAAGTTTGATCCAGCGTTAATGTAAAAACGTGATTGTGGTGCATAAAATACCAAATTTAAAAAAATAGATTTAACTTGCATACTGTGATACGCCTTTGATTCCACAACTGATCGACAGCTCAAAGTTGACAAATGCACACACACACACACATAAAGCCACACATGAATGTTAGCATGTAGTTGGCAGTCATCAAAAGGCAGGAGTCACAGGAGAGAGCACTTCATTCAAAGGTTTGTCAAAAATAATGAACTAAATGTCATTACCACAACATTACAATGCACAGTCAGTGGGATGCAGGACTGCACAGTGTCAGTGGTCAGACATCTAATGTAAGTGCACTCTTAATTAACAATATTTTGATCATTGATTAATCGTTTCAGTCATGTTTCAAGCAGAAATGTCAAACATTTGCTGCGTCCACTTGTTAAACATAAGGATTTGCTGCGTTTCTTTGGCATCTATGATAGTAAATGAAGGTTTTGGGCTGTTGGTTGGAAGAAACAATTTGAAGACATCACTTTGGGCTGTGGGAAATTAAGATGAGCATTTTTCACGATTTTATAGACGATTTCTTGTGAAAATAATCAACCGATCATTCAGTAATGAAAATAATGGTTATTTGCAGCCCTAATGTGAAGACGTGTCTGTCCTCATGCCTGGGATGATGAGGAGATGAAGAACTGCAGTGTCATTCTGTTTATGCTTCGGATCATCCCACTCTAATGCCACTTTTTAGTTTGGAGAGTCATGTTCCGCTGTGTAGGATGTGTAGGATCTGTGAGCTGTGTCTGTGAGCCAGATTGACGTCTTAAAATGCTGATACTTAATACAGATAAAGCGACCTAAAAATAAAACTAAATACTGACTTGCTGTTTGACTGCAGCAGATAGATGCTCTCTACCATGTTTGTCCCGCAAAGTGTATTTTAGCGCCATTATTAATTTAGTTTATAGTCGATTCTGGTTTGCTGTTGTGCTGCAAAACAGACAGGCAATGACTTGATCGCAAATAGTTAAGCATCAATTGTCGTAACAGGTGTTTAAGCGTCAAATGAATGTGTCAAAGTCCACATTACACCCAGTATAATTACAAAAAACCAAACCAGCCTTTATAATGTGATCATTAAAATGACATTAAGTAATCAGCTGTAACTGCGGCGACACAGATAAAACTTATCTCCTGCTCGAGTCTGACACCGCCTCCGACTCCACCGGTACCCCTGAGTGATGGTAGCCTGTAATTGGCACAAATAAAGTCACATTTTCACAACAGAGATCCCTAATTAAAGTGGAGATCCAACAGGAATGTCTGGTGAAGAGCTCGTGTCATGATGCAAAGTGCTGTAATGGCACTGCCGCTGTCATTCTCATAGCTGAACAATCGGTCGCCGGTTGATTGCTCGCAACACCACGCTTCATCTTTGAGCTATTTGGGGAGCAGCTGTGGCGGGAGGTGGTGGGACTGCAAGCGCTTTAAATTGCACAGGCTTGATATTGAGTTTTGAAAGCCAGAGGTCTCGCCGCCCTCTGAGGTAATCGTTGAGTAATTGGTATTGATCAACAAAACCTATCAACCCCCCACAGATATATTTAGGTAATTTTGTGCTATAAAGCAGAAAAATTACACTGATTACCTTTCAGTGAAGCAAATCCTGATTTCTGAATATATGTTATTATTATTTATTGTGCTCATGCCAGTCCGATAGCGTGGCCCAAACTCATGTGAATCAATGCTCCTTCGCAGCTTTTAGCAGAAGTTGAGGGCACGTCCGATGTGCTTGTTCAGCGAGAAGCCTCGTACTTCTGGGCCTCTGTGACCCCTCGGCTGACACTTGACATCGCCCTTGACTCAGCACTGACAGCAGCCTACTGTACGGCACATATGCACCAGGCTGACTCACAGCTTGTCAAAGTGCAGCGCTGCATCTCTCCTCGCCATCCATATATTCATCCTGGGCGAAGCAGCATCCGTATTCTGTTGGTATACTTTCCAGTGATGTGTTTGGAGGCAGTAATATGTGATGCTGGTGCAGCTGAGGTCACAGTAATGACATGTGCACCGTGCGCTACTTTCTTGCCTAGAAAGTAAGATGCTTCGCTTCGCCATACTTGCAGGAGTACATTATCTGCCCCGGGCGGCCCGGGGATATTGCAAGCTTTATTTTTAGCACTGTTTTGGAGCTCAGCGATGTGTATAAATCAACATTAGGCCTGTCGGGTTCCAGTAATGACAACGTTGACTAAGGCTGACCAGTCATCCGATTGGTGCATGGCACTCTTCTTTGTAAACTGCTAAGGACGGCAGAAAAAGGAAAAGAGCCCGCAGAGAGGGAAGGAGAGAGAGGAACAAAGGCAGAGCGAGGAAGACACGGAGAGCGGGAGAGTGAATGAAAGACAGATGAGGTAGAGGAAGATGAGCGGAGGAAAAGAGGCACCTCAGCATTTCTGCTTGTGCCAAATCGTTACAGTATATGTGCACCCTGTACGTACGAACGGACAGACAGAAGAATGAGTCTGCTCATTGAAATTCTGTCCACTGCGCTTCACAGGCCCTTAATAGGCAGCCTCGGGGGTGGAGAGGTAGGCCTACAGTAGAGTAGCGCAGATTGGGCTGCGGATGACTCACGCTGCTATCCTCCAGTGACTATCTCAGCATCATGACTTTGCTCTGCACAGTTGCAAAGTTTGGATTCAAGGGCTTAGGTGATTTTTGGAGAAAGGGAGAGTCAGGCCACGCAGCGCTTCATCTTTCTGAAGCGACCAATGAGTCTCAGCATCCATCACGTCCGCTTTGACAGTTTGGCTTTCAGTCGACGCACACGTCCAGGAGGGAGAGAGGTGATACATCACCATAATTGCCCGTCCCTTCTTAATCATAAAAAAATATATGAAGACAACTACAACAGCCGGAAAATGGTAGAATTTTGTTGCAGGCTGTAACACTTTTACAATTTCCCTTAGCAACAAAAATATTTTGCCACGTAGCCTTTGAAGATAAAATTACCAAACAACCCGCTGTGCAACATAACAGCTCAGAGGATATTAATAGAGTGTAAAGCCTTGTACCTTAAAATGCTTTTTCAGCTGTAAATCTGTGCTCGTGAAAAAACTTTTGATGAGACACATCCTTTCCGGTCATAATGCTCCACAGCACATATTTCCAGGGCCGCACCCGACTCTGAATTTTGTCAGTCGAATCAGATTTGGCTGTTCAGGACAAAGATTCGACTGCTCCTTCCTTTTTCTTTCACATCAGATCTGGAAATCAGAAAAAACATCTGCATGAGTTTCTGTGATGATTCTGACGACAATAACCTCAAATACAGAAGACAAAAGATTCAAGACATATAATGTGAGACTGACACAAATAAATTATGTTTTAAATCAAGCTCTTATAACTTTTTTTAAAATTTCACTTTAATCATCAACATGTAAATGAAAAAAACAAATTATCGGCCTAAATGCGCCTCATCATGTTTTACCTGTAAGACTCATGTTTTAATGCCTTCCTTCATCATCTGTCATGTGAAAACATCAGCGTTACACACAGTCAGTCAAAGTGAACGTGTGCGTCCTGCTCGTAGTTCAGTCATAAAACCCACCGAGCGTCTCTCCTGCCGGGCTGCTGACAGCACAAGACTCACTCACAGCGGACGACAGCCGATGAGTCTGAACCACCGCCTGGTTCAAAAGTGTTTCAGTCGACTTCACGGCCGGTCATCGCCGGAGCAGAGAGCGTCACAGCGGCCAGCAGACTGGAGTCACGCTGTCCTGTCACCTTCTCTGCTTCCATCACAGTTAGTTTTGTAGTTTGTGGTCATTTTGAGAGTCTGTAAAGTTCACAGCCTGCCATGATGTTGCTCCTGCGTTTCTCTAAAAAACATGAGTGCATTGATTTGACTCATAAAATACGAGTGGACTTGGGGTCGTCTCAGGGAGCAGTATTCCCTGATTTGTTTGTGAGTGTCCTGGCTTAGTTTCACCGGCTGGATGTGACCAACTACAGAGAACCACACCTGAAATAAGCAATTAGGCTTCAAGGTCATTTTATTTTCAACTCCATCGCAGGACAGAGTATTTGAATCAGTCGGCGTTGCTTCCATAAGCATCAGTTTGAGTTTTCCAGGAAAGAACAACACCCTCATGTGTGATTGAGACACATAAACATGTCATAAAGAATATTTTGATCCATTTATTTATATTGAACAGCTAAAACTATTGTAAAAATATTGTGGTTGAAGGTGGTAATCCTTTAAAAATACTGAGTGAGAGAGGAGGGATTAGATCGATTAGTCTTATCGAAAGAAAATTAATCACAAACTTTTTTGATAATTGATTCATCATTTAAGTCTGTTTGTCAGTCAAGTCAGTAAAGCTAAATATTATAAACCAAACATTTGCTGGTTCTCAGATGTGACAATTAGCTGCTTTTCATGGTTTAACATTTTAATAAACTGAATATTTTAGGTTTTGCACTGTCTGTCGAACAAAACAAGACATTTGATGACGTCACTTTGCGCCCTGGGATACTGTGATGGACATTTTTCACTGTTCTATGATCAATTAATCAAGAAAATAAATAGCAGATTAATCAAGTATGAAAATAGCTGCAACCCCAGAAAGCTCTGGGATTCAACTTTTCTACATGGCAAAAAAATCAAACAAGATAAAAATCAATTAGCCAGCTGTTGAAAATTCCCTGAATGAATTATGTACTTTTGGTCTCTAGCAGAATTTTGCCATCCCATTAGAACATCCCTTTTTCTTTCTTTCCACTCGTCATGTTGCTTGCATTTTTAAAAACTGTGCAGAGACAAAGGCTCAGTTGAGGCGAGTCGTGACCCTTTAACGCAGCCCCATCGCAGTGGCCCATATTCAGGGCCTCGAGTCTCTGTCCACCCAAATGATTCATATTAGATCATGTTATATCAAAAAAATAATACGATGCATCTGTGTATTTGCGTATGTGCATATGTGTAAGGGCCCTTAAAACCTCTCTCTCTCCTCAGTGAGATGGAAACTGCGTGACCACATGTGAGTCCACGTATGAAAACCCACTCTCCACTCTCCCGTCCCTCAAATCATCCATACAAATTAGCTGCGCTTGTTTAGGTGCTCATCTATATTTCAGCAGCTCGATTCATAATTCAAACAGGAACTTGAAAGATCAACTGAGCTGTTATTTTACCACAATTAGACGACCGCCTGTTGTGCCTTTGCGCTCCGGCAGGGGACGGCCGTCGACTTCTCTGCTGTCGAGAGAAGGGAGGAAGCCGGGAAGCGATGATGCAGTAAAATAGTGGCTTGTGACGTGCTGTAGTGGTGCATTGTGGGTGACAGGTGACTGTGGCTCACTTTCAAGAGGAGAGAGCGCAGGGTCTCAGTCGGCCACATTGTCAAATACAGATACTATCAGGGATTCATCTGGAGGTCATAGCTTGGATCTTCTTCTGTAGAATATGTGTGTATTGCGTTGAATAAATATCATTTTCTCTCCCTTTGTCTGTGTGTGATTCAAAATGTGTGTGTGTGTGTGTGTGTGTTGCACAGCCTGCAGATGTTGTAAGCATGAGTTTGGCTTTTCATCGGTGCAGGAGGTGCGAGCCACCGGGGGGATGTTAACTTTGACTGATTCACACACTGCAGAACTCAACTTGTTTACCCCAGGATTTATTTTAAAATTCACATATATCCCATTCTTTTAACTTAAAAAAAAAAACAAAAAAAACAGCCAACATGAGATCACTTGTGCAAATGAATCTTCCTGTCTGGACCGGAGCGTGTAATCTTGCTAGTGGAGTTATGATTTGCCTTATAGGGAGATGTATCATCATTTTGTTTTACATATAATGCAAAGTTTCGATCCAGCCTGTTGGCAGAGTTAGAAGACTGCGTATTGTTCTTTACTCGTTCCCAGCCATGTTCCACTGGACCGTTTCTAAAACAGCGAAGAGTCTTTGAATTCCAGCGTCAGGCAGGAGAAAGTGTGAGAACTGCCTCGAGATGTTTGCTTTTGTACGTGTAGCTGAAAACTATAAAATGCTCAGTGGCGGAATCTGAAGCATGTGAGAGATGCTGCTTTTTGCTTCATGCAAAAGCAATAAAAATGTCTAAAGCTTAAACAGAGATAATAAATAAAAGAGGAGGGAGAGGAAATGCGAGGTCAGTATTGGAACAATGGATGGATCAAGAGACGCCGTTTAGATTTTGAAAAAGTCACAGAGAAAGAATAGAGAGAAGTATGAAAATGAAAAAAATCTTTATAATATTACTATTATTACAGATTATACTAACACAGCATGGACTCAGTGTTATTCTGCGCCTGTGGTGTATTTCCTGAAGTTAAAACACAAGTTAAAACAGTGCAATAAGGCCAGAAAACTTCGACAGCAGCGCAGGAAGAAAAGACAAAGTGCCTCATTTACCAAAGGTCCTCAGCCACATTTTTCACTTAAGACGAAGTCAAACAGCTACCTGGGAAAAATCCATATTAATGTCTCCAATACTGTGTGATCAATTTCTTAAATTATCCGAGGCACAGAGCCCTCAGATATAATTTTCATTTTTTCCCCACATCTTCTTAAATGATCCTCCGAATTGCGGATAACGTCAAAGATAATTCGTACCCCTGCCGAGGAGATTATATTAGTTTCTCTGTCTGTCTGTCAGCGGGATATCGGAGGAACCTCGGAACAGTCTTCTCTTGAATTTGGCGGACAGGACGGCCTCGGGCCAAGGAAGAGATGATTAGATTTTGGTGGTGAGCTGGATCTGGGACTCAATTAGACAATTATCATTTTTAGCTGTGACTATAAAACTAACAGAGATAGAGGCTTGATTTGAAATCCAAAGGGTGTGTTTGCAGAGTCACTGTCGGGCGTCTTCGTCTTAAAAAGGAAGCTCAGAGTGGAGAATTAGTGTGAAGGGAGCTGCACCTTCTTTCATTTCACGTTGGAGTGTTTCCAAATATCTCTCAGGAAAATGGAGGTCATGTTTTTATATATTTGTCTTAAGACCTAAATTTTGTTCACAAGCACTTCCTGTTCTTTTGTTTGCTTTTTGTCCTGTTTGTGTGGATGAGTTTAGGGAAACAAGGGCAAAGGAAAAGCAAGACCAGAGATTATGAAAAAATATGAGACGTGAACTAGTTTAAGGTGTTTTAAGTCTTGTAGGTTTGGGTGACTGGATCACTGCTGCAGGTCCAGCTCTTGTTCATGACTCATGTCCAGCTGTTTTTGACTCAACCTGCTCCAACGTCATCAGGTTTTTGTTCTGTCCATAATCATCTGTTTAGATATTTGATATTTTGTGAGCATGCAGCTACTCTCATTTGCTCTATATGTGTGTGGAAAAGCAAATAGTGGTAGATTTTGTAAATGCAAGATCCATTCGTGTTATGGTTTCTTTCTTTTTTTTTAATGGAATAGTTCCACATTTTGGGAAATACTTTTGCTTTCTTTCTTGAGTTAGATGAAAAGATCAACACAACTTTAACATCTGGAAACTGTTTGCTTGGCTTAGCATAAAGACTCGAAAGGTAAAAACATATCTATCAACACTTGTAAAGCTTAATGGGACTTTATATACTGGACTAAACTTCCTTTGGACGGAGTCAGACAAGCTGTTTCCTCCTGTTTCCAGGTTAAACTAAACTGGCTGTAGCTTCATATTCTAACTCTTGGTAAGACATATATCTCAAAATGTCAAACTATCCTTCAAATGAGATATTTTTCTGCTGTGTCGTGTCCGTGCGTGCTGCTTTATTATTTAATGCTGTAAGTTTTAAGGCCTCTTTGTGTTTGACTCAAATGACACTGACGTTATGAGGACAGATGTGTCACAGCATCACACTCCTACAACCAATGATCCTAACTGACCTTCTCTTTCCTCCCTCTCTCTCCTCTTCTCCCTCCCTCCCCCCACCTGTCTCCTCTCCCGTCCAGATGCAAGGTGTGCCGTCCCCCCCTCCTACCATCATCACCATCATCGCACCCACGCCCACTCCTTCCACACTCCCTCCTACGACCGTCCCGTCCACGAACGTCCCTCCTACGACCGTCCCATCTACGACCGCCCTTCCTTCGACCGTCCCTCCTACACCCGCCCCTCGCACGAGCGCCCCATCTACGACCGCCCCTCGCACGACCGTCCGCCCCACGACCGCTGGAACCCCGCTCTCCGTTTGAGCTCTGGAAATCAGCTCTACATGTTGGACCAGGAGGAGGTAACGCGCTCCACACGCCAGGAACACACTGATGCTGGTTTTGCACAGATTGGACACCAGTTGAAAACATGGGGCAATAGTTTCAACACAAAACTTCAAAGGGACATTTGACATCCACACATTTGATCACAGTTGGTTGATGTCAACAATATTTCAATGTTTATCCTTATTTCTGTTTTCAGTCTCAAGTCAATTCTTTAGGGAGTCAAGTCACTCCAAGTCAGGTCCTCATTTCGTGGCTTTAACTTGCATTGATTGATTTTTTCACCACCAATCAGCTCTAAACACAACATTGACACTGTCAGAGTTGGAAAAAAGTAAAGGTGCAACAAACTTTATTATATTAATGTATCAAAGAAAATGTAAAATACATATGAAATATTCCCCTCTCCCATGATGCAACACAGTCTTCAGATACACACGATTCATACTCGGCACAGTCACATCATTACTGTAGAGTCAAGGGTCTTGCTTTAGCTGCATTTCTTGTGTGAAAGGTTCTATGTAAATAATGTTTTTGTAATTAGTGTTATTAATATTATAACTAGGGTTGGGTTCTACTCGCTGATTCCCATTTGCATCTGGTTCCAAGTTTGCAAGAAACCCTGATTCAAGTTTTAAGGCTATGAAATTACTTAAACTTGCATATTATCAAATCATCTTATTATGACCTCAGAGCAGCATTTTCATCCATTTGGCAAATGTAAGTCCAGTATTCATCAGACTGTGGAAGAGAATGGAAGCCATGTCATTCATGTATAAGAGTCGTCTCAAAGGTTCACATTATAATTCACTTATAAAGTCCCATATACATCTTTTCTTAACATGACAATGACTGAAAACTGGAGAAATGTTAAATCCCAATTTTACAGCTCAAACTGACTACAAACTCTCCGATCCGCATTCTATGTTTCCACATCTTGAAACGTGTTCAGAGGAAGCATTTGAACCTGAAATCATCGTTCAGTCCAGCAGGTGTCATCGTGTTGAGTGTTGAAATCCAGTTCATCTCTAAAGGAGAGTAGTTTTAGTAGATTTCCCCCTCTGGCTGGAGGAGTTACATCCTCGTCAAGTCCATTAAAGTGCAAAGTGACTGGACTGGTTTTGTGATAGTATTTGACTATGGATTATTCCATGTTCCCTATGTGAATGTTTTATGTTCTGAGATTTGTTGTTTGGGTGTTTTCTTTGATAGGAAACAGTGGTGTTGTTACAGTAACTACAATTTCCTGCATCTGAAGTTTCCTTTTAGTTGAAGCCCAGTGTGGTTTGGTGAGTTGAAGTTATGTACAAGGTTTAGTCTGATTGTGATGGTTCTGCCAGTGTTTGTTGATTGTGTCCAGGAATTTCTGGTGACAGTGACTGACTTCAGTTATGAAGATTATTCTTTGATACAGATAGACTTCAGGCTTAAGCAACTCAGAACTCAGATGTTAAGGTGGCTGTAAGATGGTTTCTTCAGTCTTTGAACGACTTAAATGTCCCTACTTTTCAGCTCGTATCTGTTAGAAATGAGGTCAGAGGGAGAATATATCCAGCTTCCCAGGCTAAATGTGTTTTTTTCTGTGTTTTGTAAAACTATACAATGTGGATAGACATGTTAACGAGTTTATATAAATATGACTTATTTCTTTCTTATTGGACAGACATACACGTTTAAGTCTGACCAACGTGTAGCTGGAATTGTTTAAACGAAAGCTCTTTTTCTGCCTGTATTTGTCTTGAGGAAAGTTTTAGCAGGAGCTTCAGCTGTTTTAACACATTCACAGTTGTGGAGCTTCACAGTGATCCTCTGTTGTTCAACCAGCAGAATAAGACAGAGCTCGTTCTCAAGTCAGATTGCTTAAAATGGGCAAATCAGTATGTTAGTGTTGATGAACGTGACTATTTTTCTTCTTAAGTGTGTGTGTTCACGTATCAGACTCTGACAGTAAATGACTGAACCTGCTGCTGCCGACCGTGAGAGTGAAATCTCATCTTGCTCTGCAGACCAGGAGAGGGTACTGTTCCTCTACTTTTCTCCCTCTGCTCGGCAACAAAACTGCTTCTACACACAAAATTACACAGTTAAAGCCAAGACTGCTGATTCACAATACCACTCGTGACCCTGCTGTAAATGGACCGGGGCCGTGTAAAATCCATAGGTCACCTCCCTAAACTTAGCCGGGCCGTTCTCAGGCCATTTATGCACCAGTACACTTTTTAATTTGCTTTAAAACCCCAAACTCTTACTCATCAGCGCTTTATAGAAGAACAATAGGGTGTCTGACAGTCTGACGGGGTAACACAGTCACTCTGGTATTATTATCTTTTATTTTATTGTTATCTGCCTCAGTGTTTGATGTATTTTGTGTACTTGCATTTTTTTGAGATCAAACTTCAATGTTTCAATACTGGAGGTTAGTTTAAGTTTGACAATGAGCAAATCATGAACCTCCACATACATCTGTAATACTGGATACTGGAAGTATGCAAGCATGGTACTCTTATTCATCCACATTCATCATGATGTGATGAACATTTGTACACAGTCAGATGTTGTTTCACAATCTGGGTTATATAACTTAAGAATCAACTGGGAAATTTGTTCATCAGGAAGCTTCCACCTTAATGTTAACTAACTTTTTTGGTGGCTGTCAGACCTAAAAACAGACGTCTTGAGTCTGAGATTTGGTAAATGTAATTACAGAATAAAAACATTCTTAAAACTAGTCCCAATTACAGAGAGCACATGTGTAACTCTAGACCAAAATTTCTTCACATGTGGACAAGTGCCACATTAAATAAATTTTTACTTTAGTTATTATTTCAGTGTGCAAATTGTTGGGAGACAAAGCTGGAACGATATATATCCACTTTGTATTTGTGTATGGGGTTTGATTTAAGCGCCGCACTGAGGCAAATTCCCATGTTCAGCTATGTTGGCGAGTCAATAAAGTAATGAATCTTTACTGTAGTGTGTGTGCACGGCTGCCAATAGTATTTCAACTTGTCATCACTCAGAGGAATAGAGCGCACTGTGATCCCGATAAGAGACCCGCACGGCTCTGGAGGGATTGAATGGAGAGCCCGGTTCAATTAATCAGAGCCCTATCCCTGTCTAATTGTGCCAATAAGGCGGCAGCTGTGAATGGATCGGAGGCCGGACTGGCCGTCACCTCAGCGATGGCGGGAGGCGTTGAATATTCATGCTTGTCACTCACCTCATGCAGAGCGGGTGTCTCTCTCTTCCTCTTTTTTTTTTTTTTTGCATGCACACATACACACACACTTCAATTTATTTCTGTTTGTTGGCTTCAGTGGCTCGGCAAAAAAAAAAAAAAAAATTTAAAAAAAAGCAATGGTACTGTTTCCATAGAGAAGATACGGAGGATCAGTGGAGCTGGTGGTTGCTGCTTCCTGCACATTTCGATATCAGCTGATCTTAAACACACACCTCTCACCTCTCTGATTTTCTGTTTGCTTTTATGCTTGTCATCCGAGCTCAGCATCAACCGTCCAATCCCCTGCTCTCTCTCTCCCTCTCTCTGCCTCCTCCTATCTAAATCCTGCTTTTAATGCCCTCCATCGATCTCTTACATTTTCTCTGTTCTGTTGCCTCCTATCTCTCTCCTCTTCTTATCTAATCTGTCTGTTCTTCCATCTCTTCTCTCTCCCCTCCTACCCTGCCATCTATCGCTCCCTCCCTCCTTCCTTCTGTCTCCATATTGGTTGCTACTACACCTCCTCTCCATCCTCTCTCTCTCTCTCTCTCTCTCCATCAGTTTCTCCCTCATTTCGCCCTTTCACCTCATTCACTCGCCCACTCTCTCCCCTCCCTCCCTCCCTCTCTCTCTCGGGGTGACTGGCAGTCGTCTCTGGCTTCTCCCACAGGCCACCTGTCTCTGTCCTCCTCACAGCTCCATTCACTTGCTGCTCTGATATTGGTTTTTTTTTTTTTTGGGTTGTTTGTTTTATGAATGACGGCCATCAGACAGACAGGAGAGACGTCCTCCTGGAGAGACGAGGTGTCGCTTCAGAGGAACAAGACTCCTCTGTTGTGTCTCGAATGTGTCACTACGAACATTCGTGTTAATGCCTGTGTAGCTCTTGACTCCTGGTGCGTTGGGTTCATTGAACTGATTCCCAGTGATGGAGTGGAGGCACTTCATAGGGCTAGGATGGGATTTACACCCTCAACACCGCTGACTCATTTCACTTGCCAAGGATAATAGATATGCTGACAAGACGTGTTGTCTGAGCGGCGTGTTTTGACACTGTGCATCCAGGGCAAAACACCCTTGAAAGCTAAAAAAAAAAACAAAAAAAAAACGACTGTGAAATTAAAAATGACGAGGAAAAACATGCCACCTATAATTACCGTGCCCTCTTTTACTATTTTTTTTTTTTGTTCTTGAATTGTCACCGTGCGCTTACAAGTGAATGTGTCTTCTACTCACTCCCTGGAGCTTCTGTGTGTGATTGGTAGAAAAGTCTTTCCGGCGCAGTCTAAGCAAGAAAAATGGAAATGTGTTGCTTCGAAAACAAGCGAGCGCGCAGCCCGAAGCAGCAGAAAATGTCACTTGGTGTTACTGTCTCCTTGTGATCATACATTAGGATTAGAAGAAAAATATTTTTGTGGTAGAAATGGGTGGAGTCCAAGAGTTCAAATCAACACTTCTGTGGAGCAGTCGCAACAGAAATCTCACATTACAGACTTGATGATATTGTTCAGCGGTGCCGTTTTTCTTTTGTTTGATTTGCCCCTTAGTGCTTCAGATGTTAATTGACTCTTCACGTAAATCAAAGCAGAAACATTGACTTCAGCATCTCCCTGTTTTCTTTGTATTATGCAACAGTAGACTGAATATCTTTGGGCTTTTGGACCGTGGTTCAGACAAAACATGTACTTTGAAGACATCACCTCAGGCTTTATGAAATAATATTATTCATTATTCACTACTTTCTGACATTTTATTGATCAAACGATTTCTTTATTAATTGAGAAAGTAAGTGGCAGATTAATAGATAATGAAATTGTTAACTGTGATCATAGGTGTGTGTGAGCATCAGTGCACTAATACAATCATCATGAGAACTTAAAACTAATTCAATGATTGATTGATCATTGATAACAGGATCATATTTCACTCATTTTGACATTGAACACATTTAAAGACATTTAGTTTAAGAAAGTGGACTTGTTATAGACCTACACACTAACTGGACCACTTGGGGATTAGAATAAGATGTATTTTTTCAGCACCTGGCATTTCTTGGACTTTTTAAATAATCTGTGAGATCTTGATTTGTGAGTATTCATTTCCTCCCTGCTCCTGTCCACATGCTGCTCTGCCTCTTTCTCTCCTGTAGGGGGAGTGAGAGGGCTGGCAGTGATGGCTGCCTGCCATCCTCTCCTCCTCCTCCTCCTCCTCCTCCTCTCGACTCATTAACATTAATCTGAGTTGACAGAGTTTCATATACCACCGCCACGCACCAGTGCCCTGTCCCCCAGGTCATGTGTCCCGGCTGTGTCTCCCCCAACTGTGCCAGTGTTACGCAAGAGGAGCTGACGGGGGGCACGAGCCCTGTTCAGAGCTGGGAAATATGAACACTACAACACACTGAGAAGTAAATGTGCCTCTGTAGCCATTTACTTGGCCATTTTGGAATGTTGGGTGCATTTTTGTCTTTTGGTAAAAAACCTTCCTCTCCGTGTCCCGTTTGCAGCTTTGATTCTGAATTTCAAAGCATTAGTGCACGAGCCGCTCTGCGAACAGGCCCCAGCACCTCGCTGGCTCCGGCCTGTAGCTGCTGTTGTCACAGTGCATGAAGAGGTGGATAGCGTGTTTGCTTACGACCCTGGAGAACACATTCAGGTGGCTGTCGCGTGGGAGTCGGAGGGATTATTTATGTAATAAACGTACGTGGGCAGTGACTCTGAAAAGAGAAGAGAAAGGTTGATTGTTTTAGTAGGACGGCCGACCCGAACCCCCGTGGCGACGTTAACGAAAATAGTCTTGGTATTTGAGTAACTATTACGTGCCATTTAAATAAAAATTGTCACTCACTCGCAACATTTTTCACAAGGTCATCCTGTACATACAAGGGTTTAAATGGCTTTTATCTCAGCGCTTTGATTAATTCTCCTCCCTGTAGATAGTGTTCAGCTTTTTTTCTTCAATACCTCAGAGGCACCGAGAGAAACAGGGAAAACTAGGCCTAATTTGTCTGCTGCCAACTTACCAGGAGCAACCGCCAGATCTCGATGACCTTAAAAGCAATCCTCTGCCATTTATCAATTTTATTAAGAAGAATTGTACTTGGCCAGGTTTGTCTCTGTGGGATGTGGACACTTATGGGCGGTTTGAACTTTTCCTGTGCGCTCATCGTCCGCGAGTGCACGTAATAAACCGACTCGACAAACATTTACTTTCTGAATATTTATTTGATGGTCTCATTCACAACAGCTTACAGTTTGTGCAGCAGTAGAAAGTAAGTCTCTCACTTTGCATGCACACAACTAGATGTGAGACTTAATCTCGCTCACTTTGCATTTTGCCTGCAGAATTCTTCAGGTAAACAAACACTCGGGCCACATTTTCAGTGTGATGAGAGTTTTCTGCTTATTTACCTCACAGTATGCTGTTTTCAAGTCAGCCAGCATTTAGTATGTTTTCATGTCTGTGCTTTTATGCAACTTTTTCAATGTCTCCTGGATTGATATACAACAGATACACTACCACCCTTTTTTTCCCCACCTACATCTACTGTCTATCAAAATATACAGTACATTAAATATCATGGTCCACAAAGTTCTTTCCAGACATGCAAATAAGAGCAAAGTGTCATCCATTGGTTCTGCATGTGAAAGGCCAAACATGGTCAAAATGTCATCCCTATTGGCCTGTTCACTGTGTGTGTGTGTGTGTGTGTGTGTGTGTGTGGTGCATGTGTGTATGTCTGTGAGTAGGATCATTGTGTGTACACTGAAGCCAGTGCCTGAGGTCAGGAGGAGGAGGAACATCTGTCCGTGAAAGAACGTTACCCTCAGTCTGAAGGACAAATCGCGCTTTTGGCCAGCTCGACCACCTATCGTGTGTGTATGTGTGTGTGTGTGTATTATAAATATTCCTGTATTTGCAGGTGCATGGGCATTTCTTTATTATTGCCTGCATGTGTGTGTTTGCAAATGTGTGTGTGTGCATGCATGTGTGTTAGACAGCCAGCAGTGTTTGATCATTGCCCTGTTAAGAAATAATAGATTGCACCGTTTTGTGCATTACACACTCTATTTCTTGTCTTACACACACATACACACCGTACGTTCCCTCACACACACACACACACACACACACACACACACATACACACCGTCCCATCATATTCCCCTGCTCCTCACAGCTGGGCCTGAGGAAGCAGTAGTGACATATGGGCGAGCCAGCCTGCAGCATCGCTCAACTCAACCTGCCAAGCTGAACAAAAACACCCTCCTCCCTCTTCAGGTCAATGGCACTCCCTTCCCTCCCTCTCTCCCTTCTTTCCTCTGCCGCCATCTCTTCCTCCAACGCCACCATCCCACCATCTACTCCTTCCTCTCCACGCCTGGACTTGGCTAAATGTGGCACAGTTGTCTGACTGAAATTTGACAAGCATGTTCATTTTTAATTTCCTCATAGTTAAAATTGGATTCAGAGAGGGATCGATTTCGGCCCTGTGCATTACAGCAGTGGTCATGGATGCTTTAATCCATCAGGCATTCAATTTACAATTCACGTTGGATGAAATTGATTGCTGCACCTCTGCTGTCAACAAACATGATCCAGAACCTTGAATTAAACATCCATCCACAGATATTCTTAGCCCTGCATTCATCCATGCAACTGTTTTGTGTTGTACTTTTTTGAATGCAACCCTTCATCTTCAAGTTGCTTTCATTAGAGAACTGACAGAATGCTGCACCCAGATAAGAGGAAAGAACTGAAAACGTGACATGCGAGGCGCCATGTCGGCATCACCATCACACAAGCTGTAACATCTGGTGATGATGGGACGCTATGGTTGCATGATTAACATCAACGTTGGAAAAGACAGTAACAGCTTTTTTCTCCTTCCTAAAAGTCTGGTCCATCTGGTCCATCTACCCATCCAACTTTTGGTCCAGAACAAGATATCTTCCCAAATGCTGGCCACACTTGTTTTGGATATGTATGGTTCTCTGCTCTGGTCCTGATTTATCTACAGTAACCTTGAACAACACATTAGTCCATTTGAAGGTATTCTAAAAGCTATATTTCCTCATCTGTATTAGGTTTTTGGACATGCTGTTTTTCTTAACCTTTCATGTGTTAATGTGATTTTTACTGTTGTGTTATTTAGCCAAATTAAAATATGCTTACTTTGATCCATAGCCTTAACTTGTAAACCTACAAGAAAACCTTTACAAACGTGTTACTAGTTGTACAAAATAATGTGATATGTTAGTTTAAAAAGAGCTAGAGTAGATTATACAGTAACAATTCACGACCATAACATTTTTAGTTTAAATAAATAAACCCATAATATAACCCAATATAAAAAATGACAGTAACAAAACATCCTCTTGTCTTGGGTGGTTTTCTCCTCATCATTAATGTTAACCCATCATTGCATTGGAGCCTTTCAAAACTTTGAATTGGACTTGGGTGGGGGGGGGGCTCCTCCAGTTTGCATGTCAAAGTGTCCTTGAGCAAGATACTGAACCCTGAATTGTGAGAGTGTGCATGAATGGGTGAGCATGGAAATATGGTAGGACCCTTTGTGTAGAAAGTGATGAGCAGGTTTGCAGCCTGTGCTATCAGTGTATGAATGTGTGTGTGAATGGGTAAAAGTGACACGGGCTGTGAAGCGTTGTGAGTGGTCGCTAGGCTAGAAAAGTGCTACATGAATGCAGTCCATTTACCGTTTACTTTCTGAAACAAATAACCCAACGAGTTCACCCTCTTTACGCGCGTGTGTGATTTCAGTGTGTCTCAAGCTCTTTTTACTCTTCACACACCTTCCATCACTAAACACACAAGTGAAACACCATGAATGTCTCTAAGAAGGCACTGCCCAAAAGCGAGTGTCATTATCTCAATTGTACCAAACCAGCCTTCTCTATCACTGAAGGCTTTTTCAAACCTGTGTGTGGTTTGTTCCTTGTCGTGGGTTCGATGGCACCATACCAGACCTTTCATTCAACACTAGTACAGTGTATTTTAGTAGCAATATATTGCTTTCAAAATGGTTCCTCTATATGCGTGTGTGAGTTGAAGCGGTTAAAAGTCGGCGTGCTTGCCCCGTAGTGCCACCTCTCTGCGGATGCCGAGCGAAGGCCTGCCAGCTTCCTGTGCCCATCTCGTGGCGACCTCAGAGCTGGTCGCGTCTCCAGCTGCAGACCCCGCGACACCTGACCGATCGAATCCTGCCACACGCAGAGTGAAAATATCCTCCAGGTGTTGTTCCCCCCGCTGGAAGTGGGATGCTTGTTGGTGGGCTGATGTGTCAGGGTGGAGTGGAAAGCTTTTGTGGGTCTTTTCCATGAGTCAAGTTGTCAGTGATGAATTGCACCGGGCAGGGCAGCAGTGGGAGGGGGTGTCAGTCGGCTTGTTCTTGTTCAAGTAGATGTGATTAAGGAATATTTAGCCCCTTGTGATTGGTTAGTGTTGACATCTACATGGCTTGAATTTGACTTTTCGAGATGATTTTAACTCTCTTTGCTCAGATCATCTTACGAAATGCATGTTTGCACTTTCTTATTTTGAATCCAGTACATAAAGAAAAAGGTGTTGATCCGTATGGAAAAGGCTCCAACCTGTGCCTCGTCTTACCAAACATGTATTTTGTAAGCGTCTCACAACTCGTACTGTAGATAAAAGTAAACGCAGCCCATTTGTCTCCTCTGGATTCCATGGCAACAGCTGAAAATCTGGACAGAGAGAAGCATCACTTTAACCCTGCTGAAAATCACTACTATTCCTTCAATAACCGCAAAACCATTCAGCGAGATTACCTGAGGTCTGAGTTTCCTACTCCTCCGTACTCCGCTCCTGATTCCTTTTCTCCTGGAGTCAGAGCTGGCACAGCGCTCAGCCAGGCATTATGAAACCACTTGGCTTATTACGTATATTTAGAGACACTATAAAGCAACATGGTCGCAATAAAGCTACAGTATGCACCCGTGGCTTCATTTGCATTCCTGATCAATGACGAGCCGGTAGAATGCGAGGTTAATTCAGGTTTACTGTTACGCGTTGGCACTAAAGCATATTCATTTAGTCGAACCGAGTGCTCGGCCACTCTCCGCCGCTGTTTCCTACATTAATCTGGCAGAGAGAATTAAAAGGGGGTTAGAGAAAAGCTGCGTGCGCTGACAAGACTTGGATTTAAATTGAAGCAGGATGCACTAAGAAGGCTTGAATTTAGATTGAAGCTTTTTTTTTTTCCCTGGTCTAATAATGTCACACTGGTATGAGGGATACTCTCACCAGGGTTATGGTGTTATAAATACTGAGACCATGTAAATTTGCTGTACAGTTAACACCATGGGAGCTATCACTTTTACATCTCTGGGTGTATGAAGCTGCTGTAAGCAAGGCTGCAAATCAATGAACAGGACTGTTGTATGGCAACATTTATATTGCTTTCACCCTTTCAGACATTTCTATTATTTTGTCCATAGTTTCCAGACAATGCACTAAATGACAATGTATGGTGTACTTTCTCAAGTTCAGGTTTATTTGTAGAGTATTATCTCACACAGAAGGTTCTTTATAAAGTCATATATAGAGTAATAAAATAAATACAGAACAATACGAGAGATAAAAGATGCAGATATTAGACTTTCACACACACACACACAAAAATGAGAAAATGACTTTGGTGAGTTTTTAGTGCAAACAAGACAAACGGGACAACATTGAAAACAATATGAATAAATAATAAGTTAAATACATCTAATAAATGATTGAGTACAAATATGATTTCTGCAGTCTCTCATATCTTACAACACAGTGCAGCGCTGCCATGATTTTTTTTTTAAAAGGTTGGATCGCTCATCGTGCCGTCAAAGCTGGAATCTGCACATTAACTTCACACGTTATCGCCGATGGTGAGGATGGTGAGGACAGCATGCTCTGCCAGTTTGCCAACATTTACCATGATGATTTTTGCAAATTTCCCCACTGTGGGACGAATAAAGGTTTATCTTATCTTATCTTATCTTATGATAGATTAATGATATGCTAACAATAACATATATGTCCTATCATGGAAATGTTGACCTGTTGGTGACACTAGATGAAAAGTCAGAGGAGTCGCTTAGATTCTTCTTCTGGATACAATAAATATCTGAAGCAAAATTTTATGGCAAACCATCCAATGCAAGTTACATTGTTCAGGATCAAAGTAGAGGACCAATAAAGCGAAGTGACAGCAAGATAAAACACTTGATAAATGGCGAAACGTCTCATCGTGTAATTGCCCTAACAAAAGGGACGCTCACTAAATTAACATACACGCTCTGTGCATTCTCACACCGGACTCATAAAGAATGGATGCTGCGTAATATATTTTTCATTAAGGAGGTTGTACTGTAATTTCATCACAACAAGCAATATGTTCCAACATGTAGTTCTGTGCACTTTGGTTGCACAAGCGGCAAAAGTAGAGAGTAATCATATAGGCGGTTGATTTATGATGCTCGGCCCTGATTAAGTTGGATATAGAGACTCATTTAAAGAGGATCCTGACGCTGTGATGTGAGGCATCCTCTGCTCGGCCGGTCTGACGAGATTATTGCAGGAGCGTGTGTGTGCTCATGTGTCCGATGTGGTGCAGCCGTGGCGTGGCAGCGGAGAATATTAGCAGCTTGAAGTGCAGCAGCGTGTGCATTAATTTTTCATGTGCCCTCGCTTTGATGGACACACATCTGCACATACAAAATAGTGGTGAGACGCAGGCACGAAAACACACACACACGCACCCTGGTTTTTTTCATCTTCACAGGGCTCCTTTAGAGTGAGTGGCACTCGGCTGTCTTTTGGGACATATGGCTCAGTGTGACCTGCCAGTGTCCTTCACTGTTGTTGGCTTCGCCCCAAACCCCCCGGGCTGCGCTATCCTGCACCGCTCTGCAGTTAGTCCCACCTTCTGACACCGGCTCTCTGTGTTCACACCAGCTCTTTTATGTCCCGATGTTGCATTTGTGTTCGACGCAACTCTCAATAGGACGCCCTCAATGGCACAGCAGCGTCGTAGCCGAACACAAACGAGACTGCTGTCGTTTCTACAGACTCCTTGACTTTATGTCAAACATAGAGGACAGTGGCTGCAATTCACTTTCAAAGGGCTGCACCTATATCCCTGCATGAAATCCTTTCAATCCATTATTTGACATTTGTTGAAGCTGAAATAATGGATAAGCTGGACAAGCTGATAAACACATCCAGTACATATACACTCACTACCAACTTTACTAGGTATACCTGGAAAATCTGATGCAATCCGTACATCGAGGCAGAGGCCTCATTTACAATATAAAAGCATAGACGAAAGATCCTAGACACCAAGAAATAGCAAGCTGACATGAAGTCCACCTGACAAGCTCAAAATCTCCTTTTAATAATAAAAAACAATATTAATAAGCTTAATTGTATCACCCATCATACAAATGCAGCTAAAAGTGCTTTACAACGAAAGGATTATAGTTTCACATAGCAGAGACTGAAATGGAAAATGAAACAATAATAGTGAAAATAAGATAAAGATTAAAACCAATCAGCTAAAGGAGGCTAAAAAACTGTACAGAGTACACACAGCTGCCAGTTTATTAGGTACACTTTGCTAAATCTAATGCAGCTTTCGCCTGTCGTTGCATCACAGTGTGTTCTTCTGAATCATGAATTTCTGCAGTGACTTTTTATTTCTTTTCGTGTTTCTTGGTGTTCTGGGGCCCTGTGCCAACAAAGTACCAGCTCTGGTGTTCAGTCAGGATTTATAGGTCTGTACTTTACAGTGCACGCTGTATTTTCTGAGCGTAACTGTGATGTTTCAAAAGGACCAGTGCTTCTGATTAGTGTGGCACATTCTCCCATTTATTTTCCCTCAAGTCTCGCTTTTATGAATTCAGGGACTGTGGGGCCAACTGTGCCGCAGCTGTGAAATGTGGTTTATTTTTTCTATATACATTTTTTTCCCCCTCTTTTCTTTTTTGTTTTCAGTTCCAGATCAGACATAATGTATCACACAATGAACTTCTGTGGAGGATGAGATCTTACAGGGTTTTTTTTTTTTTAGGATTCTGGCTTCGTCTCTTACAAGATAAAGCATTCTTGCTTTTACTTTTGTTGACTGATGTGTTAAGACTTTAAAGAATATGATGTAACTGGCAGCCTGTGAGTTGCATCTGACCCCACATTAACCTTACATATGTTTCTCGGATGAATTCGTAGGTTGCAGCTGATGATTCATTCATGATTTTGGGAACCTCACTGGCACCTGTTCTATATCTCCTTTGCATTTTTTTTTTGCCTGTTATCAATCATTTTAATCTTTTCAGTCTATTCTCAAAAAACAGCTCAGATAAACTGGATAAAAGAAATTTAGCCACAGCTGTTTTCTGCCACTATAACAGTATCATACTGTTATTTATAAAGTATAACGAGAACTCAATGGTTCCTCGAATGCAACAAAGGACAAATAGAGCTCAGTTGCACTTGTGTGTTCATATTCTGCACAGACCGTCAGGATGCAGTACTTCAGGAGTGTGTGTTTGTGTACTGACCTTGTGCTCTCTCTCTCTCTCTCTCTCTCTTTCTCTTTCTCTCTCTCTCTCTTTCTCTCTCTCTCTCCCCCCTCTCTCCCCGTCTCTCCGTGCAGGTACACCCTTTGCTGATGCGCGAGAGGCGCTCAGAGTCTCACAGGAACAAGCTACTGCGGCGGACAGTCAGCGTTCCTGTTGAGGGACGGCACCATCCCGAGATGGGTGAGCAGACAAACCTTTAAACAGCTTTAATTCAAAAATGTCCTCATTGAGGTCCAACCAACAGTTTTTATTATATTTTCCCTTTTTGAAACTGGTATCAAATGCAGTAAACACCTCAAGGACGCACATGCTCGACTTTATGAAACAGTTTTTGGGTGCGTCTCAACTTTATTCAACTTCTCTTCCCTCTTGTCCATTTTGATTTTGAAAAACATTGTCACCTGTGTTACTTTAGGTTAGCTTGCCTATAATAATGGGATAGTTGCATAGCAACGACAGTGATGTAAAGCTCTTTGCATCCTTTGAGCCATTACTGTCTCTGTTGCTAGCAACGCTCACAGCAGCACTCTGCGTCTGAGTGGGGATAAAAGCATCCCATCTGATCAGAGCTTAAGGCAGCTGTTTTCTTTCCACCACATTCTGCCCAGCTATTCTTTTGTCAGTTTGGCTGATTTATCAGTTATCTTGCTTTGAAATGAAATTCTTTAATGATACCTTGATAATCATGCATATCTTTTAAGTTTTCTCTCTTTATTTCTTCCTCAATTTGTCACGGAAGCTTTATTTTCGCATCTTTTCTTTCTCCTCTCTGTATTTCTGTTGCCGTATTGTCTCTGACTGTGACTCGGTGAAACTGACCCTCTGATAGCTGCCTTCCTCTGTTTGTTTTGCCTGACTCAGTCTCTCTGGGCTCTCTACAAATGTCCCGCTCAGTTTATCCCTCTTCCTTCACCCTCCACCTCTCCGTCTCACTCAGCTATTTTAAGGGTCTCCCTCGCGACGTCCCCCGTCTATGATTCTGCCGTCGCTGCCACCTCGACTGTTGTGCTGATTCAAATATTTCCCTCAGTTTTCATGAGCGGGCTCTCCGACCTCTGACACATCGGTCCCGCCACGTTTTGACATATGCTGACATGGCAATGCCAGTTCATATTGCCCATGTCTAAGTGCATTGTAAACACATTCACATATGTTAGTTTGCTACGCCACAGGCCATAATGCACTGACACCATTATGGACCATCTGTGGCGACTACGCCCAAAGAGCCAAAAGAGATTAATGGGCCCCGGGCAATCAGTAATTATCAGATCAACAAAAAAGCAAATGGAGGTTGTCATAAGGCCACAGTGATAGAAAGTCTACAGGGAGCCACATGACCTATTTTATAAAACCCCTGACATGTAACACTGAGCTGATGAAGGTTCACTGATGATATTAATTCAGTGTGAATAAGTGCTCACCAACACTGTTTAATGAGTCATTGTATGAAAATATATCATCTATTTATTTTGACAGGAATGGTGCAAATTTTGGACACACATCAGAGGTGTAGTCTGACCAGAGGTGTGTATGAAACAGGCTGCATTGTGGTTCCTCTTTTTGAATATTAGAATCTGTATTATTTGTTCCTGGAGTGTTCCTGGAAAAGATCACTCGTTCTCAGTTAGTGAATGAATTGATGAGTAAATGCATAATCTCTATGGCATGTGCGAGTGTACAGCCTGGGCTTAGCGCCCAAAATTTAAAGGAATTGTTCGTTTATTTTTGCTTTATTGCCAAGAAACCAATGAGGAGATTGATAGTACTCTCATGTCTATACACTAAATAAGATGCTTCCTCCAGTATCTTAGCTTAGCTTAGCACAAAGACTGGAAACAGGGGGATACTGCTAGCCTTGTATTCTTCATAGGTATCACAATCTGCTCGCTTTATGCCAAAACATTACTTGTTGCATCCCTTAATATGACTGTGTGCTCTCATCTCATCAGCTCTCATCTTACCAGATCCTATAGTAAAGTCTAAAGCTCACTAATTCAAACTTGTATGTTTAACACAAGATAAGCATCATATTTACCACACAGCCATGAGAGGGATTGTCTCATCTAAATCTCTGCAAGAAACCAGATCACCTTTATTTCCCGAACTGTTCCTTTAATTAATCATCATCTCTATGGTTTGTCCCAGTGTGAAGTTTGGGTCCAGTGCAGTTTCGATATTGGGATGAATGCATCCAAAATTCAGTCGAGTCGAACCTTTCCTGAGCGTGAGAGCAACATTTAGGGTGTGACCTCTGCAGAAATATGACATACAGGATGAAGTTTGAGTCTCAGGCTGCTTCATCTGCCTGTCTTTATTCAAGTCATTAAATTGAGTATGCTGTTATGACGTTCATGCACCTTTCACCTCGGCTTGCATTGAGCACATTTAAGACCGTTCGTTCCTTTCCAAAATGATGAATGAATTGTGTCTTTCACAAAACTGAAAGACATGACCTCGCTTTTATCAGGATTCAAATTGTGACGGTTCAGAATATTTCCATGTGCTGCGAGGAGATTAACCTGCCGATGCTGCAGCTGCCAAACACCCGTCCATGTGTTTGTGACATCGCTAATACGTCAACCTCGATTCATTATTCATCGGTGGGGTAAAAGCCTGCGTTTCCCACTAGATATTGATGAATGGAGACATTTGACAACAATCCCAGCTGGAGGCCCCGATGCGGTGACACGCTCAGATGGAAGACGTTGGGCTCTACAGTCGATCCGCGATTAGTCAAACACATAAAGCCTCAATAGGTTTTTTTTTCACTCCTCCGTCGTTGTCACAACACGTCGAGCGATGCCGATCATTTTCCCTTTTCACCCACGTCTTGTGCCTTTAATGTTCCAGAAAACATTTTAAAGTTGAGGAGGTAATTAACGTATAAAGAAGACATTAATTTTTCCGGATAATTACAGTGCAGCACAAGCATTTTATGCAAATACGAGGCTTAATTAGCATTTTATTATTGTGACAGGAGAAAATGACTTCCCTTAACTAGACGAAAAAAATATTTCTTCCTTCTGTGTATTTTAATGTTTGGTTGCAAAGGACTGCATTAATACTTATTGTATAGGATTAATGTACTGATGATTGATCCAAATTAGAGATTACATTTGATTAATAGTTGATATATACAGTTTATTTCATAGTGCAGAGATTAGAGAGAATGATACTGGATTTTTGAGGCTGATACAGAATTTAATATTTGTTTATTTGAAATGTATTTTAAGCATAAACAGATGATATAAACAAAGCTTTTGCTAAACATCCCTCAAATTTGGTTATTAAAGAGGTGATAGTAAAACTGTCTTAATTGATTATATGGACAAAGGTATTGAAATGTAATAATCAGAACAGTCGAACATGAGCTGAGGACCAGCAAGTTTCCATAATATTACAAGATGAACTGTCCTCCATGCTTTTATATATGTTGTTGTGGGCAAACAGAAAGAAAGCATTCTCCCTCTCTCTCCCTCATTAACCTCTCCAGAAAGCAATGTGATAATCCCCATTAATGAATTTGGCCTTTAATGTTATGTGTTCAAATTGTAAATTGACTTCATCTAACTCTGTTATTGGGAGAAACCTTATTATCTGAATGACTTAGCCGCGGGGAGAGAAAAATCGCAGCACTCCAAAGCTGATTGGTTGTTAACTTCGGCTCAATAGTTTTCCAGCAACAGCAGTTTAAACATACGGCGACTTCTCCCCCGTTCGTCCTTGTAGATCTGACTTATTCCTTTAACCACCTCGGCACAGCAGACGCTCGTGATGGAGCGGGCTCAGCTGAGCGATTGTTCCAGTGCTCTTTACAATTTGTGACCTTCATATAATATTTTAAGTGTCTTTCAGCGTGGGTGCTTCATTCCAGGCATACTGCACCTTTTCTCAATGCCTGCTCACATCATTTTTTTTCAAGATTTAGATATAAATAATACAGCACACAAGATTTTGAAGCGTCTACCATCGCTCTCCCCGTCCTCCTCTCTGACACCGTCCCACCACACTCGCCCACTCATCCCACAGGCTACACGCTCCCTCCGAAAAAGAGGAGGAACAAACACCATAAATTAGAGATAGAAAAGACAAATCACATAAGAAGGTGTTAGACTTAGACTGTTGTTGGTGTCGAGACGAACATCACGCGTCGTTCCAATCTGTCATCTCAGGAAACAAAAGGACGCAGATGATTTCTCTGCTTTATTTTAGTTTCCGTGTTCAAAGGCAAGTGTTTCTCTTCATTTTTAAAGTCAAAGTAACTTCTGCATTGCAAACACTGTGAGAGAAGTAGAAACAGTTTATGCACAGTTTGAATTTCCCAGATTCCCAGAACACATGTAGACATGGATCTGGGTGATATATCGAGTTTTTGCATGATGTGCAAAACTTCTACATTGTGAAAATCACATTATTGCAACATGTACAAAAAGGTTACTAGTAAATATAAATATATATAAACTAATACCTATTACCTGCTGCAGTTTATGATACTGTTGTAACTTGTCATTGCTGCCCGGTTTTGTCTGTCATGTCTTGAATCTAACTGTCCAATCTTTGAGACGTTTGTTGACGAGGTGTCATCTGGTAACGAGAGGTTCTACGTTGTTCAGCCTGTCTATAGACACCAGCCAACATCTGTCTGCAGATGTGAGGCTGATGTCAGGAAGCACAAACAGCAGGAGCAGAATTAGTTTGCAAACTTTTCTGCTCTGTCTGTCCAGAAACTTATTATTAGACAGGATGCATGAGCTCTGCATAGTTGAAGCGTCTGGTCGGGACATTCTGTGGCTGTATGGGATTACCTGTAACTTTTTAATATGCAAGCTCATGACAGCAAGTGGTCTTTTGTTATTCTTCCCTAACTGTTTTGCACATTAACATCATGTTTCAAAGATGCTGCATTCTTCACAAATTATTTGAAAAAAGGTTTTATTTTTTAGTGTTGGCTCTAGTCTGAGCACAAATATTTGAACACACTGTGCGGTGTTGAATTTGATAAGATGTTGCATGCAGAGATGGCAGGTACAACGTCATGGCTCCAGTCCCACATCTGGTCATTGTTTTTGCCAAAATAGACCTAATATACACAAATAACACAACACAGAAGTTGTGTTATTCAGCAGTATGTTGCAGAGTTGCAGACCAAACATAGCGAGACGTGGATGGACGACCAGCAGCTCAATGGATTCTGCTGGTTCGAGAATTTTGCACAGCTGGATCTATGGATGTTTTGATATAAATGTTTCCTCCGTGAACTCGTCTTCACTGGAATCCAGTGAGAAAGGAAACTGCAAACTTTACAAACTTGAAAGCCTACAAACGATGAATATTTGAGACATGTGAGTATTGGTGGAGGATCACTTTAAAGGGATGCGTGTGTGTGTGTGTGTGTGTTTGCATGGAGGGAACATGCCCCTCAGCTTCATATGTGTTGCTTCTTTTGTGGTATTACGTAGCCTACAAAATCTTAAAAGGACAATATAATATCAAAGCAGGCATGAAGCTCAAAATGCCACTGATCTTGTGTCCTATCTGTCAGTGCGTTAACTCTCAGCTGCTAACCCGTGTGCCGTATTCTGACTTAGAATTTATTTGCATGACATTTCACATGATTACACGGCTGAGCCTTACATACATATTCGACCCAACTTTGATTTGGGGAACTTCGCTGCAGTTGACCTTTAAATCTGTGACCTTAATGTGCCGTAAAATTACCCAACCAGCAACCTGCGCAGTTCTTGTCTTGTTCCATCGACACTAGAAATAAAAGCCAATCTGAACCGAACCTGCTGTCGAGAAGGGTCTTAGTGAGGAAGCTGTCAGGGCAAAAGTTACATTTTTACTCTGATTTTGAAGTATATGAAAAACCTTATTGAATTATTAAGGAGGTCCAGGAAGAGTCGCAAGACATTTTAGGGCCTTTTAATCTGCCTTTTAGTTGTTAAACTGTATCATGAAGAAAAGCTGGCTTCATAAAGGAACTGACAGTCTATTGCAGTGTGGGTATTGACCAGGATAATTAGCCGCTTCAGTGTTTCGAGCTCAGCGATAAGAGTTCATTTAGAGAGCTGTGACAAAAGGAGCGTTGTGCGTCAGTGTGAGCCGGAGCAGCCGTGTTTCTGTGCAGGGTGACAGCTTATAAACCTGATTCAGTCTCTGGGAAAAGTGAAAAGCTGCCCCTCGGAAGCCTGGGCTTGTGTTTGGAGAGATTTGCTGAATCATCTGCCTGTCTTGGCTTTGCAACTGCGAATGAATACAAATGGTTTCGCTCCGGCGTTGTGTTTGGCTTTTGATGGACGTGGACACGGAGGCCTCCTGAAAACGAGTGCAGCACTTTATGAAGCCGTGTGTCCGCTGGGTTGGATCAACAGACTCTCTCAGTAATGCCGCACTTTGCTGAACTGTTTTATATGTATTGAATATTTTACAGAGTTGCATATTTTAGTTTGTGCAAACAATGACTCACCATCTTACTGGAAATCAAAGAGAGTTTGTTCCTGGAAGTTTTCGGATTTTACCCTCAGATTGGAAGCGTTTAGCCAGGGTTAAACCAAATGAAAGGCTTTGTGTGACTTGAAAATGAGTCATCAGATAACTCTTTGAAAGAATGACATTTGAATAACTTTGTGCTGTACGATTTGTATTGTAATGCAAAATTTAGAATTTAGGTTTGATTTTTTCTACTATGACTGAATATAAAATGATCAAATGCCTCTGATTATAGTTTAAATTAACTATGTGAAAATATTTGAAAGATTAAATTTCCTGTATTTCTAATTTCTTATTTCACCATTTTAATTCCACTTAAACACTAAGAGGAAACACACACCTCTGCTCCCTGTGTGTGTGTGTGTCAGCTCTGTCGACTTCCTTCCTCAGCAGTCTGTTTCATAAAACGCCCAAAAAACACAACTCGCTATTTGGATTTTCTTCACCTGCGATTCCATTTCCACAACAGCAGGTGTGGAGGAGGCTTGTTGGTAATGACAAAGCCCATCAAAACCATCAAAACCAATGTGGTGCTGAACAGCATCGGCACCAACCAGGTGCACTTACAAGCTTTTACCAAACAACAGCATGAGTAAACTCTCTGTGTGTTTCTTTGCAGAACATGTGTGAAAAAAAAAAAAGAAAAATGCTAAAATGGGTTGCCATGAAATGTTGTACAGATATTCATGGTCCACAGAGGATGATTTCTAATAACCTCTAGCACCACCATGAGGACATTTGTGGTTTTGAATGAAATGTCAGGAAAACTATATTGGACAGTTTATTGTCGGAGAGCTGTGGTCTGGTCAAGTGGAAACAAAGCACAACTGTTTCCAGGTCTGACGGGGATAAATGCTTTCCTGTAGATATGTACTATCTTCCTCTTTGTGGAAAACATAACTGAAAACCTTTATTCACCTGAGCATCAAAGCCTAAACCTCAGAGTCTAATACAGTTAAACCAGATTTGCGAGGGCAGAGCTTTACATTCGAGCATTCAAGGTCTGTCTGAGTTGAGATGAGAGAGTTGGGTGGACCAGAGAAATCCTTCCTCCGGTGCTCGGGTGGGCGGTTACAGTCAGTCAGATGGAGCGATATCAAGTCTGACATTATTAGAAAACAGCTAAAGAAGAAGACTGATATTTCAGACGGAACCTTCTCGCCACCTGGCTGACAATCAGATCTCCTTCGCTTCTTTCTTGAACGTGTTTGCTCACAGCTGGCATTTTGTGATAATATGGCCAGGCAGTCTTAACAACACCATGCATTAAGACTTTTATGCAAAACGATATGTAAATGGGATGATTATATAACATGGAGCGTCTTTCTGAGTGATATACCCCGTGGGCCGGTGTGATATAACGGACAGCTATATTATCATACCTTAACTACATGCATAAAGTGAAAAATAGCGAGAGAGAGCGAGCAAGCCCGGCCTCGGTTTGAGTGACAGCCGGCCACCAGCTCGGCACACGAGGGTCTTCAGCTCTCCAACACTGCGGTTCTTAGTCAGCTTCAGGTGTGGTAGTCAGCTTACACACACACACACACACACACACACACACACACACACTGCTCTCTAGTCCTTGGGGACCGCTTCTGTCTGCCATGCAACGACGAGAGGATTTAAAACCTCTGTGAAAGGTTCACTCTCCAAATGCGACTTCTCTTCAAGGTGTTTGAAAGAGATGATTTCAGACCAGTCAAGTTGTCGTCCTTAAGTGTGTGATGTGTTTGGGCTGCATACACCTTGACTGTAAAGTATCCATATATCTATATGGTATCATATATAGTATCTGCATTCATTAGTTTTCTATAAATGTTCCAGGAGTTATTCTTGATGGCTTTAGCGCTGAGAGACGGTGACAGTTTCACAGCAGGACTCACTGATCTTGACAATATATCACTGATCTGAAAGCTCAGCGATCAATGAAATGCTGATGATCTCCACCGGTGATTCTCCACCAGGTAATCCAGGGGGTACGATCACAGCTGCCAAGACGTATGAGGAAAGACTGTGTGTAGCTCATTAATTTATAAACACAGAAAAGATGATTTTGTAAAAAATAAAAAGTCCACATAATTGTGTTAAGGTGGAAAACACATCTTAGGTGTATTTATTGTACCAGCTATGATTGGCTGACTGGCACCAACCTGAGTCAGTTTACACAACTTAAGACCACCTGCTGTGATTATGAGTTTGTGGAGAACAGGTTAATAAGCAAGTAGAAAGTAATGGATGAAAGGAATAAACGTCCAGCTTCCACCACTTCAGGAGCATGAATGACAACTTCAATCCCTATATCTTGCATGCCAAAAAAACATTGCATTGTAAATAACACACTCAAGCTGTTGGGGTGCTTCAGACGAAAAGGCAGAGAACCACAGATCTACACTGTCCTGACATGTATCTGTGAAAATATCTGCAGACTCAGCTGCTCACAGATCAGCCTTTCAGATAAGACAAAGACATTTCACTTCGTAATACAGCGCTCTCTCACTCATACGTTTGCACTGTCACCGTTCATCTGTGTGTGTGTCCCCCCCTGCTGTTATGTGTCCCTACAGTACACTTGCCATATTTTCTAGCAGCAGCTGGCTCTGCAATACATATACATGCAAACACATGAACAGGAAGTCAGGTATAGTGGAAAGAAAATCTGTTGATAAATATGAATGCATATTCTAGACGTGAAATATTCAGTTTTATTCAATTCAGCAGTGCATATTTAGCATATTGTGCGCAGGCCTTTGAAATATCCTCAATGATAATGTTTTCATAAGGTCGTCAGCTTTTGCTCAAGGATGAGACCAAAATGGCACCGTAAAGCCGATGGACAGGTGAGCTTGAGCTTCAGTGAACTTCATTTCACCTTACGTTAAAAAAAACCTTTAAAAAATTCTCATTCAGCTTTTTCATTATCATCTTTGGGGTTCTGTTGCCAGCACAATCAATAAATCTGATCAAACCATGCAGTCTTGATAAAGCAGATTAGCCTAAGTTTTCATGGGCTTTAAAGAGTAACTTAACACCAGCAGAAAAGCAACACACCCAGAAAGCCACAACTTTGATCTTATTTCAAGGTTTAAAGTTCATTGATGTGTCATTCTCCAACACAGGGTTACACTACGAGATGCAAGTTGTAGTCTCTTTATGCTACACAAGAAAAATATTTTTTAAGGTGGAATGCAGAGGTTGAGTTGAGGAGTCTCACAGCCTGAGGAAAGAAGCTGCCCTCTGGTCTGGTGGTGCAACACCAGCAGATACTTCTGTATTGCTTGGCAGCCGGCAGCAGGGTGAACAGGTTGTTTGTGGGGTGGGTCTTGTCTTTTAGTATCCTTTGGGCTCACCTCACCTCCAGATATCACTGATGCTCGGCAGCTCAAACCCATGATGTTCTGGGCCATTTTAATCACCCGCTGCAGATCCCTCCTGTCCTGCCAATCCATAATATTTCCAGTCAGATGTTTTCTATTGCTCATGTGTAAAAGTTGTCAAGAACTTGGCCTGTTCCCTAGTTTCATTCTTAGTGTTCATAACATACTCAGCTGGCAAAAGTGCTTGTTTATAATTTGTCTAATCATCTGCCTGCACGTGTTTCTGGCACTTCATTGTAGTGATGTTGTTGTTTCCCAATCCCAGCAGCTACTTTGGGGAGTACAGTTTTATCAAAACTGATAGAAATGGAGGACAAAACTACAAAAATATAATCCAAGCTGTAATGAACCAGCCTCAAAATTCAGATGTCATTGTAGACAGACCAAACACTGTATTCTTACAATTTCTATTTTCACTATTTAGTCAGCTAATATTTTCCAGTTGGCGTCAAAAATATTCCTTCATGACACTCGCAGTCACGTTGATGTTGACATACAGTACATGAGATCAGACAGACAGACTGCACATACAGTCCGCCACATCAAACCACATCAACTCATTTGACAATTTCCCCCGAGGTGGTATTATGGAGATCTGTCACATCAGCATATATCCCTGTGGGAAATAAGCTGCCTCGTACAGCTGTTTAATGCGTTTAAACTCCCCCAGGACTCAAACTAGTTAGCATCAAACGCTCACCGGTATCACCTCCAGACAAGATGGCAGTCATTCTCTCACTGCAGCTTCCTTCTTTTTTCAGTTTCATCTGAGTGCATGTGTTCAGTGACACCCGGCCTCACACTGAGCTACACACATTCACACCTGGCAGATGCCCAGAACAACCAGTCTTTTACTATCGGGCACTTCACAGCTCTTCAGGCAGAGTTTTGGGGTGAAGTGTTATGTTCATCTGTAGCTGCAGGTGGGAGTGCGTCTCATTCAGTATCCTACATTTTACCAAAGTTTTCTGGCTTTTGCACGCATTCAACGCTGCAGGGTGAGTGTTAGCGTATTGTGGGTGAGAAATCTAAGTGCGTTGCATAAAAAGTATGTGAATAGGTCTAAAATGTGTATGTGCAATATCGTAGAATCAGTCTGCATTTTACCAACATTTTCTGTTGTATAATAACGTTTTGCATGGCAGCTATTATATTTGCCACATTTTTAATCAGAATAACCCATCAAAAGCTTAATCCAACACTCATCTTCTGTCTACTACTACAACAACTAAATAATCAAACAGTATCTTACATATTGTGTATGTTCTCGGCATGAAGGAAATGAAGAGCTTAAATACTGCACTAAAATTACCCAACATATATAATAAGCCTCCTGCAAATTACCATCAGTGGTGCAAAATTTTGCCACCACAATTTTTTAATTAGCCGTCATTTCCTCGGACTAAAGATGTAAATTAACTCAGCAGCAGTTTCTCTGATTTGCATCAAGTGCCACTAAATAAGATCTAATGGTTGGCTGTTTTGCTGCCTGTTGTATATCTGGAAAGCAATGGAGCGCAATAGAGAGTGTTTTCTGCTGATGGACCTGAAATATTGATTGAAGAGAACTGCAAGTGTGTTTTCATAACACAAGAGGATGAGTGTGTATTAACCAAACAGCCGAATGTCATCAGCTCAGCAAAAAGGTCAGTGATTGAATTAGTTATGAAAATCAGTGTGGGAGATTTTGGTTGAAACTTTTTTGAATGGTTTACTTATTAAGGAGCTCGCTGAGAGTCAAGAAGGTCGGTGTCATTCATCTGACAGATATTTGACACAAAATGTTAAAACTAGACAAAAAGTCATATAATCACCAAAGTCAAGATTTATCCTCTGGGCACCATCGATGTTGGCACCAAATTTCATGTAAATCCATCCAATAGCTGTTGAGATATTTCAGTCTGGACCAAAGTGTTAGATCAACTGACCAACAGACTAAAAACGAGGGAACTTGTGCGTCAAAGCATCACTTTCGGTCTGCAGTTGATCGATGTGGTCCAGCATGAACACAAATCAAACAGAGAAGCACCGGAGGCTCGAAATGTGTCTCTAATTCACATGCTTTTGTCCTCTGGCCTCTCCAAACGTCTGTAACCCCACATACACAAGCCCAAAGCACTTTCCTAACCTTTCGCTTCCTGCCAGCTCTCAGCGATGCATCAGCCGCCCGGGCGTGAATCAGAATAGCTTTCTAACAAATGCAGTATTAGCACTGTGGCGGCACAATGAAGTAAATGTAGAGATGCACAAGGAAATCAAGGTGCATCAACCTTGACAGAGCTGCTGGCGAGTTGGCAACGCGTCCGCCTTGACAAAAGGGTAAAAATAGACTTCAGGAAGCGGTGGAAAGAAGTCCAGGACAAGGTTGCCGGCATGACGACAGCAGTTACAGTAGAGCTTTGTGAACGGAGACGTCAGTGCCAGCTCTGTGACAGAAGATGTTACTGTAGATATTCATTTGGACTGTTTTCACAGGGGTAAAGTGAGCGTGCGTGGTTTTCTCAAGGTTTCTGGACGGCTGCGGTGCTGTGGTTGCAGTCGGGGGTTGTGTGATGGTGGGGTTTGGTGGTCCCTCCCCCACAAAAATTGATGTTATTTAAATAAAAATCTCTGCATTTTTACATAATTTTAGACTCTTATTATAATATCTACTTCAGACATTAGCTAGAAAAAAGTGAAACAAATACACTCCATGATTAAATAAGCACAATGTCCTGAAGTAATCCTTCACATTTTGTGTGCCGTAAAAAAATAATAATCACAAAATAACACTGACTTATAAGGGATTTGAACTGTGATTTTCTCTTCCTCCAAAAGTCAAGCTGAAGCCACTAACAAGCTGTAGGAGCGGGTTTTGTTAGGAATGAACTGTTTTTTTAAATTGTCAGTTTTAAAATAGAATAAATTCATTATTATTGGAACTGATTTAAACTGGTTTATGCTCTTAAAGCAAAAACAGTACAGTTTACAACACCGTCACTATATGCACTCAAGAATATCGTTATATGATGCCGTTAAAATAAATAATATTTCTGACATCGTAATACTGAGTGAGGTTTAGCAACATCAGTCAGTATCATCAGTCCTTCCTTCTGTGCTCTGCTGTTCATTCGGTGGCGCTGTGAAAAACCACTTAGGCGCTGTGCGTTCGTGTTGTATTGGTGGAATACTCTTCTGCCAAGTTTAAGATCGTGGCTGGTCCTAAATGGTCATCTCTTTTTCCCATTTGTTACTTTAATAGTACAGTAATGTGAAATTTACCGAACCATTTTTAACGTCGCTCTTCAAAACACTCACAGTTTGGAAGAATAATCCCCTGAATGTTAAGATTGGATTTCCTAATATCAATCAAATATATCTAATACATAGTCTGCGTAATCTCCAAATTTCCTTATAGTGAAATTCAGGTCTGGCTTTATTTATTATACGTTTTTGCTTGATATTGAAATTTGTTGTCAGTCTGTCACCGAAGGAAACTTTGTTGTTTTAATTACGATGCAATAAAGTGATGTAGATGAAATAATTACACGGCTCAAAGCTTCGCCGAGGGATTCTGATGAGGGAGTGTTTCAAATTTACTAAGCTGTTGTTTAAAAGACAGACAATGACGGGGGAGGTTACTGGAATTCAGAATAAAAGTGCTCACACACACTCACACACACACATTGTATCTGCAGAGTTACTGTAGTTTAAAACACTTTTAACTGCTTCAATCTATATCATAAGTTTTTATATGATTGTAAATATGAGTTAACTGAACCTAAGTTGACTGTTTAGTTCAAAGTTGTGAAATTGTGAAACCAGCTGAGGTTAATTTAGTGAACTAGAGAAAACAAGTTGTCAGTTTAAAGAAAGAATTACTTTCTGTACATCAAGTTTCCATCGTATCAAGAGACAATGACAAACTTAATGTAATAACTGAACTCTCGGCATTCATCCAACTCATCATTTCAAGACTTCAGATCTGAACAACTCATGTTTATAAGATCTGAAATAAAATGAGTTGACTTAACTTGAAATTAGAAAACTTACATATTTACATTAATAACAAAACATTAGCTGATTCCACTAAACTCCTTTATGATGTTTTACATTGCGAAGAGTCTAAAGTGGCTGGTTTGTATGAAAATTTAATCATCTGTGTCAGTCTTATTGAAATGATACTTTGAGTCTGTACTTGCCAGAATGACTGGAAGACAAATTCAACACTCGCAAGCGACTGGTGTTAATTTATTTCTTCTTTCTCCGTCTTTTATTGTTTGATGGGTTGCAACTCTTGTAGTTTTACATTGAGGCACATTATGAGCTGTCGGAGTGAGACACTAATCAGTCGCATCGCAAATCATGCCCTGTGGTGGTAGTAAGTTCGGGAGCGATAATTTATGAATGAAAAAAGGCGAACGGGACAAAAGAGGGAAATTAAGAAAGCTGTATCATGTATTAGCTCAATGAGAATTTTAGATGTTCCTCGCAGGCAAGTCAGCTTCTCAAATGAATTATTCCGTATCAAAACAGATGTTTGCGGCCTGCAGAGACCGAGATGAACAGCTGGACATAGTAAAGGGAAGTTCACTTCTTTTCTCCTGGTGATCGGCCATGTTTGACTACACATGCACAAAGACCATTTGTGCTGTTCTGCTGCTTCTGCTAATACAAACTGTGTGGCAGAACACACACGCGTTGTAGCTGCAATGTAGATGAAAACATTTTGAAGAATGCAAACATCCATAAGAGAGAATAGTTTTGTGACCTGATTTTCTTTTATTTCAGTAGACTCTCATTGCTTTTAGGTGCTCTCTCCTTGCTGCGAGTGCACTTTGAATTCACAGTGTATTGATCAGATCATATCAGACTCCTGCAGATAACACATGATCATTCTGGGTCAGAAAAAGGTGGGGTCTTTTAAGAAACACGAAACTGCTGGTAGCACCTTTAAACTAATCACTTTGAGCTCAACGAGCCCTGTGAGGTATCTACCAAAGTCCCTGAGATCAAAAAGGAGACGGCTGCTGGGTAACACCTGGCTTTCGCTGCCCTATGGACTGATGCCTAACTCTGCATAATGAGCGAACCGACTGTGGGTCAATATCAGGACAGTCTGCCTGAGAAAGGAGTCAGCTGCTAATTCCAAAGCAGGGAAATGCATCTCCTGGTCGGTAGTTAAAGTAGACTGCTGGCTGTGCTAAGACAGGTGTCTTTAGACTTTCATACTCAGACTGTCTCTGCAAGCTTGTTAGGAGGAGACGGCGCTACAGGAGACGGATGGGCCCCTTCTTATTCTCTTCAAATTGTTGGAGAAAAAAGTCCTAAAAGGAGAGAGTGTTTGTGCTTTGCAAGCAAGTAAATTAATGAGGGATAAATATGATGTCAAGCTTGTATCCAGATTATCAAAGACAACAGATGTTCTTTGAAGTCCTCCTTGATTCCAGTGTAACTCAAAGGACGTAATGAACATCAAGCTTCAACAGCAGCGTGTCAATGCCATTCATTCTTTGATTGGTTTAAAAATATAGTTATGACATCACAAAGAATTCATCTGCGAGAAAAAATGAAAGTCCCTTCGCAAGTGCCGTAGTTTGTGTTCACCATAGAGCAAATTAAGATTAAAAAAAAAAAAAAACCTCAGTGGAATGAGCTTGATAAAAATCTGGGTACAGTTCTTGCTTTAATCCAATTGTATCTCAATGATGAATATCTCACGATCTCCCCATCCCTTTGCACCTACTGGTGTGTGATATTAGTCTGCATCTTCCTTTCGCTCTCCATCCCTGGTGATCTGTGTGTAAGTGTGTGTATGCGTGGCACCATTAGGCTTTCCGGTTTGTACTCGACAGACTTTTAATTGAATATCTGCACACAGCGGTTGTAATGCAGCTCGGGAAGAGAGAGGGATGGGCAGAAAAGAAAAGGAGGAATTAAAAGAGAGGGAGGGGAAAAAAAAAGAGGAGTGAGACAGAAAGTTAGGGAGGGCGAGAGGAGGCTGGTGATGTCAGGCCAACGCCGGCTCTGTGTCTCGCTGTCACCTCGAGGCTCTGTGCTGTTCTGTGCTGATGCACACAATCTTCTTCACCCTGGAGTAAGATGTGGCACTCTGTCTGTGTGTGTGTGTGTGTGTGTGTGTGTGTGTGTTCATGTTTAGTTTAGTGCTCTTTCCTGCAAGTGTGTCATCCATATGTACCTGCCTCCTATGAAATATTTCCATATGCATCACTTGTTTATGCGTCTGTGGTGTCAGTGCAACTCCTCTGAGCCTCGTACAGTACATGCAGCACGGTGTTCCTGCAAGTGGTTCTTCTCCAATACGTTTACGTGTGTAGGTGGATGTGACAAAGCCGGCAATATGCTCGCGTTGTCGTGCAGGTTTAACATATGTCAGTGCTCAGAACTCGGCTACTTTAGGAAGCATCAAATCCCGAGAATGTTTTGTTTGTCACTTCACACCTCGTGATGAACATCGTTTGCAACTTCTCTTGGGGAGAGCAAATTTCATAAGTAACTCAGTCTTTACACTTAGACTGTGTGGTAGATGTTGTGTGATCTTGATGATGGATTGCAGAAACAATTCATCTGGAGTCTTCTTATTAATTCCAGGCTTGACTCAGTGGGCAGAAGTAAGAGTCTGGTTGCACTCGGGACAATCACAGGCTTTACTTCTTTTTCCTTGTGCCCTCCTATAAACCCTATAAATTACCATTGAACAACGCAGCATAATTCCAGAAGGAAGGATGATGGATAACAGTCAAGCCAAGGATGCATCACATGACTTGTTTTCAGGTTTATTCTGAAAGCAGCACGTGACATCCAAACTGCACAGCCATGTATATGAACTGATGACGTCTACGCAAACATCCATATCAGGGTGCAGACATCACTTCCTGAAGGAGATCGCTCTCTCCATGACAGCTTGGGAAGATTGCTTCCCACGAGGACGTACCTGTGGATCGACTTGGCGTCGTTGGATTCGACAGTCACCTCCTCAAATCCTTCCACATCCCCTGGCACAGCAGTAGTTGGCAAAGCACTGATGTTTCACAAATGACTTTGCAATAACTGGATAGCTGAAAACAAGAGCTGCAGAGATGTGTTTGTGTGGGTGGTTTGTGCACCATTGGCAGGTGGCAGCATTTTAAAGGTTAAAAATGTGGGCTTTTATTTGGAAATGCTCTGATTTGAATCTGCAGAATGGCAGTGGAAAAAAAATATGAAATTCAGGGCTAAATAATAACAGTGACTATTGTTGACGTGATCCTGAGGACGGCTAGAACCTGTCCAGAACTGCTGACATTTGAAGCAGCGCGTTGCTGGAAAACGTCACGAGACTTGGTCACGCCAATCACTAGTTTAATCTCATTAGAATCAGCTGTGATACCAATGACTTCCTGTTGTTTAACATATTTATAGAATTATCATTATAGAATACAGAACTCATTAATTGAAGGCAGCAATTCATTACATCTTGCAGTCCATTTTTATGCTATTATTATGTGTATGATATTACATAACATCCATTTAACAGAAACCAATGACATTGCGCTCACTGTTGACATTACTGGACTTTCTTACTTTGCGACACTATTGCAGAGACACACTTGGAATCTTGAATCCCACCATAGCCTGTTGTTGCAGCTGCAAAATCTGGATAATCCTCCTGCAATCAAATTGATCAATTCAATCCTGCAATCAAAGTTTTGTGCCAATCCATCTAGTAGAGATATTTCACAGGATAAGTGAAAAGTTTGGCCTGTTGGTGGCGCTACAAGAAAAGTCGAGATAGTCACCAAAGTCATTAAGATTGATCCTCTGAACAAATGGATAACTTTACCAGCTGGTGGTGCTAGAGATACAGCCAATAGGCTTCACCCTCTGAGAACCATGAATGTCTGCACCAAATTTCACGGCTGCCTATCCAGTTGTGGTTGAGTGGTGGGCCGACATATCGCCATCGCTAAATCCATGCTGTTAACTAAAAATCTCTAGAACTCTTCGTTACATGCACACGCCTCCAGCGTTTGCAGGGCATTAAAATCCTTATAATATAACCTGCCTGACTTCATCCTGGTCCCACTGCAGCCAGCAGCTCCATCTTTAGTCCCTGTTTGGACAACAACCAGAAGTGCCCTTGACACCAGTGTGCTGGAGTCTGGGCAACCGTGATGGATTATGCAGTGAAAACACTGTCTGAATGACATTTGTTTATTCGCCCTGAGCTGTTTTGTTCTGATCAGCTCATTTTTAAAGTCATTTATTATATATACTGCCCAACTCTGATTGCAGTCTAATCAATCAGAGCGTCCCCCGTGGCCTGATAAAGGTTAAAAAGAAGAGAAATATATGCCCATGCTCACGTGCCAGCCCAGCCCACGCCGGCATCCTCTGCACCTCATCGTCATCCTGCCTTGGCATGAGGCCCAGCCAGGTGGCAGTGTGCACATGTCGACTTCTGTCCTGCTTGTTCAGCCATCCATCATCCCTTCACGAAATACAAGACTCTCTCTGTGGCACTTCTTACAATGCAACACCCGGCCTCCTCCCAGTCTTTCCATTTTTGCCTCCTCCAGCTCCTCGGGGGTCTGGCTGTCACAGTGTGTTTCCTGTTACAACTCTCGTGGTTCCTTCCTCTGCAGTCAGCCCAAACCTGCCGTTATCTATCCGGCCGAAACATGGAGGCTGACACGAGCTGCTGTCTGCTCTGCAGCGGTCCCACTGACGTCGGAGTTGATCGCATTCGGTCTGGTTTGGACTCACTGGGTGGAAGCGAGGGAGGCGAGGGAGGTCTGGTAGAGATCGTTTCCATCACATGTCGTATGAACTGAGATGAAAGCACTGGCTCCCTGGGAGTTGTTCCCTGGTTTGTTAGTAGATGACTGATGTATCTGCAGTCATAGTTTTTTTTCTCTAGTAATCAAATGAACAAACCAAGGGAGAATAAAAACCAGTCTTTAGCATCATGACAGTCATTAATATCTGTATTAACTGTGCACAGCAGTAAGCATGACCTTGTTCTTCAGGATTAGAGAACAAGAGACCTCGGGAATCTCTCCAAGACAAAACAACAGTCAATGCAATAGTTTTTCTGATATTTCAATTTAAATGCACAGAAGAGCACAGAGTTGTTTCCACAGCAGGATTTTAACTGAATTCCACTCGTCTAAATGGTGTGAAATTTTCATGGGAAGGAAGCATGAAGGAGTCCAATCTATACCAAAGAATCATTTTAACAAACTAAACCTTTGAACGTAGTCTTAATGTAAGACCATGTGAGCTCTGCTGAACCTGACTCTCAGACCTGAAATTCAGTTGAGTTGCGAAGCGAAAGAAAACCGTCGGATCTATAAATTCCAGTTTCCTTTAATGATCTTCCGTTGTCATTCACATACACTAAAGTACAGGTTTATGGCATTTGGCAACGTGACACAACATCGATGCTCAGTGTTTGGATATTTTTTCTGTAGCTTCATATTTAACACACTGACATTAGAGCAACATTAATTAACTCTTGGCAAGAAAAGCAGATGAAGTTTTTATGTTTTTACACAGTGTTGTGCCTTTGACTTTTTATCTTCAAGAACTTAGGATCCAGACAGTTTCTAACACAGTTGCTCATAATTTAAACTGATGATCCGTGTCCATTTTAGCCAAGTCACCTCACAGCATGTGCAAAAAAATGAAGGGACATTTCTTTCCAGAATCCTCGATGCCCTTTTTCCTTCCTTCCATTTCGCCACCCTTTGCCGTGCTCAAGAAGACTTCAGCAGGGCGGGTGTTTGTCGTGCATCTTTGGCTGCTGATCTACAAGCGCACACTGAGCACGACAGCAGTAAAACACGATTCGATCGATGCTTACAGGACAGGTTGACTGCCTGACTTGCTTACATATGGATTACATGGGTACAATTTTGTGCTGCATAAGCTTCCAAATTAAATGTTGGTTTTAAGCAGCTTGCGCACGTAGCAGCCGAAAAAGCGCTAGAAAGGAGCATGTGAGAGGAAGCTCACACAGAAAGGCAGTGTAAGAAGAAGAAGAAGAAGGAGAAGGAGAAGCGACAGATGAGAGAGGAGGACAGAGGGAACAGGCGGAGGAGAGGAAAAGATTACTACCATAGTGCATCAAGCTTAGCTTCACATCCTTAATGGTAACCATGGAAATAATTATAGAGCAGACAGACAGGCTGTGTTAGAGAGACTGAGCTACAGAGAAAGAGGGAGGCAGAGGAGAAGACAACGGGAGAGGAGGAGAGAAAGAAAACCACGGGGGGTAAAGTAGCTGAAATGTTTGTTGGAATCCCTGAACCCCGTCTCTGCAGCCTCGGATGGTTGGCAACGATCTGAGGATGGCAGGAAGGTAAACCCACGTAAAGTCAGTTCAACCACCTTCTCACAGCGGCTGCGGGATGGAGTTTATCATCTTTTGAGCCCGATATAAATCTCGTCTTTGATGTGAAACGAGGCAGCGATAGAGGCACCTGAATGGAGATATCCACCACCTGCACAGAGGTCATATTATTCCTGATCCACCTTTACATCTCAGCGGCGGTAAAGGGACTCTACTCAACGGCACGGTGTCGTAACACAAATGACTAAAAGGAGAAAAAAAAAAAAAAAAAAAGTTGCTTCAAACCCACAGTTGTCATGGAAACAGATCTAAGATACCCTTTACCCCTGCGGAAGTGCTGATTGCTTATCATCGCTGAAAGCCCAATCAATGGTGACGTCCTTAAAGACTGAAATTAAAAAGTGCTTGATGTCTCTTGCATCATTTAAACAAAGTCACCCACAACCGAGATGCAGAATTAAGGTTGATTTACATAATTGGGTGTATTGACTGGCTGAGTTATTATATGGATTCCTGAGCAGTATTTAGTTTCTTCACGTCAGCTGGTGGGGGGGAATTAGCAGGGGTCACGCCAGGCTTGTGGGTGTGTGTGTGTGTGCACGGGCAGGTGGTGCCCACTGGGCTTTGTGGACGTACATTGTGGGAGTAATAACACGCTTGCACTGAAGTTCACGCTGAGCTGCCTGTCAGCGGAGGGTTAAAGGGAAACGGGGCGAGAGGGGAAAGAATGAGGATGGAGGATGAAAAGTGAAGGGTTTAAAATCACTCCAGGTCCCAGTGGGGTTCCGAGCAGCCCCACCCCTTCTAAACATCTCTCTCTCTCTCTCCACTACTGGAAACAGAGAGAGAGAGAGAGAGAGAGAGGCTGAAGCATCAGTGTGCTGCTGCTGCTCCCTCCCTAAACTGTGCTGCTGTCCACCTGTGCAGGATTATCTGCGTCCAGGCAGCAGACAGGAGACTCTACAACATCCATCCATTGCCAGGCGGATTACTTGAGGATGATTTGGTGGGAAGGAAGAGGAGGCACTAAGTTGCCATTATGGTTTTTTCTGTGCAGCCTGTCAGCCGCTGGCACACGTTCAGCTTTTAGGCATTGCAGTTTTTAGACTTTTATTCTGTGGCTTGTTTCTTGGCCACTCTCTCTCTCTCTCTCTCTCTCTCTCTCTCTTTTTCTTCCCTCTGTGCTTTTTGGTGCTCGTCCACATTTTATCCGTCTGCATTTTTGGAAATGAAAGCTTCCGTTTCCAGTCCGCCTGCCTGCTCGCCGGCTGCCCCGCTGCTGGAGGGGTCCGATCAGGAGGAGAAGGCGCAGTAGCGGAGCGGAGCGCACCGACAGGAGGAGGAGGAGGAGGAGGAGGGGGGGCCGAGGAAGGGGTGGGGGGAGGCGCACCGATGGCGCAGCGCACCGCTCCTTGACGCACGCTCACATGCACGCTCACATGCACCACGTGCGTGCACGTCCAGCTTCTGGTTGCATTCACACAGCAGTTTCCTCCTGAATCCAAGGCAGGAGCCTCCATCCACCCATCCATCTATCTCTGACATGCACCAGGCGGACACCCACTGAGGAAGCATTCCCGTCTAAAAGATGAGAGAAATTGGCCTCAGCGGATCTTCCGTCGGTCACCGGAATTGCGAGTGCAGGGTCGGGGCGGAGGGCACCGGGGAGAGAGGACGGGGAGAGGCCGGGGAGGAGGAGCTCTCAGCCGGACTGCCCGCCGCGGAACAGCCGCTGCTGCCGGTGCTCGAGAAGCAGGCTGCTGCTGCCGGGGGGAGGCGGGGGGAGGATGAACAGTGCCTCAGTGTGAGATTATAACACTCAGCCGGCTCTGGGAGTGTTTGTTTTTCCTCTCGTTTTTACCTCTCACTAATTAGTCTGAAGATGAACAGTGGCCTACTTAATAACTGTCAGCCTGTACTCTGATCAACGAGGCACTTTGAGGTCACCTTACAGGTAAATTCAGCACTTTGGAGAAGTAGATCCTGCACTTGAGAATCTACCTGTGCAGCTCCTTTTGGAAGGACGCCCTCCCACCTGCAGGCCACTTGCACCACTTTAACTACTTTGTGTCATGGTCACCTTTTTTCCTTGATAGCTTCAGGTGTTTGTAGTTGATTAAGTCAGATTTACCCAAGAGACAAATCCTAATAATAATCCTCCTGTAATCTTTATATAGGGACTTCTAGTGTGTGTGTGGTGCTCAGTAGTCAGTTTATGGTCACCATATTGCACTTGATGGTATTTTTTATGTCTTAGATATTACTAGGCTATACTATTTCTTTAGGATATTATATATAAATATAGTTTTCTGTGATATTTGTATAGCATTGTACTTTAACTATAGTTCCTTTTTCTATTATTCCTTAAGATATATCCAGATACCTTGAAGGAGCCCTGTTTCCAGGTGCCTTGGCAGTGGAGGCCGGCGATTTATCATTTATTCATATACCTATTTGTCTATGAAATATTTAAAGGTCACGGTTTGATTTGAGGCCAACGTTCATCCATTTGCAACATGGAAGTGTTTTGCTGTATTGAGCTTTTGTAATGGAATCGATTTCGCTTGGCTTTGCTTCAGTCAGAGTCCTCTTGGTTTTTTTGTTTTTTTTTTGTCATAGGCTAATTTGAGAGCCGCCTATCTGAGCAATACTTCTCTGTCTGGAACTTGAACACGGCCTTATAAACCCTCCAGAGGACGGTCACCTGCTAATCAGACAGTCAGACAAACGCACGTGTGTCATGACACTTGTTGGCAGGTGCCGTTTGCAGATACACCAACACGCTCAGTTATTTATAGATGTTAATATCACTGTGTGCTTTCGGAGTATCGATTCAGAGCAAGTGTCGATGCTCGGTGGAATGTAACACAAACTACGGAGCTGCTGCGGCTTCAAACAGACGCCGAGACTCGGTGGAATACAGGCTGAAGTCAGTGAATGCATCTCCAGTCTTAGCTGGCGTCAGCTAACTGTGGGGGTCACATAGACTGGAAAGCCAGAGACACTGTCTCTAGAAGTCTGGACACAAAGCACAACAAGCCCCACCTGATCTAGGTAGGACATGTTTGTCTTCTTATTTGACTTTTGCTCCCCTGAAATCCTTTCATATGTGAATCCAACTCATGTTTCATCTACATGTTTTATTCCAAAAAGAAACCCGGTCGGAAAATTGTGCAGATTGTACAAGATTGAAAACACATTATGCTCATAACAGTGAGTGTGCTTTTCAGTCCATATCATGTTTTGTGAGTGGGCGTAACATTTTTTACCAATGCCCAGCATCTAATTTCGGAGATACATCATTTGACTTGCTTTTAAATGCCACATAAAAAGCTTTGTCTAAGTGCATGCATGCTGTAAATATCCTGCTCATCTTCACCCCATTTGCACCCATCTGTTGTACAATGACATCACTTTTCTCTGTGGATTCGTCGTCAAGCTCAAGAGCACAAATAGTCCACCACTTCCCATCGGCTGTTTCCTCACATGCAATGTAATATTCATGCAACAACTCTGCATGAAACTGTATTTTTGTCGCTCCTTTGATGCTGGACAGTTCAGTCAGTTCAGTTTTTTTTTTAAGCTTTAAAACAATCTTCCCCAAAGCTACAAGCTTGATAAAAGACTTGCACAGTAAAAAAAAAATGTACCATGACAAGCAACAGCCCAGTAAATCAGATCAGACTGTACTCTCTTCTCTTTGCTCTAAAAATCAAAAAAATTCCCAACGTGAAACAGAAGCTCGATCCAAAATTAGACCTTTCAGCTCTTTGCGTTGAAGCTGCAGTCGGTGCGTTTGCAGAGGAGCAGAAAGACGCTCTCGCTCTCCCCTCCCTTCACTTCCCACAGTGGCGAAAACAATCGGCAGGCAGTTGATTGACAGCTCAGAATGAAGCTCTCCCAGTTTACCTTGCACGCCCAAGACACAACATTAACGTTGACAGCAAATAGCAGAGAAATGCCACTATCAATATTACCAAGATTCTGACATTATTTTTACTCATTCCTCTTAACCTGGCATGAGAATTACTTTTGCCTCATTCAAACAAAATGTCAACTTGTGAAAATCTACCCACGACAGCTTTGGCATCATAAAAATGCTCCGAAGAAAGGCAGAAAAAACAAGTTGTTTTCCTCTAGCGGCTCGTGGATTTCTGAAATTCACAAACCATTTTTCCAGGCAAAATCGGCTTTGAGAACACAAAGCGTTGTCCAGAATTTTGGTTTTCTGCCAACTTGGCTCCTACTGTTCATGTCGAGCAAAGAAACTTGTGATCAGCAGTCAAACTGTATCATGATCCGGCTGCTGCTTCTTTCTCGCTGTGTGTGTAATTTGTTTTTTTCAGTTACAGTAGCTGATATTTGAAAGCTGCGTCATTTCACTGTACATTTGAGTTTTACTGTGTTTTGTACTTTCAGCTGTTGTGTAACATCCACAGCAGAGATGATTTGACTTATTTATGTAACAATGAGTTGCTTTCTATTTTAGACCAGTCGCATATGTTGTTTTTTTTCCCCAGTCAGGGTTTGCATTGCGTTTTGTATATTTATATGTAGTTTAAATGATGACTGGATCAACAGAAAGTTAATGATCAGCAAGACTTGATTGGGGGGGGAGACAGATTTTAATTAGGAATGGTGCATTGAAACAGCTGAGGCAGAGCTATCCTAAATTTTAGTTTAGTTGTATCAAGAGTCGAATGACGTCACTTCTAGGCTTGTTTCTGTTCCATTAGCTTCTGTAACTCAATGCGATCTCTCATTAAAGCTCAGCAGCACAGTATATAGATCATTATAACTTAGTTTTGTCCATATCCTCGTGTCATTTTTCAACTTTTTAGCTGTAATCGTTCTGTAAAGAGCTGCCACTAAAAATGGAAATATTAGATTAACTACGCTGTTATAGTCATTGGCCAGACATACAGAATGAGAAAGGCTCTGTTCCAAGGCTGGATTTTTAGTTATTAGCACATGATTTGAATGAGGTTGTTTCTGAACCTCTAAGTTCTAGTTTCACTTTGGCTCTTAATGAGTCATAAACAAAAATGGATCCTACGTTTCCTCTAATAGTGATAGTGTCTTTCATTAGACGCCGCCCACCTCGCCTGATGAACACCCACACCTCTGTGACTGTACACCTCCAGGTTATAACAGGCTCTCTTGAAAATTTGAAGCCGAAATTGAGATGATTTTTCTCGACTTTGGAAAGATCTTCCACAGCAGACATTATATAGCTGAGTACTACTGCTCATGAACTTTGGTGGAGTGCACAGGTCATTTATGGAGCAGATTTTGTGGTTTATTTGATTTTACATTAAATATATTTTGGTATTTTAGAGTTGGGCGAAACAAGCAATCTGAAGATGACATTTTGGCCTCCTTGCAGCTGCACTTATACATATCACCATCAAATCTGTTCACGTTAAGTATGATGGAAATGGATCCTGACACAGTAAACTTCTGCAAATCACATATATCATTCATGGAAACATACTGTGGCTGTTTGCACGCTGTCCATTTGTAATTTGTCCCGAAAGCAGAATGGACTTGGGGAGAGAGAGGTCAAGGTTTGCAGATTTGCCGCTGCTGTACGACAGATTGAAACCTTTTGTAAATCAGCCCGGCGTTCCTCAGCATCCACACACATTTTAGCTCTTTGAGATCGGCTCGAACAGCCACTGCAGAGGGTCACCAGTTCAGGGAGTGACCGAGACTCGTCCGGATAAATGTTCCTGAAAACCTGAAATATGCAGCGGCGAGTCGCTGCTGTCGGGAACGAGACCCCGAACCCCTCGCGGCGCGAGCGCCTCGCTTCACCTGCTGGGCTCTTGATGACAACACTTATACATTAAATTATGTAATGAGACTCCCTGATGTAGCCGCTGCGTTGTAGCTCACTTTAAACGCAGGAGAGGCCGCCTCACATTCACAGTTCATGGATCAAAAGCAAACAGGGAGCTAACCAGCGTTCTATCATAACAAAGGCAAACATACAAAAAGCCCTGAGCGTTTCAGCGCTATTAAGACACCCACTCCCTCTCCAGCCTCCATCTCTGGCTCTTGTGCTCCCTCCCTCTCTCCATCAGCTCCCCCTTCCTCAGTGTTACTCCCCCCTGCTCCCTCCCTCTCCTCTCACCGCTCCCCCAGATGTATTTCTCTCATTTTTTCCTCTCTCTCTTTTCTGTCGTCCTGTCTCCATACAGTCTTGCTCTTGCGCTGTCCATCCTACTCCTACACGAACACTTACCCACCGCCCCCCGCGCACACACACACACACACACACACACACACACTGTGCTCCTTTTCTGTTTTTTTAACCAACCTCTTACTCATGTGTGTCTACATCCCTCCCTCCCACTCTTTTAACTCTGTCTCTCTCTCAGTTCTCTCAGAGGGTCTAAGCTGGAAGCGTTTGCCACCCACACATTCCCTCTTCAGCTTTCAGCTTGACATCAGATTTACATTCACAATGAGCAAGCGCAGCGTTTCACATGTCGCCTAGCACATGGCTACACACACGAACATGTGAACGCACAAACCGCTTGTTTGCACACGTGAGCACATGTGTCTGTACTGTATGTACTGTACGTGAGATCCAAGGTTTTCTTTGTGCACTTGTTGATCTAATGCTGGAATTATTGGCCAGTAAAGCAGATAGTAGACCGACAGAAAAGCAATTGACAACAAATTTGATGATCAGTTACTTATTCATCAAGGAAAATTTAAGAACATATTACGTAGACTTATTTGTGAGGATTTGCTGCTTTTGTCTGTTTTGCATGAATGCAAATGAACTATTTTTGTTTTTCGGACTGTTGGTTGGACAAAACAAGCAATTTTAAGGACGAACATCGGACTGAACACAATCACAGACGTTGTGGTTTTAGAACCAGTTGTGTTTTGTAACTGTTTCTTGATGAGTTTATCCATCCACACATCTCTGCCGTCTCGGTGATGAAACTCCAGGTAGTCACTGCGTTATTTGCCAAGAAATTGTTCCAGCAAGTATCTCGCTGCAAAACCGCAAATTAACCTTTTTAACATTTCTATTTGCACAGATTAAAGAAACAAGACATACAACGTGCTAATTAGTGAGATTTACAGATGCTGGTCGGTGCATTTTGAGAGTGGTATGGATCTTTTCATCTAAACTAAAGAAAGCAAATTAATGCATTTCCAAAATGTCAAACCAGTCTTTGAACGCATGATCTGTATCTCGATCTCTGTGAGCACCTGAAAGCAGCATTTCACAACCAAGATGATAAGAAGTGTGCTTTGTTACACCTTTAACCACACCGAGCGGTGATGTCACAGTGTCCTGGAGTACACCTGTGCATCATCACAAGGCGTGAAATCGAATCTCTTGAGGTCAGCAGCAAAAGTTTCAGGGGGTGTTAAGTTACTTTTAAAAATCCGCCCAACGAGTTGAAAGGTCACCTATCTGCACCTCTTCTCCTATCTCATACAAGCCCAACAAAACGTTACTGACCACGCCCCTTCCCTGGATCTTGAACGCTCCATGTTTATTGACTGGTCCACTAGCTTCACCTTCCTAATTTGCATATTGAGATCCACAATGTGTCCAGAATCAAGATGACACAAGCCCCCAATAAGACCAGGTGTAAATGCAAAAGCCAAATTGTCTGACAGTTGTAGTGTTGCACCACTGTAATTTCTATAAAATGAGACACATGACGTTAATATCAGGTGGAAGTTGAGCCTCACTCATGATGACAGTGATCTGACCAGCGTGGTTCATTATGAAAGATTTGGCATGACACTCCTTTTTTTTTTTTTCTTTTTCATCATGGATTAAGTTCTTAATTGACACACACCTGGCCATCCTTCCTAGTAATATTTCAACGCAGCGATAGTAAGAATGAGCAACTTGAACAGTGTTATTTCAGCACAGGATGATTTATTAAGCAGCTAAATTAAAGAGACAAGCACGTCGAGCTGCCGCGTGACCCCAGCCAGACTGAAATCACAACCTCCCCTGACACGACGACGCCTCAGCCGGGGCTCCAGTTTTCAGATCTGCTTTTCAAGCCTTTACATCATCTCTAAACAATAGTTACATAATTGCATTTTAAAACAGGAAGAGCATCAAAACAAACGTCTTCGCACTTCTCGTTAGCACATCGTGTCAGTCATCAGCAGTGATCCCGCAACTAATGAAGCTTTTAAATGATTTACTGTGATCTATCAAGTCTTTGCGGCTGCCATGTGAGTGTGTGTGTGTGTGTGTGTGTGTGAGTGAGTGAGTGTGTGTGTGGTCCATACAGTACAATAGGCCAATGCATGCATAAATACCTGAGCACCTTCTCTTGTCAGAGCTTTGTTGTATCGTAGGTCTGAAACTAAAATGTAAGGTACTTCAGGAAAAAAAAAAAAAAACGTTGCCATGGAAACAAAACACAGAGCCTGGGTTGGGATCAAAACGAGAGTGAGTGAGAAATAGATTGAAATGGATGTAGCCAGACTTTTTTGTTCCAGGCCGATGCTTTTGTTAACACTTTAATAAAAAGGAATGCTTAATGACCGTCAAAGTGAGAATTCGGGGTTTTTTAAAAAGAAAAGACAATGACCCAACCTCTTCTTTCCGTTTTAATTTGTCTCTCAGTGCCTCTAACTCCACCCATCTCACATCCCTCCATAAAGACTGTGGATCAGATGATTTATACACTGATTCTGAATGAGCCTTTGCACACGCTGCCGCCCACATTTCTCCACTCCGTGCATGTTAAGTGTAAAAAGGAGCAGGTACGGTGTATTATGTTTGAGAAGTGAAATTTGGTCTGTATTCAAGTTGAAGAGTGCCATTTTCCAAAATGGGAAAATCTGCTCTGGGCGCCCGCTCTTACCAAATAATAGATAATGCAGCATGCGGAGTAAATCCATGCGCGTGTTAAAAATATAGGAGCTTTCCAAACCCGTGTAACTGCTTTATTCTGGGTTCAAAAATCTTGTCCAAAGGCTTTTTGCAAGTCGCTGTGTCGACTGCTTCCACCTATCTTCTGAAGGCGAGAACAGACAAGGTGCTTTAAAATGAACAGGATGTAATTTAATGGCCGGGTCACAGACACTTTGTTGAATATGTTGGGTGTAATGATGCTGTCGGAATTGAAGCCGCTTTCCTTCAGATGTATCTTGTAGTTGAAGTGGAGGAAATGTCAGCAGGTGTAACTGCGAGAGATATTTCGACATGATGAAAGGGTGACGGTCACAGCACATGTAAACAGCTGCATAGCGTGACATTGGCATGAATACTTGGCCTTGTAGGTGTAGCTGAAAAAAACAGGAGCTTGAATGGAAGCGGGTGTACTTGAATGGTTAAAGGTAACATTTTTATGGTAGAAATAAGCAATGAATTGAAGATCCAAGATTAGTTGAATATTTCTTTTATGTTTATAGTGTAACTGTGTGTGTTGATTCCAGCTGCAGGTGGATTCAACTTGATATGGCAATAAAACGGTTGTTTGAGAGCATCGTGTTTCTTTAAAGTTCTGTCTTATGAAGCTCAGTCTTTTCCTAATTAGACGTTTCAGCAGAGTGTTTGTTAAAGCAAACAATATTGGATGACATTAGATGATGAAGAAAAAAAAATTTTCATTTCAGTTCTGCTTGTTGCGTAACAAACTATTATTTTGACAAAACAATTTTTTATCAAAGGAGAATTTGTATGAACTGCATCTACAGATAAATAGATATATTTATGTCAGCGACCACAGATGAGAAATCTGCTTTTGGCTAATTCTGGCACATTTACAGCAAAATTTAACCATGTGCACTTTTACTAGTAGATACATAAATTCATTAATCAGTATACTACTACAGATTGCATGTAGTTAGCTCATTGATGATTGACCAGCACAGTTGCAGACGGAGTCACTGCTGCTGTATGTTGATGTATGTTTTCATTGCATGTTTGCACCAGCTCTGTTAGTGCAGGAAGCTTAGATGAAGGAGGATTTCAGCTTGTGCTTGTTGGTCACCACTGGAGCATCTTGCTCTCCCAGTAAAGCCTTGTGTTGCAGACCTTGTCTTTATATTATAATCATGATGTATATAGTGTATACTGTAAGTCAGCACTAATCTGCCCTCTGTGGCCAATCCTACAAATTACAGGAGGAAGGATTAGTCTGACCCACTCAGATCTGTGTCCCATGTGTGAGTAAATACAGAAGAATCAGGATAAAAGCAGACAGTGTGTTCTCACTGGTAAAGTCTAGAAATATGATGTTTTGGGGGTCAAACTGCTTTTAAATCCCAACACCACTTTGGAGTCTCGTTGGAGATTAAGGAAGGAAATGCTTACATTGCGCAGGGGATTCTTGCTCAGCAATTTCTGAATGAGGTATAATGTGAACACAAAGTGCAGTAAGTGGCTCGGTGTAAACATAATGCTTAGTAAGAGTTTATCACTTGAACAGGAATCTTCAGAGAGTTTTGTTTTGCTGTTCACAGATCACTTGATAATTTAACTTGACTTTATGTCTCATTCATATTATTTTATTTAACTTTCTCTCTTACAAAAATGCTGTGGTTAGTAGGACTATACCAGAATAAAGAATCAATATTTTGACGTGTGCTTGTGGCCTTTCTTTGTTAAATATATTATGCACGGCCGCCCAGTAACACCGCAGTCCAGCACACGTGAGACAGTCAGAGAAATAGAGGTGTGTGTGTCCTGGTCACAGTTCAGTTTTAACGGTCAGATTTTTTATTGCATGTCGCTCCAGACAAGCTGTCAGCCAAATGGACGGCAGTAGAAGAAGAAGAGCGAGCACCTGGTTTTAAACCTGCAGCGCAGGTCCTTTGTCTCCCCCTTCAGGCTGCGAGAGTATCACACAAACACTGTTGTGCATATGATGCTATAGACTCCATCACCCCGTTGGTTGTTGCCACCTTCAGCGCCGACAAATCTTACATTGCTGGTTGACGTAAAATACCCCCGCGGGAATGTCGGGTTTAATCAGAACTGTGTGAACTCGTAGACGTTCATTTATATGTAAAAGTCACACACTTCAGCTTTAAAGTATTTTAGCTGATTTTGCTAGTCTTCATTGGCGTCACGATTTCCTCCATTTTCATCACCATTAGTTTTATATTTAGGTCATTTTGAGACACGTTTTAAGCCGATGTCTCGATAGATGATTTGAATCATCGGCATTCAGGGGGCCGTCCATGAAGTTTCAAACATAAAAAAGTAGGTATTTTCACAGTACACGCTTTCTGTAGTTTGGGGAGAAAACAACAGCTGCAGCTACCTAAAGCAGACAAAGGTTTGGTTGATTTCCAGCAGAAACCTCGACTGCCGCCCTAATGAAACCCTCCATTGGAGGATGTAATAAAACACATGTTCTCTCTGAATCTTATGACTCCAGAATGGCATCAAAAGGACCAAGTGTTTTTTCTTTTCAGCCTAAGGGTTTAGGATCATACACCAACTCACAGATTGCTTGTTTTTCGGATCTCACTGTCTGTAGCTAAACCCACAGAAACGCCCCAAACTTAAGTTGTTGGGTTTTTTTTTACCATAAGACTGATGCCAGTTGAGTCTTAAATCACCATTCTCTCCTTGGCACAATCTGCTCCTCCAGGAGAAACTAATTAGTTTGAGGGACATTATATTCTGAAGTGAATCTTGATATCACTGTTCTGAGGCCTTTTAATTGAGATGGCTACAGTTATGATGCATACATAATGATGGCGTAACCTCGAGCCGTACGGGGCATCACCCATGATAGCTGATGTTAATTAACACTTCTTGCAGAGTAACAAATACCTAAGAAACTGTGAGCGCCGCTGCGAGGGAGTGATGGCAGCCACGCGAGCTGAATGAACAATGTTTGAAGAAAGCCAACGTTCATGAGCTCATTCAGCGTCTCTGAACAGAAGAATTCCTGGAACAGTTTAGTCAACCAGTAACTTAAAACGCTTGATATTACAGGAACAAAAACATCATTTACTTTAATTACGTGTCACTCTTGTAATTTTCCTGCATGTTTAAAATTTGTACAAATGAAAAAGTTTGCCATTATGTAACCCCTGTTCAAAATGCAGTTTTAACTAAATTTGATTTGCATTTCATATAATTTCAATCTACTGTCAAAAGTGCTCATGACACCTTTTAATGTTGAGCCCCCCCCTCATCCTGTGATAACCTTTTCATGTAAGATCCTTGCTCTCTCAGATTTGATTTCAAGGACTCTTCCATCCAGCCTGCACAGTTTGATTTGGTTGTTTTGAAGCTGCGGACTTGGGCAAAGAGACGCTGGCGTGGTTTCATGTCTCGGCTGAGCGACGAACACCTTTCGTGGTCTTTTTCCCTTCCTTTGCATGGGTTGAACAACATGTTAGGATTGCAGACAGAGAGACGGGAAGGTGAAAAGATTGCCTTTTGGACAGGTAAATGAAAGAGAACGAGAGGACAGAGGCGATGAGGATAAAAGAGGAATACAGATAAAGGTAATATGGAGAAAATGGAGGGTTCTAGATGCCACACGTATCTGGAGGGGAGGGAAGGAGAGGCCGGCGTGAAAACAAGAAGAGGGCGCAAGGAGGAGAAAGAAAATGAGAGAGAGAGAGGACAGATATCAGGGGCTGAAGAGAGGCAGAGGGATAAATGCACTATTTGAATTATGTAAAATAGCTGCGTGGGAGAGAAGAGGTGTGTGTCTGTGTGTGCGTCTGAGTATGAGTGTGACTGTGTGACAGAAGAGGCTGAGAGAGAGGGAGAGAGCAAAGGAAAGAGACGGCATGATCAACATGAAGAGTCAGGGCGAGATCGGCCGCAACGCCGGAACAACACACAGGAAATAAGCACAAACGAACAAATTTCTGTTTTTCATGAGGTTATCACGCCGTAGATTTTCCTTTGATGGGGCCACGCAGTGAAAACAACAAGGGAAGGAAGACATGAAAGGAAAACAGAATGAGCAGAGACGTAAAGGCTTTGGTATCATAGGTGGACACCAAGGATTTATTAGACAAGAGAGTGTTTCGTCTTCATCTGAAAATGTGCAACGGGTTTTTGACTTCTCAGGACTTTACATATTCATGTTGGCAAGAATTGTGTTCACACTCCTTTTCTAGTCATCTTGATTGTATGGTTGTAGGCAGTGATTTGTTTTTAACAGGCGGAGCAGCCCACAGGTTTATCACCAGGATTATCATATAGGCCTTGGCTCATTCTTCATATCATGATATTATAATTTTGATTGAACAGACACGTTATTATTGCCGTTCTTTTACTGGATGTGGACAATGAAATAATGCTAATTTTTCAAAACAACAGTTTCAAGGTTATAAAACTTCACCTCAAATTACAACCCTGATTCCAAACAGCATTTCACAACTTTCCCAGTCTTTTGTTGCCATTTTCTTTATTTTCCCATAATGGTTAATTGCAGTGAATTTATATCATCATGCAATGTCAAATCTTAGACATGGGAAGTGAAACTCAAAACTAGAATCCAAAAGTTTTCTTTGCTCTTGTGCAACAGATTCAAGTCATCGGCCACAACTAGGGTCACTTAATAAAAGTGCTCATCGACATTACATAAGGGCCATCTCTGCGAGTCCTTTCTGGAGCCTCGCTGTACCAGCAACAGAACAAGATGCTGCTGTTCCTTGTCAAAAGTTAGTCGAGGGAAATCCTTTATCCACTTGGCAAGTCGCCCTTATTTTCATTTGGCACGGCTTTATTTGTTTCTTCCTCACGGGCTCGCTTGGTGTTTTGGTTGATAACTTGGAAAGAGCTTCATTTTCTCATGCCTTTCACTCGCCCATAGATATATCCAGTAGATAAAGCTTGTGAGATGTCTCTGGCGCCACCACGTAGTTCTGACTCGTTGAAATAATAAATTTGTGCTGGATGTTCTAATGAAAGAAACACTGCAACCAAACAGTTACTTTACAATTTGCATTGTTTTACTGTTACAAACATGTTGGATTTGATATTTCACAATAACTTATCCTTATTTATAAGCTTACATGGTAAACATGCAGTCAGGAACATGATTTTTAAGCGCACGATAACCTACAACGACCAAGTATAGAACAGCGATGTGATATCAATTCACCTCACACGCAAGCGTTGCGAAGCTGTATCACACTGGTGCCGTAATTTCATTCATCGCACAGACCGTGTTTGCGACACATATGTCACGCTGTTCAACCCTGAATTATGTAACTGCAGCAGCTGAATGCTTTACGGTCAGCGCAGGTTAATACCTTCAGTCACATCGCTACCTGCTTAACTCGCAGGTTGCACCAAACACCTACAGTGAAAAATCTGTAGTCATGTCTCCAATTCATGTTTGGTGCAACATTAAGCTACTGATATTTCTTTCACAAACCTCAGACAGAGAAAGAGTCCGGCTGTAAACAACCTCTCTGCTCCTTCACTCTCTCTGCCACTCGGGGATGGAGAGAGGGGATGGCAGGTTAACAGGGCGGTTGTCATCCTCCCTCAGATCACCTACCGGCTGTAGGATGGCGATGTCAGTCTGTCTCTGATATCTTAACAATGTTGGATGAGTTGCCGTGAAATTTCGTGCAGACATTCATGGCCCCTAGAGGATGAATCCCAATGACATTGGTGTTCCTCTTTGTCTTCATCTAGCTTCACAAGTGTGGCTCAATTTTGCAATTTCATATCGTACAAGCCGGCCAGAGATGTATTTTGTGGCCAAACCATTTATTGATTTATGGACACAGAGTGAGCTTTGACCATTTGTGGCTGTCTGAAAAGTCACTTTCATCATAAAGTGCATGTACAGGAATTTGCCTTGAGGATGCTGGTGCAGACACAGACGGAGTGTACAGGCATTTTATTGAGTTTTTCAACATTTAGTAGAAGGGCAACATGGACGGGGAAGATGTACGGGACAAAAACAGGCGATACCTACGGTGTCTGTATACATTCAGCAGTCAGTCTGGTTTGGATGTAATCTGTAGGTAAACAGACCGGGTCAGCCAGGCCTCCTGTGTTTCCTGTGTTCTCTAACTGTGCGTTTACACTCTCTCCGTCATCCATCAAGCGCAGAGCAGGAGTTTATTCCCTAACTGACCAATTCAGTGCATTAGGCGCCGACTCGCTGACGGAAGTCAATAAGTGCTTTGTTTGTTTAATGCTCGCCCCTCTCTATCCATGCATCTCCCGATCCCTCCCCTCTCCCCTCCCCTCAACATGCAGACTGTTAACATTCACCTCTTCTGACGCCCAGACAGAAAATCTATCCCTCCAGTAGTCTCTCGCCCACTTCGTCAACCTCCTCCCCTCCACGGATGAAGGTGTGTTTGAGTTGCTGTGTGTGTAGCGGCAGCGCTGGTGGACGGGTGTGACCCTGCGGGGTTTTATTTCTGGCTCGCTCACCTTCGACCTCTATCTAGCTCTCATATTCTTTCTTGCCCTCTTTCATTCCTTCAGGCAGATTGTCAATAACAGCTCTCCTGAAGCTGTTTATTTCCACAATGGCCTCGTCTTTCTCTCTCCACGTCCTCTCGCTCTACCTGTGTCTCTGCACCGCGGTTTCCTGTCCCGTCCTTATTTTACCTCTGATGTTTCTCTTCCGATGATGTGTATTAGTGTCTTACCTGTCGACCTCTTCTCTCTCTCTGTCCGTTAGATCATCGCGCCCGGCGGAAGAGTATAGCCACCGGGAAGCAGCCCAGCATGGAGGTCCCTCCCACTGCCCCCCTTCAACCCTTCCGACAATCCGTGAGTAACCCCCCCTGTCCCCGGCCTCGCTCGCTGCCTCCGACCCTCTCGCTGTCCCTCCACCCTCCTCCCGCCCTGGGCCCGCCGCACACCTGTGGCCGCCGGGCCAGCGGCACCCCGCCTCACCCCTTCCCCCTCTCCCTGGCTGTCTCCCCCTCCCTCGCCTTGTGCCAGCAGCAGCAGCAGCCGCAGCAGCAGCAAAAGGGCTCCAAGAAAGGGCCCGGCACGCCCCCCCTGCCCCGCTCGCTGCCCCTCTCCCCCTCCCTGTCCTTCACCCTGCCCCACTCGCCTGCCGCCTCCTCCTCCTCCCCCCCCTACTTGTACTGGGGCGGAGACTGGAGGGCCGCGGGTTCGAGTCCAGTGGCGGGAGGAACGTTAATTGCACCACTGCCCCCTTTTGAGGTATGTGACACAAACATGGCTGAAGCAGAGACACTGGCTACGTTCACATGTGTGTTTGAATGTTCAGATAACTGGGTCTGGGTGAGAAAAGCATTTAGCATCCAAACATGGAAACATCTCACTCATTTCAGTTGTGGTTTCTGAAGTCTGTGTTAGCTCATATTCACAGAATTATGAGAACATCTTAAAGGGTCGTACCAGTGTGTTTGCAAGACTATTTTCCAATGCATGCTATAAAAGATTTTTTATACCTTTCCAGGCAGCCATTCGTTTTCATTCATTTCCCAATGGTATGAAATTCAATTAGCAGCCTCTTACATACTTTAAGTTGTGTAATCTGCATGAATGTTTGTCAAAGTTACTTCACCCGTTTGTTAATGCAGTTTAAGTGCAGGTTGATTTAAAAATGCTGCACTGCCTTCTGTTAATTCAGTTGCTTACAGAATTAAAACCTCATCATGAATGACGTAAAATAACAGACCTTCATGAATATGTACAAAACAAAAAACTCTCCAATTCAATCAAATGAAACAAACAAGACAAACTGGAGTGGAATGAGGAAACATGCAATCAAACAGGAAAAGGCCATAGAGAATAAATTAAGTAAAAGGCCAAAATGAATAATGTTGCCTTTTATATCTTATTATTATGCTCAAAACACACTTTTTCAGTGAATAATTATTTATGTCATGACGATTTATTTAGTTTGAATCTTGTTGTGTTTTTATATTGTGTTCTCTTTTTATTGTAAAGCATTATTATTATTATCATGTAAGAGATAAACAAAAAGTAAATACATGTTTCACCGTGATGAAATACACAACTTAAAGTTTCACAGTGGTAAAAGAGTTTCATTTCATTCAGAGATGAAAGGAAACCTATGGATGAGCAGGAAAGGTGTGTTGAAGTTTGTGTAACAGCGGCCTGGTTTACAAATGGTGATGTAAAGCGACTTGTAGTAAGAGGATTAAAACACGTGAAACAGCTGCTACGATTCTTTAACGTCAACAAAAGAAAAGCAATATTTTAAAAAATGTGCCGTTACTGTGACTCCTGGGATCATCGTGTCTGTTCTTCATACCAGAGACGACTTGAGTCAAAGAGGGAGAGAGGGAGCTGGCAGCGAAACACGTTCTGTCTGTGGACAGAAATAATCTGTTTATTGTTTTATTCATGGCAACAGAAACTCAATCACAAGGTATCAAACGTGCACATAAAAGGGCTTAAGGATTGTTCTCTTATTAAGTTTGTGCCCAGCGGTGTATGTTGCCCGTCTCCTTTCCATTATTTCTGCTGCTGTTTGCACACTGTCGCTGTGGCTGGAAATAGCAGGACTTGTTTTCCTCTCTTCACAGGAAACTATTTGCTGCCCGTTCGCTGTCGCAGTATGAAAAGCAGCTTCCGCGGACTTGAAAATTACAAAAGCCAGATAATCCATTAGAGTGAATGTGAGGCTTCAGTGTTTTCATATCAATATTTCAGCTTGTCTGATTGGATGAGAAAGCCTGAAGGGCGGGAGGAGGGTCACCGTTTCAAACAGCTTCGTGATTATCCTACATTTTGTTCTGTAAAAATCACCTGACACACACAACAAGAAATACTGGCTAAGAAATAATCCCTCAAAAGCTTAATGCCAGAACACACCGAAAAATGTCCAAATATTAACCAGTAACCAAATTCTTATCAGTGCACGTTCAGCAGACCAAAGCTGCAGGCAGTCATGTTACAGTCTGCCAACTGCCTGTTAGAGTCTTTTGATCCCTGATTTTCGTCTTTAAGGCAGCGCCTCCTCCCAGGCAGCCTGCTGTAGGTAGCCTTGTAAAACAGCACCGAGCGTGGGCAGAAGAGCTGTCTTAAGGACACAACTCAGGGAACAAATGTCTCTTCTTTGGCTGCCGTTTCCTCAGAACTGCAATATAAAAAAAAAAACACACCGTCACATTAAAAATGTCACAGTAAAAGTAAAATTAGGATCTTATCTGCAAAATGTACTTAAGTCATCAAGTAGCCGTACTCATAGGGAAGGAAGGGAAATATAATTCAAACATTGCAAATATAATTTTTATCAGTCAGTCTGTTGATTATTTCCTCCACTAATAAATTAAATGTGAGGTGAGTTATTCTAATCCAATATACTTTTTGTCGAACGTCCTTGTAAATGGGAAACAAACAAAATGGCTTCAATCAAGTCACAAAATACTATTCCAGCCAATCAGCAACAGGTGGCGCTCATTTTAGTGCAGGGGACGTGTTAAATATAAGGCGTTAACATCGTTGAGGTGCAGACCTCAGAGTTGAAAGGCATGAAGACGGCGTGGAGGTTGCTTCTGTTTGATAGGTGTTTGTTTGGCTTCTGAGTTCAAATATCAATCTTTCTTGAGAATTACTCACTCCAATTTTTATTCTGTCTAAAGTCGTTAAAAGGCCAGAAAAAAGTGAAATGATCCTGTTTATGTTTCCACGGCCAACAGTGACTCTGATCTTCAGATGTTCAGTTTTGTCCGAACAAAATTACAAAACCCAAAGATATTCAGTTCACTATCAATTATTAAAAGTTAAAGTATTAAATCCTTGTGTTTAAGAAGCTGAACCAACAAATGTTTCACATTTTTGCTTGTGGCTAAAGCAATTATTCAATTATCAGAATAGCTGCAGATTAATTTACTGTTAATTGATTAAATTCATTAATTAGTCAACCAGCCGCTGCAGCTTTACTCTATTATATTTTTCTTACTGATGTGTAATTATGTATTAATGTGTAAGTAGCACTTTACTGTTGTTCTTTACAAAGTTATAATATAGTCTAGTTATATAATACAGTAATATATAATGTAGTTTATCTGTAACTAAAGCTGTCAAAAAAATGTAGTTGAGAAAGAATTACAAAATGTAGTGGGAAGCATGAATACTCAAGTAAAGTATCCGAGTACAACTTGTGTTGATCTCCCAAAATTTAGTTTATTTAATTAGTTCATTTGCATCATTGTTGGACAATTAGTGCTTTATCTTATCACATACAGTTGCATAATGTTGACAGCAGCAAACAGGCTCAAACAGTAATGACCTTTAACCTGAAATGAAGGCGAGCAGTAGAAGAGGAAACACAGAAGATGAAGCTGATGTTCCCTCCTTCTCACTATTACCTCACTTTGTGGTTTGTTATGATCCAGACTCTTCTCTCTCTCTCTCTCTGCATTGAATACTTTAACTTTTTGAGACTTAAGTGTCAGACGGAGCAGCTAATCAAATCACATTTAGTCACGCAGGCTATTAACTGGGAACCAGCAGATGGAGCCAAGTCTTTAGTCATATCCTCAAGACAGGCTTCAAAGCCATTTGACTCACGCCAGATGACGAGGTGTCACTTCCCTCCAGTCATCCTCCCGCTGAATAATGCTGTCATGCTATAGGTATATAAAGGATGTTACTGTGTTAGTGTCGAGATGCACCTGAAAGCTGAATGGGTGAAGCTTCTTTAGGGGACATCAGTATGTAAGAGAGAAAGAAAAATGCTATTTCATGCATGTTTTGAGCTTGAAAGTTACCTTCACAGCCAAAGTTTCAAGGTTCAGAGTTTGAGCTTTGAATGTGACTTATATGGTTTTTAATGTCATTGTTTAGATTTTAATATCAGTGGAATGGCTCAATGACAAGTGGAACAAGTAAAGAAAATGAAATTATCCTACATTTTTGCAACTTTCTCACTTGCTGTCAAAGAATTAAAATGTTATGAAAATGCATGTTTCTCATACATCTAACACAAACGTCTTGTTTCACTTGGCCCCACCTTGAATGAATCAGTGCACAGGACATTGTAGTAAGATCTGGTCGGGGTTAAATTGTGGTTCAGCTCTGTCCAATCAGGTTCGTTTTTGGCACCATGGCAGCCCTGATGTTAGTAGACAAATGTGTCCCACGTCGAATAATACCGACATAGAAGTTTAAGTTTATGACATGTTGGATTCAGCATGAACAATATTCATCCAAACACGACAAAGTTAGAATGTTTACCATCATTTCTTGATGAGACTGATAAGTATAATATCACATATGAGACAGTGTCAAAATAGATATCTTATTCTTTTATTAAAGATTTTGAGAAATGTGTTGCATTTTCAAACATGTCCTTAATAAAAATCAATAAATATCAAAACAGTAGCATTGAAAACTGTTCAATATGCAGTTGTGACACAGCTTTGACATGACATCTCACAGTTGCTGGTCATCAATATTAACACAACACACAACACGTCTGGCTCAGCAGGCAACAGTCAGATAAAATAGTGACTATCAGAGCAGGAGATGGAAAGATTCGACACGTTAAACAGAGCTCGGAGAATTTCTGACATGTCTCAGCCCTCAGCGCCGTCTGACAGGACTGAACCTGAGCTGACCAGCAGAACGAAAGTCAGGCTCAACGCTGCTTCATGGACAAGATTCTGTTTCATTTATTTTAATTTTGAAGAAAATGGAAAAAGAAACTCATTTAATATATTATTGTATTTAACTGTATCAATTGTTTTAAGTTATCTGTAAATCTGCAGAGCACCTTTTCCTCTGAGTGAGTGAGAATTATTTAAGTTAATATCAATATAATATTAAAATATTAAATCAAAAAAAAATATTAAAACCAATAATCATCTCTGTACTTATGCATATTATATTGGAGATTGTGAGTCTCAGGGTTACAAAAGAATTCCTTTAAAGGTTTGACATGGTCTGAAAATAGTTTAAGGACCACTGTTCTACATTACTTGATTTAATTGCTTTATCCGTCATCTGATTGGGACTTTAGTACTGTGCGGTTGATTCTACTTATTTAAGCCAACAAATCCTCCCAGGCCTGATTGCTCCATGTACAGTATGTGCGTGAGTGACTGGAAGTCCTCATTAATCAAGCGCCCCCCACTGAGCTCTGATAAGTCGGCACTTGACTCCTCTCGAACACTGCAAGTGTGGGTACTGGGACCGGCCCCCAAGTCGTAGTCTGCCTTATCAATGACTAATTTCCTGTTCCAGTATCTCAGATTGTGTGATTTGATCATGTAAGGAAGCTCATGTAGGACAAACTGCACCCCTGTGTGAGACTTGGCTGCTGAGCTTGTTGTTGGACTGTGTGGCTCACCACTGCCCACCACAGGATCTGTGACAACACTGCAGTCCTCTGTGGCAAGTGGACATGTGTGGGTGTATGATTTCTTGTTGATAATAAATTTACCTTGTGCTCTCCCCCGCCATGCATCACGTGTCTCATTTGTGTGTCTCCATCTGATTTATGTGTCTCTGAAATACACAAACCACACTCACTCCATGGGATCATCTGTCTGTCAATCTCCTTCAACCACACCTGACTCGACCCATCTTTTCCAAACTCACCTCGACCACTTCTCCACCGTGCACGTCCTCCCTCTCCTCCTCCGTTTGCCCCCGTTGTTGCTCTCCTCCTCCACCCGCTCCAGAGTTTCCTCAGTAGAAGGTTGAAGGGCTCGATCAAGAGGGCTAAGAGTCAGCCCAAACTGGACCGAACCAGCAGTTTCCGCCACATGATCCTCCCCCGCTTCCGCAGTGCCGACCAAGACAGGTCAGTGAGTGTGTGAGAGCGATTTCAAGCATCCGTGTGTGTGTGTGTTAATCTGCTGTGTCTGGCTCTCTTCATCCACACTGAGTAGTTGTGTTAATGTATGAAATCTGTGTGTGTAAATGTGTTGGCATCTTTTCCATCTACTTACAATCTAAAGCATCTTTCAGAGGTGGAAGAAGTACCAATAAAACAATGTATACTCCCAAATAGAACCTCTATATCATCAATCAATAATATCAATTAAATGTGTTGAAATGATTTGCAAACCATCACAACTGTTTTATCAACATTTTACACATCGTCCCAACTAAATGTACTTAAAGTATATCAAAAGTAAAAGTACTCTTTCAGCAGAACAATGTCCCCTGTGACTTGATAAATTATTAGAAGTGACATTAATTTATTGTTAACACTCACATATCAAGCAGCATTTTACTGTTGTACCTGGTTGAGAAGGAGCTACTTTATGTACAGTTTAGTTCAGAGGTTCCCAACCTGGGGGTCGGGGCCCCTCCTAAGGGTCACAAGATAAATCTGAGAGCTCATGAGATGATTAATGTGAGAGGAAAGAAAGATAAAACACACTTTTTCTCCACAATCTTTCTTGGTCTAATAACTGAATTTGCTTTAAAAAATATTGGATAATTTGACCACTTTATGCCTGAAACTGTCATTTAAATGAACCCGTGTGAGAAGTTTAGAGGTGAAATGTCTCTTTAATGAAACATTAAACAACTGAAGATATCTGAAACATGACAAGAGGCCCCATCTCTGCTTTTATTGTGAGAGGCCACAAGTCAAAAAAGTTGGGAACCACTGGCTTTTATCTTTAACAATGTCGTGAATTATGTAAGCAAAATGTTAAAATCACAATCTGCAAAGCAAATGGTAACTGTCAAATGAATGTGGAGGAGTATAAAGCACAGTAGTTTTTCTTTGACACGTAGAAAAGAAGTAGAAAGTAACATAAATAAGCAACAAGCAAAGTACCTCAAAATCATGTCTCTCTCTCTCTTTGCTTTCTGTCTCTATCTGTTTTAACCTCTCTCCATCTATCATTGTTCTAAATTGCTTATTTTACAACGCACCACAGTGTCACTTACAATTAAAACACTCAGCACCGTCGCTGTCTCTCTGCCGGGACAGTGAAAAAAACTTGCCTCCTCTCTCCGTGGCAGCCAGCAGACAGCCATATGGCGGCTGTACAGACCATAATGAGTCAGTGGGAGATTTGCTTAATTATACCTCCTCTGCGTCGCATACGTAGTTGTAGCAGCATTCTTTCAGGCAAAGATGTACACGATTAATTTTAGAGGAGAAAATTTCCTCCGAGTGTTGGTTTGGCAGAAGTTTGTACCGGAAAGTTTTAATTTTAAGAAGAAGAAGAAAATAAATGAAAGAATGCATCATATGAAAATTGAAGAATTCAGTTGTCAAGTAACGTTTTCTAGCCGTTGAACAATTAGGACGAGCTACATTGGAAGCCTTTCTAGTTTTTATGAACTTCTTTCATTGAGTTTTAGTCTGTTTTGCACAAAAACATCTCTTTCCCTCCACCTTGATGAATGGTAGAGATGTTATAAGAGGAATAAATGGATTTGACATAAGTTTGTCTAGTTAGTAAACAGTGCTTCTTTAGAAAAGGAGATGTCCTCTGTGTTTTGTCTCGGGCTACAATCGATTCATCAAGAGAGAAGCTGGGAATAGAGAATGTTTGACTTTGTGCTTGGAAAATGAGTGATTAATAGATTGTCAAAATAGTTGCAGATTAATCCATTAAGTCAAGTTAAATTGCTCTAAGCTTTAATTTTGTCCCTTCAGTAAGTTCTCACTGGACGGCCAAGGCAAACTCAAACTTGTGTGAGCAAGGTCATCCTGATAATCTGAGCGCAGGGCAAAAGTGCACTCAGGAGAGCGTAAAACCTTTTCTGAGCCAGGTGTCTGCTGAGGTGCGTTTCCACATGATTTATTCATTTGGGAAGGTTGTGGATGTCTATTATCGCCGGCTGGTCAGAGGAGACACAGAACGGACAGAAAAAGTCAAGAACCTTGCGAAGTCGAGGTTGTTTTCCGAGCTCCTGGATGTTTTCTGTCAGGGATGTTGGCGAACATCTGCAGCTTTGTTCATTATTATTCTGTTTTTTTTTTTTTTATCCTTATTTGTCCGTGGAGAGTTTTGCTGAGAACACATTCCTCACTCACTTTTTTCCTTTTACAGCGCGGACTGAGATTCATGGAGCCATAAATGTGCCTCCGAGCTCCCAAACAGCCTCTAAAACTTGCAATGATATATATTTTTGCATGTTTTTTCAATAATTAGTTTTAATTGATTGTTCATGCAAATGCTAATAGGTCCCAGAGTTTCCTTCCTTTATAATACTGTAGGTCACCCTGACGTATAGCTCTATAGCGCCTACATGACTATACTGGATATCTTAGCCTGAAGCAGAGTTTTGTCCAATTCAGAGCATTTTCTGTCCCTATCAATTAATCTATCCAGTGCTTTTTCAATTAATTCATTAATTGTTTTGCCTATAAAATGTCACAAAAAGGGCTGTAATCAAACCTAAAGATGTTGAATTTGCAGTCATATAAAGCAGAAAAAGGCAGCAAATAATCACATTGAGCAGATGCAGTTTTGCTGGATTAAAAACACATCGAGTTACATCGCACAGGAGCTGCAACTAATTCATCTGCTCATAATTATTAGAGTTATTTTTGTGGTTTAATCTATGAAGAATAAGTGAAAAATCACTAGTTCTGAAAGCTCGTCTCCGATTGTCTTGTTTGCCCGACTAACATCCTAAAAATCAAAGATATTCAATTTAAAATGAATCACAACAGAAGGAAACAGAAGCGGCAAATGTTTGACCTTTTTGCTTGATTAAACGGCTTCAGAATTGCAGTGGATTTAATTTTCTGTCGAAGGTCTACTTGACTAATCGTTCCCGCTCTTCTTACTGTAGCTGATTAGTTAAACTTGTGTTGGTTTTCAGACTCATCTGCTTTAGTTCACGGCAGCGATGCACAAACCCCCAGATTTTTGCTGATTGAATCCTTTTTTTTTAGTCGTTTTTTTCTCAGATGTGTGGTTCTTCAGTCGTGACGTGTTAAATGCAAGGTGTGTGTGTGTGTGTGTGTGTGTGTGTGTGTGTGTGTCTTTTCATGTTTGACTCTTCCTGCATTTGAACTCCCCACTGAGACCTCGCATAGTAGACCTTCTTTTACCTCCGGCGCTCTCTCTCTCCTTCTCAATCCCTCTATCCCGCCCGACCCTCACACATCCTCCTTCCCTCTAATCCGTGCTCTCACTTTCTTCCTCCAAAGGATCCACTGTTTACATAATCAGCGTGATTTCCTCCGAGAGGTCTTCTCTCTCGATCCCCTCCACCCCTCACCCCTTCCCCTCCGAGCCTCTCCTTCCTCTCACATCTCATGACCTCCCCCACTTTCTTTCTCTCCTCTGTATTCCCCTCAGTCTGACTCATTCCTTTGGGTCTATTTTTATCTCTCTCTCTCTCTCTCTCTCTCTCTCTCTCTCTCTCTCTATGTTTCTCTCCCCCAGCCCCTTACATGTAATCATTGCTCTGTTGATGAACGTTATGATTGAACCCAGACAACATCGGTGCAGGAGAGAAGCTGAGAGTCGGACGCATCACTGAGGATCTACACTATCTTTTCCATCTTTTCTTTTTCCTCATTTCATCCCCCCTTTTTCTTCTCTGAGGGTCTTCGTCACCACTCAGCGTCCCTCCTCGCTCTCTGGTCAGACTCACTGTGTCATCATGCCTCTGTCTTAGTGGCTGTCTGCTGAGCTAGTCCGTGATTTTACATGCAAACATCTGTGTGTGGGAGTCAGTGTGTAGGTGAGCATGATGGACGGGCTTCGGCGGAAACCCTGTTCACTCGTTAGTGTGAGCTCTTCGCATATGTGTGTCAGGATTAATGATATTATTAAGAATCATCTTAAAATATTGTGTGTGGAGTTTGAAATGTTTTTGCCTGGAGGGAAAAGACAGGATGAATCTGTACCGACAGCTAAAAAATAATACTAAAAAAAAATTGTAATGCTTTGTGAAAGAATATCCTTTTGATTGTGTGTAATAGCTGGCATGATACAAACAAGTCAAACAAGGCTATAATGAGCATTTATGCGAGTGCTGACTCATGAATATGAGTCAGTTTTTGCCATCCATTCACTCTTCTGGAGTTTTTTTAAAATTCAGCTAATGAACCTTGTGGCATTAGAAGTTTGCTCAGTCTGTGCACTTTACAGCTGCCTTTTAAATGATTCCAAAAAAAGTGTAGCATCTACTCTTTCTCTCTCTTCTCTGCTTAGTGATGGACCTGATAATAATGGCTTTGGCTAAATGATGAAAAGTCAGAAATAGTATAAAGTCAGTGTATCTTAGCAGGACCAACTGAAATGTAAAATATGTGTCAGGATTTGACTAAGATGAAACAGAAATATGTGGTTTTGATAGAAATAGAAATGTTTCCTGGTTATTCCTGCAGGTGGTTTTCACAATGTTGTGTTTGGAATATTTTGTGCAATTTGCTAATATGCTATTTGCTGTATTCTACTATTCTACTAAACACACCTTTCTTGTGTTGCTTGCTAATTTTTTTGTCACTAGATATTCATAACATAAATACTGGGTCCCTTTATTCAACATGTGCAGGACTTATACAGCTGTTAGTACTGAAAGATAAATATGAAAAGACACTGCACTGTATATTGCAATTTGCACCCATTAACAAGACAAGACAGAAATTTCCTTTAGTTTAATGTACACAGACCTGAAGCTGAACGTCACCTTCAATAAGCCTCCCCCTCTCCACATCTAACCACGACTGTCACTCCTCCCAGGACCCGTTTGATGCAGAGCTTCAAAGAGTCCCACTCCCATGAGTCCTTGCTGTCTCCCAGCAGCGCCGCCGAGGCGCTGGACCTCACCCTGGACGAGGACGCCATCATCAAGCCCGTCCACTCGAGCATCCTGGGACAAGAGTACTGCTTTGAGGTGAGGACCGAGCTGCACGGTGCGAACACAACACCGACACACTCACACACCCAGAGTGCAGAGCAGCAAATAGCACCGAAATGTTCCAGCCTGACAAAGTGACAGTGATGTGAGAGAGACTGATGTGAATTGAAAATATCTTTTTTTTTTTTTTTTTTTTTTTTTTTTTACATGTGAGAAAATGAAAGGAACAAGGACACAGAAATGAGTCCCTACATAATTTGCTGCAGGAGTCTGTCAGCTTTTTCCATCACCTTTCCATTAGTGGAACATGACAGAGGTTGAGAGTGAATACAAGACATTGTTTTGGCGCCTTAGTTGCAGTCTCCATAGTTACTAATGGCTGTGGTTGTTGAATTTACCATTGGCTATAACCTCAGGTGACTACGGCATCGGGAACCAAGTGCTTTGCGTGTCGCTCAGCTGCAGAGAGAGACAAATGGATCGAGAACCTGCAGAGAGCTGTCAAGCCCAACAAGGTGAGGGGAGAGAAAGGGATGCGGTAGAGGAAGAAAAAAAAAGGATGATCCCTCTGTCTGTGTGTCTCTCTCTCTCCTCCCCGTCTCCCGTTGTTGTCTGTTTTCAATAAGACCGCACCGCTTCATTTCTCTGTGTGAACTCCATCCTCGTGTCTGTGTGTGTCTGTGCTGAACAATTGAGCCGCTTCTCCAGGCAAATATTAAAGCTGCACGAGGTGATGCTGCCGGGTGGAGGATCCAAACTGCTGCTTTCAAATACTTTGATATCCACAAATCAGGTAATGTGATGTCAGTAAATTACGCACAGCAGGATCATGTTTACCGACCCAGCGTGTCTGTGATACCTGATGCTAGAGGATACTGAGGGGACAGGAGACAAAATATCCAGGTCCTGTCTCACTGTGAGCCTCATGCAAGAACCCCTTGTGCGAACTGATTCGTTCTCAGGGGCCACATATAGGTCATTTACGAGGCTTCTTTTCTTGTACTTAAAATTTGCTCTCAGGTACAAACCAAAAATTCACAAGTTGTCCAGACTTGTTGTATAAGTCATATACAAATAGTCTGCCTCTCTTCACAAGGGAAAAACCACTCATTCACACCTGGAGTCATAAGGAGTTTAAGTATGATACAGAAATGAACTACAATGAAATATATATCTCAGTCTCCAAAAGACAAAAACAAACTTAATGCAAAATTAATGTTCTCGTCACTCAGTCCCTCCTTATTTCTTGTTTCTGAAGGCTGTTCCGTACAACCCCGATTCTCACAATGAGATCATTGATTTATACTAGGACAAAGACAATATATTTAATGATTGACCTCATCAGCTTCAGTGATTGTTGTAAATATCTGCTTATTCTGAATTTGATGGCAGCAACACGTTTCAAACAAGTTTTGACAGGAGCAACAAAAGACTGTGAAAGTTGTGGACTGATTGAAAACACCTGTTTGGATCATTCCACAGGTAAACAGGTTCATTGGCAACAGGTGATAGTATCATGATTGGGTATGAAAGGTTCATCCTGGAAAGACTTAGTCGTTCACAAGCGAGGACGGAGAGAGGTTCAACACTTTGTCTACCTACATGGACTCAGGGACACTTTGTAAAACTGTTGTCAGTAAACACATTTTTAAATGATTTCATTCTGTTTTTACTACATTTTACAACTATTGTCTCGTGAATCTGATTTAAAGCACTCGTACAAACAAGCTTCACAAAAAGAAGCGTAGTTTAGGATGAGATTATGAAAATGTTCTTGCATGAGGGTCAATGTCACTGTGTCCGTATCTGACACCAGTTAAAGTTAATGCAGATGGGATCCTCTTCTTTTGTGCAGCTCTATTTTAGCAGATATGATGGTGTATTTCCACATGAAAATCTTTCCTAGTGCAGCTTTAAGGTGCTGTGATTTTATTTCCATCCTCACAGCTTTAAAAAAAAAAAAAAACAAATCTCAGCCCTTCATATCGACTCAGAGTAAAACCAGTGTCCTAATTTTAACCCAGATTTCATAGTTCTGTAAAATTGTACCGTATCTCCCCTCTCTGTTATTACAAAAAAGTGAACAGGCATGTGAGACACGCCGCTTTGAAGGCAACCAGGGACTTAGAGTTATTAAGCCAGACTGAGATGAAACATCACTCGAGTTGAATGGCTCGTCCAGATGCTCAGGCCGCGGGGGTCCTGGCTGAGTCATGGAGCTCCAAGGACTCCGCACGGGGGCTCTCTCCAAAACCGTCCCCCTCCCACCCCTGAACAACATGCACCGTGCATCTCAGACCAGATGCATCGACCGAGATAAGACCGACTGCAGAGACGAGGATTATCATCATGCTTCTTAACTTTCTGGAGCCTTTTAATTCCGTCTTTGAGCTTTGATTGTTTGTTTTTCAAAAGGAGAGCAGCCACTTCACCCTGCTTTTATGTTTTATTTTTTTTTGGTAGTAAAATATAACAGAAAGTAGTGAAGATATGAAGACGGAGAGCTCATGCTGGTGCTGATGCACTGTGTGTGTGCACGAGCAAACTGAGCCACCAGATGCCCAACACATTCAAACTCAGAGCTTTGGAATTAATTATGCCTTGTGTTTTCGGCTGCTTATCAAAGAGCATACAAATGGAGAACTTAAGGACTGTGGATCTAGCTGATGCTCACGTATTGAGCCGTCTAAATTAGGACTTAAATAGTCTGAAGCAAAACAGGGGGCTAACAACAATGGCATTTTGAGCCCAATTGAAATGACTCAGCCCCCGTTTGTCAAAACGTCCCGCCGCAATCAACACGGAGCTCTCTCCTCCCATGGGGGATGGCAAATATAGCTTGGGCTCTGTGATCATGATTAGGAAGTGTAGCTGTCTGCAGAAACATCACCACCATTGTTTGTCCCAGCACACGTGCATTGTGTCATTTGTGTCTTTCTCGTTTAAGTGGATTACTTTTTCCATCCAGTAGGACCGCTGTGCTCCTCTTATCCTTCACGTCTCCTGTTGTCTTTCCTGTGTCATGCTGTCGTCTGTCTCCGTATTCAAGTCCAGAGTTGAGAGCAATTTATCAAGCACAGCCTACAATCCACAGCCGCCAAGTCACCAGCCATTTCTTTCCTGTCATTTCTTCTGTTCTCCTGCAGGCTGACCTGCTGTCGCCCTGTATTCACACACACTGTCTCTGCTTCCACATCTCTGAACTTGTTTCTTTGCTGTTTGTCATGTTTTTCCTGCATTGTATCATCTTCTCTCGTAAAGCTTTTCATTGACCCTAATATTTGACGGGCTTTACCTTATTTGACCCGGCTTCGTCTCCACGCAGGACAACAGCCGGAGGGTGGACAATGTGCTCAAACTGTGGATCATCGAGGCCCGCGAGCTTCCAGCCAAGAAGCGCTACTACTGCGAACTTTGTCTGGACGACATGCTGTACGCACGCACCACCAGCAAGCCCCGCACCGACACCGTTTTCTGGGGCGAGCACTTTGAGTTCAACAACCTGCCAGCTGTCCGCAACCTACGCCTTCATCTATACAAGGAGACAGACAAGAAGAGACGCAAGGTAACACTGAGAGAAACCTGGAGGTCTGACGGTTGGGTTGTTACAACAGAATGAAAACAGAATCACTGTAGTAATATTTGGTTTTAATTTTATGCGAATAAAATCCCGAAATATAGATAAAAGTGAATTCTGAAATGTCTCTAATTGATCATTTTATAATAAAATGAATCAAATGACGATGTGAAATCAATGAGACAGTGTCAAAGGAGTTGCTCAAAATGAACATAGTGCAGCATTTAGCAGCAATAGAGCCAGACATCTTCCTCAGGAGTTGGTGGAGACCAAAAACAGAGCTAAAAGAGAGTGAATATTGAACTTGGATTCATCAGATACGACTCCAAATGAATGTTCTTCATATTATTGAATTAATTTCAATATTCCCGAAAGTGAGTATTAAAGTTATAAGTTAGTAGAATGTCTTTATTAACCCTGGCACACATTTGACATTTAACAACAGAATGAATAATTTGCCTTATTAGAGCATCAGTTCAACAAAAGCATATAGATGAGAAAATAATAGACTGTGAGGAGATAAGATTATGCAAAATTCCTGCATTTTCATTCAGTGGCTCTATAATTAATTGGTCTATAGCAAAATGGGGTTTTATTTGTCGTGGCACTGCTTTGGTTTTTTTCGCTGCATGAACTTTAGAACAAAACATCCATAGTTTTGGTCGGAGGGACATGGGAGTGTCTTCCAGCTGCAGCAAGTCAAGTTTAAACACAGAGCTCAAAAGATAGAAAAGCCAGAAAAAAATTCAGAATTGATGAAGTCGTCGTTGAGTCATTGCCATGGATCAACAACCCTGTCAGCCCCCTGCAGACACACAGCATTATGGCCATTTTGTGCCCCTTTAGGTTTTGTCACTTTTTACTAAACGAATAAATAGTGTGTCCCAAATAACTATAATTTCTTTTCTCAATTTAGTATAAGAGTAGCACCACCATAAAACACCACTGATTTCTAGCTTCAAACGACACTCCAGGGATCCAGTGTTAGTGTTTCTACTCATTATTTATTCAATGCTAAAGCTTCAAATGAACTTTTTTTTGACATTTCAGATTATTTTTATAAAATCCACACAGATGTCACGAGAGACGGTTTTTCTTTGACAAGTACTTATCTCGACTTCTTCTTCTCAAAGGAAAAGAGCACGTACTTAGGACTCGTAAGCATCCCCATCTCAAGCATCACCGGACGTCAGTTTGTGGAGCAGTGGTACCCGGTCATCCAGCCCAGCGTCCTCACCAAGGGAGCTGGCGTCGGAGGGGGGAAGATCATCAACGCATCCCTACGCCTCAAATCCCGCTTCCAGACCATGAACATCCTGCCCATGGAGCTGTACAAGGAGTTTGCAGAGTACGTCACCAATAACTACCGCACCATGTGTGCCGTGCTGGAGCCCGTGCTGAGCGTCAAGAGCAAAGAGGAAGTGGCCTGTGCACTGGTGCATATACTGCAGAGCACGGGGAAAGCTAAGGTAGGGACGCCTCGATGTGGCTAAAACAACAAGAATCAATTTGTATAATAAAGAGCAATAATTCAGTTCTCCTTCTCTGCAGGACTTCCTGTCGGACATGGCGATGTGCGAGGTAGACAGATTCATCGACCGAGAACACCTTATCTTCAGAGAGAACACTCTGGCCACCAAAGCCATAGAAGAGTACCTCAAACTGATCGGACATAAGTACCTCAAGGATGCTATAGGTGAGCCACAGCAGTGGGACGATGTTTGAGTTTGTCACTGTTTAAATTAACTGTGCAGTATACACACACACCAGTATGTAATTAATTAATACATTCAGTACATGAACTTCTGGAAGTTTTAATTACAGGAAAAATCCTCCTTCAGATACTCTCACCCACTTCCTCTCTCTACCTCATTGTTTTTGCTTGAAGAGATCATTTTGGTGGAATTTTATTATTTTCCAACATACCCAAAGTCAAATGTGTCTTTTAGATCTGTGTATGGAGTTTGAATATACCTGCATCGATATACAGTATTCCTCGATGTCTATGGGATCAAGAAGCAACTTTTCTCAAAACTAGTGAAATACAACCTCCCTATCAGATTGTACATTTTGTTCCTTAGTGTAGCTTCATTAATGAATGTTATACAATCTTAAATTACATTGTAGTTTGGAACTACTATAGTCAACTTTAAACACTAAACAGAAAATGGAGGCAATATAATGTCATTTTGTAGTATAAATGAAATCATGAAAAACTAAATAAATAAATAATAATTCACGACACATTCTGTTCATACAAATCAAATTATATATATTATTAAAATATATTAAAACATCTGAACAAATAAATTAAAAAGGGGCAAACAAATATGTATAATATAATAGATACAATGATGAATTATATGAATGAAAAAATTAGTTTAAATTAAAATACACTATTAGTAAAAGTCAATAAAATCAAGGACACAAACTACTTTAAAGCTTCATGGCAGATATTTAAGGGCAGCTTGGTCCTTGTTCCTTTTGGTCCACAGGAAGAGAAGACTGCATCTAAATACGTCTTTGTCTTAACTGATGGTACATTTAATTCTACACTGTTCGATAGCCTCTGTCGTCGTTAGGAGGGAGAGACAGTCGGCGAAATATGGAGGTGCCAAACCATTAAGAGCTTTGCAAACAATAATGCAATTTTGAAATCAATTCTGAAAGAGACAGGAAGTCAATGCAGAGATGCTCTCTCCCACCTGTGTTTGTTAAATCTCTGGCAGCTGCATTTTGAAAAGCTGAAGCGTGTTCCCTGATTGTTTTTGGAAATCCAGTTAGAAGAGCATTGCAATAAAACAGGATCAATTTCTTTGCATGATATGGTTTGACTTTCACAGCATTTCTCTTCTGTTTTTCTCCTCATTTAATAGGTAGCAGTTCTTATATATCCAGTCTTTAATGTGTAAAGTGTTCCTGTATTTCTGAGAATTACTTTCTAGACACGAAGCTGATATATTGATATAATCTAAACATGTTTTTCTATTTAAAAGTCAGTGTCTTGGCCTGTAAATAAAGCTAAATGCAGTTGCTCAAGGTTTTGCCTTCTAGCTACAGTACTTAGTTTATTGGCTAATTAACTTGCCACCCAGGTTTCTTAGCTTTGACTTGGTTTTGAGGTCATGACTCTTCACCCAAAATGCATTTGGTCTCTTTAATTTGCTGCTGATGGAACTTTCTCTTACTTTCCCATGATGGATTTCTTTTTGTACTTCTGGTTTCTGTGTTAACAACAGTGAACGGATCTTGGTGATTTGTGAGTTTCTACCATTTTGCTTCTGAAATGTCATTTGTAGGGGAGTTCATAAGGGCCTTGTATGAGTCAGAGGAAAATTGTGAAGTGGACCCCATGAGAACACCACCCTCTGTGCTCCCAGACCACCAAGCCAATCTCCGAATGTGCTGTGAACTGGCACTTTGCAAGATCGTTAACTCCCATTGGTGAGTAGTTCGCAAACTCCTGAAATTCAGCGACTTTAAAGATATATGAGACTTCGGATTCTTTTTTAGGGAATTGAAGAAACTCAGATTCTCCACAGTTGTGTTTCCTGATCCTGTCGTGTGTCCTCTTCACAGTGTTTTCCCTCGAGAGCTAAAGGAAGTTTTTGCCTCCTGGAGAGTGCGCTGTGCTGAGAGAGGTCGGGAAGACATCGCCGACCGCCTAATCAGCGGTTCCCTCTTCCTGCGCTTCCTGTGTCCTGCCATAATGTCCCCATCGCTCTTCAATCTCACCCAGGAGTATCCTGACGAGCAGACGTCACGCACGCTCACCCTCATCGCGAAAGTGGTGCAAAACCTGGCTAACTTCTCCAAGTCAGTTTGATTTCATTTTATTTACAACCTTTACACTTTGCATCCAGCCACTAACCGGCACACTGCTGTATGCTAGACAGGATGCAACAGCAAGCTTTCAGTCAAAACTCATAATCAGATATAAAAGCATATAAGAGATCAGTTTAGTGTTACTATGTGAAATGAAAAGGACAGCTGGCCATCAATTACATAAGATACTCAAATTTTTTAAAATATCTCTAGTATTCCTTCCCTGAATTTCCCAAAATGCTTCCAATAATAATATGTGGGGGTCATCTTGGAATGCAATAAGAAAATTTGCTTAGTTTAATCACATTCAAAACTATATTTAGATCATAATGAGATACAAAAAGGCTTTCAATAACAAACAAAACAAGCTTGACTGAGCTCAATGGACACAACCGTAAATCACAGTGTCATCTGCATACAGGCATTAAACATTTGGAACATTTGTACCCAGGTATATTGACAAAAATGGTGAATATTGGTGGGCTAAGGGCCGACCCTTGGGTTATACCTCCGGACACATTCATTACTTTTTAACCAGTTTAGTCCTTTAATTTTGAACCTATGAAAATTAGCATGTTTGTTCACAATTTGAACTATAACAACATATTCACACTAGTTTCCATTATAATTCTTTTTGCTGGTGGCATTTTTTCCTTTATTGGACACGAACAGAATCAGACAGGAACTTTGGGAGAGCAGGGGGTGTGACATGAAAAAATCTCAAACTTCAATTTAAGACTTGTCGTATATGGTGACTCCAGTTGACATTTAATTTCACCAGCATGTGTTGCTCACTTGCTTGTTCCTTGTTTGTTTTTTTCTTTCTGACCCTCCACCTGCTTATCTCCTCGCCCTTCTTCCTTCCTTCCCCACCTTCAGGTTTGGCAATAAAGAGGAGTACATGTGTTTCATGAACGAGTTTTTAGAGATGGAGTGGGGCTCCATGCAGCAGTTCCTGTACGAGATCTCCAACCTGGACAGTGTCAGCAACGCAGGCGGCTTTGAGGGATACATTGACCTTGGCAGGGAGCTGTCCATACTGCACAGTCTCCTCTGGGAGGTCATGGCTCAGCTCAGCAAGGTAAAACCACACATGACACATCGCATATGCCATTTTAAACTACAATCTTACACTGTTGTTCTTTCCAAAATAAGACATGCTACTTGTACACATTTTCTAGACAATACAAAAAACACTAGAGTCCAGTACAAAACCACTACTAATTATGACTTAAATTCAATGTCAATGTCATATCAGGCTTGAATTTCAACAATTTGGTCTCCAAAATATGTCACTCTTTCCTCACCTCAAACATTTTTGTTTAATGAGGCTGTAAGTCATTAATCAGACTTGAGCTGTCATTAACTTCATATGTGGCATTTTAATTAAATCTTTACTTTCAATAACTCAGAAATAAATCTCCTTTACCCGCAGGATGCCATCATCAAACTGGGTCCTTTGCCTCGCCTCCTGAATGACATCAGTATGGCCTTGCGTAACCCCCACCTCCAGAGGCAGCCCAGCCATCAGACAGACAGGGTGCAGGAGAGGCAGACAGACAGGCTGCTGTCACGGCCCAGCTTCAACAGGGGAATCTCATCCGAGTTCCAAAACCTCATGATGAGGGATCTTAATAGGTAGGTGGTATCATAACAACTTTACTAAACAGATTACTGTCTAATCTATTAATCAGCAAATTATCACAGCTCTGATTACTTCTTAGTCTCCATCTTCAGCTACTGTTGGCCTTACGCACTGCTGTTCTCCAGCTCTATAGATATCACTCGCTTGCCTTCCCCTACCTCCACCGGAGGGGTCATGCCATCCCGCTCCCAGATGAGTTTTCAGGACCGTGACCACCTCCATCGAGCGTCCTCCAAAGACATGTTTTACGTATCACGCCCTCCCCTGGCCCGATCCAGCCCGGCCTACTGCACGAGCAGCTCGGACATCACGGAACCAGACCCTAAGGTGAGTCTTATCCTGCTGATTTGGGGAATCATCATCCCATCCACTAGGTTTATCTTTATCAACGTGAGGTTAGTATGACGTGCATGTTAGTCATACTTAATAGAATCTACCATCGTGTGATCGAGGCTATAGTATATCATGACATCTGCTTTTTTTCCACTGATTCACCACGCAACTCATCCTAGCGGTATTTCCTGGGAAATACTTTGAGGCATTCCGATATCCAGGCCTCGCGGTAAAAACACCCGCACCACCCTCACCCATATCATCCGTGGCCACCTAACATACATAATAACAGGGGGCACACTAGCCTCTCATATCCCTTATTATTTAGGTGCTCAGTGTCAATAAAAGCGTATCTATGATGGACCTCCAGGATTCCCGAATGAACAGCGTGTCTAACCTGCAGTCGGTGGACATGCTCAACTCCTCCCAGGCCTCCATCGCCGGCATGGGCAGCTTCGGAGGGCTGAGCAGCGGAGGCGGTGGCGGCCTGGGGTCGGGCCTGAGCAGCCAGCTGCGGGCCGGTGGGAGGTTGTCAGCTGGCTCTGGCGGCTCCAGCATGTCCGGCGGCCTTCGGCTGAGCCAGCTGAGCCAGATGGGCACCACCACCGACTCGCTATCCCAGCAGCAGCAACAGCAGGCCGCCGCCATGCGCTACCCGCTTTCCTTCCAGAATCCCCTCTTTCATCTGGCGACTGCTGATGGGCCTCAACAGCAACAGCTCCATCACCAGCACAGCCGGGCTCAACCCCCAGCACCCCTGCTCCTGGCCCCAGACCCCGAGCCCTCTCACCAGGCCTACATCCCACAGTTCGCCCATGGGGGGTTCTCTCGCAGTGAGGACCTGTCCACCCTCAGGACCAGGGACGGTCACCTGGGCCAACCCAGCATCATCCACTCACACAGCTACAGTGACGACTACAGCAGGGCTGAATATGGACGCAGGCAGATGTCCATGCAAGTGCAGGTACATGCATGTTCATTGTGTTCTCCTGACGTCTTAAAGCCACTCTGTGTAGACTTTTATGTCTCTTTTGAATTATTCAGATAGATGTAGCACTTATTGCTAACTTATTGTTTGCTTATTTTCTTCCTAAGGATAACCTCCAACAGCAACAGCAAATGATGGGCATGAGCTCCCAGACGGGAACCTCCCACTCCTCCCTGGCCACCACGCCCCCCTCCACAGTCCAACCCATGCGCCAGAGTTCTGTTGCCCCGCCCCCCACCCAGCGCGTCAAGTCCCAGACCTCCCATCAGCTGTCGGTCAGCGCGGCCGCTGCGCCCGCTGCTCCGGCTAAAACGCGACCGCAGAGCGGGAATCTCCTCCAGTCGCCAGAGTCCGGCTACGGCGGCAGGCAGCACGGGCCCCGGCAGCTGTCCGTCAAAGACAACACTGCCCCGGGCCTGCCCCACCAGCAGAGCTCTGTCAGGGAAAGCCAGAGTCCACAGGGAACCACGAGTCAGAGCACTCAGCAGTCCCCACAGCAACAGTCTCAACCACAGCAACACCTGCTCAAACCCACCATGAGCAAACAGGTAACATCTGCACACCTGAACTCACTTTGAGCTCTGTTCTTCTCTTTAGCACTCCAGTTTTTTCTAGCAGTGCCTGTGTTCATGGCAACAGTATGTGTACGTTGTCAGTTTCTGTATATAGCTTTTAATGTGTGTGTGTGTGTGTGTGTGTGTGTGTGTGTGTAGCTGCACTAACACTGTCAGGAATAATGGCTTGAGTCCCACCAGGGTCCAAGCTTAAAATGTACAAACTTCTGCAGCCCTGCACAAAACCGCTTCTTCTGAAACTGACTCGCATCCACTGAACTCATGTTCTCATATTCAGTGTGCTGGCCTTTCTTCTAGGGCTCCCAGACTCCATCTACCCTCAATCCCCCAACCCCAGCCAATGAGCGAACAGTGGCCTGGGTCTCCAACATGCCTCATCTGTCGGCCGACATTGAAAGTTCTCGGATCGACCGTGAAGAGTTCAAACTGAAGGAGTACTCAAAGAGCATGGATGAGTCACGCATGGACAGGGTAGGTATTAAGAACTGCCCTTTGAATAAAAAACCTTTGATTCATGCTCGGTGAAATGCAGAGGAGCACTGAGTCACGTCTATCGTTGCTGTGCAGATGGCACTCAGATCTGGTCTTCGAGGTCTCAAACATTGTGGGAAACAACAGTCGTCAGCCAAGTTTTCATAACTCTTTTCAGTGCTCAATGTACATCAGCCTTCATGCAACAGCCACTGTAATTTGGAGTATTTGGAGGCGGTTTTCTACTTTCCAGTATGTTTTGTAAATTCATCAATGTGCACGAAGAACTTTCAAAATCCCTCCATGCAGACACTAACTGGGTTTAAGCATCTCTAATTTGGGATTCAATCCATGTCTCTGCCTCAGGTACGGGAGTACGAGGAGGAGATCAACTGCCTGAAGGAGCGCCTGCTGATGTCCCACAAAAAGCTGGAGGAGTACGAGCGGCGGCTCCTCACGCAGGAGCAGCAGACCAATAAGATCCTCCTTCAGTACCAGAATCGACTCGATGACAGTGAGAGGAGGCTACGGCAACAGCAAATGGAGAAAGACTCCCAAATTAAAGGAATAATTAGCAGGTAAATGGAGGTTGTTGTTGGGATGGAGGGCAAAAGACAGCTGAGATGTTGTGTGGTTTTTATAGGGAGGCCACACCGACTTTATTTATGTTATCGTGATGCCGTCGGTGAAATCACTATATGAGTTTTCTTCCAAAATATGTTGAAAAAGCGACATAGTTCTCTCAGATAAAGATTGCTAGCATTAATTAAAAAGCGCTGTCACACTTCTGAGGAGGAAGTGGAAGCAGAAGACTTTGGTTGACACAGTACATTTTTAGCAGATTCTATTTACAAGAGTGAATCATGAACTTGAAGCAGTGATGTTTTTCCTGAAATACATATATTGCATATTGGAATATGACTCTATTTACAGGGGTTGTTATCTTGCAAAGAATATTGGAGGGTAGGAGGTTGTTTCAGTTTCATTAAGGACTCCAGCCCTGGGAGAAAAGCAGGGAGCTGTGCAGCATATTGAAAGCTGCAGACATGTAATGAGTGACAAATTAAATGAGAGACTATTATAAGAAAGAGAGAGATCTATATCGTCTTTGATAAGCGTGCAGGGCATGTTCCCTTGGCGGGTGGTTCTTTTCAACTGAGTTAAGCTGGACAAAGGAGACTTTGATTATCCTCTGAGCTCTTTTTGTAGCAAATCTGCGATCATAACCTCGCAACATGGTTTACTTGTTATTCAAGAGCATCATATTCGGATGACTGTGGAGGGCTCCAGCTGAGTCTTAATTCATTGAGTGCTTGTGTGAAATTGTAACGGCGCAGTTTTTCGACTGCAGTCTTTAGTTTTTTTTTATTGATTGACCACAGAATTAAGTAGTTGATGGAAAAAGAGTTGGAATATTGATCGTATCTCTTGTTTTCAGGCACGAAAACCAAATGTTTGCTGTTGATTCCTTGAGCATTTTAAGTGTGACTGCACATTAGCCATGCTGCCCAAATTTAGTTTTTTATTGTGGAGAGAGTTGAGACAAAAAAAAAAAAGGGAAGAGTACAATATTTTCTTGTTCACATCTTATGATAGTCTGTGGTCTGCAACTGAAGGGTGGATATCTGTGACAGAGAATATTGCCACTTCTAATCCACTCCAGGAAAGAAGACATGGAATGAAGACAGAGACAGTCCTGCTCGTCTTTTACGGGAAAACATCTTTAACCTTGTATATAAAACCACCCTTAAAACACCCTCCCATATCCTCGTGCTGTTGCACTTATCATCAGCCATTTTTATGAACACAGCTATTAACTGGATCTCGGGATCGTGTCAGACGATTCCACTTAGCTTAATTTTCATTTGACTCTCCCACGAGATTGCAATGTTAAAGCACAAGAGGATTGAAAATTTGATAACTTCGGAAACATGTCTGCACTTTTTAAAGCAACTCAAAGCATTGTTTTGGACCTTCAGGCACAGGACTATGGAAGACCGTGGTTTAATATTAGCTCTTCCATTTTAAATCAAGGTGAACCATGTTCGCTGACGGACTGCTTTCTACAGAGCGAACATGGGGATCGATATCTCTCTCTTTTTTTACATTCATACGACGCTATGGTGTAATATGAAGAGGGGAGACAGACTATGATGAAGATTCCAGCGTGACGGCATAAAGGAAATATGCCACATAATAGAGAAACTTTATCAGAGCACTTAAAGCCAAACCATTGATTACTGCTCCCCCGGAGTATAAGCTTAAAGCGAATACAGTAAATCTGCTGCACATGTACAGCAAAGTGTGCAGGAAGCGGATATTTCCGAGGCTTACACTTGCAACTTGTGTGACTTTTATCATCTGACCACACAAGGATGAATTAAGTAGCAGATCTGGATGCTTCCGAGTCAATTTTACTAACACTTCACTGAGCCAGACCATGTCACCATCGAATGCATCGCAAGGCTTGTGCATCGCCTGGACACGTTTTAGTTTTAACGCACACATGAGCCATGCAAAGAATGCAGAAAGTGTGGATGCCAAGAAACATGGTCTCAGGCCGTCGCACTACATCGATTGGATGCCAAAATCTTAGTGAAACGACAAGTGTAACCACAGCCTTATCTTATATCTCATCTTTAATTGACTTTTATGTTAAATTCAAATACATTATGTTGATGCAAATGCAAGCTCAGGTTCTGCAAAAAGGAGTGTGTGTGATCCTGAATTCATGGCTCCTACGTAGGCTTGAAAATATCTCTTTATCTGCAGAACTAAAAAAACACTTAGCATTGTGTTTCAGAGATTTTCTTTCAGAGAAGCCTTAATGTTCCGTGCGTGAACTTTACTTTAAGCTTAGATCGAATCCGATATCTGTCGTTAGACCGGATACACTTTTTGTTCTCAAACAGTCTAATTTAAACCAAAGCCAAATATTGAGTTCTAGCTCACACTAGGTTAAATCCACTGAAAACACTGAATCCACTTTACCTGTAGCACTTGTATCTATATTTTTTTCTGTAGGGTAGATCCCATTAGTTGGCTACAGGCTCTCCAATTTTTTTTTTTTTTTTTTGTCAGAATATTTTAATGCATTTTGCTAATTATAAATATAAACTATTTATCTTCCCCAAGCTGTTTGCTGTGATCTGGACAGATCTAGGACAACAGATTTAGGAGAGATGTTCTAAGGGGAAACAAATCTATGGTCTTAAATGTACCTGTCATAGTAATAATCTATTTTTAACGATAATCCATAGCATATTAAAGTCTTTGATGCAAGAGCCATAACAATAATAATATATGAGATATAGTATATGAATTCTATTGAGAGTGAGATTATAATTATTTTAACCTTGCAATAGCTAAACTTTTTAGCAGGAGAAGCGCAATAATAGATACAATATGTCAACATGTGCTGTGTGTGCAAACGCACATGCAGGATCCTGCTGAGGTATATTGTATGCATCTTGTGTACATAAAGAAACTTCCTGCCAAACTCTTTTACCAGGTGCCGTCCACAGGATCGAAACAGATTGAAATTAAAGACCTGGAATACTGTAAAGTGCAAAATACCACAGAGATGACGATGACGTGACTCTTTGACAACAGTATGTTCTGCAAAGTGTGTTCTTTAAGTTCTCAACTTGTTTTTGGCTTATCTGTATGGTGTTTGTGAATTTTATCTGCATTTTAAATGAAAGACTGCAATGGATATTATTTATTAATTAGAGCGAAAAAGATTTTCTTCTCTCTGTATGATTTTGCTGTATATGCTTCGTATGACTTTTGACCTGCAGTCCGTCATTGGTGGTGTCCAGTGACATGGTGATCAGAATAGTTGTTTAAGAAAGCTAGACAGTACTGTCATTTAACTTATGCAGTTACAGTATGATTTCAATATTCTTATTAAAAAGGGCAACCATATTATTTTCTGTTTCCCTCTCCAGAGATATAGATAATATTCTGGTGTTTGTAGCAAGAATATATTGATAGGCTGTATAGATTGTACTACGGCAAAACTTATGTTTAAATCTTGCAAATGAAGTCATAGTGGTGATGAGTTTTGGCTTGATGTGTGTGTGATCAATATTGGTCTGATTGACATGGCTTGTAGCAACAGCCAAGGGTTTATAGTCACTTTCATACAGACCTGTGTCAAATAGTTGCAAATAATTCTTAGTTTGTTTGAACCAGACGGGTGGGGGTCTGCGGCATTGACACCAATCAGATGTCCAGAGGTAAGTTTCCCAGGCAAAGACACGTGCTTCATGTCGGCATATGAAAAGAAAGTATTTGCAGCCGCTGTTTGATCCAGGTCTGTTGTTTCTTTCCGTTGACTTTACATTAACTTTACATCCTATTTGACACCTTTGTCTCTTGCCTTTTTTCTCTGTAGCAAAATATTCAGACATTGTGACCTCATGTTGGTAGATGCACACATTTGTTTTGACTACATGTACGACTTGACCTCAAAAGCACACTACTTGAAGTACAACTGGATATGAAAAGCTTAACTTTTTTTTTTTTTTTTTTTTTGTAACATATCACCCACATGAATCATTGTCTGCCTCTTGAAGTCATGTCAGAATCTTAATGCTGTATACCCATGTTACATTCCATTGTTTTTTCGGGACAGTGCTTATATTTCTGTCTGTGCTTACAGTGTGATTGATTCTTTTCTTTTTCCTATTCTCTTCTTTTGTAAAATAACTCTCGACACTGTACATTATTTATGGAATAAAACATCCAAACACTTATGTTTGAAACTTCACCTGTGGATTTTCGTTCTTTATTGTCAAACATGTGCCTCTCTGTGTGCTGAATGAAACGATATGAATGTGCTGAATGTAGCCTTGAGTGACACAACATGACTTTGATTGGTTGGTTTATTTATTCTGCATCAAAACATGGTGTCAATGAAATGTTCCTGTGAGCTATTTGATTGGCTTAGTTGCCTAACGAAGACTTGAGTGGAGACCTTTATGGTCATCTAACACAGAAAAATTCAATTCAATTTTGGAAGTAAATATTCCAGCGAGCGTATTTCACGTCAAATTCTGCTGCTGTAAAAATCCTGTATAACAAATGGAAAGTCAATCCAATGAAATCTATCATCACAAGAGGACTTTTTTAATCACACTAACTTCTATTTGGCATTCATCACCACCATAACAATATCCACTGTTTCGCCTGTTGGCTGTGTATCTGCAAAGTAACCTTGTGTGTGAAATATCCTTGAATGACCCTATCTGGAGTAAATCCCTGGCACTGGGATAATCACGAGAGCTGGGAAGCCTGCACTGTCCGATGGCTCGTGAAAAGTGCAGCAGTAAACTCGCTCTTATCTGCGAGCGGAGTCTTTGAAATGATTAGTCAAAGGATTTTCCACCAGTGCCACGGTCAGTTCGCGTTACGTAAGACGGGCAATTCCCTGGGGATGATCGGGATCTGTTACTGAACCATTCACTTCTCATAATTGAGCATAATTGTCCACAGTTGGCTGTGATTGCACTTGGAAAACACCTTAAATTGGGCAAAAAAATGCTTTGATGAATCCCATGGGGGCGAGAAGAAAGGAAAAAAAAAAGAAAAAAAAAAAAAGGCTCCACCAGTGAACATTGGCAGTGCCTCAGAACGCATGGCTTGGGTTACTGCTGCTCAACATTTGCATGGGCTTAGACGATTGAGCTGCCTGTCAGGTTTGGGACTCAGGTTTGAGATCCAGGTAACCAACATCTCATCACTGTGGTGTTGTTGAGGCAGATGTTGGAGATGCACCTGCTCAACTTCTTGTCGAGTATCATCTTGAATTCATAATACTCCCTCTCTTTGTGTCACCCCCCCCCCCTCTCCCTCTCTCTCTCTCTCTCTCTCTCTCTCTCTGCTTCCAAAGACTCATGGCTGTGGAGGATGAGTTAAGGGGAGGACCCATCATTGAGCCAAAAACCAGGATTTTCGCTGATCAGGTCTGTGAGACTGCTTCTTCTCTCGTCGAGTCCGTACGATGGCCCGTGCTGTCTTCTCTCCCCCTTCTTCCTCTCTTTTCCCTCCCTGCTACTGTTCTGTCTGCTGTGCGTATGTGGTCCCTCTGATTGTCTTGCCCTGTCCCTGACCCGTCCCCGTGTTTGGGTTTGACTGCCATCTGTCTGCCGACATACCTGGGAGCTGTGAAGATCACAGAGTGTCGCTGTTTGCATTATTCAGCTCAAGCTATTGAGATGTCCAACTCTGGGTCTGTGAGCATATCTCGGCCTGTGATGATGATGATGATGATGATGATGATGATGACGATGATGATGACGATGTTGCCAGTGCTGTAGTTGTTTCTGTCAAATGTTTCTGCCGAGCATGTCAGGGTTAAAACTCACACATGATGTAGAACCAGGCTTAGACTGAGGTTATTCAAATGCTGCGTGGTCGTGATGGTGCTGTGTGTGAACATTATATATACATGTATATATATACTGTACATAGAGTGTATATACAGTATATAGTATATATAGACCAACTACTCAGCTCACTCATGTATTTGTCCAGATCTGTTACTTTTACTTACAACCCAAACACATCATATTCAAGCCGAAGTGAAAATGTCCTTATTTTTCTTCATGATTCTTGATGACTGTCACCAGCAATGGTGGAAGAAGTAGTCAGATCTTTGACTTAAATAAACGTAAATAGAGTAGGAATACTCTGTTACAAGTAAAAGTCATACATTGAAAAGTTTACATAAGTAAAAGTACACAAGTATTAGCATCAAAACATACTTAATACTTATACTTACAAAGTATCTGTAGTAGTTGAAAGTACAGCATTTGCTTAAAATTGTGCTTGAATACAGTACTTGAGTAAATATACTTAGTTACTTTCCACCACTGGTCTCCATTGTTGCCCAATTTGACTGACACCAAGTAGTCCAATTGTCATAAAAGTAGCCCAACATTTTTCATTTGGATGTTAGATGGGATGTCTGTCCATCAGTATATCCACTGTATATATTTCTGAATACATCTGACCTCTAAAAAAGTGAAAAATAACGTCATCTAAAAGAGGTGAAGGTCATTTTTAATGGTGGTCATGTGGTTATAGAAGAGGACAGACCAGGTCATCGGAACAAAAGTGCGACCTGCCAAACCTAGTAACACAGATAATTACATGTTTTTGCTTTGTTTTTTCTGTTTGTCTGTTCACATCCACCATCAGACAACAACAGCTCAAAGATCATGAGCATCAAACCATGCATCACATTTTCAGCTGCTCCACAGACTAATTCAGAAGCATCCGATGCCACATAACAGATGAGTTCATGAGACGCATTTTAATACTAATCCCCAACTTCAAAAACCTCATTTCTGTGTAAAAGAGTAGTAGCGGTACTAACAGTAATCCCACTTGATATGTTTCGTCTTTCATTCGGTCGCATTTGTGAATTTTCATCAATTAAATGCATGAAAAATCAAAGACACACCTCGCGGTAGATTTGTAGTTCACCCATCAAAAGGAAGAGGAAAAATAATGAAACATGTCCAGAGAGAAGAGCTGACAGAAGCTTCAGAGCACCACACTGATGGTCGTTATTACAACTACTGTGACAATTATATGTCTATTCTGAGAAAAATCCCACAAGGCTATATGCATTTGGAAAAAAATCTCCTGATTGGCTATCAATTAATCAACTAATCCATTCAGCTGTGATCCATGTTGCATTCTCCTATTTCTGGAGGCCTCTCCGGGAGCCAGATGGATAAAGTTTGCAGCGTGGGACAATAAACCGAGGGCCATAAAATGTAGAGGAAAAAAAAGTACATGGCATTTGATTTAGTGCACATTATGACAAAAATAAATAGAGGACCAGTGAATCACGATGAGTCTTTTTTTATCGTCAGCAAAAAAGGTGTTGTAACTGTTTTCTGTGGTTGAGAATCCAGTATTAGTTTGCTGTTTTAATAAGATGTCGTTCTGTGACACAACACAGCGTTCGAGATGATGTAACATTACGCGACTGTTACGTGACGTTACCCTGCAATTTTGCGATGACCCTTCAGATTTTATTGTGTGCCGGTAGGTTGCCTCAAAATAAAGTCACAAAAAAAGGTTTGCTCACATGATATCAGGTTTATTCTAGTTCATATTTTAAATTCATGCCTTAAAACTAAAAAGCTTGAATTAAATCACATCATTGCGTTCGTCTCCATGCAACAGGTTAAAAACATAGTAAACATAATGCTTTGTATTTAGGCAGCGTCATCTTGTACTAATACACAATTTAAACTGATGAACGAGGCTGAGAAGAGCTTTACGCTACGATTGCATTGAAGTGAATTATTACATTGAATTACCGATGTTAGACTTTATGCTTTCTCTGTTAACACGTTTAAGGTGGAGACGTGTTCATTAATCTTAGTGTGAAAAAGAACAGTGCTTAGAATCAAAAAGAAGAACGAGTGTTAAAGGGTTAATACCAGCATTTAGCACCAACATATGGCTTTGAAATTTACCAGTGACAATTTAAGCTCTAATACGGTCTTCACAACAATGTTTATAGGATTACAGAAGAGCACACAGCAAGCAGCAACCTGCTTAATATTCAAACTGTGCTGGAGGTTATCTTCAGTGTGGCATTTGAAGAAGTTTCTAAAGTCCTTTATTCCATCAGATCAAATCACACAAAGCGAAATCAACACTTTAATCACTTCGCTTTATCAAATCATATATCTGATGTGCTTCCTTTACTCAGGTTCCAAATTTAAGTTTCTTCAATATATTATACATATTTACATGAAGAAGTCTTTAAAGCATGGACAGACTGTCTTGTATACAACCACTGCAGTGTATAGATGACAGTGGTAAAACCAGTGGGAGCTGCAGTGGATGGATGTGATAAGGAAAACACCTGTATAATATAATGCAATCCAACACAAACAAGACTTGTGAGCAGCTCCGTGAGGCTGAACTTAGTCACAGCGATGCTTTGAGCTAAATGTTAATGTCAGCAGGACAAACTGTTTGACCTGCAAACAACCTGTGACCTTTGTCAATCCTGTATTCACAAAGTGTTGAACCTCTCTCCATCCTCGCTTGTGAACGACTGAGTCTTTCCAGGATGAACCTTTCATACCCAATCATGATCCTATCACCTGTTACCAATGAACCTGTTTACCTGTGGAATGATCCAAACAGGTGTTTTTGGATCAGTCCACAACTTTCACAGTCTTTTGTTGCTCCTGTCCCAACTTGTTGGAAACCATCAAATTGCTGCCATCAAATTCAGAATAAGCAGATATTTACAAAAATCAATGAAGTTGATGAGCTCAAACATTAAATACATTGTCTTTGTGCTGTTTTCAATTGAGTATACGTCTAAAAGGATTTGCAAATTATCATAGTCTATTTTACATTTTGCACATTGTCCCAACTTTTGTAGAATCAGGGTTGTATTATATTGTACAGGTGTTTGTGTTTCTGCCATATAAATGGGTATAAACAGTGACACACAGGAATAAATGTGATGAGATGAGATTCCATTATGCTGAAATGCATTTTTCATTTACATGCAGCTCGTGGTGATTGTGCTTTGTGCTATAAGTGTGACTTTTGTAAAGCTGTTCAGAAATTACAGGTCAGTTTTGTATTTTAGCTTCAGGGCCACATAAACCTCAGCACTTAGGGCAAGCAGACGCTCGAGTCCGGCGTGACGATGCTCGGCTTCATCGGGTGACACCGGCGCACACACGCAGCAGCTGAGAGAGGGCAGAGTAAATTAATAGGGAGTGAGAGGGGAGAGGCATGATGCCATTGTTTCCTCAGGCCACTGCTACCAGCTTCCAAAACAACACCCCACACTTAATTAGAGCTCACATAATAACACAGGATGCCATAATCCTGCCCACAACAGTGTCCTGATGCCCACAGAATAAACATGCACTGCAAAAGGTTGACTCGCATACAGACGTTTCTCTGCTATTAGAAGGACGTGAATGCATTAGCGACTGATGTATAAGTAAATACAAGCAGCAACTGATAAGGTAATAACTGCCAAATACTGTAGATGGCTCAAAAACAAACTGAATTTAGTTGCATCAGTGTATTAAAAAATCAGTGTTTGAATATATAGATATATTTTTGGTTGGTAGTTGAGTTGTACATCTATCTAAAACTAAAGCAGTCTTGTAAAACATTCATGAAGGTTATGATGTTCAGTTTTTGTAGAAACTGTTTCAGAGAATTTTAGTTGCTCATGGTCAATGTTCATTTTGTGAAGATGTAGTTTGTGGTTTATACTGAAAAGTGTTTCTATTATTTTCGCATCCTATTTATATTAATGAGGCTGGGATAAATAACAGAAACATGTTCAATGCAACATAATATAACACAGCTGCACCACAAACATCACCCAGAACTGAATCCCTCTAAAATAGTCTCAACAAAAACTGACCATTATAACCTTTTTGAAGATAAAACTTGATGCATGATTCTTGTATCAGGCTGCATTAGTTTTAGCATAAGTGTACCTAATAAACTGGCAACTGAGTGCATATTAGCACTATTGTTATATACAGCAGGAAAGCATTGGAAAAAATGATGTGTACTTAAAAAATAAATGTAGGTCTTATTGTGAAAAATGTATTAAATCATATTTGGTGTCAATTAAAAAGGTCTTTGAAATGTAATTTGGTGAACGCTGCAGAAACCATGTGTAAAAAAGCAAAATGGGTTGAAAGTATAATAAAACATGTTAATCCAATGAATTACATCCAATTATTACAGTGACAAATTATGTATTTCAGAAGGGGTTGAATATATTTTATTTGATGACGCAATAACATCGACTAATAATTTCACCGAGTTAACACATGACATGAACTGACATTTATCAGTCTTCTCTCAGCGATCGATGCCAGTTAAACCAGTCGAATCCTTGACAAAGACGTTTCACTCTTTACAGCATTTGGCAGTTACTGCACATTATCAGCTGCAAAAACTGAAACACTTGTTCTCAGTTTTTTACCATTTAACTGTTAAACTGATCATTTGTGAAGCCGTCTTTTAGATTTTTCTGAACTTTGTGAACTTCCTGTTTGATCAGCAGCGAGGTGAATTTAATGAGGAAACAGCCGAGCTGAGCTTTTAGTGACATTGATCATATCGATGTTTCATTCATATAAGATTTGATTGCACCTTTTATCTGTATTAATTGTTGCCACTTTTTGAATGTTGGTAATATTTGTGTGTGTGTGTGTGTGTGTGTGCAGTGTGAGTTACACTAAAATGCAAAAATCCTTTTCTCTGTTCTTTCTGTGTTTTTGGATATAGTGTATTGATGTAAATATAATTCTGGGTTTTCCAAGTGTGTATATATATTTATCCTCATAGAGTAGATGACTGCATGTTTGATAAGCATGTTCTTCTTGCCTCTCTGAACCAGGAAACATGCAAGATTCAGCTTTCCAAAGCCTATTGGATTAATCAGCTGTTTTCAGATGCAGATGTCGTTCGGAGTGCACAACTTAACGCCTCTTTTCTTTCTTGTCCTGAGCATGATTTCCGTTACTGATACTCTGCATGGCACGCTGCTTCGATGCTTTCAGGCTGTTGGGTTGTCTGAGAACGTTGCGCGTGTATGGTTGCCGTTATGTATGTGTATGTAAATGTGCGTTTGTAAGCATTTTTATGTATATTTATGTCCTTGTTCTGTTCACTTTTTGTTCTGCATTGTGTTGTTCGGGTGGCTGTTGTTTTTCCTCAACCCTCACCGCCCTTCTTAGTCCTCCCCACTGCACACAAGCCTTCCCTCCTTCTTTTGCTGTCAGCTTCCTCCTCCTGCCTCCTCCTCTCAACCCTCCTCTCCTCTCCTCTCCTCTCCTCTCCTCCTATGTTGATGAGATACGGTGATTTCTCTTAGGGGAGGCGTCAGTCCATCCTAGTGCAGCCCCGTCTCGCGCCACCCCGAGTATCCAGGTAATAAACAAACCGGCAAACTCTCCACTCTCCATCCATAACCTGCTGCCTCTTTTTCCACTTCTGCTGTTCTCTATGTGCGTCCCTGTCCATATGCAGCACCCTGTGAACTCACTGCAAGCCAACACACTGACAGGCCCACTTACTTTTCCATTTACCTTTCAGAAATAGAGGCCTGTCACAGAATGTTTCGGATAGAGGTTACTGATGGTTGTGAAGGGCGCAGCTCCATGTTGAGAGAGTGACAACAAAACATTTCAAAGATTTAAAGCCGCGCTAAGCAACTTGGCAGCGAGAGGTGTTCATCTAAAATATGTCTGAACTGTAGTGCCCATAAGTCATGCGATGCAATTTCAGTAAAGTGCACATGGCAGCAGGCCAACCTGTGATCACTTTTTACTCAGAGATACCAGATGTGCAAGAGATGCTGGAAATTAAATGTAGGAGATGAAGAGTATGTGATGTTATATTTTCCAAGTCCAGTGTTTCAGACAATGATTTCAGCTTATGAAAATTCAATACTGGAGGGAAGATTTCACAACTTAATCTTCTTCAGGATGAGGGTGAATTTCCTGAGGCATTGTGGGATATCTGAGAGAAAAGGGCTGGAGCTGAAAGATTTTTACTTCCTGCTATTAAGGACAAACTTTTTCTGGAAGGTGCCGAGTGATTCGCCTAAAAAAAGTGATGACGTTAGGAGGTTTTATCTTGAGAAGCGTCTGCGGAGGAGAAGTGCTGTTCTTCCTTTATATGAACCTTTTCTCCAACATTACAAAACAAACATAAAGTGCTGCAGGGCATGTAAAGTGTTGGGGAAAGATGCAATGCAAACTGCTACAAACTATCGGTGTTGACTCTGTGAAGTGCAAGTGAACAGTGGCGGAGGTGTTTCTCCCATAGGCCTTTTTTTTTAACAGTACATGTTCTTACCTGTCAAAGCAGGAAAAGCACAGGTGTCGCTAATAACATTAACAATGGCTCTGTTTTATTCAAGGGCCTCACTAAGCCTTGACCGTGTGACAGCGCGCACAATGCAAGCAGCTAAATGAAAGCCAGCCGTCGTTAATTTCATTATTTTCACCTGTGCTTTTCTTCCTGTGTCATGTTGAAACGTCTTCCTTGAAAAAATTTGGTTAATCATCATAATAGTTTTCCACCACGAGTCAACTATGTTCATGTTCAGATTTTTGGGTGATGATAAAATTTCTGGAACCCACCTTGTGCCAAATTGTACGATCTAGGAAACTGATCAGAGTTTATGATCCAGACCTCATTTAGTTTATGTACATTTGTCTCTGTTGCAGCCGCTCTTTCTGATTTAGGCTGAAAAGATTTGTATTTTAACAAAGGCTATTTTTAAATGCACATCTTGCCTAATGCGGCTTTGGAGTCTTTTCTTCTCAGACAAACGATGAAACAGTGCCATGGCTGGCATTGTGTAAAGTTTCCTTCTTCTTCATCACAACTAAAATGACATTTTCTTTATTTTGCTCGACAGGAAAAGTTTGTAACCTGCTATGATTTTGTTGTCACCCTCCCAACTCGACAGCATGACTTCTCGTATCCACTGGTAACTGAAAATATTCTGTGACAGGCTGCAAAGAGGGAGTCTTGAGATTTAAGATGATTCCTTTTTCACTTTATGTTGACCAATGAGCATAATTACACGCCTTGGCAGAAATATACTGAAGCACTACAGCGGCTTCGAGCTTTGTGTCGTCTCAAAATCCTAAACATCACATGTTTTGTGTGTGACTGTTGCAGCCCTCTACAAATGAACCATTGCTTGTTCAGACACACACTTCAGTCATGAGCAGCAGGACATATATGCCAACATTATTAATCGCAGATGTTTTTCATGTCATATACGGAGAACTTCCTGTAACTCTTTGCATCGGGTAAATCGTTGAAATGCAGAGAAATACAACATAATCAATGGACACCATTGATTCTTAAGCTCCGCTCAGATGACTCAGATGTTGGCATTTGCAAAACTCAGATTTTCATCACATTTTAATAGTCACCTCATTTTCTCACTTACCCATGATTAAAAGTGAATACATCAACCAGTATAATCTTAATAAACAATAGCTGCCACAGAAGGGTTACGGTTGGGTTAGTATAGAGATTATATGACTGTTTTGAGGACATTCATTACAAACAGGATGCAGATTTTCTCTGTTTCAAGTGCACAGTGACGAGGAATTGGTGAAATAATAAACAATTTTAAACCATTTTGAATGCAAAATTGTTACTTTCTGCCAAGAAGCTACACAAAAAAAATCTGATTAAAGAGAATACACTCAATTACTTTTTATGGTTCAGTAGACGTCTGTGCAGATTTGTGAACAATAAGAGATGAACTCTTACATTTTGAGCCTGTTAACTGGTTTAACATTAACTGTTAACATGTATTTTTTTAATTATAGAATCATAAATCTGTCCAAAAGTCTCTGGGATATTGCGTGAATTCTCTTTTATTAAAGATTTTTTTTTTCCTCTCACACAACATATTGTGTTTTCCTGCACACATGAACTCAACATTTCCATTCAGTTTTTCCATCCCTCCCAGCACGCCCTCAGACAAACAACGGGAATTATGGGAAATCTCCGTATCTGACCCAATCCTTCCCCGAAGAACACTGATTAATGTGCACATGTTTTGTGTGTGTTTTCCGTGTCTTTCAGTGTGTCTCTGATATTTCCGTGTTTGTGTATGTGTTTGGCACCTGGGCACATTTATTTGGTCGAATGGTGGCGTAGCTCAGTTGTTCTGGAGCGTCTGATGATGTGTGATGTGCGTACTGAGTTTGGGTTTTTTTTTTCTGTTTTGCGTCAGTTAGAGCTCTTCACCTGGCAAGTTAGTCATCTTAAACCATACAGGGGTTCCTTTAATGCCATATATAAATAACTAAACCAACACTTACAGCAGGTTTTTACTTCAAATGAGGTAAAGACAGATTTTACAGTTCACGATTCAAAATTGATTGGAGATTGGAGGAGATGGGTAAGAACCTGTGTGTGCGATACTCTATCTGCATCATTACTATACGCCGAACATTTCAGTACTCCATTAAGTGTTTTGTGTTTCTGTCTCCAGTACAACAGTTTTCATTAGCATAAAAAAAAAAAAAAAAAACCCTCACATCAAGCTGTAATTGAATGCACCAAGTAATCAAACACTACAGCCCACAGAGAGTGAAGCGAGTTTGGTAAGTTAAAAAGGATGTCAGTAAACATTTTGCCATGTCTTTGTTCGGCTGCTTGATTTCCCGACTTTAATAGACATGTGTATTGGTCTACACATGGATATTAAATGACACTGTTGGTTGTGTTTGAGAGTAATGAAACAAGTGTTAGTGGAGTCATGTTACTGGCATCCTGTAACTGTCTGTTCCCATTTAGATACCGTAGCTGTTCATAGCACCAGTTAGCAGCTGAAAATGTTTTCATTCATTTTGGTTCTGATTGAGAAGAGAAAAGACCTGCTAATTCACATCAAATTCTGGGGTAACTCTTTTTTTTTTTTCTTTTTTTTTCGTTCTTCTCTTCACTTTTTCTTTTTAAGTGAAATGGAAACACCTTCCACTCACAATGGACACACCCATCAGATACAGCTTATCCAGTGATAATTTGCTTTTGCTCCTTTTTGATTCATTTTCTCTACTGGATGCAGACCAAACTATCCTTCCTACTTCCTGTCTTTCCCCTCTACAGCACGTCATCCCATTCATGTTATAGTAAATTCATACTTCTTGCATTAAAGTGATATTTAATGTCATACACATTTTCCAGTGTTTGATAAAGAACAAACCTGAGTTAAACACAGCTCTTTTAAAAGGCTTTTTTTTTTTTTTTTTTTTTTCTCAGCGAAACAGAATCTCTGTAATTATGTCTAGACGCCACACGGCAAACGTGCCGGGCAAGATAAATCAAGTGCAGTTATTTCAAGAGGTTTTACCCTGGTCTGATGGTAAAACTGTGATCTTTCAAAATGCTTCTATATTCAAATCATCTTTGCAGTAGCTCTTAAGCACCATCATGAATAGAGTCCTCATAGTTGTCTATTGGCACAATAACCCAATTGTTTTCTCTCCTCACTGCTCCTACACAGACGTCAGTGAACAAGACTGGGAGTGAAGGCTTGCAAACAGACCTTGATATATACTAATAATGAAACTAGTATTGCATTGCTGTTATTCTGCGCCAATGTAAGTAAGAAAAGATGGCAAAACCAAACTCTGGCTCAATCACTAATCAAAAGCTCCAACCCAGGATGAACACCCGTGCGGCAGCTCGTTGCGATGTGATCAGTGGGTTTGGGTTTGACGTTTTGGTTGGTGAGTTTGACAGAGGTTTGGATTTCCTGCCAGGCTGTAGGTTGCACCTTTATCTTGCTTTTTAAATTTGGCTCTGAGCTCTTTGTGGCTTGACGTTTTTTTGCATGTTTTTAGTAACAGGCTGATGCTACATTATGTGCTGTTAAGATCTTTTTAGAAGCCATAAGTGTAGAGTTCTTAATAGTCTTTCATTTAAAATCAGCTGCTCAAGCTCGCACATTTACATAGAAACTTTGTCGATATTGATTTGTGCTCATTGGCAAAGAATGACTCATTTGACTTCCTGACTTTTCCTGACACCTGTCACCCGACAAACACCCCTTTGCTACTGAGAGAGAGGATCAGGACCCTTTGACCTCAAGATCAGGACCCTTTGAGCTCAAGAATTTTAATTCCCCTTCATCCCCTCTTTCCCTGTGTCCCTTTTCCTGTGCTGCCATTTCTACTGGTGTACGTCACGCATCAACTCTGTGACTCATTTGGCTCTCTCTCTCCTCTCTCTGTCTCTCTCTCTCTCTCTTTCTGTGTGGTTCTTCCAATCCCTTATCACTTGTCTTTTATTTTCTATTTCCCTCCTTACTTTGCTTCTGCCATCGCTTTCACACGTACTCATCCCAACCCGCTCTTTGTATTTGTCACTTTTGATGTTTTCCACTTTGACACGATTCGATCGCATCCTCCTCTGGTGATTTTCCTCCTTTTCCTCTTTCTCCCATCTCACTCCTCTTACTTCCTCCCAACACCTCTTCAACATGTGATTTTCTACCTCTACATGTCACGTTATCTGCCTTGATTGGACATCGCCTTTACAACTCCTCACATCCCTCCCATCGTTCATTGAATGGCCTCTCTCCTACGACCATCTCTCCCCGCTCCCACTCCTCTTTCCCCTCCCCTTTCTCTCTATCTCGCTAGGAGGACCAGCTTTCCTCCCTGGGTTCTGCAGACCCCGGTGTGAAAACTGAAGGTGGAGGGGGAGGTGGAGGAGGAGGAGGAGGAGGACAAGGAGGAGAAGGAGGAGCGGTAACCAACGATCAAGGCCTCACAGTCTCTTCCTCGGGCGTTTCCTCTGACAGCTCGCCCCACAATGGAGTCCTCCCCCAAACTGTAGACCCTCCCTCTCTGCCCACTCCTCATCAACATCCTAGTCAGAATGGAGAGCTCCGTGGCAGCCAAACGTCCTCCCCCATGACAACCTCACAGGCAACTGGAACCACAGCATCAGCAACCACAGGCATAGCAGAAGAAGGGGGAGTAGGTCAAACACAACACTGAGCCAAATCAGAGAGAGACGACACAAAGGAAAACACTGTCCCCGTCTTTCCTATTTAGCTACGCTTTGAAAAGATAGATATCCTCATTCCCCCCCCGGGCAAGAGAGAGAAGAAAAGTGTGCGGGAGACGAGTAGTAATCCAGCTACTGTACAGTGCATAACACATGAACACACAACACAAAGGGCTCTTCAACGGACACTCGTTCTCTTGACGCTCACACGGGGCTTCAGTCAGTATCAGTCTTGCAGGACAAGATAATGATACCTTCTAACACACTGTTCGAATCAGACAAACAAAGCATTTGACGTACACAACAAGCCGATATGTGAGCACCTGCTCCGTGCACTCATCGCCCGTCCGTGGCTTCATGAGAAATACACGTAAGGGACAAACACTATAGAATGTCTTACACCCCCCAAAGACTTCATAGTAGCCATTAGCAAGTGCTATAAGCCAGCTTATAGTGACTCCCATGGATGTAGGTGCATTAAATATATCCTGAACACGCCAGGCTGCAAATTGTTTAGGTAGAGATGTGGTGATGTAGTCTGGCTTTCTTAGTGCCTTTGAGTGTTTTTCCAACAGGGTTTTCCATTAGAGATCTGACACGGGAGTAACAAATGGAGATTCAAGTTAGCTTAGAAATGATCCGTGGGCCGAAAAACAGAGATTCAAAGACACACGATCGAGCGTCGTAGAGGTTTGAGTGACGGAAGACAATTTTTGGGAACTTTTTTTTTTTTTTTTTTTTTCCAAATCTAAGGGACTCCTTGTTTTTGGACTGAGCAACCGTGCAATTTTTCTCTTCTCAATCTCAGAACCGATATGTGATAAACTGGTGCTAAACAGAAACAAATGGTGCCATTTTCCAAGTCAAATGTCTGTGTCTGCCATAGCACTGCCTCTGTCATGATTCACTCACTGTCGTTTCTCTCTCTCTCCTGCAATTTGTCTTTGACAGGACTCCCCCCCCCCCCAATATGTTTCGTATGTGTCCTTGTCTTTGTTCTTTGTGCATCCTGTTGTTGTTCTTATGTCGAACGGGGTTGTTGGGGTTTCCATATCTGTGTTTTAGAAGCACCCTCCTCCAATCTCTGGTTTCATTGACAGTAAATAAAAGCAGCTCCCCAGCTCAAAATTTCACCTATTTGAACGGGTTATTTCAAATTTGTGGAGCACCAAAGTGCTTTTTTTCAGATTACACCAAGTACTAAAAATGTTCAGATTGAATGAAGCTAGTTTGAATGAAATGGATGTATGGAGTTTATTCCCAGTTTTAAATGTTTTTTTTCTTTCAGTTAAAAAGTGTTGGTCCATTGGGTTTACAGAAGATGAGTCGTACCATTATTACTTTTTATTATTCAGGAAAAAAAAATCAACAAAACTACAAATATAAGTGCATCCAAATACTAATAACAGATTTGTAATCGTTCCCTTTTTTTTAGTTTGAGGCACTTTTACCACATTTTATTACAGATAACCAGGATCATCTTGTTCCCAAATCTGTGTGACAAGATCATTTAGGTTTGCAAAACCTGCCATTAAGTGCCTGGGATAAATATATTGAGCATCCTTTGGCCTGAAGAGTAGCTAGTCATCAACCAGATCCACATTATGAAGCCTTGTTTTAAGACAGTAAAAATATATTACACCCCTGATGCTTTAAAAAAAAATCTTCTTTGTGTAGTTTCCATAATTTGAAGTTTCATTTCAAAATGAAAAAGTCTCAATAACAGCATTAAAACAAATTTTAAAATGTTTAACTTACTGTAAAATTAGAAATATTATATGATGTATTTTTGAAATGAAACCTTCAGTTTCTCATGTGTCCGATGCTGAAAAGTCTTTTGAAACGTTTGTAATGTGTATCCATATTCCTTCATTTTGTGTATGAACCGTCTGTTGTAAGGTTTGTCTGGATGTGAATTTGTTTTTGTCTCCGTAGCCTCACACACTGGTGTCGCTCTGCAACAACTCAGCTTGTTTAAACGAGCAAACCAAGAGGAGTTGAAGAGTTTCACGTCAACTTTGTGTCAGCCATTTTTCTCTGCAGAGAGAACACTTAGTCTGCAGTGTCAAAGGTCAACTTGGCCAATGCTAGTACCTTCTAGGCCAGTGATAGAGGATCAGCTCATACTTCCAGTGAATGTTTAACTGTTGAACCACCAAATGTTAATAATGCTCGCAGTCTTACGCAGGGAAAGATTGTCTTCTATTTAGACAGCTTGTAGGGCTACTTTTTTTCTGAAATTACTTGTGTGTGAAGAATGTTGGATTAGGTTTGAACATCAGTGTCTTTTCAGAGATGTGAGATGATCCGTGATTGAGAAATTAACATTGCTGTGAAAATACCTCAGTGACTCAGGTAAACAAGCAGTTGCCTCAGAGCTGAACACAAGAAAAAAAAAAAAAAACTATAGAAAAGAGATGAGTCCAGCTTTGGAAAGACTGCCACCATGCAGATACTCGGTCTCTAGCTATGCTTCAATAGCACCTGATCAAGCACCCTCCCCCGTTTCTTCTCTCTCTCTGTCTCCCTTTTTTTCTCCCCCTAGCCACTCTCAAAGCTTCATCGAGGACAATGTGGAACCTAATTGGCTGATGCACCACCATCGGCAGTCCGCAGGGTGGCATGGCCAAATGTCCAGAGCCCTCTCTCGTGACGCGATTGGCTGACAAAGGGAGAACTTGGGGCATTGGTCCCATTCTCTTTGCTCAAAGGATGGTGCAGAGCCCCAGCGGACCATGTAAGGAAATGCTGGGTTTTTTTTTTTTTTTTTTTTTTTTTTTTTTTTAACTTAACTTGGGCCCTCTCTCTCTGATTTGATAACAGGATTTTTTTTTTTTTTTTTAATGTGTTTGACGCCTCTTGCTTGGATTTTACTTTTAAAAGGTAGGCTGGACACATGTTGGCGTTTGTTAGCCTGCCGAGCATGCAAAGAACAGCTATGCAGTCTGATCAATCAGCAGAACGGAGGAGCACAAAGGCCAAGGAAGGCGTGATGCTCAAAATGAGAGAGAGAGGGGAGGTGTATTGTGGGTAAGATGTATTTCAAAGGTGCTTGACTTCTCTTAAAATTTCAGTCAAAGCTGATTTCCTTTCAAAGCATTTATTTCCCTCTATCTCTCTCTCTCCTATAGTCTTTTCAAATTACCCTTTGATTCATCTATTCACTCTTTATCTATCTAGGAAAGCATTATTTAACCACTTCATTTTTACTCCAGTTTAGACGCGCTTGATCTCTTTCTCGATTCATAGTTTTAGCTCTTCCGTTCCGATCTCTTTCAGACTTTGATTGTAAAGGAAACTAAATATGCACAGCCTAATACAACAAGTGAAACTGCTTCAGAACACAACTCTTGCTTCAGTGAAGACTTTGAAAAACCGGACAGAATGTTATTATTTATATTTCTATGATACTGCTTATTCTTACAATAGTATAAAAAAAAAAACTTCATCAGAAATCTTCCGGAGCAGATATTTATTTCTTGATATAGATAGATGCCTCTATCTAATGGACGTTCATGAATAATCCATTTTATATGAACCGAGTTTTCTTACTAAGACAATCTTGTGGAGAGAATCGTTGCCCTGAAGGACTGTGACAAAAGGGACAAACTTGTGTTTTACCTACTCCCCTTACAGCAGTTTGCACGTTGCTGTGACCTGTGCCCTCTAAGTTATAATCATTCAAAACGAAAAACGTGGACGGATGTTTTCTTGCCCAACAATCGCCATGGAGCTCTCCATTTACGGACGATGACGTGAAAGTCTTTGGATGAGGACGTTCTCACAGCTATTGTTTTTGTATTCCACTTCTTCGACTTTGTGTCTGTAGAGTTTTAACCGAGCAGAGGATGAACTCTTGGTTTCAGTGTGGCCACATTTCTGCAGTCCAATTGCGGTAAAAAAAAAAAAAAAAAACTCCCCATTTATTTCTATGGATGGACTCCACTGACACCAGTCTGAGTTGAAATCCCTGCCATTTCCACTTATGACTGAACCAGAGAGAGATATGTTAGAGGTCCTGCTGAAACGAGTGAATGTGTTTGTATATAAGTGTGTGTACTGGCTAAATCTTTGTGTATATACTGGATAAATGTGTATATATGGTATGTCTATGTGTATATACAGTTTGTTTGTATATGCAGAGTGTACAGTTATTTTTTCCTCTAATGTTTCTCTCTCTTTCTATGACTAGGTCTTCTCAAGTTACCAATACTGAGGCATGGAAAGGTTTTTAAATGTACCGAGCTGTCAGAGGCACTTTGTGTGCAGACTTAGAATATCAGCGAGGTCTGTCACTTCTAGCTGCGTTCTCGAAGCTCTCATACGAGAAGTAACTCACATAATCTTAAGCTTGCACTCATTTTCTGACCAACTAAAAAGCTTTTCTAAGTAGATTTGGGTGACCAAGCAATGTTTGTACATATATAGACTAAGACAATTCTTTTTTTTTTTTTTCCAGAAACCTCCATCTGCATTTCTTTGAAAATTCTCGACCTGTTTTGAGTTCTTGCGTATCTGACTTTCACTTTAGGTTCCTATGGTATATGTTTGCAACGGTTGTCATTCAGAGTTATATATTTATTCCGACAACCCTTATATATTTCTTGAAATTTTGTTCCCCAAATTCTGCCTCTCATGGAGCCTTCTAGCCTTTTGTTAAGATTCGGTTAGACTGGCAAATCCTTCCATGAAAGTATACTGTCATTACTTAACATTGCTTGTTTTTGTATAGGTCCTTACTAAATAAGTGTGCCTCCCCCCTTATACTCTTACTAACCTTAGATCCATTAACTCCACTGCTCACTCATCTTCATACCCCTTGACAAGCCATAGCCCCCTTCCCCAAAACTCCTCTATTGTTGTTTTGACAGGACAGACATTTGGGGATTTTGTGTATATTAATGGAAGAGTGGTGTTGAAGAGTGTATTGCAGTTGTATATGGATTTGTTATGAATGTGGATATTCTGATCATTGAATTATTATTGTAATAATGATAATAATTATTGCCACTTTTGTTGATTAATTCCTTTGATGCGGTTGATGAAGATGCCATTGTTCCTTTTTTTTTTTTTCTTTTTTGGAATACACCGGAATTTATATTTTTCGGGTGGGTGAATCTGGAGATAGAAATACGTAAATAAATTAATAAATAAACAAATAATTAAATTCTTAACCAGGTGTGAAATTGTGTGTTCTGTTTCTTCGTGCACCGACTCTGCCATTCATCTATTCATAAGATTAAAGGGCAAATCTTACTATTTTAAATCTCAAGAACACCACTGTTGTCCAAAAGTGCTATTTATTCCATTTTGAGTAATATTAGCTACAGTGCCCAGCAGTTTTTAGGAAATCATTGAGCAGTTTTTAAAATTTGAAATTATACATTTGTGCCATTTTTAAAGATTTACATGTTCAGTAGGAACAAATGAACTTGGGACTGGGAGCCAGAGACAGGTGATGTATTGAGAGATGGACTATCACGTTGCTGCTTTTGGCCTTTCATGGGATATAGATTATTGCCAGCTGTATCCTTTTGAATATCCGTTTGAAACGTAGCTTACTTTTTGTCTGGAGGAAGTGTTTGGTCACTTCCTTGTAGCCTTGGGCTTAGAATAATAGATTGTCTATAAAATAAAATCTTTTAAAAAGTCATCTTTAAATTGCTTTTTTGATCTGATTAATACTCTTAATTTACAATCATATAAAACAGAATGAGAAAATCCTCATATCTAAGAAACTGGTGACAACAAATGTTTGGCATTTTTGCTTAATGAATTACTCAAATAAGTTTTGTTTTTGTTTTTTATCATTTAACCTTCAGTCGATCAACTAATCGATTAATCGACTAATTGTTTCAGCTCTAGTCTCACAGCTTGCTCACCACCTTAACAAAGTTATGAACTGTAAAGAAACAAAATCCTCTGTCAAGTCAGAAATCCTACACTTTACATCTGAATACAAGGTTTGGTTGTTCATGTGCTTTGATGGTTGTATCTTTCTTCCAGTGTTTGTTCTGAGGCTTAAAAGCTCGCTCTCTTATTTTGTGTCTGAATCTATGGTTAGATCACAGGTGAGTTTTTGCAGCTCGTGGTAGCATCACAGTGCTTGCTCATCTGGGTCATCTACATTTATTTCCTGCGTCTCAGGACTGTGATTCTTCTCTTGGTGAGCAGAGCAGATCATTTCCTCACACTCTCCCCAGCTGAGGTGCTGAGAGCGTGGATGGCAGGCAGGATCTGGGAACTGGGGACTCGACTGAATATAGCAAGCTTGTAATTATCCTCATCCTCCTACACTTAATCGCCTGCAGTTCCTTAGTGGGCTGGCAACTTCTGAGTATGGTCAGAGCAGGAAAAAAGTCGGCACAATGGAGGAGCAATAGATGGTTCATACTGTGTAAATAGCACAAACCTCGACCTGCTCCAGACCTGAACATCAAACACATTTATGAAATTATTCTGCCAGGTTGAACTTCGAAGAATATTCATGCCACAATGAAATAAACAATAAGGTTTTTATTTCTCAAACTATGAGAATTTTTTTTTTTCATTTTAAATGAAAATGACATTACTTTTACTTCCTGGAAAACAGCATCACATTACAAGCAATATATAGTGAACCAGCACCTTAATACAACCACCTTTTCTCCTTAACTGATACCCCATTGATTTATATCTTCCCATGATTCTCTCCATCATTATCTATCATGTCAATATCCTGTTTCTACAGTCAGGAAATATATGAAATGAATTGATACATGAATGAAAAAATATATGAAATTTAGAAAGTAACCATCTCTCAAAATGTGACTTTATCGATGCATTTATGGGGGGGGTAAAATTATCTATGATCTTTATAGACCTCTGTTGGCAACCAGGAGGAATTACAACAACAGAGTTTATAGTTGGATCTGGCCACTTTGCCATGGAGGAACAAAACTCTTATGAACAGACATAATTCTGCCATTATTAACAACACTTTTAAGTATTTTGTAATGAAAAAAGACAAGGAGGGCATGAAAATGACCCGTCCAGTATCGAAAAGTAAAATGCACTGAATGGATACTGAGTTTTCGTGCTCAGCCTACTCTAATGCATGCACTATGTTTTCACATGCTTGGAATGACATAATAAAATGAAATAATAAACCCAGACTTTCATAAGACATGCTGAAGAGGTATTAAATCGACAACCACAAGTGGATCAGTCCTGTCAGTGGGAACTGGGACAAGGCAACCTGCAGAGTATTTTCTGTGGCCCATGTATGTATGTGAGAGAAATTTGAGCCAATGGAAGCTGTTGGACTAAAGGCTAAGATTCATTTTATAATGTCTACAAAAGAGAAGACAATATGGTATAAGATAATACTAATGAATTGGACATATGTGGGCAGTAATCTGCCAATCCTCGACTACCCTGTTCTTTATGAGAAGGTTTTGGACTGAAGTTTAAAATGAGATTTATTTTAGTAATGCCAATAAGTATTCGTACTGACTCTTTATTTCCTTTACAGTCATTGTGAGAGAAGAAGATGACTTTGAAATCGATGCAAAAAAGTCACCAGACTGCAGGAAATCAAGTGTGAAATGAAGGAAACAGGAAGTGAATATTAAAAGTGGCAACCCTACACAACTGTAAGGTCATTTGCATATGCATACATGTAAATACACAGTTTATCTATTCTGGGAATTATGTTCAGTCACCAAAATATTCTAATAAGGATAATAGAGGTGTTCATGATGGGGGATTATAAAAATGAGAGGAAACCTGTTTTATACAGATAGATAGATAGATAGATAGATAGACTGACTGACTGATTGATTGATTGACTTCATCTCACAAACTATTAACATCGTTCACCCGTTTTTCTGTCTCTCTCACAAATAATATGTAATGCCTATATATGCTACATTAAAGGTATTTCAGTGTGTGTTGCTTCTCTGAACTTTATTTTCTTCTAATTTCTAATTTGCATGAAACGCTTTCATCAACATTCTCGGAAATGTGGGATGTGTAAACTACCTGGCAACCCCTGATTCATTCTTGTGTCTGTTCTGTAATCTCGCGATATTCAGGCGGTCACTGCCTGAGAGGAGTAATGGCCGCCTTCGTAGCGATGGCTGGAACAGGGAACAACACAAGAAGCATATCAGAGCGCTTTAGCTGACCGGGAAGAGCGTAAATTACCGGGCACCCCCTCCTACCCGGGTTTCGGAACGGATGGGTAGAGGGGGTCTTGCCAAAGGACACAAGAAACGAGAGAGACTCGGAGGGAAAGAGAGGAAAGCTAACACTACCTTGGTGGCTAGCGCTAGCTGGCTATCAACACGGTTGTCACTGCCGGGGAACGAACCCGAGTAGCCGGACAAGTGTGCGTCTGGAGGGCTGAAGGAAACGACGACTAGACGCTGGAGCGTGTGATCAAACAACTGGCTTGTCGCTAATATGAGTGGACCCGGGCAGGACAGCGAGCCAGAGGCGAAAGTCCTTCTCATCAAGCGGCTTTACAGGTAAGTTGGCGAGGCCGTTTGGCGTAAGTTAGCTAACCAATGTGCTAATTGAGCGTTGTTGTGGCTAACTTAGCTTTAGCCAATCAATGTTTGCTAACACAAGAAAGGGTCTAGTCTTCTATTCTTTAAGCTGTCACGACACTGAATAACTTAGCCCACATCCCTGCATAGTCGTCAGTGTAACGTCAGCCAAATCTGTAGTCATCATGCTTTCACTTTGTGTAGCTTGTGTTAGCTTATCAAGCCATGATTTAGCTGCATTTGTCTCAACCGCCCTTGTTGCAGAGAAATGAAAGGGGAAGGATTTTGTTTGCTAGCATGGCAGCCCGCAGTATTTTAATTGGCATTTGTCACCATGCTAATGCTCTGTCTTCTGTGCTGCCCAGGGCTGTGGTGGAGTCTGTGCACAAGCTGGATGTCATCATCGGCAGCAAAGCATCCTACAGAGAAGTCTTCAAGCCGGAGAACATCAGCCTTCGCAACAAGTAAGTCCAGCTGCCTCAGGAGTGTGTGTGAAAAGAGGTAGGAGTAGTATGTAAACCTCAAAGCCTACATGTAGTCTGAGTATCATCTGGGCAGTTATTCTGAACATAATTATGTTAACTGATGTGTGTGAGCTTAAACCTATCAACCAGTCACCGTCTGCTCAGTTCATTTAGCTGATAAGACTACCTCTCTTATTATGCTGTATGTTCGATTAGGATTGACAACACATCATCTCTGTTCAGACCTTTCTGTCCAAAATCTCAATCTGGTCCCAATCTAGTTTACACTCAGTACTAGAAACCTGTCTAATGTATCCAAACTGATCACTCATGTTTCAATATGTTCATTTGATTCTGTCTGTGAGAATGTCTGGTCTCAGGAAGACTAAACAAAAAACTAAATACACCAATTTATGTTCAGTCTTACAGCCCGTGAACAGGATTGCAGTTGTTATTTTCATACTGGATACAATAACCCACAGCTCTGAAAGAGGAAGTTGGAGATAAATGTGAGAGGGAGACTTGACAGTGTGTCTATGCAGACACAGAGATAGAGGAGATAGAATCTCATATCGCTCGATGACTGTCTCGGTAGCTAGACGAGCCTTCATTGTGGTCAGGGCTGCATGTGGAGCCATTAGCTGATTAAACAGTTTGGCAGAAAATTAATCAGCAACTACTTTGATAATCAGTTAATAGTGTCAGTCATTTTTTAACTAGAGATGCCAAACCAGTTCCAGTTGCTGCTTTTCTTTGCACTGTTGGTCAGACAAACAAGACATTTAAAAAGATGGGCTCCAGAAAATTAGAATAGGTGTTTTTCAGAATATTCTGACCTTTTGTACACCAAGTGTGTAAATAAAGTCCTTGTCAGATAAATCAATAATGAGAATAATTATTTGTTGCATGTGTATTTACACTACAGTACACCAACTTCAAATGTGGCACAAGTGATTGGATTCCATTGCACACATTTCAGGCTGATTTTACACATTTATTTAGAGGTATCCACTTTTAATCAGTTCACCCAAGACGTTGTTTACTGTAAGAACTGTCACCACATATTGTACTTCACTTGCAAATGGGGTAATTTGGCACTTCACTGCAAGGTGAGGCTCATATTGTTATTGAGCATTATATTATCCTCTATAGCATTGAAGAATGGATGAACCAAGCAGAGAAGCATCTCTTCAAAGAAGTGATAATGTGAAATACTGCATGTATTTGCCTGACTATATTAACATAATCTTGCCATTGGCTGCACACATAAAGTGGGGACTGAGATTTCACAGTATTCTGGTTAACAACTCTGGCTTCTGAGTCAGTTTACACAGACCATGTGAGTCACACAAAGGAAAGGCATGCTTGTTAGTGATGCCACAAATATGTCCGATAGCACCAGAATGTCCATTAAGTAGGGCTGCAACTAATGATTATTTTTGTCATCTATTAATCTGCTGATTATTTAGTCCATTAAAAGTAAAAAAAATGCACACAGTTCAAGTTTTAGTTATGCTAGGTATTTCTGTTTTGCGAAACACCACCTGTTCCTGTGAAACTAGGTTGACTCATTTGTCCACTCGTCAAACCGGTCACCCAATACCTCCTTAACTTGAAACCTAAACGTGTGTATATCTATTTTTCTTTCTGTGTGTTTTCAGGCTGAGGGAGCTTTGTGTGAAGCTGATGTTTCTCCATCCAGTTGACTATGGCCGTAAGGCTGAGGAGCTTCTCTGGAGGAAGGTTTATTATGAGGTCATCCAGGTTATCAAGACCAACAAGAAGGTAACTGGCCCTGCAGCTGTGGAAACAAATCCTCTGTGTGTGTGTTAGTTAACCAGTTATTCTGTCGTTAGCTGGCTTGACATCCTGGCTGCCACTTAAAGGTCAACTCTAATATGACATCTGCTGTTTTGTGGTCACTGGCACGTACCTACCTCATAGAGTACCAAGAGTGAGCACATGCTATGCATGGGTGGTCCCAGTGGAAATGAACCCCCTGAAAATGTCACTTTATGCACTTTGCTGTACTATTGGACCAACAACATTATTTCCCTTAACAAATGTAGCAGGATAATTTCTGAGCTGATCTCTGTTATAAGAATGCGTACAGTTTGAGTCAGACAAATAAAATAATGTACAAAGTATGTTCAGTGATTCAGATGCTTGTGAACTTAAGAACTAAAAGATTTGAATGTCACCAGCAGTGGAGCTTTAGTCATCAGTTGCAAATTAGTTTCTTTTAAATGTGTGTGAGTCAAGAAGTCTCTTCTTGAAGGAGAACTTGATTTTACACATCAAGTAGTAGAGGAGTAGTTCTACATATGTTAAAAAAAAAAGTTATATAGAGTTTCTGGAAAACTGATAAATTGCCTCAAATGATGTCAGCGTCAGTTGAAGCTGAAGACTACGAGTTTGAAAATGAAAAAAAGGTGCCAGCTGCTTCCAGCATAACACACTTGAAACTCCAAACAAACTGTAATCATTAGAGTTGTGATTTTGCTAATGTAGGCGTCATATTTCTGACAAGGAAGAAGACTGCGTGGTACAAAAAAAGACTATTTCTGTTTCTGCAGCATCAATTTTGATCAATTAAGAACATGTTTATTGTGAGTACTCTTGTAAAGGTCAACCTCCTTCATAATATTCATAACTTTGTCAGTTTTAATCTTTTCCTAGCTGTTTATTTCTTAACTACTTTCTTTTGCATTAAATGTTTCCCCATTGCTCGTAACTTTTCCACTCAATTGTAAACTACAGTATTTGTGCTATGTAGACTCTGTTTATTATTATTGTTGTTGTGGTCAAATCTCTAATGTCTTGGCTCCTCTCTTTTCTGTCCATCTTTCCTCTGTAGCACATCCACAGCCGTAGCGCTCTGGAGTGTGCCTACCGTACACACCTGATCGCCGGCGTGGGTTTCTACCAGCACCTGCTGCTCTACATCCAGTCACACTACCAGCTGGAGCTGCAGGACTGCATCGACTGGACCCACGTCACAGACCCACTGATCGGTCGGTGGCACACATTCACACACAGATATAGAAAATTCAAACACAATCTAATCTCTTACTGTCCATATTTAAAAAATCTTGATCACCTATAGGCCTCTTTTCATTGACGATGTGTTGACATGTTACACTGAGAAAAGCAGAGGTCTGAATGATAAAATGAATGATGCCTAAATTCTGTTTAGCTGCATCGGTTTCAGGATCCTGCTGTTGTGCTGGTTCACTTTAATGGCTTATTGGAACACTAGAATAGAACAGAGCCATTGTTAACCAGTCTGTCTGCAACTATAACAACTGAAAATATTTGTTGTGACAAAATAGTTTTTTTGTTTTTAGTTTTTAGTTTTTTCAGCACTCTTTCTAGTGAGAAATGAACCTAAATCCACAGACCTGTAGCTTTTTCTTTTACCGTCTTTGCACCATTCAGATTTGCTCTTCTTGTGAAATGGGAGTAAATCCCATTCAGCTTGGTATTATTTGGAATTATTGGTGTTTTAAAACTTGTGGATTTAATATTACAACTGTGCAAAGATTTACCTCATTTACAGTAGATATTATACCTTCACTCTCTGGGTAATGAACAGTTTGATCACACTGAAGCATTTAGACCAGGTGTTTATGTGTCCATTGTCTGTGTTCAGTCTGTATCAGATGGCAGTGTTCCCTTGCACTATGTACAGCAGACAAATGGGTGGAGAAGTGCCAAGTCAGTCTATTGTCAGCACAGACAGACAGGTGCAGGGTCGCCCAAGGTTGTGGTTCAGTGCAGCCTGTAGTCGTTCTTTGCCTCAGATGGGCTCGTCTTCCATTCTGTGGTTTGATGTGTTCTCATTTTTGCAAACGCCCTGCACAGATTTCTGGTGTCTTCTTGGCCACCTAAAGCAAAAGCAATTTTGGACATGAACACCTTATGGACAGAGAAATAGTGCTTCAAGTAATATCTGGGTGCTGTCTCTAAGATTCGTTGCTGTGCTGGAATTTAAGCTTGTACATTTGTTACATAACTCAAAGTCATTTTTGTAAGTGCATCAGCTAAATGTTTTAAATGAAAAGGATAAAAAAAAAAATCATTGTGTAATTGTTCCCCGCAGGCCGAAAGAAACCAGTGTCAGCCACCCCCAAGGAGATGGAGTGGGCACAGATGGCCTGCCATCGCTGTCTGGTCTACCTTGGAGATCTAGGTAATAACATGATAATAGAACATGCAATTAAATTCATCTCTCTACCCAGCTTGTAGAGGTGTGAGACAGCATGTGTGTGTCATTCAGCGTGGGAAATTTTGGCTTAGATATAGAGTATAATTGGCAGGAGGCCGTTTAGTTGGTTTAGACTTATGTGATACAGAGAGATTAGTATTTTGATTGATTTTACATTAGTAAACTAAATATTACAGACGCAAATGAGATTATGTCTGCACAATTTTAGGTTTGCCCTTGAGCCTAAGTTTATGATTTTGTTTAAGTATTTGTGTCCCAAAACCATCCATCCTTATTGACTGTTTCTGTCACTGTAGTTATATTCATTTCATAAGCAAAGATATGCTGGTAGCTTGTGTCTTGTTGTTAATTGTTATAATCACTTTTTTCTGTGTTTCAATGTTTCTTTCCTCTGCAGCCCGTTATCAGAATGAACTTGCTGGAGTGGAGGCCGAGCAGCTGGCAGAAAGGTTTTACCATCAGGCCCTGTCTGTCATGCCACACGTAGGTGAGTGACTGTCATGTAAGTTTTCTTAATACAGCACTTTGCTGCTCCCATGCTCAGGGAGAACCTGGTAAAGTTTGTGTTTTCTGTGGTGAGAGAGTGCCAGGAATACTTTCCCAGTCTTTTGTTTTCCTGGCAAGTTATTTTGTAAAAACAACATTTTGGCATGTGTCGTCTTTATTTTTTCAGATTGAACAGTAAACGTTCGGAAATTATTCTCAGTCCACGTCAGGCTACTCCAAAAGTGCATGTTAACTTGTTTACGCATGTCTTCCCCCACCTTTCTACAGGAATGCCTTTTAACCAACTGGGCACACTGGCAGGGAGCAAGTTCTACAATGTTGAAGCAACCTACTACTACCTACGCTGGTGAGGAACGTTTTTGTACAGTTAAATGTGGTGTTAACTATTGAACCACAACCCTATAAGTTAAAAGTCTAAACAGATATCTCATCTGTGCTAGCATCCAATCAGACGCCCCCTTTGATGGTGCGTATGGCAACCTGAAGCGCCTGTTTGACAAAGCTGCCAAGATGTACCACCAGGTGAAGAAGCAGGAAATGAAGAAGCTGTCTCCATCTCGACAAAGGTGAGGAGGAGTCATGGGAACCCTGTACCAACATGAAAATAAATGACTTACAGAGCAGGAAAATCCTAGAAATCCAGAGAGAAGTTTGGGGAAACAACTGTTGATTGGTCTCAGTTCATACAGTATGACAACCCATTTTAATCCTTGTCGTTTATTTTTAGAGGTTTTTTTTTTTTTACAGTTTATCTTTAAATTGCTCACTTATTTTTGGTTCATACATCAACAAGTTCCTAGACAGCAGTGGTTATACTAATTGTTTCCACTGCCTGGTACAAATGAATCTGAGATGAAAGTATTTTGACTTCTTTGTGCTGATATCCCAGAGAAATTTTGATCTATATCTAATCTAATCTTTAATCACATAATTACCAACTTGCTTGGCCACCATTTGAATGACAAGGGCACTGTAACCAGTGGTGGGACAAAGCAGCATCTCTCTGCTGATGGGATTAGATAATTGACAATCCCAGTGGGTAAATTAGATTGTTGAGGCAAAAAAACAGGAATCAGTCCACAATACAATATTTATTAGGATATTGAAAAAGGAAGAAAAATGGTGACATGAAAAATGTCCTTTTATTAAATAGAAAGTTTGATGTATACAACATTTTTTTATTCAAATAAAATTCATTTTTCGTTTTTGACGAGTACTGCTTTTTGCACAGTTGATTTACTGCGGTTTACTGTGTTGCCTGGAGCACCCAAGATTGACAAATTCTTTTGCCACTTGGACAGAAAACAAATCTGTTTCTGTGAAAACATTTTGCGTCGGTTTGTCTTATGTCATGTGCGTATAAAGTAGTTTCCCCATGCTTCTAGTCTTTATGCTAAGCTAAACTAACCAGCTGCTGGCTCAAACTTCATATTTTGCATGAAAACATTAAAGGATTTCTCTTCTTTGAAAGATGTCAAATTTGATACTTTCATTTTGTATCAACATTTTCTGTATCTATTAACTATGATTTCTACAATTTTGTTGTGACTTTTTCCCACAGATCAAAAGACATTAAGCGCCTCCTGGTGAGCTTCATGTATCTTCAGAGCCTGCTGCAGCCCAAGAACAGGTAAGCACTTGTGCTGTCACTCATCTGCTGTCCTGCATCAGTCTGTCAGTCAGTCTCGTCCTTTAATTATTCATTGTGAGGTTGTGTTTACCTTGTATTTATAGTGCGTCCATCATTTTTATTATGTTGCCTCCCCTCCTCTGTCTGTCTGTAGTCTAATGGAGACGGAGCTGACGTCTCTCTGCCAGTCGGTGCTTGAGGACTTCAACCTGGTGCTGTTTTACCTGCCGCCGCCGACACATGGCGGCGCTCACCACTCCCCCAGCGAGGAAGAGGAGGAGCAGCAACATGCTGACAGCAACTGCCCTGTGCTGCCTGACACTCTCGTCTTCAAGATGGTGGTCACTTGTCTGATGGTGGTGCACAGCCTGAAGAGGGGAGGTTAGAGTACAAACACTAACTTTTTTCTTTAAATGTTAAAAGCTGTAAATCCATTTCACTATCCTCTTCAGTGGGCCTCAATTAGATGAGGACTGGAATAAGTAGTAGAAGAGGTAGAAGACCCCAGTCAGACTTTATTTTTCAAGAGCTGTGTAGTTAACTAGCCAAAACAGCCCAACAACAGCAACATAATCAGTGACAATCACCAGGAGCTTTGTTGGTATAAAACCAAAGAAGTACACATTTCTTAATGTAAAATATATTTTGTACTAACAAATGTTGTATTGTGTCTTTAGGATCAAAGCAGTACAGTGCATCCATAGCTTTTACTCTGGCGCTATTCTCCCATCTGGTGAACCACGTCAACATCCGGCTGCAGGCTGAACTGGAGGAAGCGGAGACCCAGGTGCCTCCACTTCACACTGATGCCACAGGTGAGATAGGAAATCCCCATCTCCATTCATGGAGGAAAGGAACACAAATGAAACTGCGAGTTAATTTAAGGCTTAAAAAAATCCTCATAAGTTTGCGCAGTATGGGAAATCTCCCAGCCGGTGTCTGCCACAAAGATCAATGCATCAATCCCAGTGTATCCTCATCAGCAACATCTTTTAGGATTAAAGTGCTGCTCTTTGTGGTTAAAAATGTAATCTTTAGGGAGAAGTACAGAAGTCTGTGAAGTTTTTACAAGTCAAGAGCAATTTAAAGTTGAACACATTTATTCACACTTTCTGCCTTGCTCTTTCAGGAATATCCCTATGGAGAACATTTGTTTTGTAACGTGAAATATTTAGCTAAGAACAACCTGAATGAAAACAAAAGGCAGTGAGCTTTCTTTTCTTCTCTAGATGACCTGGAGATGAGAGATTTGTCAGCTCCACCGGCAGATCGCTCTGATGAGAAGCCTCTGCAGAATGGCTCCCTGGAGCAAGAAGATGACGAGGAGGAGAAAGATGAAGACGGCTGTGAACGGGTTGCCGCCAAAAAGCACAGCATTGTGGAAGAACAGCACAAGTTGGAGGAAGAGAAACAGAGACAGAAGAAGAAGTACACTCGCCTCTCTAGACTGCGCAGACGCCGCTGTGCCCGCAAGGACACTCGAGGAGAGGATGAAAGTGACCTAAGTGAAGGATTTGAGAGCGAAGAGGATGACGATGACGATGATGAGAGGAGGGGCCGTGCTGATTCAACAGGTGGCACCACAACAGGAACCCCGCCCAATCCTCCACCTATCAGGAAGGAGACTAAGAGAGACCACCTGGGTGAGGAGGGCAGCTGTGGGAGTGGCTCAGAGGAAGAGGAAGAGGAAGGAGGAACAGCATTCGATGTAGAGACGGACTCGGACATGAATAGCCAGGAGTCTCGCTCAGACCTGGAGGACATAGAGGACACGGAAAACTCAGACAACTTGGAGGGCCAGGCACGGGAGCACCAGGACGAAGAGGAGGACGAAGACCAACCCAAGGAAGAAGGAGGCGACAGGGACGGTGACACGCCTCCAACCACTAACGGGCCTCTGATGCCCAGCGACGCCAGCATCAGCAGTAACCTTCAGGCCATGTCCTCACAGCTCTTCCAGGCAAAGCGCTGCTTCCGCCTGGCGCCAACCTTCAGCAACATGTTGTTGAGACCTCAAGCCTCATCTTCCTCTGGGATCCCCACCCCTACTGATGCCTCTGCTCCGCCCTCCCAAGAGACACCCCCTCCTCCTGGGGAGTCTCCCTGTGATATGAACCCTGGTACTGCCAACGGAACCAATGAAAATGGTAATGTGCTATTTGTCTCAATGTCTTTTTTGTGTGTCCTTTTCTTCCACAGTTACTTATTCAGGATGTTTTTTTGTGGATTCTAAGCGGACTTGAATCTGCCTTTCTTGAAATCAATCTTGTCTTTTGCTTTGTGTCACCGCCTCTAGACTTGGACTCTGATTCAGAGGGCAGCCAACACAGTACACAATCAGTACATAGTGAGAAAACCCTCTTAGAAAAGCTGGAGATCCTGACCAATCAGGGCTTGATCCAGGTGGTGAAGGTCTTTGTTGACTGGCTAAGGACCAACACAGACATTATCCTCATGTGTGCACAGGTGAGGGGGCTGATTGTCCTGCTTTTTCTATGAAAAATTGCCATTTTAGGACTATATTTAACAAACTGGTTCTCGCTGCAGAGTTCTCAAAGCCTGTGGAACCGACTGTCCGTGCTGCTCAACCTGCTACCAGATGGCAGCAAGATGCTCGAGGCTGGTGAGTTACTGATAGACTGCACTGCATAGATATTTATACTCCTCTACAGCTCAGTCGGCACAGGATGGCACAACAGTGTCTAGGTTTTTATTCCCACTGGGTTCGCTAATACTAAAATGTCCTTTGAGACACTGGGTGAAGACATTACCTACAACCCCGATTCCAAAAAAGTTATTCTGTCCAGTTATGTCAGTCTTCTTCTCCATATCGCCGAGCTCTGATCTCATCCCTGTACTGTCTCTCTAACAAACAGTGCTAATACTCAGCTCTCACACTGAACATTTTGTCTCCCCGTGTGATTTTTACACTCTAATGACTGTGCTCTGAGTCTACTGCTCCTTTATTTATTTCTCCATGTGTGTACTGCAGAGCTTGGTCTGAACGCAGAGGTGACAGAGTTGTTAAATGAGTGTGAGCAGCCCGGTCTGGTCCAGAGTCTGCTGCTGCCTGAGGATCTGGCTCTGCGGCACCTGCCTGCTCTCAACATAGCTCACCGCCGCCTTGATTTTACTCGCCGCAACCCCTCCCTCAGCCCCCTACAGGAGGTACATGTGAAGATACACACACACATACACAGGATTCAGCTTTTACAGATGTTCAGTCTCGGTTTAAATACTGGAAAACACAAAAAGGCATCAGCCCCATTATGCAAATTACAAGTTGTGTTGTCTTTTTAATACGCCAGTAAGTTTGCCAAAATTAAAACAATATAATTATCTTAGATGAAACGATATTCAGTGTACAGGAAAATCTGTACACAGAATCCAAGTCTATTTTACTTTAAAAACTCACGCACTTCTCATTTAAGCTGCTTCTGTTTGTCTTACGTGAAAGTGAATTAACCATTTTTAAGTTTTGGACTGTTGGTCGGGAAAACAACTTTGAAGACATCACTTTGTGATTGCCAGCATTCTTTATTTTATAGACCAAACAATTAATTGATTAATTGAAACAATCTGCAGATAAATTGATAATGGCAATAATCCTTTGTTGAAGATCTGAATTAAACCAAGTCTTCCTTGCCAGGAAAAAAAAAAGTCATTTTCTGCTTTGCTGACAAATCACGACATTCTTCACCTTCTGGAGTGTTAAAATGTGTACTAGCCGCCATTTCACTGTCCAGACCAGTGCGCCTGTCTTGAGTTTGTTGTCAGCAGTGATGGTAATGAAAACCAAAACTGTCCTTAAGTCAGCATGAATTGTTTTATTTTTGGCCACTTGAGGACAGCACAAGTGTTAAACTCTACATTGACATATTATAACATTATAAAGTTGTTATTTATAACATTTGCTTATTTACACATCCAGGAGACGCAGAGTAACATTAGCATTTATTTGGAGTCACATTTCTGGCCACGAATATAATTCTAATATTTTGTTCTCCACCAACTCCTGAGGGAAATATGTGGCTTCTGTGTTCCACTCTTTGTCTGTCTGCTGTTTGATGGTGGGCAGGTAGAGCATAGTGGGTTTATTAGAGCTTTTTTGCTGAAAACATCTGCTTGCTGCAGCCGAAAACAGTACTGAAGAGAGCAGTGGGACTGAACCAGAACTGTCAAGTTGTGAGATGTAAAACCGACACAATGAGTTTAAAGATGCTAAAAATTTGTGAAGAGCTGAGAAGAAGTGCTGAGTCAGTTGAAAACTCTCTGCGGGGTCGTCATTACAAGCCACACTGATCAGTCATTTGACCCATTTTTAACAAGACACATATTTAAAAATTTTGCCGTTGGGGGTCAAAGTTGATTTATGCAGTACATATTTAATAATCAAAAATGAATCATATAAAAGCTCTTAAAACATTTTCTTATTTTTCTCCCCAGTGTGTAGTGAGAGTGTGTTGCATTCGCAGTTTTGGCCACTTCCTAACAAATCTCCAGGGCAACGTGCTGCACTTCAACCCAGAGGCGGGCATCTTCACCAGCATCAGCCAGTCCGAACAGGACAATCTGGTGCAGCAGGCCAAGGCCCAGTTCCGAATGGTGAGTGACATCTGAACAATGACCAGAAGAACCACAGGGGGCTGGTATTCAGTCTCATTATTCTGTGTGTCACTGAAAATGGTTTTGTTTTGTAACTGTTGACCTAAATAAATGTAAAGAATGTCTAATTAATGACTCGGAATCAAAAAAGAGTTGTTGTGAAAGTCGTGTCCATTTTGATGTTGACTCTGCTGTCGTTATCTTTATTTCCAGGCTGAAGAGGAGGCTCGTCGAAATCGCTTAATGAGGGATATGGCCCAGCTTCGACTACAGGTTTTTAATATTATCCCTCTGTCCACTGTTTACGCTGTCTGTGTTACTCTAGCAGCGATACAGGATGGACACAGCTGTGTGCTGATAGTCATTACAGGCAAAAGTTCCCAGTTTTTGAGAGCTAGAAGATAATGAAAAAAATATTTGTTTTCTTTTTTTGTTGTTGTTGTATAGAAGTTGATAAAATAATTATAGAAAGATAATTTCGTTAGCTTTGTATTGAGGTTAAGATCCAATTTCATTTGGATATTTGCTTTTGTGAAGAATAATGTTTGCAAGGAGGCAGATGATTTAGTTGACATTAATGTGAACCAGGTGAATCAACACTCACTAAAACCATCTGATGGACTGAGATAGTCATATTATATTTCTGTGATCATAAAACCCACTTATACATCTTTCATTAATTGCACATTATCAACTGTCCGGTCTCTTTTTCCGTTCCTTGCAGTTGGAGGTGTCACAGCTAGAGGGCAGCCTTCAGCAGCCGAAGGCCCAGTCGTCCATGTCTCCTTACCTGGTGCCAGACACAGCTGCTCTCTGCCAGCATCTGAACCTCATCCGGCAGCTGGCCGGCAGCGGCTGCTTCATCATCATCATCCCACGGACAGGTCAGTGAACCGCCTCATCCCCTGTCTGTCCTGAGCAGCAGGTTCTGTTCAGGTTGTGTGTAGCATTCCCCCCACTGAGGTTATACAAGGTAGATGGTGGGGATGCAGTGATGTACACTTTTCATGATCTCACGATTCCAAGTCACATTAATTAAATTGACTAAATGTAATCATGACATACAGCATGAAGTATACGGAAAAACGGGATGTAACAGTAACTAATTCTGAGCTACTATCCAGGGCAATGAAACTTACTTGCAGCTAGCAGAAGTCCAACAATGATAGTTGAGCCAGTTTGAATACTCAACTATGGCAATGATATAAATCTTTATATTTTAACTAAATAAGTAAAATTTTAGCCTCTATCAGATTCTGATTCAAATTCAAATGGGTCTGGGTCAGTCTTTCTGCTGATGCTCAGGCCTTTAATCTGGACTTCTTCTGTGTTGTAGTGATCGATGGACTCGACAGGTTGAAGAAGGAAAATGCCGGTGCGAGGGATGGCATCCGCTTCTTAGAGTCTGAATTTCGCAAAGGCAACAGGTGGGTGCTTGTGTTATGTGTATGATGACTGATAGAGCTTCCTGCTGTTTGTTTCCTTGGATCTGTTCAACACTTTTACTCCACACAACTCTCTTATCTTGGAGGAATTTTTTAAATGTATCCCATCTTCCTGTAGGTACATACGCTGCCAGAAGGAGTCGGGTCGAAGTTTTGAGAGAGATAAACTGAAACGTCAGGACATCGAAGCCTGGTAAACCTTTTTTCCCTTCTACAGTTACCTCTGTTTGTTTTCTACCTGTTGGATGAGTATGACTTCTATTTTAATTTGTACTTTTTTTATTTCTAGGCATTTATACAAGATGGTGGACAGCTGTCGCCAGCTAACGGTGTCCCAGAGCAATGGAGACGAAGACACAGCCGGCATGGTGACCATTCTTACTGGTCATCAAGTTGAAGAGCTTTGCACTCGGTCAGCAGCAATGAAGGTCAGCAGTCATTCACTATTTTATTGTTACATTACAGATGAGAACAAACACTTGGGAAGTTGACATTTTCCATCAAGACTAGTAAAGCTTAAAGGATTTCAGCTCTGCTCTATTTGTGCTACAGCGCTAATGTAACCTAATTCATGTCTTCACATCTAAAGGCATTAAGTGTTTATGTCTGCTCTGAAATGCAGCACTCAAAGGGACGTAAAAAGCCTGTCGGGGTGAGGTGTGATTAATCTTTCAAATGGGGAGAATGACACACACTTTCAGACAATTTCTCATCGAAACATTTGCATTGGCTGTAATGATTAAAAAATGTATGTAAAAGTCTATTTAAATTGAGGACAGGTTTCATATCTCATATTTCGTATGTTTTTTTGTTTCCTCCCCTGCAGTCTGCGATCCAGGCGGCGGGCTCGGCGGGCATGGAGCTGAAGAACATCGTGGAGTTCTACCGGCACTGGAAGGAGATTGGCTGAGAGGTCAAACGGGGGCAGCTGTCTGCGCTGCGAACAGCTGATCGATCACAACACTCGCTCCCTCTCTCTCTCTCCCACTCTTTTGCTCTGTGTGTATCTGCGTCTCCAAAGGCAAAAAACAACTGAAAAGAAAGCTGAATCGAAGGAAAGAGTTAAAGCTAAGGGGGGTGGAAAACTGTGGAGTAAAAAATAAAAAGAAGAGAAATGCGGGCGAAATGGCGCTATAAGAAACAGCAGATCTCCCACCTCTCACTCCCATTCCTAAACATAAAGAGTGACCCCTAGTGGTCGGGGTGCAGAAACGGTGGGGGAACGCTACACAACTTTTAAGTGCCCCTGGTTCACACCCTAACCAGGAATACACTGTATATGTTAGCAAATGAGTACCTACGTGTCGAGAGAGAAACCGCGCACACACACGTAAACACATTCATGCTCAGATGAATCCATATAGATATTTAGAGCAGTGGTTTGGATTTCCGTTCCCTTGTCCCCTTTCCCTTCAGTCTGTATTTGAGAAACAGTTGAGATTGTGCGAGTCTGGCAGGGCTGCGTTTTGGAAAGTCAAGGGTGTATGACGACAACTTTAAGATAGAGAAAACACACTCTGTCCACCTGACACCTGAGACTTTCATCCTTACAAAACACACCAGGCGTCTCATAGCTCATAGACCTCTAGGAAGGGTTGAGGAAGACAAATGTACACTTCTCCAGGATCGGTTTCTTTCCTCTGTGGCTTTTTAAAATTTTTATTTGGTTTTGTTTTTCTTCATTTGCGGTGTACTTTTGTGACCAGTGACTTATGTATTGTGCTATCTCTGTATGAGAAAAGGAAAAAAAAAAAAACCACAGGTGTTGCCCTGTTAAAAGTTTTAATTTGGATTTTATTTTTGTACCCAAATGGTTTATTTTGCTTTTTGTAAGCTGAATCTGAATGAAATATGCAAGAATGTTTAAGGGAAAGGGAAGGGTTTGTTGTCGTGCATTGATCCACTGAACAAGTCCTTCAGCTCTGAAAATTAATAAAAACCTATTATCCAGATTTTATTTAACAAGGTGTCATGTTAGCGGGAGGTAGAAGCTGATTAGCCTCAGTTGTAGCTAGTCATCGAGGAGGCTCAGAAAAGAGGGGCTGACTTTCCCAGAGGAATGTGGGTTGTGTTTGGACCCCTGTAAACTCCTAAACTGTGTCCCATCTACATCACCATTTCCATAGTGACTGTCCCATCATGCAGTGCAAAAGAAACCAGTATATGTGTGTGGCCATGCATTGAACAATAAAAAGAAACTCATATTAAGATGATGATGTCTCTTGTCTTGCCGTTCCTCTGTGCCAATGACCTCTTTCTCATTGTGTGAGTAATAATTAGTGCTGAAATGATTAGTCGTTTCATCAACAGAGAATTGACAGTTTTGATAATCAATTAAATGAGCGTTCCTGTTACTCCAAGTGAACTTCTCTGCTCCTACTTCATTGTCTAACCTGTACCTCCAACTACATTTACAGCATTTACCAGGCGAGTGGGGTCTGAACAAAGATGTGATTGCATTGTGGGAATGAAGTGTTTTTTCCATGCAAGAGGATAAAACTCAACATTTCCTGACCTCAGCTGCATCATTTTGACTTTTCTATTCGTGTGTCTTTTGCAAACCTCCCAACTTTTTGGGGTTGATTGATTTGTTTGAGTGTCCTCCACCAAATGATGTCCAGTCCATTTACAAGATGAGATGAGATATAGCTTTAATCGTCCCACAGTGGGGAAATTCACAACACTTACAAGACACTAATATATAGTTGAAAAGGGAATGTTTTAAAACACACACACACACACACACACACACATTACATAACAAGAATAAATGACCCCTTTAGTCATTCAAGTCATTCAGCAGGCAAAACATTCACTCTTCTGTATTTGATGTGATTGTAAATTGAATATCTTTGTGTTTGAGACAGTTATTTGTACGAAAGGAATTTTTGGATGTGATGCGCTTTAGCTCGAAGGACATTTTTCGCTATTTTCTGACAGACAAAACAGCTGATTGAAAAAACAATTGATTAATCAATAATGAAAATATTTAGTTAGGTGCCACCTGAATGTAAAATCTTTACAGTAAACCTGACCTGAACTCTCTCAGCTCCTCGTGTGAAGTCTTTACAAAGACCCTGCCTCTGCCCGCTCTTTCAAACTAGGTCTCTCTGTGCCATTCTTCTCCCCTCTTTTTTCTCTTCCATCCCTTGTGTTCCTCTCTGTCCCGGGCCCTGTGCCCACCACTGACCGAGCACACTGAATAACCAATCCCCTGGCAGCGGGGCCAGTGCCACCCCAACAGGAGACGACTGGCACTGGCGCTGGCCCGTTTTCTGCTGGGTAAGGGGGTTGGGGAAACCTCACTGACCCAAGGCAATCCTCTTTCTGTGAGCCCGTGAAGCCGCGGGGCTGCGGGGACTCCAGTGAGGACGGGCCGGGCTGCAGGATGAGAGGTTTAAACATGCAAAGAACCCATTAGATTTCTAACTTCAAAGCGCCTGTGATCTGTCTGAGAGATGTCCATGCAGGGTTCTGTGCTCGCAGTGGGGAAATGCCTCGCATGCCTGGAGTTTATGCGTAAGTAACAGTATTTGTCTTTTGGACTGGTTTTGGACTTCACATGTACATCTTACTCATCATTTTTCAAATCTTAGAAACGGTCATCAGATTCAATGCCATCCATGTTTGCTGTTGTGTTAATGATGCTGGAGCTCTTGTCCTCTCTGGTTTCTTTGCCTCATTCATTGGAAAAAAAAAAAAAAAAGTCTGGGATTCAACATTTGTGGCTGCAGTAGTGTTTTTGCTGCAGGCATGCATAGAGGACAAGATGGGGACTGTTTGGCCACAATAGGGACGAGCATGCCCAGGGGATGATTGTGGGTTCATAAGTTTTCTATTCCCACTATTTCTTCCCTTATTTTTCCTTCTCTGGAATCCCTTCATCTGATCCTACATGATCCCAGAAGGAAGCTGCCGTCATTATTGCTCACTCACACTATGACTGTTTCTTCTTCTGAAAACTGTAATGTTTCCGTAAAATCACTCTCCTTCCTCTAAAAAAGAGACCCTGGAGAGTTTTACTCAAGAGTCACTCCCATTCACAGGAACTGAACATGCTTCCTAAACTTTCTTGAATTTTACTGCCATGATTTCTAACTAAGAAAAACAGGTCACTGAACCTCTCATATGTTATGGCGCAGTTCATGTGCACGTTTTTAAATGGAGGATTGTGCGTCAGACTTTGTTTACGCACAACCAGACCTGCGTGCGTAAAAATACCACATTCTTATTCTGGATATATGTTCTTATTCCTTTTTATTTTTCATTCTTTCTTTTTTTTCTTTTGTGATTGCCAGTCTTGCAATGTAAATGAGATTTGTGAGGCATTTTATTCCTTCTGCTCCACAATTCATCAATTAGCTTCATGTTGACCAACAATAACATTAAAATGCTGCGTACATGTTGATCCATCAATAATGATAATCCAGTTATATAATAGTCTAAAAGGCGTCGCTCTGCATAATGACTTTTACTCTCGATACGTTCTGTACATTTTGCTACTTCACTTTTACCTGAGTAGAATACTTTACTAATGGAATATTTTAAGTGTGATACTGCTACTTTTAATTAAGTCAATTATCTGAGCACTTGCAGATTTTGATGAATTATTTCTAAATATTTTCATATTATTATTAGCTTCAAACTATTTAATCTTTAACTTCACTATTTATCTGTATTTATTTCTGTCCTGAATTTCCAAATCAATAACTGCTTATCTTTTCCAAACACAGACATAAAGTCCCTCACAATAAAAGAATATATACAAGATAAAACTAAGTGAGTTAAAACAATAAAATTATAAATGATTGAAAAGGCAACTTGAAAACGAGGTGACTAGAACTGTTTTTAAAGATGATCCTGTGTCTTTCAGCTCTCACAGTAAATTCTCTGGCATGTTTGGACACAGCCTGCTATTATAATAATTAAGAATAATATGGCGATGAATCTGCAGGCTTTTAGGGTGTGTCATGTTCGGGACACAATCATTTCTGACACAGAATATGATGCAGTTTGCTTTTTGAAAACATGACACCTAAAATCTATGACTTATTTTGCCAAGAACATTAAGTCATGCGTGGTAAGTTTTCATCTTGCAATTTGATATCTATAGCTAATTATGACCAAGCAAACAAAAGCTGGAGAGGTGGATTCACAAGCAAACAGTTTGGTGAAGTGGTGCTTTTTATTGAATGTGTGGAACTAAATTATCTTTTGTGTCCCTCGAGTGTTTAACGTCACACTCTTCTGTTTTCAATTGGGACAAACGAGACCTTTTCAGAAATATGACGGGGTAGAAAGCTGTGTTGACACAAACTGGATGTTTGTCCAGTGCAGAATAAAACAGGATGTCCTCCCCGGTCAGAGTTTGGACAAAGGAGCGTCCCCACAGGTTCACATGAGGGCTCTCGTTCCTTGAAGTCATGTGATGTAGTGAAGTAAGTCAAAGTCAACTGGACTTCTGTAACCTTGAGGACATGTAGTCATCCAAGAGTTTAATCAGTTTCGCTGAGTGATGTTGAGTAACTTCCTGTATTTGACCATCATGGCTGACTGACATCACTTGCTGGGTCACTCAGGGTCATCACTGTCATGAGTCAGTATGTTTTTAGCCGTGCTAGCATTGTGGCTCCAGGGACAACAAAGTCTGTTCGGCTCCCACATTATTCATCTGTCGGACGTTATTTTTTGGCTGTATTATTGCTGCTCTGTGTTGGCGTTGACTGCATTTTGGATCTTGTCTGATTATTCTGGGTCTATTTGGGTCAGATCTGACTTTCCTCAGGTCCCCTTTGTGTACTGTCTCCCTTTTAAACAGCATGTTGAGTTCGGGCAGGTTTTACAAGGGGTCGGATTTGAGGACCTTCAACTGGCCATCAGTGATAAGTAACAAATATATTTACTCAAGTACTGGACTGAAGTACAAGTTTGAGGTACTGATACTTTACTTAAGTATGTTCATTTTATGCTTCTTTACACTTCTACTGCATATTTATTCTAAAGCTTTAGTTCACAGTTACTCTGAATCTGGCAGATTCAAAGTATTGATGCAAAAAATATGAGAGAACAAAATCAGATTTGAATTTTTATAACATATGAAATGACCCAAGAGTATATAAAACACATCACCTTTGACTTTGGGAATCTATGATCAACAGTTTCACTGTTTTCTAACATTACTTAATTGAATTTAATCTGTAGATTAATTGATAACAGATTTAGAGTGTTGATGCAAAATATAATCAAAAAACCCTAAATTGAATCTAATTACATACAAAACTACCAAACACTTTTACCAGCTGTAACATTAAAGTGCTACAAACATTAATGCATCCATAATTATAATCCAATCATCTATTATGAAAAGGGCCATTCTGCATGAGTACTTTTACTTTTTTTTTGTTCTTTCACTCAAGATAAATTTTGAATGCATGACTGTGACAGAGTATTTCTACACAATGGTACCCCTGTTTTTACTTAAGTAAGAGATCTGAGTACTTGTAACTGCTAACCATCAGTCATGTCAGTCATGCTAATGTGGCTAAAAACAAGCTAGCAGGTTACAAGCTTCTGGATGAATCAAAGCAGGTCAGAGCATCAATAAAGCATGTGAATATGTTCAAAAGCGATGCATCATCATAACTAACAGAAGGACCAGTCAATGAGTGGGTACATTAACCACAGCGTGGATGTTACACGACGCGTTTTCAGGCTCAGCTCGGACGCACATGGTTCGTGTTGTTGTTGCTCCAGTGAGCCACGTGAGCAGCGAGCAGCGCTTCCTATTGGCCGACGAGGGAACGACAGGCTGCTCGCGCTCGACACAGCGATACACGCACAAAAAACAAAAAAAACAAAGAGAGGAGAAAGGAAAAAGACACCAGGAGCAGACTGTCACACATGAAAAAAGCTCGCAGTGGAGAGAAAACAGGCCGGAACCGATGAACCTCCGCATGTCCGAGAGTCGAGGTGAGTCGAAAAATACCGAAACGCGACTGATGTTTTTCCTCCTTGTTCATTAATTGTTGAAGTTTGGCTGCTGTTTGTTTCGTCTTGTATCAGCAGACTTGGGTTTTTTGGGGTTTTTTTTTAAACGCTACAAATTCCTGTTGAATGACTGACGAGGAAATTAAAAACACACACGGTGAAAGATTCATGTTGATTTTCGGGGCGTTTTGTGAATTAGCTTCATGTGACTTCATGTGTTTTGGTTCGTCTGCAGATGCGTTCAAGTGAAAAACACGGTCACGGTTTTTCCTGCTTTTTACAACTTGGATGTTTTGCATGTTTTGGTTTTTTTTCCCCACATTGTAACCAGTCGACTTAAAATCAGCTTTGCCAGTCTATGAATAAGAAATGTGCATTTTTGGTTTGCTCTTTTTTTTTTACATTTAAAATCTCTTTGATAAACAGATTAGAAAAAGAAATTAACAGGCACCTATTTTAATGATCAATTGAATGTGAGTTTTCTTAATACTGGGAGTCTTTAAACAAGGTATTTGAAGGCATCACCTTTGGGAAACATTTTTCTAACATGGTTTAATTGATCAGATAATCTGCAGATTAATTGTTAATTGCTGTTATATAATCTCTCAATTTGCAGCAAAGTCTGTTGAGTTTTGTTGTTTTCTTGCTGCAGCTGATTAAAACAAGGTGTTGAGTTTAATGTGGGAGAAAGAAAACAGTAAATTCCTGTGCATGGTTTAACTGTGTTGATAGCCAGGTGTAGGTGTAGTGGAGGAATGCAGTGGAGATGAGGTCGAGGATGACAAACATGCAGCAGCTGAGTCTATTGTGTCATGCTTGAATTTGTCACCTCATGATGGAGTCGAAACTGATTTCAGTTTGACGTAATGTTCCCTTTATTTGTCAAAATGAAACAACAGTCACATGCAAGTCAAAGAAGCATGTTGTCTGCGTGTCAGTATGGAGACGCGGGTCTTAAAAAACAGATCCAGGTTTTAGATGAAGTGGTTGAATGAGACGATGAGAGATGAAGATGGTATTTTGATCTTTCAGGGACTTGACTCTTTTTACCTCTTTGTTCCTGCACTTTTCCATTGTGATCTGTAAGAACACATGGGAGCTGTGTTACATAACCCCGAGCGGCCCCTTTTTAACGTGAACTGTAGTCACTTACCAGGAAGAGGGGCTGGCCGAGGAGGAACACCTTTTTGAAAAACATTCCAGCATGACTTCAGAAGCAGAAAGAGGGAAGTTATAAAACATGTCACATGAGGAGGTTTAACGTAGGTTCCTGTGCAGGGTTACCCCACAAAGTGCCAAACACTCAAGTAACCTCAAACACTTGGTCAGAGGGAAGTAGTTCAGTGGTGATGTAAGAGGAGATATGAAGGATGCAGATGGAAGGATTATTTTTCTTATGAGTGATTTAGTCTATAAAATAAGCCCAAGCTGACCTCTTCAATCAGCTTGTTTTGTTTGTCCAAAACCTGAAGAGCCTCAGTTTTCATGAATATAGAACAGAGTCAAACAGCAGATCCTGCCGAGCTGAAATGATCAGTCGGTTAATAGAAAATTAATCCACAACAGTTTCAATAATCGATTGAATTTTCCTGCCAGTCTAACTCAAACTTTTGCTAATATGCAATTAATTTATGCATGAAAAGTGTGAACACAATCTGTGTACACCGTGCATGCCGTGCACGTTCTCCAGCCTTTGCCACCTTTGTCTTGAGTTTTGTGGGAAAAAAATTAGTATTAGTATCCAACCTAAACATTTAAACATTTGTCCTCTGCTAAAACTGGAGGATTCTGTTTGTGGGCTTGTTAGTTGTTTGTTAGGTTCTGTCAGACTTTGTTTTAAATGAGCGTCGTAAAATGTCACATTGAGATATTTTAATGAACTGGCAACAGACGTCAGGTTTTATCCCAAAATCAAAGCGTGAGAATATCTTCCTAGACTTATTTTTCAGCCCTGATGTTCAATGATCATTGCTGATGCCAGTTTCTGAACTGACAGTAGTCTCAGTGAACCAGACGTATTATTATGCAGTGAGTAGTACTCTTATTTTCCTAACCTGAAAAACTGGCTTTTTTAATTGCATCGCTCCTCGTCCTGTCTTCACCAATCTGGAAGACAAACAGAGAGCGGTAGTATGTTTCAGCATGTTCTCTGGATGGTTGCTGAAAGGCACTCTGGGAAAAATACTGCATTGTATGACAGTTTTAACAGATGACAGTTAAACATAATGAATAATCACAACATTTATACACAACTCCTGAATTCACCGAAACATAATTGTAAAAGTACAGAATAAGATTTTTCCTTTTTTTTTTTTAAAAAAAAATGGTGCATTAACCATCAGTTTACTGAGTGTGTTTTTTGGGGGCTGAACTGAACATGTTTCTGCAGAACAGTGGAATGTTCTATAGCATGAGCTGCAGAACGAGCCCAGGCTGTTGCACATGCAGAACGAGGCACGTGTGTCCGTCTGTGTGGGCAACATGCTTTCTACATAGTCTTCTTATTGTCAGCCTCTGGCCGATGAAGGCGTCCATTGAGAAAGGTCATGTGACGACATCACGAGTGTGTGGGAAAGAATTTCAGATGTGAGGAGAAGAACAAAAAAAAAAAAGGAAGGAAGTGGTGGTTTGGGTGAGTTCAGAATTGCTACAGGACTTACAGGTGACAACGACTGTCTGGAGGTGAAAGATGGATTCAGACGTTTTCATAGTCGCTGTTAATCCCGTGAGCAGTCAACAAATATCTTGCATGTCATTAGTTTTGTATTCGTGCCCATATTTGCTGAGCAAACACCCTTTAGCAGATCAGCACCACTCTGCACACATGCAGAAAAAGAAATGCATCTCTTGTGACTGCATTCCAGTCAGAAAGTTTTACAGGGGAAATCCACCGATTAAAGTCAAAAACCAAAACCACTCTCATGTTGGCACCTGATATAAAACTACCACCAGCAGCCGGATCACTCAGCGTAAAGACTGGAAACGGGGAACAGGCACCTCTAAAGCTCACTAATTAACACATTTTTTCTTGTTTGTTTAATCAGTTTAAAAGTGTAAAATTTTCATATTGGTATACAAACAGAAGAGTGGTATTAATCTTCTCATCTAACATCTAATAAACATGGTCTTTACTTCCATATAGTGTAGGGCATGTAACGCTTTTTATACTTATCCCCCCTTAGACAATTTAAAAGTGTTCAGGTGACGTGTTGGACCACGAGCCTCCAGAAAAGCTTCATGCACTTAGATTATTAAACATATCCAGATATCCCCTCATGTTGTGTTTTAATGAAAGCTGCGGAGACGTTGAGTTGAGCTGATATGTGGTGACAGTGAACGTCATTACGTAAGATTCACATCCGTTTATATCAAACCAGTCAGTGACCCCTCCTGCCCTGTATGGAAGCATCTATATTTATGTTTCTCATTTATTCAGACATTTCTTTAAATTTGACTCAAGCACACCACTGACTGCAAAAGACTTGCCACCAAATATTATCTATGATGATTATAGGATTATTTTTTTTATGTAAATCTTTTCTCATCTGTCTCCTAAAGCAGGAGAAATATGGACAAAACCAGCTAAAGCTCCTGCACTGTTCATCTGATGAGGAATTGAAGCTGAGAATCAGCCAATAAATTGACCCAAGTTAAAAAAAAAAAAACCTGCCACTATTTCAATACTGTCTGACTGTGTTTAATGGGAATATGTTGGGATGGACAATTCCAGTTTCTTTATCTCTTCATGAGCTGACAAGTTGCTTGAAAAAGCCACGGATCATATAGAGGTTAAATCGGCGAAGTCTGTCTGGTATCACAACAGAGCTGAAATAATACGTAAAGAAAAGACACTGGAGGGAGTGTTTCACAAAGACGCTACCTCGAGCTCAACGTCTAAAGCAAACAGTTGTGTAATCATGTCTGAGAGCAACACTACCTCAAAACGAGACACCGTCTGTTTTACGACTCTCTGCACAGGAGGAGCCAAATATTTCTTATTCAAACTCTGCAGGAAACCACAGCCGACTTCTAATGGTGGATGTTATCTTTTGAGGGAGGATGCATGTGTGATTTAATAAAAGCCACTCACGCAAAAAGTCTTTGTCCGAGCCAAGTTTTGGAGAGGCTCTGCAAAGGGAAAGCACATTTTCAACATTTCATTTTATGAGTCTGTATCAGGCAGCGTGTTTTGTCTAGCTCTGCACAAACCCGTGTGTTTTCTACAATGCGAACACTTCCTCCTGTTCTCAGGAGAGAAAGTGGAGCAGGAGGCTCGTTGGCTGACTCAGTTATTCCATCAAGCGAGCAGGACGTCTGAGGAGAGAAGGGCGTGGTGAAGACGAGCTGTATGTTTTTGGCCTGTGCTTGTATGATGCTTCATGTTAACACGGTCTGGGAACTGAAAAATTGAGTGTTTATTGTTTCTCACACTGGTTGTTTGGTTACGTCATCGTGGCGAGTTGAGTTGAAATTCAGGTTGTCAGACCAGAGTGTTTTTTCTCTGGTTCAAAAACAAAAACTGCTCTAGCTTATCAATTCTTCAGCTGCTTCTCGTTTATTGATGGATCTAACATATTGTGCTGAAGTTGTGGATCTGATTCAGGTGTTCAGCTGTTTTTGTCTTGTAGCTTGTGTTTAAAATTGAAGTTTTCATCCCGCCAGACATCTGCTGTGTTACACATTCACTTCTGTGCATGTGTGTTTGTTTGTGTGTTTACAACTTTGTGACATGATTTTTACACACTGACATACTTCCTGGGTCATCGAGCTCTGAGGACACATAGTTCACGCGTCTCCTGGCGTCTTAACAGTATGTCTCTGGTTCATGTCTGCGAACATTGAGTCAACGCTCCACAAATTACTCTAACGCAGGGCTGGGTGATATGGCCCCAAAACAATATCCTTATTTGATATATTTTCTGTGATAATGATGTTCTTGACAATGTCACAATATATGAGTATAACTTGCTCCTCGCAGGATTTCTGGCTCCTCATACTCAACCAGGTGCTTCTGCTTGAGGTGGTGAAATATGTTTGCCCCTTTTGTATTGTTGCACTTCTTAGATCGTCCCATGGTTTGTTCTACATCTGAACTTTTTTTTAACCAAACCACTTCCACATGACTGACTGACATTTTTGGAACCAACTCCTCCACTGTGGATGTTACTTTCGCTTTCAGCCGTGCTTGTCGTTGCTGTGTTTAACAATAGGTTATCTTTATGTCAACAAGCCAGAATATTGACTTTATCACCATATGATTTTTTTTAGAATATCGAATTCTCCAGCTATTATCATGAACAATATGAAACACCCCTGCTGGAACAAACGTCCTTGAGTTGTTTGGCTCCTTGAAGGCTGTGTTTTGTCCATCTTTTATCCTCCACCTCTCCTAGCCATGTACAATCTAATCTAAATAGACTTTGCATGTCTGGATGTTACCATTCAAATCAGTCACAGCTTGCAAAAAACACATCTAAACTGGCCATTCAAATCATCGGCACCACATGATGCTAATGATCTGAATTCAAATGTGCATATTTTTTCCCCACTGCTCTGATCCCAGTGGCTTTTTTGCAGCCATTGTCATCGACACAAGCTGTGGTTTTGTGTGTGTGTCGTTGTTTGCGCGCTCCAATGTTTTCCAGCCGTGATGAATGCGGGATTTGTACCGGTGTGCACGCATGTTAGAGTATTTGTGCATGTCCTCCGTGGCAGAATGATACGTGTGTGTGTGAGTGTGAGAAGCCTCATTTCCATCCAGTGCAGCGTGTAACAGTCATCCTTTGGCCCCCGTACTCTCAAGGCTTCAGCCTCCACAAAGCTCACTTTGTCACAGTTAACAGGCCGGGGCCTGCAGCTGGGTTGCAGCGAGCGGCGGCCCCCTCTTGTTACTCCAACGCTGCTACAGAGGAGTCCCTCGAGGTGTGAGCGGTGGTGACAGGAGAGACGCCAGGAAATATTTTAACCTGTCGGCTCTGCAGAAAAATGTGTCCCAAACTGTGACGAGACACAGTCAATAACACAGCAAGGGTTACAGTCACAGTTTGAAGAATTCTGTTTGTTCATTTTGGTGAAAGTGACTCGACATTTTTATACAGAAAGACGTGGGATTTTGTGAGTATATGAAATAATTGTAATTCGATTTATTAATGGTTTGTTTATTTGATTTTTGAGACCAATGCTGTTGATATTTAAGAGAGATCAATATATAGCAAATAAATAAAGTACATCGATTTCTTGTTGAATATCATCATGATACAATATTATATCGATTCTTTGGAAGACAATACCACATTTGCGGATATGACAAAGTCTGTCATGATGCGATTTTGATTAGATTCAGCGATTCGATATGAGACGATCAGTAACAGGTTTTGAGTGGCAATAGTCTCAAGAGGATGGAGGAGAGTTAAAAGAGTTCCTAGCAGTCCAGCAAACCAAAAAATCATCCTCACTTTCTCTCTGCATGGTTGATCACAAGGCGAACAATAAAGTTAATATGTTTTTTTCTGACTCACACTTGAACCCATTGAAACCATGAGAAACATCCTCAGGTCTTCGTAAAAACTGAAACAGACACAGTGACGGATAACAAATGTCGGCGTTGGCTGCATACAGGATATACTGTCTGAATGTTTAGGAAGGAGGTTCCTCTTGGACGGAAACAGTGACAGAGACGTGCCGTGGGAATTTCAAAATAAATGTGTATCTTTAAAGGTGATGACGAGGATGAATGTTTTGCGTTGATGATATTGAATTGATGTATCGATCCAGATTGATGGATGAATTTTTAATATGGAACGAAGCGTGGAGTTGCATTAAATATTTAAAGATAATCATGTTTGCTTAATTTTAGTTTTGTTCAAAATGTATTTAAAACAATCAGAAAAAGTGACTGGTATTTTTCCAGCTCGTCATGTTGTGGTGTAAGAAACAGTTAACTGGCAACAAGCCCCTTCTGACAGAAGAGGAATGTTCTGTGTGATATTGGCTCTCACAAACATGTCGTTATTACATGCGTGCTTTCAGTCACAGGCCACTGCAATGCCACAATGCCAGGCATTCTTCACATCGACGTCTGGTTATGTCTCGAGCAGCCACAATAAGAGATTGTTCTCAGCGTCGGCTCCAACAAAGACATCACACTGGAGGACTGTGTCATAGAAACTGTAATGCTGATATAACATTTGCCCTGTGAACATCATTGCAAGGATCAAACACAGTATTCAGAAATCCCATATGTTGCAACTGTGTGTATGTGCCAGTCTCGCAGTAGATGCAAACATACACACATGTACTTGTGCATGTAGATACAATGAACTTTTATTTGTAATTATAAATATTTTTAGGTTAATACTTTTTACACCACTGCAATTGTCCAAAGGGAGAAGGTTCCAAATCTCCAAATCCAAGAGCCAGACCCTTTAAAAGCACAGCCTCCTTTAGTTTGCAGCCTGCAGTGGGGAACAACCAAGAAACCCTGATCAGAAGACCAGAGAGAGCAGCCAGCTGTGGGCAGATGCCTGACCGTGCAAAGCGCCAAATGTGTTAACAATTGCACTGGATTCTGAATTTGATAGCGAGCCAGTGTAGAAAAAACAGGACTTTGCCGCTCTGTTGGTGTCTCATTGTGTGTTTGTTGTGCGTCCCTGCAGTGTTTCCAGTGTGGCGGGGGATCGGGGCCAGTAGCGGCGTCGGAGGCGGGTGGAGCCAGGGCTGGGGACGCTGCCTGCGATGGGAGTCAGACAGTCCAGGACAAAGGGCCCGGATCCCAGTCTTTGACTACCCGGTCTGGTTAGTCCGCTGTCGTGGGGGACGAGCCAGGCTCATCGAGGTTTGTCAGAGAGGGAGGGGCGTCATCAGACTGCCCACAGACATGCTCAGCATCAAGCTTCCCCAGCTCTTTGACATCCACCAGGTCCCAAAGGTAAGGAAGGAGGGAGGTTCAACCCAGATCCCAAAAGGCTGGGACGCTGTGTAAAACACAAATAAAACAGAACGTGATAACTTTTAAAAAGACAATATATTTATTGTTTGACCTCATCAACTTCATTGATTTTTGTAAATATATGAAAATACACATTTCAAACAAGTTGTGACAGGAGCAACAAAAGACTGTTGTGCAAGTTGTGGGCTGATCCAAAAACACCTGTTTGGATCCTTCCACAGGTAAACAGGTTCATTGGTAACAGGTGATAGGATCATGATTGGGTATGAAAGGTTCATCCTGGAAAGACTCAGTCGTTCACAAGCGAGGATGGAGAGAGGTTCAACACTTTGTCAAACACATGGAGATTAATACATGGGCTCAGGAAGACTTTGTAAAACTATTGTCAGTAAACACAGTTTGCAAATGATTGCATTCTGATTTTATTTTACGTTTTATACAGTGTCCAAACCTTTTTGGAATCGGAGTCGGAGTGCTTGGTGGGTCTGTTTATTCCTGCTGTAAATACAACATGTGCTGTGGTGATTCTCAGTTTAGGAAGTCACCTACCTGCCATCACTTTGGGGCAGATCCTCGACACTCATTGTATAAAATAGGTGGCGTTGGTCCACAGGAAAATAGGGTCCAAGTTGAAAAATATAGACGTTATTCCATTTTCTTCTTTGTATTTTATTTTGTCTGTTTCTTGTCATTTCTTATGTGATACATGTTTCACAGTTCTTGAATTCCTTAAGCTCTTATGCAACGCCAGGGATCTCGCCGGTTTGTCTGTCAGGACTTGAGGGAGGACGGATGAATGACTTCTTGCTGACAACATCTGAACACGTGACAGAGCAACTTACTATGTACAGGATCAGCATCATGAGAGATGTTTTAACCTTTAGTCTTTGGGGTTCTTTAAATGAGCTGTAAAAAGTCTGACTCTGACTGTTGGTGCTGCATCTCTACTAAGTCAAATTTAAAAGGTCACTACATGACCACACCTATAACGTTGTCAGATGTTGTGCACCGTTTTCTATCACTGTCAACACTGTAATTATCACAGTTAATGCTGTGTTGACAATTATCGTTGTCAACACAGTATTAATTAGTAGTTGTATTTGATTGGATACAAGAACAAACAGATGAAGAAAAAACAGGACCAACAAACCAGACTCCTTTTCTGTCCGACTGGAGCTGCTCCACCTGTGATTCGCTCTGCTAACATGAGCTTGTCATCCTAGTGAAGAGCAACTAGCTTGTTGTTGCTTATAGTTTTAGCATTACGCTGCATTTTGCCTGACTGACAAAGACAAAACTCGCTGCCTCCAGATCGGACACACATCATTCTTCCTCACGTGTCAGCTTCAGCTCTGGCAGTTATGTTTTTAAAGGGAGGTATCTCCGGTCTACTTCTGCATCCTCATCACACTTCATCTTCGTACCTCCCAGTGTTCATATACTGTAAAAACCAAAATGTGTACATAGACAACTGCATGAGATTTATCGCTCTTTCCTTAGTAGGAAAGATCTGCTGCTGATTTGGAGGCAGAGACGTCCTTCAACAGGAGTCAGAGCCCATTCAGCGACCTTATCTTGTGTGACAAGCACTTATTGTTGTACTAGTTTTACATCACAATCTCCGGTCAACAGTTTCAGGGTCAAGTACCGAAATCTGTGGCCTTGGTTTTTGTGTTCGTACAGTTTAAATATTTGAGTTTCTATAGATAAGTTGTCGTTTCCTTTGTCTGTTTATTCCAAAAAAAAAACTGTAAAACATCAGTTCCCATGTGCTGGAGGGATTTTTCCCTGGAGAGACAAACTGCACCATCGGACACCAACAGCAAATGTAAAAGTGCATCTGAAGTCATTGTAGGTTGAATAACACATTTGATTTTATCAGTCAGGGATAAAGTAGGAACACAGATAATTATTTTAGAGTCTTAAAGGGAAACTTGACCTCTCACTTTTTTTTAGCAAATGATATATGTTGAAGTGCATCTCATTGAAAAACATGTTCATTGGACTATTATCTGACTTAAAAGTTGCAAGGCCCAGCTGAAGTTACTGAAAAGCTCCACTGCAGCCTCTTTCAAATTCCTGCTTGGGAAAATATTTATATTTTGTCGTCTTTGTTTATCTTCACATCTTCCTTCTTAGCACATCCAATTAGATCCAATGAGGCGTGTTTGGCCCAAGGTTTTCAGCACTTCTTCCAAATAACTGTCAGCATGTGAGTCTTATCAAGGCTCACTGAAAACCACAGAGGCAGTTGAGCCCAAAACATGAATCTGATGGGTTAGGAAAGGTATCAAGTCTCTGTGCGAGCTCCAGGGATGCTGACCTCTGACCTCTCTTTAGATGGGACAGTGTAATTCCTCACCTGGAACGTCTGTTTGGTCCTCAGGTGTTCAGGGAGGACAGCATCATCTCTGGGTACCGTCACCCCCGGAGCTCAGCGCTGGACTGCATCCTCAGCAGCTTCCAGATGACCAACGAGACGATAAACATCTGGACCCACTTCCTGCCAACATGGTTTGTACAACAACGTGGACATCAGTGCTTTAATGTGTCTGTTTCGTTGGGTGCACATTTGCAATGTGTTGCACCAAAACATCTAATATGAGACAATGGCCACAAGCTCCAGACTTACACACACATTTCCCCAAACAACAAGACATGAAGGATTTTTATCAAAGACAGAGATTGTGACGGAGACTAAAACTAGAAGTAAAGTGAACACGCGTTAACTTTCCAGCTGTAAAAACATGACAGAGTTTGTAAAGATCAGCGGATAAATGCGGATCTTTGTTCAGTATCTGCGATGTAATCCCTCAAATTCTTCGTAGTGCTGGAGAGAAAATAAACGTGTATAAAACCTACTATGAAGATTTTCAGAAAGGTGGAAAAAATACAAATTGGCCTGAATTAAAATAAACACGGGACTCAAACAAGTCCAGGATGTCAGAAAAGTCCAAGTACAACAACTTGAGAAATGCGGGACAGTAGAAGTCAAACAGATTTGAGCCGAGTTAGATTATTATAAATATGCTCCATTAAGTCAAACTGGTTTGCAGGTACTTCCTGTGGCGTTTCTGCGTCCTCTGCTCCACCCTGAACTTCCTGACCGACAGCTACACCTGGCCCCTGCTGGTGTACATGCTGCTCATCTGCGTTTACCCCTTCACCTCCAGCTGTGCGCACACCTTCAGCACCATGTCCCCGGAGTCCCGCCACATCTGCTACTTCTTTGACTATGGAGCGCTCAGCCTCTACAGTCTGGGTAAGACCTCAGATACACGGTCCAATCCTAAAACACACAAGGATTAGCGATGACAGTTTGGTTTGATTTCGAGTCTGCACTCTCTCAACAACTTTTGTTTGGTTGCACTATAGCAAGACGCTGAATGCAACAAGTGCTTCATGCTACTTGGTGCATGTTTGAAAACAAAAGTCAATAATACAAAAAGTCTTTGTGAAGATCAGAACTAAAAACTCTATTTGTATATGTTTGGGAAGTTTCTTATTTGTCTTATTTATATTTTATTTGGTGCATAATTAGCAGCTAATTTGCATTTTCACTCCATTATTTTTTTGCTTTCCATCACTTGGAGAGATGTCAAGAGTGCTGACATGACATTTTTTTAAGGAACTGAAGAGACATTTTTTTTTTTCCTCCTGTAATGTTGTTTACCTGTCAGGTGACATAACAGAACAGTCAAAGCATTGTTGCATCTATTAGTCGTTCATCATGTGAATGCTATCAGGGCATGTCTGATTTCCATATAATCTCAAGCCACACGTAATTAGATCCCTCCTTTCTGCCTCCTCCCTGAGAAATAATTTGTTTCGTGGCTTATCGGTGAATCAAGTCGGCTATGTTTGGCCTCATGACCGTTTCTCCTATGAATGCTGTCCCTGTGTATCCGCATTTAAAGGGAAATGTCAACAAAGAATGAACAGTTAACAAATCTGTCCTGTAAGAATTCAGAGCTTTTTGCACAAGTGGTCATTTTAAGATGTGTACCTGCAGCACATAGTACATACATGCAGGTTTATTTTGTCTGCCTTTGACCTTTACATCACACAGGATGGTGTTTACTGTTCACAGTTGCACATATGTGTGTGCATTTCCGATTATACAGTAACCTGGTGTATTTGTCTTTCTGGGTGTGTTTGTCATCTCTGCACCATATAAGATCCCACCTGCAGACAAACACTTACATTAACTGAGGGCGTTAATGGTTTGATCCCCGACAGACTGATCCTTAATCTACCCCAAAGCTTCTTAGTGTCAAGATTTTCCCAGTTTAAAATGTTCAAAGGTCTCTTTCAGGGATAAGGAGGGGTTTTCTCACTGCAAGACAAACTCTACAGTCCGAGGCTGAGCTTTGACGGAGGGAATCTATTGTAACGCACAATACAACAGATAACACAATACAAGTTCTCCCCAGGGAAGAAGATGATATCTACGCTGTGCTTCTTCTGATTTCAGATTGTTCTAGGTCACTGAAAAGCTTTCAGGCGGGGCAGATCCTTGCTTGGAGTTAAAAAAACAAAACAAAACTGGAATTCCAGCAACAAGCCACGTTAAATGATTTTAAACGCAGAAGAAATTTTGCCATAATGTTTAGAACAATACTCCCTCTTTGGCGACCCCCGGTGGTTGGATGAGAAAAGACACTGTAGCAGACAGACTGCACCCATTTTTATGTGGACTTTTTATCTCACTGACCTACAAAATGTATATTAAATACCTTTCTATGTATGCATATTTGTTCTCATTCACATATATACAAAGACTCTTTTAACTACATATACTCAGATATACATGAAGGTAAACAAAAGCTTGTGCAGGAAAAGGCAGGGAACTAAAAGAAATAACCCCTCAGGTCATTTCAATTTTTTCTCAAATGTCCTGTTTGTGTTCAGGTTGTGCTATCAGCTACGGATACTATGTGATACCAGACAGCTGGGTGAACAGCTGGCTCCATCAGCATTTTGTCCCCATAGCCATTGGAAACTCACTGTTCTGCACCAGCCTGTCCTGCTACTCCAGGTAAGAGACGGCTGCTTCCATCCTCTGCATGTAAAAATATCTTTTTAATATTTAAGGGTTTGCTCGAATCTAACTTTCAGGAGTTTAAGTAGAATCAAACAAACGTTCTGAAGGAGGTTGAACATGAATTGAACCTCCCTGAAGCAGCATTAGAGTTGTGACTTCTTTATGCCTGGAGAATAAAAGGTTTTAATGTTTCCCTCAGGCTTGTGTTCAGGATGGAAACAGTGTTTTCACCATCATGTGACATTTAAACTCTCGACTGAAAGGCAGACAAATGAAATTCCTTGAGGCTCAGCAGCTCTTAAAAACACGGTGACCCACTGCCACTTTTCCTTGAGCGCGTTACCGACTTTAAATGAAGCCATTGTTGACTGAGCTGAAGTAAAATGATGCATCAGTCTGACCTCGGTAGGTAATTTCTTTATGGTAGAATGTATTTGTTAAAGATTAAAAGTAAAAACACGTTTAAAGTATAAAACTATTGTAGTGAATTTCCCCATTGAGGGACGATTAAATCTTATCGTGTCTTGTGAAATTGGTCTTGTGCAGAGAGAATTAATCCTGTTTCTAAATGACCTCAAATCAAATTACTTTTCGCTTATCGGCTGACGTAAACATCTATATCAGTATATCTGCAATAAGCTATTATCAACTCTAGTAAGAAGACAAAGTAAAGTTAATGCTATATATATTTTATATCTGTTTCTTTTTTGCAGTGTATAAATGAAAATGAATAAAAACAGTTGATAACAAAAACATGTTAGTGAGAACTGTCGTCTGTCTGTGTCACAGGTTCCTGGAGGTGCAGTCCCCACAGAGAAGTAAAGCCCTGAGGACGGGAGCCTTTGTCCTTCCATTTATATTTGACACCGTTCCTCTGTTTTACAGGGTGAGTTGTTTTTTTTTTTCTTCTTAAAACACTGTGGATATACTGAATGCACACTTGCATAATTCGAAGCCTTCATTTCCACCGTGAACGACCACAGAATGTGTTGTTTTGTGTGTTTGTGCTATTATGTAAGTTCTCAGAGCTGATTAATGCCAGGCTTTAATACTCTTGAGCTCCACAAACCCACTGCTTGGTTTGAAAGGCATTTTTGTTTTAAAAAAAAAAAAAAAAAAATCACCAAAATTACACCATTAATCACGTCCAGATACTGACGACGGCCCTTGAATGAATCGTGTGCGACAAAAGCCTCAATCTGGAAAAATAACCAAATCTAAGCTTAAAATTGTGATGATTCATTAAAATCACTTTATTCTTCATGTCTCATTTAAAATTTTGGCAAAAAATAAACCAGATCCTGTAAAAAACATTAACTACTTCTGGCCATGATTGTGCAGTGAAAATGTGGCAGAAGCTGCTTGAGGTTCTCAGGGTTAATACTCTGAGCAGGACGTTGGCTCACTAACCCAGAGACTGATTTCCTTTCTTAATCTCATACAAATGTTTTGCTGCCAACACTTAATTCCCCTAATCACTGTGATTATTATGCAACTTATTTATTGGAGGTTTTTTTTTTTGTTCCTAACTAGGTCAGAAATGCTGTCATGCAACGTGCATTAGATACAAAAATCCTCGTTTCATTTTCAGCATTTTATCCTTTCTGTTATTTTTGAAGGTCTTTGAGATGAGTCTGTTGCTTTCTAGTGTTTTCTGTTTAAATATCTCTCTGTTTTTCTGCATGTAGATCCTCCTCTGCTGCGGGGGAAGCTGCAGCCCGAGCGAAGCCTTGTCCAGTCACTGTTACCACCTCCTCTTCGCCTTCCTCACCTGTTTCCTGTTTACCGCCCACCTCCCGGAGAGGTTGGCCCCAGGGCGCTTCGACTACTTTGGTATGTTCTTCTTGGATGATGATGTCGGCTGTAACTGGCTTGTTTGGCTTTGCGCTGTGATTACTGAGGAAACAATAGAAGCACATGTTAGAAAGTATGTAAGAAGATTCTTTATCCCCAGTTGCTCCTGTGGAGTTAAAGACCTTTTCACTGTGCAGCTTCCAGATGTGATTGACTGAAACTTTATGAAATTAGACGTTTGAATGTCCAAATTATATACCGAGCATCATGTGCTGTAAAGAATGAGCCTTCAACAGTCAAATTGAGAAGTTTCACCCTCCACATGGGGCTCTCACTTTTATATTTGCCATCTTTTGTCTTCGCCTGCTCTTCAATGTTTCCCCGCTGACTTCTGCACAATTGACACAAAACAATAGCTCTGTATCAAACAGGCTTTTGATATGATTGCGTGTAAACTCACACAAACTTTGCTGCCTGTTTCTTTGCTCAGAGGACGGTTGTTTACTCTGGTAAGGTTTCAAACGGGCTGTTTTTATGTCTAAAAATGTCTCACACTGTGCAAAGGAAGAGCTGCTCGTTACTGATTGTGCAGAAGGAGAGAAAGAGGAGACGGTTTGCTAATGATGTTAAAACCAGCTGACTGAATTCCCCAAATCTACTTTATCCCTTGAACCAAATCACACACATTTCGTCTTTTCCATGTGATCTCCTTTTGATATCTAATGTAATGTAACTAATGTTCTTGAGTTCTAGTTTGAACATGACCCTGCAGAGGTGAAAGATTCAGCCGTTCTAAATATTTCAATTTTACGCAGGCCACAGCCACCAGCTCTTCCACGTCAGCGCTGTCGTGGGCACCCACTTCCAGATGGAGGGCGTGATCACGGACATGACAACGCGGAGGGCGTTGCTCGGAGACCACGGGGCGCTGCCGTCCTTCCTGGGGACCATCGGCGTCCTGGTCCTCAGCCTCGTCCTCAACCTGAGCATCATCGGCATTTTCAGCGCCCCCCTGCTGTGGAAGCCTCGCCACGGCTCCAACCAGCCGCCGCACACGTCGACCTGTGAGTTCAAGGAGCAGTGACGAAATGGCCAAGTCACTCTCCCGGCAGCGTGTGTGTATTTGAGATGACTATTAACGGTTCACAACACAGATAGTTCATTCAGAGATAAAGATTTTGATACATGTTCAGCGCTGAAGCAGTTTTCTAACAGCGTTCTACACCTGTATATTTGTTCATGTGTTTACTCGGAAGCTGAGGACCCAGTGACGTGTACTGAAGCCTTTTTCCGTGCGTCTGTTTAATTTATTTTGAAGGTTCCTCCGTGTGCATTCGAAAAAGGCTCTGGGTTGAAGGAAGCGTGCTGTTGTAAACACAACACATACAAGTGCCTTATCGTAGAGCTGCGCTTCATTTACGATGTTTACAGTAGATCACTACAAGGACAGGTTTCAATCTTAAACTGGAAGCATTCAGTGTCGCCGTTTGCAGGGATTATATTTTGAATTAATGATGCATCTTTTTGTGGGCAGAATCTCCTTTATTAAACATCCTTTGTAACTGGACTCTGTTAGTAAGGTCGTTCTGTGCATAAGGAAGTATTGAGCACGGACGACCCTCATTCAACTCTGCATAATATAATGCAGATTGCGTTGCCAGCTCTTATATATCCGCCTATTGATTCCACTCTGCACAGACTTGAATTGATTCGCAGGCCAGTGTGGTTCTTTTTCTGATTGCCTCCCATATTATGAACCCCACAATCTGGGGGGAGAAAAAAAAGAAACGTTAGAGCGCGGCGGCGGTGATTAAAAGACAGGTACCATTTTTATACCAGTAAGTTTCCATGGCAACAATATACTGGCCTCATGCCCCCCCCCCCCCGCCGAAGGTCTTCAACAGTTTTTTTTTTTCTCTTGTTCTTCCATCATAAGATCTGTTCTGAACATTCTCCGTGTACAATAGCAACAACAACAACAAAAAAAACTGTGGTCGTAAGTAATTACAACAAATTTCCAAACACTTGCTTTATAACAAGCATCAGTGGAAGAAACGGAGAGGGAGAAAAGTGTATTTAGTCCTAGTATTGGGTTTGTATTAACATTGGGGTCTTGTGGTGTTTTGGTGCAGTATAACAGTCCTTATATTCTTGTTGTCCCATGAGACTGTCGTACTCGTTTATCACTGAACTGATAACTGTCTTTTGTATTTATAGAATTGTATATTTATTGCTTGTTTTAGGTGCATAATCAGGAATGTTTTTCTTTATTTGGAGGAGATCTAGAGTACTTATAGGCAACTACAGTTCTTTATAAATGAACCCTCTTATCAAGTGATTTGTGACTATTGTTGAGCTTTGTTTTCTTAAAACAGGTGAAAATGGTTTCCTCAGAATAACTAATGATTCGTTTATTAATCGATTAGTTGATTGACAGATTCTATTCTGATACTCAAAAAAACTCAAAATCATACACATTTTTTTCTGGTTCCAGTCTCTTAAATCTACATATTTTTCTGTTTTATATAATTGGAAACTGAACGTGTTTAAGTTCAGACAAAACGTGGATATTGTGACATCTTAGATTCTATAGACAAAACAGTCGATTCATTGAAAAAGAAATTGGCAGATTAATGGATGAAAAATTCCAGATTCCATCTTAAATTCTGTTTTTTCACTTGCTTTAAGAAAATAAAGAGTTTTATTATAAGGACTTTATCATAGACAAAAATCACTTGATAAGATGCATAAATTATATCATTAATAATACTGTCATAGCAGCTATAGCAGTACTGTAATAGTATTTATCTATATACAGCCCACAGTTGGGAGACTGTTAAGGAAGTATTGTTTCAGAGACAGACAGGGCGACATGACTAAACATCTCTGTTGTAGCACTAACATGCTGTAGGTACAGATTTCACCAGGGCTCACATGTGGAAGGCTCGTCTGTATAAACAGTTTAAAAGCATCTATGGCACAAATTGACACCTAATTCCACCAGTAACACCAGTAGAAACCTGCGTGTAACACACACACTCACACACACGTCTTTTAGCTGTGATGGTAGAGAGTTTAATAAGAGGGGAACATGCATGTGATATAATGGGAATGGGGTGTGTTACAGGTCCATGTTGGATGCTGAAGTGGAAATGTCAGACGGAGAGTTGAATGTGTAGAATCACAAAGAGCACACACACACACACACACACTTTTGTATCAGCAGCAAGTTGTTTAAGATGTTTTCAAGGTTAGTGTGCAGAGTATAAAAGTCACGTCATCGCCCTTAATGTCGCACACAAAACAGAGCAGTGTTTGCTCTCTGTGCTGTTTTATCCGCACTCCTGCCGAGCGTCGATCGATCCTTTTATTTTCCCTACAGTCATCATCTTACAGCGTTCCTCGGTTTGACCCTGTTGATTCTTGGAATTGCATCATTACTGGCTTCTGATGTGGTTCTTTGCTATCGACCCGAACTAGTTTGGAACTCATTTATTTCTGAGCTGCTGTTGTTTTTTGGGGGTTTTTTTGGTCATCTCACTCGTTCTCCGCCGTTCGGTGCCTGTACTGTTTTTGAGAAGTGTCACGGTTATAAAGCTCAGAGATGCTGAGCGTCGGGGCTTCTGCATCAAATGGATCGATGCTGATTTGGCTTTTCTGAATTGCTTTTTTTTTTTGTGACCAAATTATCAATTCCAAGTCCAGAAATTCTCCAGACCAGATCACTGTTGCTTCGAAGGCTGTTTGTTGTTGGTTTACTCCTCCAGCTGATGCAGGTTGTAATTATCATGAAAACTGGGCACTTTTCTTGTTTCTTTCTTTTTAAAACAGTGTATTGAAGGATGCTTGAAAACGTGAAATAGAGAGCAAAGACGAGTGTGGGATGAACCATTTGATAGAACGAGAATTTTTCTGTGTCAAAAAAAAAAAGTAAGAGGGTTTGAAAGAGTTATTGGTGCCTTTTTAAAAATGTTTTATACAACTTTTCTTTTGATATAATTCTCAATTTGTTCCAACAACAAACTACTCTTAAAATGTATAAATACTTATTTGTTCTTTGCTGTGTATAATTTGTAATTTGCTACTTTGTTCTACTAGACTTGTGTAATAAAATAAGCCTTTTATAAATGGAATAATTGCCACTGGAATCATTTCAGGCCTAATTTTAGCTGATGCACTGTATTTTATACTGATTAGTCCGAATCATTAAGAGTGTGAACACAGTGTACATGCATGCTGTTATATAGGGCTGCAACTAACCATTATTTTCATTATCAAATAGTCGATTAATTGCTTGTTTGGAAAAAGAGGTGAGAAAATGTTTAACTTCATGCAGGTCTTCAAATGTTTTGTCCGATCAAGAGTCCAAAACCCAAATATTTTCAATTCACTATTATGTTTAACAAAAAAGGTATCAGATCCTGACTCAAACAATTATTCTAATAATTTTTTGATATTGCTGTTATCAAAATAAAAATTGGTGCAGTCCTACTGTTATTTATATAACATGAAGATATGAAACTAATCATATCTTTATCTATAATGATGCAAAATCAAAAAAAAAAAATCATTGTCTTTGAATAATGAAAAATTGGACTAAAAACTATTATTTTTGTTGGTGGACAATTGCAGCTCTTTCATTTTATCACCAGTCTGAGTGTGAGCAGTGTGTGTGAGTGACCAGCAGAGGGCAGAACAGTACAATAAGAGTTTGCATCCTTCGGGTTGAGCAGCTCAGATCTGCTCATCTGCTTTTTATTCGCAAAGAAAAAAAAAAGGGCTGCAGCTGCAGTGTGAATCCCACTTAAAGATTTATTTGCCAGGAAACCCAACTGTGACCTCAGGTGAAAAATCACATTGCAAAAATGATCAGTCTAACAAGAAATGTAGTCTGATATTTAGCCTTTAAACTGGATTTTACTTTAATTCATAACCACTGGTGTCTTTGACTTGTTTTAGGCAGAGTTGACATGAGGGTCAATATCCTGAGTTAAAACATGAAAATGAAGGAACATCACTGCAGAACAACTTTATTTCATTCTACAAAACAAGCTGATGTGACATCTCTTTACTCCTCACTTAACATTTTACGATGCACGAAGCCTTGTAGATTAAATGACTTGTTTCAATGCAGTTCATCAGAACGAGCTTTCTGAATTTTTGAAACATTTGGATTTGAAAGCTGCAGGCTGCACATTCAACCTCCAACTGAAGTTTCTTTAATTGCCACTCCTCTTTTCTTTATCAGGTTGTACAGATTTTTATGCTTTGCTTTGACTCATCATTTAACATTTAGCGCAGGAGTTCTAATCAGTCACTGTCTTCAATGCCTTACAGGATGGACAGTGAAGCACACAGAGTGATTTATTATTGGCAGTGGACAGAGACCAAACTGAATCGGCACTGCCATTAACATAGAAGAAATAATTACCATAAGAAATCAATATCCTTCATGCATGCATTATAGGATGAGGTGGAAGATTAAAAAGGGAAAGTTTCCCGCTGCAAACCTCTAATAGGAGTTCCATTTTAAAAATGGCCTCATTTCCAGCTCTTATTATAGTCATATTCCATACCTAGCCAGGCTGGAGACTCGAGTGCTTATTAAAAAGGTTCATTCTGAAACCACAAATGGAGCCCTTACAGGGACAAACACTACAGAGTGTAGCCTACTAATCCTATCTGGCCAGAATCTGCTTGTAGACACTAGAAGAAACAATAAGCCAGACACGAGTCGTCCAAGTGTTTTCATCCCCCCCGGTACTCCAGAGGAGGTAGAGAGAAAGAAAGAGACAGAGAAAGGGATGATAGCATTACTCACAATCCATTACCACTCCCTGGAGACGCTCTGCATACAGAGTGATGGAGGAAGGGTGGAGGTGGCGGCGAAGCTGTGGGGGGGTTGGCGGTGTGAGGTAGAGAGGAGGGTTTGGTTCTGCAGGGTGTTTGTTGGCTGGAGGGCCGGCGGTAAGGCAATATGAAACTTGATTATTCCTTTTCAATAACCGTCTCCTGAGCATCCCGTGGAGACGTCGCAGGTTGCTGATTAGTTCGTCAAAATAATAGGAGGCTCTTGAATAGCCTTGTTAAGATGTCTAACTTTAAGTACAGGCGGCAGCCCAAATCATTGTTCGCTCCGAAGCATACGATAATGATGGATTGACTGATGCAGAGGGATGTTCCTGCTCAGGCTGCAGACATTTTTTAATCAAGTTTGTTTATTTTTAAGGGCAGACAATATACAAAGTGCTGGAGTAACAATACATGAAGATATATATATATATATATTTAGACATTAATAGAGAATATGTACATTTCATATTTACGCTTAAAGGCACCACACTGGTTTGTCTCTCTCCCTCTAAAATGCCCCATTTGATTGAATTTAAACCAGTTTTTTTTTCATGGTGGTGTCCTCACCTCCAGTCTCTGTTTCAGTGCCATCTGTCTCTCTCCTCCTGGAGTTTCACTCACTTTAATCCATCTGTTACCTCTAAAACCATCTCAGTGTGGCACCTCCCCACCATCTTGCCCCATTACCGAATTTCACTGCAGCGCTTTGATTCTGAAGGTCTCTACAGCAGCATGTTAAACATCACTCATTTGTAGAAAAGCCGCTCCTGAGTCTGGCAGGAAGGCCACAGGTCAAACTGCTCTCTGGAAGAATTTTCTTTATATCCACAGTAAAACGGACAACATTAAATGTAAACACACACTTTCACTGCTAATATATGACATTTTGTTCTTTTTGAAAAATACTCATATGATACACTGGATTTGTCACTTCAGAAACAAACAAGCTCTCGAAGGTTTTGATTGTACAACTGTGATATCTTATATACATTTACTGAATAACCTCCCATATCAAAACTTATCCAAAATCACTAACTATGCTGTACAAATGACTGCCTGCTGTACCCAAATCTGAAAAATTGTTTTTCACTTTTGACTCATGACGTGAAGTGCCCTCTCTTGTAATCATCCCTTTCATTTCCTAATTGGCTTTCGACACGAGTGTCGGCTGTAGAGTCGTATAAAATGTACCACAACTCAGCTCTCAAACCCTTTGCAGGGTTTTCAGAGCCAAAATCCCTCGACAAGCCTTCATCTGATATATATACATTTACTTCAACACTGATCCATGCATGTCCCTCCACGAGGCTGAGCCCACTTCAGATAAACTTTAAACACTTTGGTAAACATTTGACAGGTTTCCAGAGAACGACGGGGCAGTAAACAGGGGTCAGGGGTCAAGTCGGGATGAGGAAAAACTGAAGCGGAAAAGTCACTGCAGACTGTTAGTCCATCAACATCAGGGCTGGAAAAGCAGCAAGTGAGTTTTACACACTGAAACCAAGAGCAACCTGTTTAAAGTAATTTCCCCTGATTAGAAAATGGAATTAAATGAACAAGATTTTAGGTCTCAAATCAAAAACTCAACCTCTCCAGCCTCTGAACTCCGCGCCCTGATTGGTTGTGGGCCCTTCAGCCCAGGATGTCCAGGTAAACGGGCGGGTTCTTGACCAGAGCCAGCAGGCGGCTGTGGATGTCCTTGATGACCATCCTCTGCTGGGGCTCCCTCTGCCAGCAGCCCTGCATCAGCAGGTACACCTCCTTCGGGCAGGTACGTGGCCTTTCCAGCTCTCGTCCCTGTGTGATGCATTCAATGGCCTGTTGGGGCGGGAATTTAAAAAACTATATATTAACAAGATAGATTGTGCATCTGTCTTCAATTACTGCAGGACAAACAAGAGATATTAGTTAAATCTGGGGGTTAAATAATGAGAAATAAGTTTGCTGGTGAAATTTAAAGAGTCAGTTCATCCAAATAAAAAAAAAAACCCAACATGTCATGGCTAAAAAATAAAATCTGTCTTTATAAATAGTTATAGTCCATAAGTTGTTTTTCATTCTCTGGTGAATAAGCTATATAATGGAGATGTTTCTAAACTACTTTAAACATATTTTTATGTCTGCAAGTTGTGTTTGTCATTTTGTCATCAAACCAACGTTCCTCCAGGACCACGGTGCTACGTAGAACAACACAAGAGTCTACACAACGAGAGGCAAGGTAAATCTACGCAAGACGACCATGTATAAAACAGTGAAGACTAGCTTTAGTGCCAAACCATGCCAATAGTTTTAGGTTTTATTTGACAATGGATTTGGACAATGGACTGAATTTTGTTTGTGGCAGCAATTTCTCTCATTCGAATGAACACACACGTTCCCAGTGTGTTCATTTGGTTTGATGTGAAACTGGATGTTATTTAACACTGATAATAATATAAAAGTGGATATTGTTACAGTGCTTTTTTCATGAAAGTCATAATGATCTAGGGATTAGATTTACTTTCTTTCTTCACCTACATAAATCTACACAAGACGACATAAAGTGCACATGTGCAACCGTGTATAAAGACAAAAAATGACTGAGACAAAGGTGCAAAGTACTGTTGTAAATCTTTTAAGACATTTGAACAACTCCCAGTTGGAGCGGCAGAAGCTGGATGTTTTATTACTTTTAGTTGTCCATTTCAACATTTCTGCTTGATAAGTAGTTTTCTGTGTCTCTCAATCACAGCACGACTGACCCTGATGGAAGTTTGTCCTTTGCAGTCGACTTACTTTAGCTGGTAGTTTATTAGTCATGTGTGTAGATTAATGTATTTTTTTCCTACTAAATCAAAATTTCAGCTAATGCACAATCTTTCCAGTTCGGCCCTGGCATCTGCAGAAAAAGGCCCTGGGGTCCGAGTGCCTCTGGTTGGGAATCACTGATGGAACCATGAAGAGATGCTGCTAAATTTTTAATGTCGTTTTTCAATACTGTGAGCGCCACAAATGACAACGCAATTACCTACATTATACTGTGGTGGCGGCAGAAATTTAAAAGACAGATCAAAATCTGGGCAACCTTTTTGAATAAACAGAAACTTTTTTGGCACAACAACCTTCATATCTACTGATTTATAGATATGTGCCCATTAGCTGAGACCTGTGGGACAAATGAGAGCAGCCAAAATATGAACAACCTCCAGCTCAGACACTAATGGCTACGATGACAGATTGAGTTCACACGCTCTTGCTGCTCAGTGAATAAATCACTGTCGAGGATGAGAGAGAGGATTTCACTGCTCTCCATTTGAAGGGTTACTGACTCAGTCTCTTTCCCATTGTTAACCTTGGCCTGATACAATGAACAGAAGAGGCCTGTCAGCGCCGAGCGACTACACGCCAAAAAGGCCCATCAGCCGGCTCAACAAAAAGCCTCATAAAAGGTCACTCAAAATGGCCACCGTCGCCACGACATGCCAAGTCAGTATTTTGGGATGATTTATCTCCACAACTGCGTGTTTAGGCAACACGATAATTTCACCCGTCCCTCATTGGCCGAGACAGATTAGGCTAACGAGGTTAAAGCTCATTGGCCCTGGGCAAAAATGAGAGCCAATGAGATTAGAATTGAGCGCCTGGGAAAGGTGATCTACCCTTCTCTTGAAAGGAGAGAGGGTTTGGGCCTGTAATAGCACCGCTGTGGTCGCAGTGGAGTCCCACTTCTTGGTGCTCGAGCTTCAAAGGCTAGACTGCACTGCCCTTAATTACTATGAATTTATTGATTAGCTTGAGAGTGCAGAGCAGTTAAAAAACTATAACATATAAGCATCGACGGCGACGATGAAAATGTTTTGTTCTGCAAGTTCAAATTATGTGAAAGCACCAAAACATTCCAGGCTGCCATTTCAATGTGTGTTTGCAAAAACGTCTATTTAATCAAACTATTATTTAAAAGGATTTAAAGCTGCATTGTGTGTTTTTCAAATGACATGTGAAATCAATGTGACGATGTGAAAGGGGTCGCTCGTTGTCGTTAACCTACAATCACCTGAATCTGCAGCTCCACTCCACTTCACAGAGCTTTGCAATCTTTCAGCTCATTGTTAAGAGGCCATGACTTTACTGTTTTGGTTCACTCTCGCTCTCACATGATGTCATTTACGGCGGTTTTCAGTGAAAAAGTTCAACAGCAGTTTTACAGTAGCAGGAAAAGAAGTGCAGGAGAAGGAAAAAAGTAAAGATCATCTCCCCCACAAACAATGCAGGTAAATCAGAAATAAACTAACCCACAAGGTTTGCAAGTGCCAGAAAGAAACAATCACACAAGATGATTCCCCATAATTTCATCTGTCCAGTTTAAAGGGTCAGTTCACCCATTTTACAAAAAACACTATTTGGCCACTCTGATGGTTCCATTTGTTGAGGTTTGGAGATCAAATTCAATCACCCCGTGCCAAAATATATTCTGATGTCTGACAGGAAATCTGAGCAGGCAAGTTAAAACCTCAGAGTGAAATACTAAACTCTTTCCACAGAAAGAGAAAGCACTCTGTCGAGAGAAAACTTTCTCTGCTCGGAGCCACAATCCTTCCCACCGGCCACACGGATAAGAAATGTAGTTTACTGCTGTTGTCGGTTTTGAAAGTGTCATGCGAGGCCAAAAGCTGCATATTTCTCTAATGTATTCTGAGTAAAAGGGACCATGTGGAGTTTTCTGCGAAAGAAAAATTGAAATTTCCTAATAACCGAAAACGTCATTGACGGTCAAAGTTGTGGATTGACTTTCCGTCCCAAACCCACCTCGCTGTTGGACAGCTGGTACCAGGGCTGTTTGCCGTAGGTGAAGATCTCCCAGAGCACCACGCCAAAGCTCCAGATGTCGCTCTCTGTGGTGAACTTCCTGTACATGATGCTCTCCGGCGGCATCCAGCGGATTGGCAGCATCGTACGTCCACCGACCTGAAGAGGAGGAACAAGCCAGTGAATGTTTGCCCCTCCACACTCGGTATGATTTTAAATGCAAGGCGATATAGAACATTTTTACTTTTATTGCATAATGGAGGTCTCAAGGTGAACATTTAAGCATTTTGCTTTGTAGATGGAATTCGGCAGAAATACCATCCTTCAGTAACACAAACATTTTTAACCTCAAACAGTTTCCCATTCCTGTTCATCCTTGAACTGCCTGTGACTAACTGGAAGAGCAGCTCCAAATCAATGCGAGGCAGACAGTCTGGACAATAAGACTTTTAACATCCAAAATAGCTTCAATGTGAAAAAGAAAATGAACTTGTTGCCACTAAAATCAGCTTCTCCTTGGTCTGTAATGTTTTGCTAAATTCGTGGGTTATCAGAGGGGGTTGTCCATGGCCTTGAAAGACTGGAGTGCATGAAAAGCAGTGATGTGAAGAGAGAAATTAATCTTAATTGGTCAAAACATCAAAGTCGTGCTGTAACAGAGATGACCTCTGCAAACCAGAATCAGGTGAATCAGTCAACTTCTCAAATCCTACAGATACAAATATGATACTACTTACATACATTACAGATTAAAATGTACAACAAACTCATCTGTCTACATTTGTAGTCAGTACAGGCTGAAATGTCTTTTGTTTCATGTTTACGCCGACAAAAATGTGAACTGTATCTTTAGTGTGTAGCTTAAAAAAACTGATTAGGTGTTTCGTTAAGGAAAGTAATTTCCTTACGCTGGAGTTTGGTTGATATTTTTATAGAACACTAAGATTGGATCCTCTAATTTTGATTAAATCAAGGCCAACGCCTCAGGTGGCACCGTATCTCCAAGTCTCGGTTCTCTTGTAATAGTGGTTGAGAAGTTTGTCTTTAAACAGCAGGATACAAATCCAAAACACAGGCTTTAATAGGAAGACAAAGTTAAATACTGGCTCCGATAAGTCGGCAGCTCTTCATTCTTGGAAAGCCCTGCAATAACAAAATGACTTCACTGGATTGTGTTTAACCGGCCCATTATGAGCGAACACCAAAGAAAAGGGTCTTAATGGTTGATTTCACAGCGATGATGTGATTCATCAAGGGTAACAAATTTGTAATTTTAGCAGAAAGTAGTTCTGGTAGAAACTGTTCACAGCGAGGTCTGAGAGTTATCGAGAGAAAACGGGACATTGTTTCAGGAGAGGCGAGTTGCTGGTGAGTTTTACGAATCACTTTGCAGTGTTTTGAGCTCCACAAACAAATTTTCATGAATTGGAGTAACAGCAGAAATCTCACAGACAGACATCTCAAACTGATGATGACACATTAAAACAAAACTACAACATTACAGCTTAGGAAAAAAAAAAAAAAATTCATCTCAGAACCAGAACGAAACATAAGTGTTGTCTCTTTTCCAGCCACTCACCCGATAATAATCTGTGCTGTAGATGTCTCTGGACATGCCAAAGTCTCCAATCTTGACCACCAGGCCTTCTCCCACCAGACAGTTGCGTGTTGCCAGGTCGCGGTGGACGAAGTGCAGCGATGCCAGGTAGACCATGCCCGAGGCGATCTGGGCCGCGATGTGCAGCATCTGAGGCAGAGTGAGCTGACCCAGCGGGGGCATCTTCGACTCCTCCAGGATACGAGCGTCGGGGCCGTGAGCTCTGCAGGCGACACACGAGGAACAGGTGAGCGTTTCTGGTTCAAGGCTGCTTGATCCGTTTTTCTTCCTCATTATTTTAATGGTCTACTTTATTAGACAGTTGATGTGTAAACGTGATTAGAAAGTGAGAATTAGACCCTGGCAGTGGTGGAAATGTATTGAGCAAAAAAAAAAAGGTGCTAAAACATTGTCAAAATACTCCATTACAATTAAGAGCCTTGCATTCAAAAGCCTTCTTAAGTAAAAGTACATAAATATTGTCAGCAGAATGTGTAAGTATTAAAAGTGAAAGTACTTGTTCTGCAGAAAAATGTGATTATATGTGACATCATTAGATTGTTACTGATGCATAAATGTAAAAACATTTTTTCAGTGTTGTAGCTGCTTGAGCTAGTTTGAATTTCTTTATATACAGTTTGGTAGTTCAGTCCAGTTCAGTCCCTATCTTGGGTCGGGCCCCCTCCAAGGGGTCACACAATAAATCTGAGGGGTCATGAGACGATTACTGCGTGAGAAAAGAAGAAAAACTAAAAGTTCGGCTGCACAAATTGGAATTCATGTTTTCGTACTTTTCTCTAATCTTTGTGAAATAAAGGATAATTTGACCTTGTTGAACCATGAACACTTATTTCAGTCTGAGAAGATCAGAGGGGAAACGTCTCTTACAACTCAGAGACATCTGAAACATGACAAGAGGCTCCAACTGGACATTTCTTTTTTGCAAGGGGTCAAAATTAAAAAGCTTCAAATCAACGGCTTAATCTATAACAATAGTCTTTTTTATCATATGTTTTTCATGTAAAATCTGAATCTGAAAATTGACAATTGTCAAATGAATAGTGAAGTATAAAGAAAAATATTTCCCTCTGAAATGTAGTGGAACAGAAGTATAAAATAGTACTTGTATGAAAAGGAAATACTTGAATAAAGTACCTCAATCTAGTTGGATTTTTGAAACTAATTGAGTGAGTCGAGCTTGTATGTATTGTACTTGCTTTTTTGAGGTCAGATGTTTCTATGGTCTGATTTTTATGCTCATTTTCCTTATTCATAGATGGGTATTTTTTTGCAGTGTGGTGGGATTATAATCATACCTACTGGTTTACTCCTGACCACGCTGAATTGTAAAGGCGACAGTATGAAATATTATCATTTGTAAAGAACAGAACATGCTGGTCTCTGCCTGTGTTTCTATTGGCTGGTCAGATGAATCAAACGCTGGGATCGGGCTCCCAGTTTGTTGGTAACTATGGCATCAACCTTGGGTGACCTGAAGGACAATGACCTCAACATGCAATCTGCAGATTGAACATTTTCTGACATATATGAGCTCTTGAGAGCGTTACAGACATGGTGGGCTTGACCATAATAAAGCCATTTAACAGTGAGGGTTAATAGAAAACATAAGGCTTGTAATATGCCTACAATTGATTTGCAATAATGCAATTCGGAGATGCAGAGCACATCCACTCTCAGATGTGAGAGTGGGTGTTTATGATCCACAACAACAACCAACTCCAGCCTAAATGAGCAAATCACAGATGATGTGTCTCCATCCATCCTAATATCTCTCATCTCCACTTTGTCCCCTCCTTACAAAGGAAGTTGTCTATACACTCACTATTAGTTTAAAAGGCAGGTGGCAGGGTGGGAAAGCAGCTGCATTGTGGGGGCCATGAGACATTTCACTCATTCTGTCTGCTGGAAATGCGATTTCCATCCATTCGTGAAACATATATCTCAGGCAAAATCTGTGTGCATGCGTGTGTGTGTTTGTGTTTTCATCCCCAATCTGTCTCCTGTGGAGGACACCTGGCAGACAGCATCAACTGCGTCTGCTCTAATAGTTTTGTCAGATGGTTTCCCAGGTGCCAAGTGAGCTCTGATAGGTCCCCGCTGGCTCGGTTCAGCGACTCCTTTAGCTCCCTCCAGAGGTTTTCAAACATAGATGTTTTCAGATTACAATTCAAACAATTGAAAGAACATATTTTAAAGCCTCTCCGTCACCATGTTGCACAACAATTTGAGTGGTATCATGAGCTAATTGGCTACATGACCTCCCCTTGAGATGAGTTCAGTTTATAGTTCAAGGAAACTCGTCTATTACTGCTTAAGTGCTGAATCTATTTATTTAGTGTGTCCATCAGTATTCAAATAAAATCCTGCCACATTTGAAATTCACTCCATTTACCAGGACATCTGATATATAATATATTCACTCTGCGCCTTGACATGTCGTGAATCACATTCACAGAATTTGAACCTTGCCTTGGTTCAATAAGATTTTTTTTTTTTCTGATTTAGCAAAAGCAAAACTTCCTTCTATACAATTCACTGCTTTCTGCGACAGTAGGCTTATGTGAAATATAAGTGGAGGAAAAAGGAGGAGAAATTATGGACTAAAAACGAACAATAGCTGATGTTATGTTTGAGTCACTTTAGCAAAAGACAATTTTGGGCAACTCATCCTCAAATTTGGGCTTGAAAACAAACGCATGTTAAATGTATGGAGAGATTAAAATGACTGACTATCTGTGGGCCCCTGGATAAATAAGCACCGTCAAATAAGACCTGAGAGACCTTATAGTGCAGAGATGGAGGAAAAGCAGCAACATCAAAAATATAAAAAAATAATTGTGCAGGCTGTACGAGTACAAACACTTCCACAGCTGTCTTCATGCATGTCTCCTTCATGCCTTTTGTGCTTCAACACGCTGGAACCACACAGTCCACCAAGGTCGGCTGAGTGGGTTTAGCCTTTAAACACATCAGGTCTGACTGAGGCTGGAGAAGCACTGCAGATCACAGTGTCTTTAAAGTCACTCGTGCTTCTCAGAGAGTCTTATTTACGACAGTTGTTGAAGTATCAGATATTAAAAACATTCACACGTCGGTAGCAGTTGGTGGTTAAATGCCTTTTTCGAACGCACAAGAGCTGTCGTTGAAGGAGGGAGGAAGATGTGAAGTGGCCTTTTTTTGACATTTTATTATGTCGCAGTAGGAAAAGTACAGCTGTAAATTCAGGCTGCCATTAAGTTTATTATTGATTAATCTAAATTAAATTCGAGACTGTTATTCATATCTTGCACTGTATTTTTTTCTCCTTTTTTTTGTCTTTATATTATCTTGTGTTGCATGTCTAAATGTCTAATGCACTTGAAATTGCCTTGTTGTTGAAAGGCGCGATACAAATAAATGCTGGAAAAATATCCATCACCACATCCTGAAGACCAAGTTACGATATTTAAATAGCTTATTGTTGTCTGACCAACAGTGTGAGACACAAACATATTCAGTTTAATATCATAGAAGAGTGATTTGTTACGAAGTGTTACGGATTCATTTTCTGTCAATCAACTAATCTATTAATCATTTCAGCTCTAGTGTAAATAATAAAATTAATGATCCATTGTTAATGTTAATAGTAAAATGTGCTTTTCCTACTATGACAAGTCAAAATGTCTAAACTAAAATAATAATGATAGAGGATGTTCTACTTGATGCACATTTAGGACACCTCCTACTTTTACTGGCTTATTGAGATAAGGAGCATAAATGGTATGAAAATATTGTGAAATGTAATTCATTTTTTTGTTCAGTTGCTGGAGTTGAAGTGACCCTCAGGCCGTCATGAGCAGATCTGCTACATACCGCAGAAATCGGTTGAGGTCTCCGTGCCTCATGTATTCGAACACCATGGCCAGCGGCTCCCCGTCGGTGCAGACGCCGTAGAACCGGACGATGTGCTGGTGTTGGAGGACTGTCAGCAGCTCCGCCTCCCTCTGGAAGTCCTGCCGGGTCGACTCGTTGGCGTCCTTTAGAGTCTGTGAACACAACAGGTGAGCGTTTACAGGTGATGGTTATTGGGTTTAAAGTAAGAGTGATCACCTTAAATCAAAGGAACAAACAGTGAGGAGTGTCATAAAAAAAAAAAATAAAGACTCTGTTATAGAAGGTTTGTGTGTATTAGAAGTTTTTCCATCGAGACCAGAATTCCTAGCAACTCTCCTGCTTATGACTGATGATGTGTTGCAATAGAAGCATATGTCTGATTAATGGGATGATGAATCTGAGCAGTCTTATTTTATTCGCTGTGGTTTGCATTAACCTGATGTAACATGAACTGCGTATTAAACCACCTGAGTGTCCTCAACGAAGACGTCTTACTCTGAAACCGCAGGATCTTATTTCAGTACACAGAAGATTTATGGATAAGTGCAGTGTACTCACTTTTACTCTTGCTTCTCGTAGATCAAGTAGCTTTTTTAAAAAGTACTTTATGCTTTTTAAATATTTTTTCTTGCCTGCTACTTAAATGTAACTTTTTTTATTTTAAAAATTCAGGTACTTTTCTTTACTTCTCCTGTTTTCAGTGATTTTTTTAAAACGCTAACTCATTTTGCTTCAATATAATTTCACAGTTTTTACCTGCACTTCAGCAAAAGTTTGCATTAACAGTGTCACTTCGTTATTTCAGCACACTACAGACACGTCACACCTCCACAGAAACATGACTTAATCCTGAGTGCATTTTCCTGAGAGAGTCATTGATGAAACAAAACTAAAATCTGTAAAGACAGTACTTCAGAGAATGAGTTCCTTATAAATGTAAACCTATTGGTCAAGTTAGACTGATTGAACAATCATCCAGCAAATCACAGCCATTTGGCCTACCCACCAGGCCGGGGACAAGTAAACAGCTGAAGTACGGTACAAATGAGAGATATGAAGTTGCAGCTCCACCCCGACTCACTAGAATTCACACTGACAGCTGACGTGGTTTCACTAATGCTGCAAACATTTAGATGGAATAAAACCACATTTATAGTGAATCTCATTGAAATGAAATCATTGGGGAGTAATTGTTCACTCACCTTGATGGCGACCAGCATCTTGTCGCTGTCGGGGCTCAGGTTAGCACATTCTGCCAGGTAGACTTTACCAAACGCTCCTTCACCCAGCTCCCACTTCAACACAATGTCCTGCCGTTTGATATGCTGCACGCCTGATCATGAAATAGAGAAAAGGGTTTGGAAATACGCGTTAAAACATCTGAGGTGACTCCATCACCTGACGTCTTGTAAATAAATATGATAATGAACGATAATGAAATGTGAAAAAAAACAACAAAGACATTAATAAAAAAAATGGCCGACAATGACCAAATGAAAAAGTGCTTGCAACAATCAAGTAAGTTTAGGGCATCAGTGTGGATTTAGTAACAAACTATCAAACATCAGCAGAGTGGAACCAAGTGGAAACGAGCTCAGCAAGAGCACTCACACATGTCCTTCTCCTTGATGATGCCGCAGAAGTACTGTGGATTCTCTACAAAGCTGGATAAACCAGAGTCCTCATCTGAGGAAGGCGGGCTGGTTCCAAAGTTCATGAAACGAAGCGACACGGCCAGGTCGTCCTCGGTGCCCAAAACTGATGAACCTGATGAAACGGGGAGGGATGCAAACAAGCAAAACTGAGAGATATGTAACACCTAATCAGCCTCCAACTATTTGTGATTGTAGTGGCCATCAAAAGAAGCAATTCAGAACCCATTTTTTCCTTTCAGGGACTCGACGCTCTCCACCACCAAGTTGGTTGCACATTTGTTGGTGCCATGGTGACAGATGATGACAAGCTTTAATAATCACCATCATCAACCGTGCGGCAATCAGGCCACACTGAACAGGAAAAAATGACCATATAGGAAGCCTGAACGGTTAGCAGCCCCTGACTACAGTGCGTATTAAAAGCCAGAAAAGGTGGGGCCCAAATTGTAAGACCCCACTCAGCAAGGCAAACCACAGAACCCCCAGAGTCCAACACAGTAGAAAATGGAACAACAAAGAGAGAGCACAGAGGCGATGGAGGGAAGGAAAGAGAGAGCAGGGTCCACTTAGGCAATCAGACCCACTTAGGCACTTTAAGAGTGAGAAGGGCAGATGTGTGTGTGTGTGTATGTGTGTGTGTTGGGGGGGTGGGGTCCGAGCAGAGCTATATCACGTCTAGCTGTTCCTCCATCCATCCATCCATCCATCTTCTTTAATGGCCCTCACCACGTGGCGGTGGCCAAGGGAGGTTTTTGCCGCCATTCTCATGCAGTAATTAAGGCACTTTAGCCTGGCCGACACAGCGGCTGCCTGTGTGCAAAGTTACCGCTCAGTGGAAATCCTATATTAGTCGGTCTCTCCTGTGCATTACTTTCTGAGAGCCTGACAGAACCATCTGTGATTTCAAACCATAATTTGGCGGAACCTTTGATTGTGGCTCATTCCAGTTCACATATAAGGAAGTTTTCAGATTGTGGTTCTGGGCTGAGACGATGTCATTTCCTGGGTTGGATTCCTTTTCTCACCCGAGCACGGCAAGGCGATATAACAGAGCGATGTGGAAGTTGAGTTATATGACTGGAAGGAAAAGCCACATAGCACCAGTCATTAATAATAATGTCAAAAGTCAGAAATCTGGATGCCAAAAATGAAACTTTCACTGGTTTCCAATGCAGTTTGACCAAGCTCATCAGAAGACGAGTATTTATACAATTAATACAACCCGGATTCCAAAAAAGTTGGGACATTGTGCAAAACATAAATAGAACAGAATGTGATAATCTCCTAATCCTTTTTTGACGGTACAAAGACAATATATTTAATGTTTGAGCTCATCAACTTCATTGATTTTTGTAAATATCTTCCTCCATCACCCGCTGTGCCAGTAGTGAGGTGATAGTAACAGGGCTGCTTCTTTCCTCCAAGGCTTTCAAGAGGTTCACATGGTAATGTCTGCTGAAACGCCAGCAGACATTAGGCAGGATCTCATATGTCGTGGGCCCCATTTTCCGTAAAACTTCAAAGGCCCCTGTCACTTGGCCAGCAGCTTGCTGGATGAGGAGGGCAGTAGCAACAAGACCTTCCGACCGGGTTTGAACTCGTTGGCATGCCTGCTGGTTGTACCACCGTTTCTGTGCCTTCTGGGCCTCCAGGAGGTTGAGACAGGCCTCTTCTTGGTACTCCTCCAACCAGTCCCTCGTCTGGAGGACATAATGCACAACTCCTTTCCCCTCTCTATCAGTGGCTATCTTTTTTTGATCCAGGGGTCCCTGAACTGGCCAACCGTAGAGCAGCTCAAATGGTGAGAATCCGGTGGATGCTTGGGGCACTTCCCTGTAGGCAAAGAGCAGAAAGGATAACCACTTATCCCAGTCCTTCCCCGTATCACAAACAAACTTCCTGAGCATCCTTTTGAGAGTTTGATTAAACCTCTCCACCAGGCCATCCGTCTCTGGGTGATACGGAGATGTCCTGATAGCCGTTATGCCTAACTCCTTATGCAGCTGGCTCATCAGGCAGGAGGTAAAGTTGGTTCCCTGGTCAGTCAGAATCTCCTCTGGGATACCTACTCATGAAAAGAGCTGGACAAACTCTTTTCTCAAGTCCAAACTCATCATGTGTGCCTCCCCCTCTGGGCCCTGGAGTTGGAAGTTCCAGTCTGAGGCTCCCACCCTCTGCTGTGGTGGACGGTCCAGCTGAGGGTGGCTGAAGGGCAGGCTGTCGGATGGGCTCAAGTGATACCTGCAGGCCCCGCAGCTCTTCCTGAAGGATATCATCTCTCCTCTGCTGGGTAGCAAAAAAATCCCTGAAGAGATTTACCATATCAGCATTTGAGGTTCCCCCTTCTAGTGACAGTCCAGGCTGCAGCTGACGAGTTTTGGGTTTTGCCAAAAAGATATCAATATCACACAATTGTCTCTTTTGTTACCTGTGTGTTTTACAGCCACCCTCCGACTGACTCTCTGATCTTTGGTGGCCAGAGGCTTATAACTGTTGAGCCCCTCCCTCTGGACCAAACAATAGCTAATTACATCAATTAATTTTCAGTTTAGATAATTAGACCACTTTTCTGACATTCTTAGATTGAACTAATGTTATCTATAATAATCTAATCTGGATGAACTAAACACTGTGGTATTGTGTCATGTATTTTTACTGATGATTGTGGTGCGTGCACTCACCACCATATCTGAGGGAAATGATATTAATGTGTGTGTGGATAAACATTCGTGAGGTATTGCTGAGTGTCATCAGTTTACCATGTACTGTCCTCAACCAGTGACGCCGTCTTCGTCACACGTTCACAAGCAAGGATGGAGCGAGGTTCAACACTTTGTCAAACACATGATTGCAGCATCCAAACTTTTTTGGAATCAGAGATGTATATATGATACCACTTTCACGTCTGTGTTTTAACGATGGAGCCACAGCTGGAAGTTGATCAGCTCGGCGTATAAAGACTGGAACTAGGGGTGAAAAGCTTGCCTGGCTCTCTCCAAAGATGAAAAACAAAAAGAAAGAAAAATGAAATAATGTGTGAAAAAGACTTACGGTGAATACCAAACTTGGAATGCTGGCCACATTTGTTAATAACCAAAACCATGATGAGAAGGAAAGCACAGGCAAACACAGCAAGACCCACAGCCACAGACACCTGTTCAGACAAAGACACAGATTTTCAGTTACACTCACTGAAGTTACTGACAGTCTTTATATTTGCATTGGGAATGATGACGCGTGGACGTACCACAAACACTCGACTCTCCGGGTTTTCTGTCACGTCCATGTCTGACTTGTTTGTAGGAACTGAGGGGCGGAGAGGGGATTTTGTTAGAGAAAAATGATCGAGTCAAACAGTGTTGTAAGATTTTTAGAAGAGTGAAAATTGAAGACTTACTTGGATCCACATCAATAACTGGCATGTGGGGAAGTGAGAAGACAAACACATTCATGAATGATGGAGAACCAAAGATGTTATCTGTGTTATTCAAGTGTGTATTGAGCAACCTATCAAACATTCACACACACCCAGTTTCAATATGAAACCTTTGCAGATAATCTGTATATAGATAATATAAATTATATACATGCTGCCTCTCAACGTCTATCCATCTGTTTGTCCATTTGTTTAAATTAATAAATGTCTTTAAGAGTCAGTACAAAATTAAATCACATGTTATAGGAATCTATCTATTCATATATGTCCACAGAGCTACAACTGGGAATTCATTAGCTTTTGGGACCCAAATTTCCCAATTTATATTTGGAAAATGTTATTTAGCTTTAAGCTGAAAATACTCAATAAAGCTCGTGGGAGCAGGTTTCTGTTTGGTGTGATTTCTGTTCCACTCCACGGTCAAATCCAGAAATGTATAATGCTATGTCAAAATCTATTAAACTTGATTCACAGATCTCTAAGAACTAGTCATTAGATGTTTCATGAACTCATAATCATCTTCCATTTAGATTGCAGATATCATTCAAGATTAGTGATTCATCAGTTATCGTGTGATTTTGGATTTGTTCCTCATTCATTTCTTTGCAATGAGTCAGTATGTCACAGTTGTGCCAGCCAGGCCTCTGTTTACCTTTAGTTTTTGTTCAGCATTAGTCATTCCCTGCCATGTCTGTGTCCAGTCTCTGTCTATGGTCATGTCTGAGTCCTGTTCATGTTCTGTCTTAGTTCCATCTTAGTTTCTGTTTGGCCTTAGTCTCTGTTATAGTTCTTTCAGTGCTGTCGGTCTCATATTAGTCTTCTTCTCGTAGTCTTGTCTTGTCTTCTTTCATTGTCTTGGTCTTAATTCCTTGTCTCTGCTGCCATGTCTTGTCCTAGTTCTGTTTCTTAGTTCTGTGTTGTAGTTTTTTCTTAGTTCTATGTCTTGGTTTTCCATCTTAGTTTACCTGTCATTGTTTACCTGTCCAAGTTCTGTCAGTCTGTCACTATTCACCTGCCATAGCTTCTCACCTCAGGTCCCAGTACTTTTCCTCTCACCCCGCCTCTACCTCACCTCACCTGTCAGCCACTCCCACCTCATCTATTCACCTGTGTTCCCAGCTGCAGCTAATCACCATCAGGACACTATATAAGCCACTCCAAGTCTTTCAGCCCTTGCCAGATTGTTCCTCTTTTGTTGTTTCTTCACGACTATCAGTGCTCTCATAATTTTTGGATTTGTTCTTCTTCACCTCTTGCTTGTCTGTGCTTTTGTAATTGTTTGGATCTGCTCATCGTCTTAAGAGATTTTTTGGACGTTCCTGGACACTACCCACCTGTTAGTTTTTTGTTTGTCAAGATTTCTTTTTCCTTCATTAAAAGCCCTTTCAACCATCCATTACTGTGTGTTGCATTTGGGTCCATCCCCATTCCCTGTCACACAGTATTTTGTGCAGCTCATTGTAAAGTAAACAGATTAAGGTAATTGTTTCAACACTGGGACAATCAGCATTAAAATCATAAGATATTCAAATAGATATCTCTTTCAGCTGCCCTAATGGCCTCCTCTGCTCATTACTGCTCGGAAAAAAACATCCTGCTTCTCCAAAACAGTTTCAGGAACTCACCTGGAATTATCCCCTCAGGATCGAGCGGGTCGAAGGGGTTCTCCATAAACATCCCGGTGGCCGTGGCCTCGTCCCTTCCCAGCTTGTTCTGCACGATCAGGGTGTAGTAGCCGTTGTTGATGTGGGTGGGCTTGTTAAGGAAGAGGCAGCCATGCTTCACCGACCCATCACCTGAGTCGGGGATGAGCTGGGTGTATGTGTAGGTGGACTTCTTGAGTTCGTTGCCGTTGTAGAGCCAGGTGATGTTCGGTTCGGGGTTACCGTCCACAGCGAAGGGGAAACACCAGTGGTGCTGCTGCACGGCGTCCCTCAGGAAGAGGATTTTGACTGGGACTGTTGGGAGATTAGTGGCGGATTAAAAAAGAAGTAGTAGATTGGGAAAATGAATGAGTAATTTCTTTTTCCTATTCAACAAATACTGAGCTGCAAGCTGTACCGCCCAAAAGCCTACCTGGAGGCTCTGCCGGACAAGAAGCTACAGGAAATGGCCTCGTTCAGATCAAAAACGACTCTCAAGAGCGGAGGCCCCTCGTTCTGCACGGGCCGTTCTGCCGCTCTTAACCCGTGACTTAGCCTCAGAAAGTGCTGCAAATACTGAGGCATTTGTCTCTTTACCCCAGCCTCGTTCAAGTCCATTACACTGGGTGAAAATTAGCACTGTTTATCACATTTAACTAATCATCCATTAGAGACCTCTTCTAACCTTCCACAAGCTATTTCACCACAGGGGTTAAAAGGAAGCCTGGAATTATGTTTAATAAGACTGCGTTCTCAGTTCTAATTGCAGAATTAGACAATGAACATTTTGAGAAAAAACATGGCAAATAAAGAAAATGAAAATTCATAGTGAACAGGAACATTTGCATAGATAATATGTGATGATGGCTAGTGAAAAGGTCAGAATTTGTTTTTTTGTTTTTTTTTAACTACAGTTGAAAAAAATGACTTTGCAAAAAACACGATTTAGAAAAGCTCTTTTATGAAAGGGAAGCCGCACGAGTACAGTGAATCAATGGCACAGAGAGCCACTCAGCAGTAAACACCCACTGTTCTGGGAGGTAATTAAGAGTAATTAAAGGGCTAGCGGTTAACGAGTGTCCGTCCTGATGTTGATAGATTAGCTGCACTAACGCATTTACAGACTGCCAATCACTGCGGACGGAGCGGTTTTCCGGAGTAGGAGGGAAAAGTCCATTAGCGCAGGCTCAAATCAGATCTTAGCGCGGGTTATCAGCCCCATTTTCCTGACGTTCATTATCTGTCCCTCGATGCTCGTGCATTTGGCCTCAGCTGATTGGCGCCCCCGCTCTTTTTGGCTTTATTTTCTAATGAGTGTCACTGAGTTGGTGATATACGATTTTGTTTGGGAGGTATTTTTTTCAGTAATGTATCACTAATGCATCTGAGTCCGTTTTCCGTGGGACCGCTGGGTGCTGTCGTTTCTCCGTCTTCTTCAACTTCCAGACGCACTGATGCATCTGAGAGGAGGAAACAACAGCAAACCTCCCGGGTGGAGTAACTGTAATTTAGGAGTTCGGTGCATATGGGGTGAAGGAGTTCTTTAAGAGTGAGCCGACTCTTTTGTCCTCACATTGTATCCCTGAATTAAATGGCAAGCCATACCTGCAGCACTTCACTCATATTTCAACACTTCTCACCGGTCGCCAGAGTGAGTGGCAGATGACAAAGAGCTCCATTAGAAGCATGGTGGGTACATGCTCGTATTTGTAGAGGGGACATTTAGAAGACATCAGTGCAGTCCATTTTTCATTTCTCTGCCAGTCCACCCTGCCTGCACTAGAAAAATGGCCCCAGTGTGCTCTCGCCCTAACCTCCATTAAGCCCGACGACTCGTATTGAGCCTGTGAGCTTTCAAGAGTGCGGTTTTATTTCGCAGGCACTTACACTCAATGTCCAATTGCACCATGTCCTCGCCGGGCCCAGCTTGGTTCTCGGCTTCGCAGGTTAGGTTGTGCAGGTTGTCGCCGGAGGAAACGTTGGTGAGGTAAAGGACCAGCTCTAATGTGGAGCCCCAGATTATCTCCTGCAGCAGCCGACAGCGCACACAAAGAGCAGAGGAGGGTACAAGTATGTATGGATTACTTAGAGGCATACAGGTTACTATACTGTGGATCAATAGATTACAGAACCCAGGTGAACTTTTTATAAACAGCCTTAAACACAGCACATCTGGGGAGGCCAAAAACATGGAGTCCTGGATTTAGAGACAGACACGAGATCTCAGGTCTCTGACAGTGTGTTTTAGGAGCAGGAATACCACTATGTTCTTATAGATAAAAAAAATTCAAATTCAACTTTATACATATGGACAGCATATTAAAATCTCCCCTACAAACAGTTAAGAGCCAATAAACAGAAGAAACCTCAGAAAGAGCCACAGAGGAATGATACCAAAGACAATATATTTAATGTTTGATCATCAGCTTCATTGATTTTTGTAAATATCTACTTATTCTGAATTCGATGGCAGCAACATGTTTCAATCAAGTTGGGACAGGAGCAACAAAAGACTGAAAGTTGTGGACTGATCCAAAAACACCTGTTTGGATCCTTCCACAGGTAAACAGGTTCATTGGTAACAGGTGATAGGATCATGATTGGGTATGAAAGGTTCATCCTGGAAAGGCTCGGCTGTTCACAAGCGAGGATGGAGAGAGGTTCAACACTTTCGCACATGTTGTGTGTATAGCAAAAGAAATGTTAAATTGTTAATATCTGTATGACATATACATATAGACTGAAAATTCTCCACTACCTGGGTGAAGAAGTGAGAGTGGAGCTCCTTAGTTCTCCATCTCACAGTGGGAGTGGGACTTCCTGTCACATGACACTCAAATGTCAGGTTGCCTCCTTCTTGAATCTTGGATTTGGACGAGACGATCGTCACGTCAGGCAGACCTGAGAGACAGCGTGAACACACAGCAATGAGCACAGGTCGCTAATGTGATGGGGGTTTTTTAACAGTTTAGAGAAACAGCACAGAGCCAAAAACTCTCTCATATGTTTCCTGGCAACAAGATGTTCCTACTGTATGTGATTAAAGCGACAACACTGAGGCCATTTCTTCCCTGCGTTTCACTGCACCTGCTTCTTGAAGGCATTAATATGCAGAATGGTTATTGTTTTTCCTTTAAAGCCAATTGGATGAGCGGCATCATTTCAAACATTCATCAGAATGAGACTTAATAAAATTCTAAAGATTGAAAATTCCATGAACTTATATATTTAACTTAAATACTAAATTAACTAATAAACTTAAATTATAACTTAAAACATTTAAAGATCCAATCAATAATTTTACACACACACAAAAAAATCACAATTTCAATTAAATTACCAAATTTAAAAATTACATCTCCTGCTTCTCTCTCATTGAAATATCCAGATTACAGGAATATATAAACACTTTTTTAAACGTTTAACTGCAAGACACAAAATGTCTCCTACTTCACTGCAAAGTCCATTCTCAGTGTTCTTAAACTTAGATTTAAAATGAGCACAGACAAACTTTCCCCTCTTCAGCAGATGAATGTGAAAATGACCTTCTAGCATCATTCTGCACAGTGAAACATCCAAGCGAAGTAACAATAAGCAAAACATCGTCGGAGTGAAATGTATTCACAAATACATATTTTCATTTTTGATCATCTCTTGAATGTACAATATATAACACACAACACAGTGCAAAAGAAAGCTGAGATATCGAAGTAAAAGCCAAACTTACTGCAGTTCTCTATCGCCAAAGAGTTGAGGGGCACCTCCCGATCATTGAAGAAACAGGACAACATCTGATTGTCCAGGTCTCCGCGGTCATTATGCTGCCACTGCTGGAGCCAGTGGAGGTCACAGGAGCAAACAAGAGGGTTGTCTCTCAAAACCCTGAAGAGGAAAAAGGAGGAAATTCGGGTCTACTTGCTACAGTTTTTAATTCCTTTAGATTCAAATTCTCTGACATGAGCGCATCACAAAGTCGAGAGCTTCAACCATCAAACGTTATAAATACTATTACCACTGATAATAATAATATACTCTCAATTTCCTTTTAAAACCCCAATTTATATCATTACAAATATAAAGAGTTTTGATTTAGTATAAATCCTTGAATGATTTTACCTTTAGATAGAAAATCACCTTTCCTAACCTGCAACTTTAGATATCTTCAATAATGACTTTTTCTTCTGCTTCCAAAAACCCTATGAGCCACAACTGGTGAAAACGTGTTGCTGCCATGGGCTGAAAAGAGTGATGCCAATCAAGTTGCAAAAGGCAGCAGTTTCTTTTAAAATGCCTTACTAAGTATGTTCACCTGTGAAATAACCTCTGCGAAAGTGTGGTGAAAGCACGTCGCTACACCAAGACCGTAAGAATGCCGAAAGGCCTCCTAATATAGAGATTAACCTTTAAAATCTGTGCAATTTTACTCAGCATCTTTTGTATTTTTACCCACCATCTTTGTACTTTAAAGTAGGTGCACATAATAATGCCAGTAGTGAGCACAAAAGCCTCCTTCTCTCTGCAGATATGTCCTCAGTTTGTCTTGTTTTAGAACTGAATTATACTGTTGCCCTTGGAGAATAAAAATGGAGCAGCGGCAAAAATTTGTTGGTTATCAAACTGTTTTATAACTTGAATTTTTTAAAATTAAGCCAGACAGTGATCTCGGTTCGATATTAGGTCTGACTTCTCAAGTTCAGCCTTAACCCTCGTCATATCTGTGAAGTGGTTTGTCCTGAACATCTGTGTGTTGACATGTCTTGCACTGATGGTTGTGTTTTAAGTCTCCAAGCTGCAGACATACTTCTTCAAACCTTTTGAATTCAGGACTGTAAAAAAGTTATTTCGATTGGGAGTTGAAAAATCTGCCACACCCTCCTCCCATTTCCTTCAAATACATAACGTTGAACTAACTTCTTTAACAATTAAACAAATGCAAAAGATGCAAAGTTTTGCAAAATTTGAGATCTCAATTTAAACATTTAATACTTCAATAGAACATTCACTTTTATAATGTGAGCCATCAGTGCACATTAGAGGTAAAATTACTAATTACAAAATTTGACAAACAAGTAACAAATAACAGGTTCGGCAAACAAAACCGAACAAAACTTTCTGTAGGCAACCAGCATCTTTGAACCAACAACTAGGCTGCTGAAAGAACAGAACACCTCCTGGGAACTGAAGCTTATTTGACTGAATGAGAATGTCCTCATTATGGGTTTACAGGGACTCACAGGTTGAGCAGTGGAAGAAAATGAAACACCCTCCAGGAGATGTGTTCCAGAGAGTTCGATGCCAGGTTCCTACGAAACAAAGAGAAAAGACATGTGATATTATTAACGTTTGTTTTGCTGTTCTCTTGGTTTACAAGGTACAAGGTTCATTTATTCCACATTCTACAACACAGAGTTGTATAACAAAATAGTCCCTTTATGCTACTCATAAAACAAGAAGTTGTAAAAATGGATGAATCCTAGGTTTTTTTTTTTTGACGTTGAACAGTAGGTTGTTGTCTCGATTACACGATTACATGACTCGATTATGGTGGCGTCATCCACAAACTTCACAAGAGTTCTCTCAATTTCTGGTCAGTCATGAGTACACAGCGTGTACAGGAGGGGTCTTAGCACACTGCCCTGGGGAGCTCCGCTATAGCTGAGCAGGTGTGACCGCCAGTCTGAACTGTCTGTTTGTGAGGACATCCAATATCTAGTTGCAGAGTTTGCTACTCAAGGCCAGAGTGCTAAGTTTGCCTTTCAGTTTCATGAGGGAGACTGTGGTGAATGCTGAGATGAAATCAACAAACAACATTCTGATGTAGGTGTTGTTATTTTCAAGGTGTGTGAAGACTGAGTAGAGGGCAGTGGAGACGCATCCTCTGTGGATCTGTTGGTTCTAAATACAAACTGGTGAGGGTCCAGGCTGGCTGGGATGTTGGCTTTGATGTGCTGGAGAACCAGTTTTTCAAAAGACTTCATCCATTTTATTTTTTCTGCAACTGAACATCGGCCAGAAGTGAGCTGGTAGTGAGACAGCCTCAGGTCCAAGCTGGGTTAGCTTAGCTCTTATCCTGACTCTCTTCTCTCCTTTCCTGGGATGAACGCACTGCTTGTGGTGGAATTTGGTCCAGATGGATAGAAGATGCCGTGAGCAGTAATCCATCATTTTGCTTCATTTTCCCACATTGATGAGTGTATTTCTGTCAAAAGTAAATGTTCTTCAGTAATAAAAGTGAAAATTAAACAAAAATGTCACAAAGTTTGGGGGAAGTTTAGAATACTTTTGCAACCTAAATTGGTGGAAAGCTTCTACATGTGGTAGTACGTCTGCTTTGTGTACATTTTATTTTCTTGGTTGCACGAATAGCTGCTTTTCTAATTGCTTAATATTTTGCATGAGAGGAAAGAACCACCTTAACAGACAAGGAGATCTGTGACCTTTGCTGTGTATTTGAAAGTTTTAGCATCTGCTCAAATGCTGTTTTGAGACAGAATATAAATCTTTCAGGTAAAAAATAACTATTCTGAGCCTAAATAAAAGAAAGAAAGAAAGTAAAAATGTTCTTTTCGTTGTTGTAATCTAGTCCTGGTCTGCAGTTAAGTCACTGTGATTTGACTGCTCACTTTAAGAGCAAAGCTTACCTGCTTTGAATCACTCTCGGTGGAAAACGTTAATGCATCCAAATGGCCTCTGATCAATTACATTGGCATGTGTTTCACACCAGCCAGGAGCTACATTCACAAACAGCACACCTCTCAGTGTTTGCTTAGTGTTCGGCACATTAGGTGATTAGTCCAGAGACACAAACAATTCTTGGAGGAAGGACGCTGCTCAGATACACAGACTGAAATACTCCAAAGAACTGCATTGGGGGAAAAAGTTTGCCATTTATTAAAGTGTACTAATAAAAACCACTGAGAGTTTTAAGCCACGCTGGCTGCAGGATTGCATGATGACACTGTCAATGAATAATGGACATTTTATATTAACATTCACAGCCTGAATCCTCCTGACTTTGCTGCTCCCTTGATGTTTCCTATAGCTCCACCAACAGGTCAAAATTCTCACTTATTGTGTCTCAGCATCTACTGGATGGACTGGCACAAATGTTTTTCCAGACATTCCTGGTTCACAGAGGATGATTCCTAATAACTATCTCCTGACATTTTTTTTCCGGTGCTACAATGACGTTGATATTTGTGGTTTTATGTAAAATCTCTCAACAACTATTGGATGGGTTGTCATCAAACTTGGTTTCATTCATGCCCCCCTGAGGATAAACTGTAAAATAACTCTAACTAAAATAGCTGTTTAACTGTCTTGTTTAACTGTGTACGTCAGGCTATAATAACAAATCTGTGACATACAGTATGAATGCTACATATCTTGTTGTCGATCCTCTCCAGCCACTAAAATATCATCATGGCTCTCGTATGATCCTCAGACAGCCAAGGAACCAGGCTGTAAATAAACCTCCCTCAGAAGATGACAAAAAGCCACACTGGGGAGCCTGCACATGCAAACCAATACACATTCACTCTGGCAGGGCCAAGGGTTCAATTATTTGTTTTCCTTGCTCCCAAAAGTTCATGTCAGATGGGTTAGCCATTGGGGCTTATCCATTACCAGCTCGATTCCTGGCCAGGCCCACAGGGGGAGAGCAGAGCCGGGAATGACGGCTCATTTTCTTTGAGCCGTTCTTAAGAATTGAATGCAATTTTATAAAAGACGAGTTCCAGGAAAATTGTGGATGAAGACGTGAGCAGAGAGAGAGAAATTAAAATGGTTCGAGCTGATACAGTCTCCATGTCTCCTGCTTTGGTTGGTTAAAGTCTGTCTCTCTTAATCTTAGAAATACATCTGTCACACAGAAGCCCCTGTACTCCACCCGGCCCCAGCCCACCCTCTCCCTCCACAGTGAAATATTGATTAAGTGATAATGGACCCTTAGTGGAGTGTATTTATTATGCATCAGTTGTCGATAATCCGCCAAAGTGAGCGAGTAAAAGGTGACTGGTGGACGTCTTCTCCAATTTCTCGAGCTTACCCCGCCCACATCGCCGCCACCACCCCCTCGTCTCTGGTGCTCAAAACTCGCCTGTCCTTTAGATAAACAACACTGGACATGTCGCACACGCTCAGTAAAACGATGAGGACAAGATGGTGGCGATAAGGGTCCAGCTGCTGATGAATAGACAGAGTTGATGGTTCCAGCCGATAAGTCTTGAAGGTATTATTTATGGTTGGGCCTGGATTGTGGGGTCAAACTGTTCAGGAGTTATGTAACTTTGAAAAACTGAGGTTGCAAATTTAACTATCAGGAAAATAATTGTTGAAAACGGAGGCGGTTACTATTGAACTGACTTCTTCTGTCACACAACAACAGTAAGTTTTAATGCTACAGTATGTTGCAAAAAAAAAATCATTGACAGCAGAATGAAAAGTTGAAAGTTGACTTTAAGGCTGCAACTAAAGATTATGTTCATGATCACTATCAGTTAACCCTCATTAATCCGCTGGTTAGTCTTTTGTTTACTCTATGAAACATCAGAAAATTGTGAAAAATGATCATCACAATATCTGACCAATTATCCAAAATCCAAAGATGTTCAATTAAAAAAAACAGCAATGCCTCATTAGAGAAATTGGAACCAATAGTGAACTATACTAATTTGTCTAAACATGGTTGTATTTATTGTGGGATCCTACATCATAAACAACTGGACAGAAGAACAACTATATAACATAATACCCATTGAGAAAACCTACTTCTACTGAATGCAATTTGTGGTTTGAGCATCTTAAAATGAGCTCACAAATTTACCAGATCTGTGGATGAGTAATACAACTGTTCCAACAAGCGAATGAGTCACCGTGATTTTGAGAAATGCAGCTCTCACTTCATGTGACATGTGCGACGTTACAGGGCCGACCGAGTGCTGACTGACAGCGACAAATAGGCTGACCCACACACGGGTCAAAACACGACGACGGGCAAGACAATCCTTTGTATTGACGAGGACACTTACACATACTGGAGCTTGAGGTTGTGTTGGAAGGCGTTGGCAGAGATGAGCCTCAGCTTACATGATGTGACCGTGCTGGAGAGAGGGAGGAAGCACAACGAACATTTAAACAAAACACGGTTTATTTTCTATTTCAGAGCTACTGAAACTTGTGTGAGTTTGTGTGAGATGGACAACAGGTGGCAATATTGTCACTACTGATTGATCTGCCAATAATTGTTTCAAATAATCAATAAACGCTTTGGTCTTTTGTCGGAAAACAGTGAATACACAAAGTTGACATACGCACATTGTTTGTTTGTGCAACCAACAACCAAATACTCACATTTGTGAAGCGAAAACCAGTGAGTTTTAGCTATTTTCCTTAAAAAATGGCTGAAATGATTAAAGTATCATTAAAATATTTGCCAATTAATTATTAACCAACTAATTGATTGACAAAATGTCTCCGTCAGTTTGTCAGATAGAAATCTAACTGACTTTTATCCATCTCTATTATTGCTCTCTTTCTATTTCTACACTGAGCTCATGACATTTTTTAATCCAACTACCTTCAGATACTTTTTCAGGCAGTGGCCAAATGTATGTGGACACCTACTGCACACATACTTTTGTGGACTTTTGGTGTTGGGCTGGTTTTCATGGTTTGGTCCCTGAGCTGAATTTGAGCAAATCCCTGCAGTCAGGTATCAGATATCAGGTGTCTATTTTTTTGGCCATGTATGAACAGTATGCTTCTTGTAAACAGTGAACTGAATTAGTGAGAGCATTTAAAGAGTTTGTTGGAGATTTCTTGCTTTTAGCCCTTACAAAACCAATCAATTGTGTGAAACGACATATAGTGAGAACTGCAGTAACAGAACAAATAGTACTTAGTAAAGTGCAGTACAACAGTATAACAATGTCTTTGTCTTACAGTAGGTTGTCCAAGTTGAACAAAAAGCGTTACTTACAGGTTCTTCAGCTCTCTGTAGTTAACAAGATCAATTTCTGTTATGTTCTCCAGGCCTGCTTGGTTTTCTATGTAACTGATAAATAAAAATGGAGAGAGAGAGAGAGAGAGAGAGAGAGAGAGAGTAAATACATCTCTGCATTTTGTTGTGACCTTCATCCTTTTATTGTGTCAATATTCAATTAAGCCATTGCTGAATGAAAATAATGGAAAACTGACAAAAAAGAAACAAAACCCTTGAAAATTACAAAAGGGAATGAATTCCTTGACCGGGGCCATACAAATGATAAAGGAGAGGAGTTTATCATCATTTGCGTAATGATTTGCCATTTTGTATAAGGGCAGTTTTATACCAAAGACAAGCTCACAATAAGGTTCTCTATTTTTTACTCAAACTAAAGCGGAGAAATGCCAGAATATCGACAATGAAAATCCAACGGTGAGAGCAAGAGAAGATCACCTGAGTAACCTTCGTGTCAATACTCTAGCAGCTAATTACTTAAACCATTAACCACGATTTAAAAGGCATCATTATTCAGAGTTGGGAAACAGCAGGAAAGAAAGAGGACGGGAAGAAAAACAGGGAACCATGGGAGCGAGTGGGAGTTGAAACCGTGGTTATGTGAATCGAGAAAGAAGAGGCATTAAATAAAGAAGGGTAGCATCCAAGTTCAACCCCGCTGACGTGCGCCTGACCTCCTTGACATCCACTGAACAAACTAACAACAGATAACAAAACCCGCCGAGATGTTCAGGGACCCACAAACCACAAAGCTCATATGTGGAGGAGAAGCCTCGAAGGGGATTAACCAATAGCGAAGCCCGTCAGAGGGCGTTTCACGGATGAAACAGAACTTTTCTACTGCTAATGTGGGAAAAAAAAAAAAACGCCGGGCAGATGAGGCTGATGGGAAATTCTTTTCCAGAGAACAACCCACCTCAGAATCATTGTAGATCAATTCAGCACTCAACGCAAGGACAGCCAGCTTTGTCATGAGACGTTCGAATAGATGGCTAGATCAGACCAACCAAGGATCTCGCTGGAGCAAACTCTTCACCCCATTCTCTGCCCTCCTCCACCTCTCTCCACAACCTCTCCGGTGTGTATACGAATGTGTCCATTTTAGCTCAGGAGGACTCAATTCAGCCACTGAAGGACTTTATCAATGTGAATGTCTTCAGCACTCTTCAACACATCATTATATCCTTGGGAAAGCCTTCCTTTCCAACTAAAATTGGTCATAATAAGAAATGATTGAAAAATGCATTATTATCATCAGGAGACTGCCTTGAGGCGACCACAATGAGAGACGATTGGGAAAAACATCTTTTTAAAAAGGTAAATAAATTAAGCATGACATTCTTAAAAGGTTATTCTGTTAAAGGTGAACCTGAAGGCAAACATCTATTGTTGCACAACAATTTTATAAATGCACAAAACAAGTAAACAAACAAATCTGAAAAGGTTTTATTAACACAACAGCAAACAGAAAAACCATTCGAATATGTGAATAAAATGAAGCTTAAGTTGTTCTAGTTCGTGATTTTAAAAGAAAATGTCCAGATTTTTTTAAACTTGTGGTCTTCAGTCCCACCCAACACTGACTCAAGTGACATCACCTGAGGCAGTTTGTCACTCCCTCTGGAGCCACAAAAGGCTTTTTTATATTTTTGTACATACTGTATGTAGTGTGTCTGTAAGCAGTCTGTGATGTGTAAAACTGACAGATTTCCCCTTTAAACATCTCCTCCAGACATTTTTTATAACATACAATATTTTGCTTTGAATTATTATTTGTGCCTGCTGTGTTTTTCCACAAAAAGCTGAAAGCGCTTGTTAAAAATATATCAACCCATTCTCCCTCATTTAACAATTCAGAATCTATGAATGTGCAAATATTTTTCATTTCAGAAGTTTAACTGCTGGACACAAGATGTCTCCTACTTCACTGAAAGGTCCTTTGTCATTGAAATGAATGAAATTGGCAAATAGTTTCCAAAGTAGTCACAAAATCGTCCTGGACATAAACACGTCTTAAACTCCAATTTAAGCATCATGACTGTCCTTCAGCAGATGAGTGTGAAAACATTCAATGCGCAGCCATCTAGTGTCAAACACATCATTCTGCACAGTGAAGGTCAAACATACATGTTTTGAGTGTTTTTTTTAAAAATACAAATGTATTTAAATGCAGTGGTAAATAGCTCCAGGCTCATTGTACAACAGTCCACCACTATAAAACAGCAGTGTGATGCCATGGGATGGTGTTGATAAGTATTTTCCACTACATGCATACCATGTGCATAACAGTAAAAGCTTTAACACACATTTTAAAAGCTTTTAAAACATATTTTCAGCCCAAAACAGAGCAGCTGTTGTATTTTTACATGACAGATTTCTGCACATCCCACTGAATCAAAATCTGGTGACACTAAAAGTAAATTCAGATTATCGCATAAAAACAGCCCTCCTTCATTTCTGTGTATGTGGTGTGTTGCAATGGCATCAAAGGTTCAAATTGGTGACCTTTGACCTTGTGTGTACAGCCAGTTCTTGTTTGTCATGGCTTGAACCGCAAGATGGATGAATAACTAATATCAATGACATGTGTTTGAGAGCTTCCAGTACTGCACAATATGCTTTTGAAGTATGTTTTGTTCAGACACCACAGCAGGCGCTGAAGACGGCAGACGTCAGATTCTGGTTTCTTCTGGTTCATGTGACACATTTGTTGCTGTAGCATTTTTGTGGTTTCTGTGGATCCTGTTCTTGGGAAAAAGCATCAACAGTTGCTAATAAGTTCTGGTTAGAGGGACTTTTACAGGAATGATCATCACTTAACCAGAATAAAGATTTTCTTTACAGGTTTTCTGTGTAAAATCGGTACCGTTATCCACAAACAGGAAGTAGAAACTTGAAAGCTGTATAGATAGAGAGATAGAGCTTTGTGTCATACAGTAAATAATTAAATATAGATTTTTTTTTTCATGGTATGGAGCTTATATGCCACAAAATGCCTGCAGTAATTTCTAGTTGATGACAGCCACTTTCAGCATGTGGCATTGTTTCAACCTTCCAGTTCTCTGTTTGTCAGCTGGAGCACACAAACCTTTTTATTCATGTCTGATTGACTCACACAGCAATAATGTGATTACAGTGCAGGTGGGCCCAGGATCGCCCATCGCCCTTACTTATTGGATTGAGCCAAGTGGGTTGTATATCATCTATTGTTCCCGGGTGAGGGCATTGACTGGCAATTCACAAAATTGAATTTATAACTCGGTGTATGATGAATTTCGGCCCCTGTTCCACAGTTAATGGCCCCTTGTTTGTTCGGCGTATCGGCTGTGTTCCCTTGCGCCGCCAATACGGCCCGAGTGTTGTAGTTTGCTGGCGTGTAGAGCGCCACGGTAAACAGAGGCAGAGAAAGGCCCGCTCACTTATTGATTGAACGGTTCAGAGAGAGTGTCGAGCCTCACCCTGAGCTCCACAAAACATGTTTAGCTGCAGGTACAAGGAAATACCTCTGAGGTGAGACAGAGAGAGGGGGGGGGAAAAGAGAAGAAAGAAAAAGGGGGGAGAGGAAGCAGGGGTGAGCGGGGTGGAGGTGAATAGAGGCAGTAAATGGGCTCGCTCCACCGAAATAGCGCTTCACAAATATAGTTCCTTCTTAACAAGTGCTAATTGCTCCGATCCAGGGACAGGAACAAAGAGAGAACAGCATGGTGGTGCAGAAAGTGACATTTACTTTTCCATGTTGGAGCTGATGGTGGGTTGCATAATAATACAGCAGCCCACAGGTGGTCAGTTTCTACTTCTTTTCCTATGCAAAGTTTCAAAAAGCCAATGTTAAATAACAGTCATCTGCTGCAGGCGTGCTGTAGCCGAGCGAGACGTCTCAGTATATCTGAGCAATAACTTTGATGGGTTTTATTCAAACGCGTTCCCCCAGGGATGACATGTATGGCAGCAAAGGACTACCTACATCAAACCAGCCTCCAAGCCGCAGCATCAAGTGAACAACCAGCTTTCCTATTTATCATCTTTTCTATTTCATCCATTGGGCACCACTTGATCCACAGCACAGGAACATAAATAAGGTCAGAACAACCTCAGTGGGTCAGATGATTGTTCATCAGAAACGGAATCTGCATTTGAGCCTCAAAAATTGAAAAATACATTCTCCAGCCACGTGTGTCTCAGACTACAGCATCTGTGTCTCCACCATGAACAAAAGCATTGGACATGAGGTAATGATTCATCAACCTTCAGAGCATAGTAAACATGTATCTTGACCTTTTACCTGTTTACTTAGCTTAATGTTTTATTACAGCAGGAGCAGATAAAAACTCTCACTCAGCCTCAAAATGGCTTCATCTTTGCCACAATTGCCATTTGTAGTAGAGTTTGAAGTCACAGAGTTTACTGAACTGAGCTTTGATCAACCTGATTTTGTGATTTTGAGGGACTCAGATACTGTCCAATACTTTGGTGGGACATCATCATTGTCTCATAAGCAAACACAACTGGACAAACACACACTGTGTTAGTGTCAGAGCGCTACTCAGAACAAACTCTCCTCATAGTATGGAAACAGACCAAATAACAAATTAATGTAACAAACTATGAGACATAAACAAAGACAAACCTGAACTCATCATCCATTAGCATGCAGGGAAGCACTTGTTGGTCTTAGTCAAAGCAATGGAAAGCAACTCTGCACAACCTTGAATAATCAGTTCTGATCTTCCTCCATCAGGCACTTCTGAAGCTTCTGAATCATTCCATCAGAAAACTAATTTCTATGATTACAGCATTTTAACATGTGGACTAGATTAACAGACTCTTCAAAACCTATTGGACAAACTTCAAAATTATCCACAAATGTTCGTCTAACCTGAAACTCCAGATCAGATATGAAGCCGGTTGCAAATGGCCCCATTAACCCCAAAGCTTTGCCCCCGAGAAACTCTAAACTAATTCGACTCAGAGTGATAATCTGAATGCAAAGAGATAAAATCAAGCTTGCCAAATCACCGATATCAAGTCATGTCAGCGCATCTGATTCACTCATGCTCATTGAGAGCGACATGCAGAGCAGGTGACACATCATACTCACATCTCCGTCATGTTCTCGCTCTCTTGCTGTGCCAGCATCGGGATGCTGGTGATGCCGTCGGGCTCCAGGCACTGCAGCATGGCGAAAGAGCACCTGCAAGCCGACGGGCAGCCTCCCAAGACGGGCGCCGGTGCCAGGCCGAGCAGGGCGAGCACCAGGGGCAGGAGAGGTGCCAGGGCCCGGGGTGCCACAGCCATGCTCCAAAAGAGGATCTTCTGAGTGCCAGAGGAGAGGTTTGGCAGCTGTAGCTCGAGTTAGTGTCTGTGTTGTTCACCTAATGAAGAGTCAGTGAGGGAGGCAAGGAGCTTTCACACACACAGTGGCTCTTCTCGTGGCTCTCTGGCAGGGCTGAGATCCCAGCTGGTCAGGGTCTGGTACTGAGCCACAGCTGTACTGAGCAGCAGGAGGGGCAGGCAGGCAGGCAGGCAAGGGGCCTCTGGGGACATGGTGGTAGTGGGCTGCAGCCTCTCTCTTTCTCCCTCTCTCTTCCTCTCCTCCACGATGAAGGGAGGGGCCAGATAACAGGGGCCAGAGTCACCAGACACCTCAGAGAGCGAGGGGGGAAAGAAGGGAGGGGTCGGGGTGAAGGGTGTGTGCCGATGATGATGAGGAGGAGGAGGAGATGGGATATGGTGATGGAGATCTCATCTGCCCTCCCGGGTGAGAGATCTGCTGTCCCGCCAGCGGCTCGAGGCGCAAACAGAGCCAAGAAGTCAGGGCTCCTGGGTGCTTGGATGCATGCAGAAGCGCTCTTACACTCGCATTTACGCTACTGCAGCAACATCCTGCTGTATGGACGGATGGAGCTTCTGTCCAGAGAGAATTGATTGTTGGAAGGTTTGTGATTGTTGAGACTTAGGAGGTCAATGATGAATTTAATGGCTGTGGAAGAGTGGGGAGGGGTGGTGAGACAGGCTACCTGCAATAAGCTGTTTTCCAACTGTGTGAACACCCAGCGGGATTTAATAATAGAAAATGAAAGCAAAGCACTATAGGTCTCTGAGTTTGTTGGGGGTTTTTTTTTATAACTGGAACTTATATATTGTTGTAAGCTTTGCTGGGCTTACTCACAATTTGCATTTGGCTCAATGTGATCTTGAACAGCTCAACAGGCAGAACATTTTCAAGTGGGATGTGCAACAGCTGACTGATACACACTCCTCAACACTTCGCGCGACACAAAAGCGCCAGAACTTGGATTTTCAAAAGAAAAAAATGTGAACAAGAAATCAGGCCTCAATGTTCCACTGAAAACTGCTGAGTGAATCTGAGATGAAGACTGAACTGGCAGCGGTCAAGTTGTATTGTGGGTAATGTAGGTGCCAGGTTTTGATAAGGAAGAAGGATGTGAGGAATAAAAAAAAAAAGTTAAAGGGGACATTAGTGTGTTTGTAGATTTAGTTTCAGTTTAAAAGTTGATTTGGTTCAGGAGATGAGATGAGGATGTCGCCACGTAGACCGCTGCTACCTGCCAGACAAGGGTCGACTGGTGAAGACACAAAAGGTATCAGAGTCAATAATAGTAAAAATCTCAACAGCAGATGGGAAAAATCTGGCAAAGTTAATCAACCTGTAATGTAATGTAATGTGTCTGTAATGTCTTTATTCTTCTATCATCTTGGACAAAGCAGTAACTTTTTGCTGTGATTCACAATCTAGACTAGTAACAAGTTGACCTCCCACCAAAATCTGACATCACACATCTCATGGAAATTCACACACACACCCAGAGATTTTCTTTGACAGAGACGGAAAACTGAGAAACGCATCAAATCTGCAGGATGAAAACAGCACGTTTGGCATTTTTGCTTGATAAATTACTTCAGTGATTGATTTTTAATAATTGTTTCAGCATAAATTTAAATCTTTCCTAATCACCTCCTCCATTATACAACTATGTGAGTCGATGATCACTGACAGTGGCTCTAACCTTGCTAACGCAGACCCGAGGTTGTCCATCACACGCGTGTTCTTTACATGAGCCGAGCCAGTTTCTACCTATGGCATAAAAACCCATTCCCCACCCCCACTTCCTCTTAGTTACTCTGCACATGAGTAAGGTCATAGTGTCCCGACCACAATTACTGGCCATAAGCTGAATGGCCGTTTTTGTTGCTGTCGTCAGGATTATCTGGTGGCTTAATTACTCTTCCTTTAACGCCCCCTTTTCTTGGCCCTGGCTCAGCAAATAGTGTGGACGAACAAGGCGCTTTGCAGGAAATGTGTTTGAGAGCTCAGACCAGTTCAGAGATGAAACGCTCATCTGCTGGGAGGTTTGATCAACCCACAGCGTGACCACGTAAAACAAACATATGCAAATAAGATCATGTGAGCAGGTCGTAATGTACATTATGTTATCATGCTGTATTTAGGTTCTTACAACCACTTCCTTTAATTGCACAGCTTTATTTATATGTGAAGTGATTTCATTCCAAATTGAGCTTCTTCATTATATTTAGAACTCAACGAGGATGCTTTTTAATTTGAGCGATGTGCTTCTGTGGATGCCAATGTTGATCCTGTCCACCTTCAAATATTTCGATAACTATTGGATTGCTTTGACAGATATTCATGGTTTCCAGGGGATGAATCCCAATAATCTGACTTTAGCTCTTAACACACCTAGTGAAATAGCGCAACAGCTACTGGATGGATTAGTCTTTTACAGACATTCATATTTATATTGCTAACTTTTCCTCTCGTGCCGCCATATGACTGACATTTTTAGTTTAGGGTGAAACCTTAGCAACTATTTCACAGGTTGCTATTAAATCACCTGCCTTAGAATAATCTGTGACGGCTTTGGTTATGACCTAACTTTTCATCGAGCCATCATGAGGTCAAAATTTGAGTTTATCCAATACGTTGGTTCATGACCAAATATCTTAAGATAAACTAAAAAAAGATCAACTGAACTAAGACATTGAGCATGTTGAGCATGTAAAAGGGACTTGACCCAAATGTGGACAACAGAGGCACGACGAGTAGTTGATTTATTAACAGAATGAAACAACAAGCTTACGGGACGGTCGGGCAGGCAGGGTCAAACCCAGGGACAGTCCAACGCAAGCAACCAAATCCAACCAGGAACGGGACGGGATCCAAAGTCCAACAAACAGGTGAGGTCCAGCGAAACAAAGCAAAACACTCTGGAGGAGGACACAAGGACTAAACACCAGGCTGGACCGTCTGACACATGAGAGTGAAGGGAACACACACTAAACACACAAGGAGGATAACCAATCAGCAATCCCAAAGGTGGGAAACACCAAGGCAGGAAGTAAAGTAAAGCAAAACACACCAGAGGACAAACTCTTTCAAAATACAAACAGGACATAGCAAAACTAAAAAAACCATGACAAATATAACTCCTGCACATCATGTTAGTATTAGTCAGTGTTGAACATCTTATGTTCTTGGTCATACTTTTATCATCATTCTGTGTGTGCTCTATTCTTGCATAGATCATATTCACCTCCAGTTTTCTCACAGCGATGTTGCCTGTCTTACATCAAAATAAGAAGAAAAAGAAAGAATTTAGTTTTTATTTTTTTGGAAAGCTGCAGATAATTATTTGCTATAAGGAGTCGCCGTCATAAATCAGCCGTCAGGTGGAACGCACAACAAGTCCTGATAGACAATAACCAATCAAGTCACTTACACGCGCCGCCCACACGCACATCATCAGCTTCCTCCAGACGTCCATGTTATCTCTATAAAGTTGACAACTAGAATCAAACATCCATTGAAATGCGCCTGCTTTAAACAATAGATGAATATGAGATGTGATATGAAGAGTTTGATTCAGTGAGATATCCACAAGCTGAATAATATATCAGCCTTTCTTTCATGATGACAAATAAAACTTCCAAACTCTTTTTCACAACAAACTACGGCCGATATGTTTCCAACCTTCCATGTTTGTATAAGACTCATGAACGGACTGCGTGTTTGCTTTTTTGTTCAAGTTCAAACTATTCAAATGTGCCAGTTGACCCAATCGTGCTCATTTCTGTCCGTCCCTCCTTATTTCAATCCACACAATTAATTTAAACACAATCTCATTTCCTATGAGCCACGTGACAATTTTCAACCTCACATCATTTGGCAGTAGTGGACATTTGACAGATCATAATGGCCTCATTTCTCTCTGGGTATTTAATTAGATTACTGTTTTTATGTATTATGGTGATTGATGGTCATAGAAGGGGTTAATTGCGACACTTGGCTTTCGAATCAATCTCCTCCTGTCACGTCAAAAGATAAATACACTGCTTCAGACTCCACTCGCAGGGAACAGACGCAGTCGCTGTCGCATCCTGTGTTATAGATTTGACCGTGTTATGGGCCGTATCTCCACCGTGTGTTCCTAACTAGCTTCCTCTCTGTATCTATATCTCTGACACACACACACAAACATGCAAGTGCACAATGCATATCTTCATCAATCCATACACTGAGATGAAAGGATAAGGCAACAAATCCCAGGAAAAGACCAAAATCGACAGTGAATTGTGCCAAAGAGCTCAACTAAAAAACTATTAAAACATCAGTGAACCACACCAGTTCCTTCATTACCTTGAATAAAAATATATAAATAAAAATCCCACAAACGCACTCCGACTGCTGTCATACTTATTAGGCACCAAATTAATCCGCAGCTGAAAATAGTCCCAAACAAATGTGCGATTTTCTGCTGTTTAAACAATGTTTGCTAAAAGCTACAGTGCCCACCTGTTTTAGAAAATTATATATTGTAAATCAGAAAGGTGACCAAGTTGGATTGTCATGAAATGTTCGGTACAGATATTCACGGTCCACAGAGGATGAATCGCACTGGCCTTGCTGAGCCCCTAACTTTTCCTCTAGCACCACCAGCAGGTCAACGTTTTCACTCATCCTGTGAAACATCTCAACATCTGTCTGATGGATTAGGAAAAGAGATGATGATGATAGCTTATGATGATAGCTGGTGTTCAACAAAGAGCCACTCGTTTTTATACCAGTGTCTCTAATAAACCAATTTTTCTGACTGTGTTATGCTTTAAAAAACATACTGTGCAGAAGGTAAACTTGAGGTTTTGCTTTCTTCCATTTTCATATATACATGTAACTTGTTTTAATAGAAATATCAAAGAGGCCCCTATTAAAGAGAGATTCAAAATAACATTACACTTTTTTGCCAGCTATGTTATAAAAGCATAAAAGAAAAGATTGATTATATCTTTATTGTTGCAAATGCCTCCAGGAAGTCTGGAGAAAGTTATCAACAAATTCCCTTTCATTCTAAAAAAAAACAACCTTTACAGCGCTTTGCATTTCTGCATTTCTGTGAGTTTGAATGTCCAGCAGCACATGTGAGCTGCGGGGGGTTAAACACGTGCCGAGAGGACGAGTCCAAGAGAGGCTGCACTTCTGTCAGACCCTTAAACAATAATCAATCAATTTCATATTCATGCCCAGCATCGGAGAGAAAGAGTGGGGGACAGAGAGGAAGAGAGAGAGAGAGAGAGAGGGAGAGTAACAAGAGAAAGAGCGAGTGAGTAAAAGCTCTTTTGGACCAAGTACAAGGAAAGGCTCTTACACTTAAAGTGGTAAAAGCACATAGCTGCCATGTTCGTATGTCGGCTCCTGGCTGCCGTCCACCTGCTGTACATTGACTCGTGTCTACAGAACACTGATATGATGGCTCGTGTTACATACATCGTTGTTTTTTCTTTCATCTTTTAACAATGACAGCGGTTGAATGCACATCAACCATGAATATCAAAGGTAAAACAGATATGGAATAATTCCTTTCAAGTAGATGATCACAGATGTTGTTCAACTTTCATATATATTTCCAGATTTCCTCAGCTCATTTTAAGGTCCATTTAGCAGCTGTTCTGGAGTTTAAGACTATATCACACAAACTTCTGTTGTCACTAAATTCTTCATGTTCAGTTGTCCATTTCGCACTTTAAGAACTTTTTAAAAAATGTGAACGAGAATGTGAACTACTGATGAAGGTCATGTCATAAGATCAAAAGCTCCAGAATAGCTAATAAGTGGATCTTGTGTTGAGAAACTGCTTTCTGAGCTTCTATTATCTATCTATACTACAGCTTTCCTTTTTTATTATTATATATTGTCTTTAATAATTTTTCATCTGTATAGAAGTTCAAGTGTGTGTATTCTTCCAGCAAATGATTAATTAGTTGATACGTTTAAAGAAAAAGATATTTAGAAAGGATTTATTCAAGTGATTCATTCAGATTGAATTAATGCAAAGAGAAAAAGCCTGCAAAAATTCATTATATTATTGTATGTGCAGTATGTAGATTTTTTTCAGCCTTAAGATTTATTTGGAATTAAAGTCTATGACCTCCTCAGTTTGGTAATTGCTCCATGAGGTCCATCTCTTTCCAAATTAAAGATCTTCTTCAGTGAGACATGAAAACCTTCTCTTCATACTTCATCTTATCAAAATGGGAATTAAAAAAAATTGTACTTTTGGTCTCTATAAATGAAACGTAGGTTTTGTAAAGAGAGATACAAGCATTTCTTGCATTTCTCTGACATCTTACAGAGGCCTTCGCTTCATCAGTTCAATGCTTCTCTTAATAAGAGCGAATGTAAGGTAATAAAGTTCTTTGTGCCTGAAACTCCTAGGAAACATAAAATATACTTATGATTACACTTGAAGAGGAATCCCCCGTCTTTGTGAGGTTTCTTTTTCACTTGTATTACATAGTACAAAACATGCTGGTCGGACTATGATCACAAACATCTCTTCCAACAAAGCAAGTCCTGAAAGGTGGTTTACTTCTTGTGTCATCCTTCACGTCTCTGTTTTAGTGCCCTGTCCCACTGACCTTCAGGTGGCAGTAACAAACCAAGGATGCAGCAGTAGAGAATAGAAGAAGAAGACTGTTGGCAAGTGAACGTGGATATGTTTATAAATGCATTCAAGATGTTTGTTCGACCTCATGCACAATGCAGCTTTAGTTACAAGAAACCTCAACAGGGCGCCTTTAACCAACATCGTGATCTTTCTTAACCAACTGCTTTGAGCTGTTTGAACATAACCATAAAAACATTCATCGTGCTAGTGTGATGATGATAGTGTAGAAAAACAAATCTGTTGTCACTGAGTCAATAAAACATTTCCTTATTATGTTGATATAAACATAATAAGGAAAAAACACTACTCATTCACAAATTAGTCAGTTATAAATGATACATTTCTGAGGCAGGGTTGATGCTGGTGTTACACTGCAACACGACCGGCGAACACACATTTCTGTTGCAGAGATTTTTTTGCATCCACAGTCTAAGCTGAGGCCTTTCTTTCATTATCAGTGTTCCACAAATATAGGAAAGTACTGAGATGAGTAATGGTACACGAGCATCTTCACGCAATAAACAAGCCACTTATCTCCCGAGGAGCTTAGCAACCAGGAGAACGACGGATCTGTATGGACACTCAACGAGTTTGTGCAGAAAAGTTGGCAACAGGAAAACTTTGTCAAAGTCATCAGGCTTTTCTTAACATTTGCACTGATTTCATTTGAACACTTTTCTCAGAAAGAAGAGGGATGCAAAGTTTGAGTCCACATATCCAGAGCTTCCCAGTTCTTCACAAGATGGGTTTAAAAGACCACATGGATCTTTAAACCTGTGCATGAAGAACAATTTCATCGATCATCAATAGTAAATGCTGATTTTTTTTTCACATGAATGCAACCTAATTAGTGCAACTGTAGCAACTGCATGTTGACTTTAAATCTAAAGCAAAACAAGGTACTACCAGAACCATAAATCAGCCATATCAGAGCAAACCATCAACCTAAACACAGAGATTTTAGCATGAGAAAAGTGAAATCAGAGACGTGGCCCTGGTCATGTTAACGCCATACGTTATCCAGGGAGCTCTACAGGAGCACATGTCCTCTGTCTCATATCAGATGAGATGCCGTTCAGTACGAGCTGATGGAACAAGATACAGAGAGGGGACTGTGCATGCTACAGTGTCTTTATCTACAGATCTGGACATCACAGCCCCCGACCCCTCGTCAGGCAAAATCCTCTCCTCCCTGATCGATACGCCACCAAGCAAAACAGTGGTGTTGGGTGTAGCCGTCTCAAATTCTTCATCCCTTCTCCTCTCGTCTTTTTTACATCACCCAACCCTTCCCCTTCTTATTTTCCATTTGCATCTGTGGCTGGATCATCAACACCCAGCCAGCAATGCCCAGAACACTGTGTGTGTGTGTGTGTGTGTGTGTGATAGTTTGCAGTGTGTGTTTGTTTGCGTATTTGCTTTCGGACGAGCACACATGCATTCAGCCCCGTCTGTGTGTGTATGTGCATGCGCTGATGAATGCCTCAGTTTATTCTCAAAGACCGTATGCATCTTATTTTCTGTCCTTACTGTGAAGCATATATGTGTGTGCGTGTGTGTGCACATGTGTGTGTGTCAATCTTCGCTTGTAGATGTGCATGAGAGTGTGTGTGTGTGTAGATCACAGGGGTAAACCCAGAATCAATGGGCTGGAGTAGAAGCTTTGTGTGTGTGTGTGTGTGTGTGTGTGTGTGTGTGTGTGTGTGTGTGTGTGTGTAACCAGATCGGCCCGTCTCAGCCCCTCATTAGTAGCCGGGCAATGGACACCAGAGGCCTCCGAGAGGCTCATGCAGATGAGCCGAAACCTGAGCAGATGTGTTGGGAGCTGGGGGGGTCCCTGCTGTCCCTCTTTCTGTCCCCATTGCTGCTGTCCCTCTTTTCTTTGTCTTCCTCCTACTTTTTCCTTTCAACAAAATGTCACATGGAAGCCTTTTTTTAAACTTATTACCATTTGCTAAGCCTCACCATGCCATTTTTTGTGCATTTTAAAATTCATATATAAAAAACGCCTGAGCTGCAAAACAAAATTTGAAAAAAAAAAACTTGAAATAAAGCAAAAAAAAAAAGTATTTGTCTTAGCTGTGGTACAAAAGTGCAATGGAAACAGATTTAGAATAAATCACAGCGTACATGAAGCCACAAAAGAGCTAAACAAAATTAGTACCACCCTTGGTTGCATCGCCTTAAAAACCATCTCAATTTCCTTGGGTGGAGGTCAGTTAATGAACATTTTAAAGCTGTGCATGTTTGTATACTGCAGCAGGGCTGATGGTGCTTTGCTTTTTCCTGGAAGGTTTAGTGACTCACGAGAAAAACAACAGCATCAGTCAATTTAACAAATGCCAAATAATGACATTTACTCAAACAAAGACCTCGACGTTAGCCAAAGGAATTATGAGTCTGTCAGGAGGAAATATTTTACAGCCACAAAGTCCAGAGAGGGACGAGGTCAGGGTGGACGGACCAGTCAACAAAAGGTCCAACTTTGACTGGTAACTGCTGTTTGCTTCCCCTTTCAACCAGAGTGGGTTTCTCAAGAAAACAGATCCAACGGTTTTGGAAGGCTCAGGCCAAAGAGGTGGTCCTGCTCGGATCAGAAAACCCCTACATGTGTTGTGTCGTTCTTTAATTTGGAGGACTTTTTGCAAGCTTACTTTGGCTGAAGCGCCACTTTCTCCCTCAGCCTTTCTTGTCTTTCTACCAGCCTCCATCGAAGCACTCGAACACATTCAGCGTACGATGCGTGTCAAGGCTGAGTGACAGCGGTTCAGAAGGTGCAGCCTCCTTATAAGACAAAGTGGGCAGAAAAAAGGACACCGTGTGTGTCTCCATACTTACCATAGCAAGTCCCTCGTTCTTACTTTATCTACATTCAACACCTTCGCTGTCAATTATTCCTGCTCAGCACAGCGTCAAAAATAGTCTCCATGACAGGTCAAGTGCAGCAGACTTGGCAATGACAAGAGACAGAACAACTAAATAGATAAATAGTGAAAGAGTTCAGTGAGTGAACAGCATGTGCTTTTTGACTTCAAACCCCAGCACACACTGTCTCTGTGATGCTGAAACTCTCCGTTTTTACTTACTAACATTAACCTTGACCCTAAATACAGCTTGATTTTTTAAAAACAAGACTAGTTTAAAATAATGTTACGCCAATTTTCTGTCATCATGCATCCAAAAATGATGTTTCCTGCTACAGGATGATGTTGATCTACAGTAAACAAGGTCCTCTACAAAAAAGCTTCTGGGAAGATTAACAGTATTATTAGGTATTTATTCAATAATTTCTAGTAGGAAAATAAGATTCACTATTAGTGACCAGATCAGAGAGGCCGACTTTTCAAAATAGAAGTAAATAAGGCTGATTTATCCAGAGAGAAAAAAATCTTTAAAAAAAACAGTGATTAATACAAGTTAAATATATGAATAAGAACAGTGAGAAAAAAAGATAACACTGTGCAAGTTCTTCCTTTTCATCTCTCTTTGTTCACTCCGTCTCCCCCTCCTTCCCAGCAGCCACATCTCCAGCTCATATCCATGTTTATAAAGAGCCGCTCTCCATTATCCTAATTGAAAAATGAGAGTAAAGTGGCACTTTATTCACAATACATGGCCATAACCCCTCTATTCATCTCGTGCACTGCAGTTCACCGTGACGGAGCAAAGACAACGCTTCAGTGTCGCTGCTAAGAGATGACAAAGTAAACTACAGAGAACTGGACTTCCTATGTTTCTGTCCATCTTATGGTACATACAGTAGATACACACATGCACAAAATGAGGTCCAGATGATTCATCTTGGTATAATCAGTTTTATGGCCTCTCTCTCACCACACACACACACACACACACACACACTCACACACTCAAACTTCCCAGAACTACCAGAATTGTTCGTACTGTTCAACATTGGAGGCATTTTGTGACTCATTCATGTTCTACATCTCGCGCCACTCATGATAAAGAGGTTTATGGAATACGCTCTGTGCAGCTCTGGGAAAAGTCAATAATCCAGTGAAATGCACAGTGGGAACATTACGACCGTGTACCGCTCTCATTCTGCGATGCCACCAGTTATTAGCAGAAAATAAAGTACAGTACAAATACGGCAGAACATCAAGCGCAGCGGATTCAGCTGATGGAGAAAAACAACACAATGTCTGAGTTATTCTTGAAACATCCACATTATATATGTGACGTTACTGTTTGTCAGTTACTGTACATTATTTCATGTAGACGTCAACAAGAAAAAGTCCAACGAGATTATTTGTTTGATGTGTAGAGTAAAAAAAAACTTTCCATACATTGTTTGATAAAATTTTAAAACCCAGATGGTCACAGCTGGTTTCTAAAAGAAATTTGCTGCAAACGTGAAACAGGAAGAAACACAGCCAGTGGACAGAGAGATATTTACAACAGATAAACTCGTGGGACCAACAATGTTAAAAACCTTCAGAAATCTGGAAAGCGTCACATCGAAAGGACTCGATGAAGGCTTTAATTTGGCATTACGTCCTTCAAAGTGCACAGTGAAAGGGCTTTGAAATGGCCGAGGAAGGCAGAGGCATCGCAGTGCGGAGACGGGTTCCCAGTGACATGACCAATCTGGAGTTTGTGTATTTTGTTTGTGGAGAAGGACAAAAATTGCTCACAGATCTTGGAGGAGGCTTCAGTTTGTTGAGGAGGAGGACGGTTCATTACGGATTTGAAACAGTTTTTTGCACTGATGTTGGAGAAATAAGGCTTCTTTTACTGCTTTTTAATGAGTGGACATTAGTTGTTTTAAGATTTCATGTGACACCAGGCGGTCCTTTTTCCATTTCTGCTTGTGTGCATTTTAACTTTCTTTCCCTAGTGTTATTATTTAGCCTGGGTTTGCGGATATTTGTAGGTGCTATAAAATTAAGTACAACTTTACATGTATGAACTGACTGAGCAGGATTAAAAGATTTCACAATGTCAATAAAATCCAGGATAAAAGAGGAATCAGGCAGAATACATGTTTATGAAGAGTTAAAACACGGGGGTCTTGCCATTTATCATAAAACCAAGTGATTCAAATGATGAAAAGTTGCACAGAGCATACAGGGAACATTTAAGATGATCTTTGTGAATCATCCTAGACTGGTGGAAATAATTCAAATCAAGAGGACTTGCTTCATTGAGTGCAGCACAGTCACCTGGACTTAACCAAGCCTCAGTAAACATAAAGAAACCTAACTGATTCTACAAAGTGAAATCATGGCAGAAAAACAATGTATTTGACATCACAGTTGAAGAAATTCGCTAATATTTGAGGAGAGCATTTATTCTCCAATCTACTTGGGTGCAGACCATCAGGACTGTACAAATCCAAACCGGTTGAAGTTCCTTGGCCAAGTGTCCAGAGCAAACTGGTGGAGGAAATCTCCAAATCCCACTGACGGAGATATGGGACCAGAGAAAACAACATTGTGTTTCGCGCTAAAAACAAGAGCACACACAGTGAGATATTCTTACACAAGAGTTTCCCATCGATTACAATGTGGATGCAAGTAGTTTTCACACAAAAACATTGTAAAATTTAGCCGTATTGATGTCGACGAGTCAGTGAAGGTGGAAGATCAGACTGAGGTCGCTGTCAGTGCTGTGGCTCGTAGAAGCGAAGTTGACGAAGTTGAGCTGGTATAAAGGTTAAAATGAGAGATGCAACTGGGCTTCTATGATTCTGGATGATAAATTAAAGTGTTGAAATGCAAAGGAGGACACCGTCATTTCACTGTTATTAACAACAGGTATGCATGTCCTTATTAATACTACACAGGACGGGATAAGACCTAAAATCAGTGGAAGTCCATTGTGTGGATGAGAGTGGACACAAACACTGTGGGAACGGCGGTAATGATCAGAAGTCCAGCGGGAGCAGGATTAAGAAAACAGTCCCACACAGAGCTCTAATGCCAAATATTCAGTATTATCTAATCCTTAGCTTTTCAGTTTTAATACATCTGAGTAGTTACACTATGTGGAGGAGAGTTGTTCTTGGACGTGTGGTCGTAACATTAATCATGTGCAGTAAATGCCCATCTGTTGATCGGTCCTCTGCGCTGGGATGGAGCCTCCATCCTGCTTTCAACACAGCTGGACTCTAAGCTGGCTTTTTAGCATGAGAAGTCATTGGAAGGAACCGCTACAGCTGAAAATTTGCTCCAGTTACATTACTGTAATAATGACATTTCAAGGTTGGACGATTGATATGACAGTTGCTCAGTAATATGATGTTTGGAGAAGGCGTCTTTGTTCCAGTAGTTCAATAATGGCCGAACAGAGACCCGAGAAAATGCATGCTAATAATCCCTGGTTGTGGAAGGTATTTTTCCCATGAAACAGGAGCAGATATTGAGTCACCCCGTGTATGACGCCACTTCACATTGCACTACAGTTCAACTCCACGGCGGCTCGGTGTGGCCACTGAACAACAAACCACACTAGAGGTCTAAACCATGAATAATTTTTCTGATGAATATGCTGGTTCCAATAATTTTGTTCAGTTCGGGTCAAAGGTTCATAAACTAGGTTTGCATCTGTTGTGCTGCCCAATAGTCACTTTTGAAATGAGGTAAATTCAACCCTCTTTTCTCTTTCAGGTGTCTTATTTCTAATTCTAGCTTTTTTTTTAAATTTTGCCACAGGATTTCTGATATACCACATTCAGAATTTTGGCTTTTGGAAGTTACAAAAATAACTACTTTAAGCAATACACACATTAATGTCATGTATTTCAACATTAAGTTTTTTAATCTTAATAATTGAAGCCCATAATTTATGATCTCTAAATTCCATGCTATCTCTTAAATAATTAAATTAATTATTCAAGTTTGTTGCTTGTGCAGTTTATCATTTAATTGAGAGTAACAGTCAGTATAAAGTAGTCCACTACTTGTGTACTTGTGTCTGAGCAGATTCCCTGTACTTCGCTCTGTCACTTGCTGGATGAGCTGTCGCGTGAACGACGAGCTGCTGGGAGACAGCTGAGTGTGGACTTGGCAGGACGGACGGCTGCTCTGTGATCAGAATGTCGGATCAGCTGTTAGCGGCACCGGGAGGAGTCGGTGCAGCTCTTTCCAAGTCACGCAGAACCCTGCAGAGCCAAACACCAGGGACCGGCGACCTGTGTGTGTGGCTTCACTTCCCTCCCTCCCAGTCCTCCCAGTGTGTGTATGATGGAGGAGAACAGGAAGTGTCACAACTGCATTTTATCCACTGAATAAAATTTGACCTGCAATTTTATGCCATTTGCATCAGTCATTGTGACCCTTGCAAAAGAAGTGAGCCATTTAAATGTGCAATGCAACAGAAACTCAATTTCCACATTTGCTTTTTGCATGTGAAAAGATGACGGAGTGTGGGCTCGCTGTGCCGTCTGACAGACTTTGACAAAGACATGATTGTCAGGAGGGCAGGTCTGAGCATCAACAGGACCAGAGAGCTGCTTTTCCGAGGGAGCAATCTCAATCAGGACCTCATCAAAACATTTGCTATGTGGGAGGAAGACGTCGTTCCTCTCGAGCCATTAGGAGTGATCTGTAGTCCACAGTGAGACAAGGTAACATCACAATATGAGCACAGTGTGGCCAATACTGCCAACTTCCAGACTAAGAATACACCATGCAGGGTGGATGTCCTGTTCGTGGTTAATGGCTGAATCCATTTGCATCATGGAGAACCACCACAGTACAATTGTTGGACTGTAACGTCAGATCTGATTGGACCAACTTGGAGTCTTTTATTTCCATTTAGATTATTTTAAACACGTTTGATCTTATGACAGGAATCAGGTCAATGGACATTACAGGTGTGAGCAGAAGGAAGAAATAATAAAACAAGACGAAGAGTACAGACATGCTAACAGCTGTGTGAGGCACTAAACACAAGCTTAGGCTGATGGGAATGTTATGGCTGATGGCACAGGATGGAAAGTTAAAGGATCGTCTAAGGTATTACAATCTATCCTGAGGGAAACATGGATGTCTGCACCAAATGTCACGACAATCAATCCAATGGTTGTTGAGACATCTCACACACATTCACGGTGGCACCAGAGGAAAAGTCAGAGGATCAACAAAGTCAGTAGATTCATCTTCCAGGGACCATTAAAGCCTATAAAAAATTTCACGACAATCCATCAAATGGTTGTTATTTCAGTCTGAACCAAAGCGATGGACTGACCGACCAACAGACTGATATCCAGAGAGTCTGGCTTCTATAGATTGACTAAAAATGGCAGCAAGAAAACAGAGAAATACTGAAGTCGGCCATTAGTGAGTGTATTATTATTTTGCAACAACAAATCTATTAAAAATTCACAGACACAGCTTTTAAACACCCTTATCAGCACATTAATTAACGATATCCCGACTGGGGTAAGTGGAGAGAGACAGATCCTGAGAGGCATGAATGACTGCTGGATAATGATTTAATCAGTGAGCGTACTGACCAAGAACACAACCAACAACCCTCCGGGCAACATCTTCATTTATCAACCAGATGTATCCCTTTGTTTGCCCCCTGCTCAGGCAGAGACCTGCCCCGTCCCATAGGCCAACCGAGGACAGTCCTGGACGGAGGCTATAAAGCTGCCATTTTGTCAGGATGGATGGGGATTGGGAGACAGGCTCAGAGAGGTGGCCTCGTGGTAATTACTGTAAATTGAGGGCGAATGGTTTCTGTGTCAAAGTTCGGCCTTGAAACATGGGTAAGGGATCAGGAGCAGGCACACGACTATTAAATCCCACGCTTACAAACTTGGCACAAATATTAAGGTGAAATGTAAAGCTCGATGGACTCTGGCATTAGAGCTCTGTGTCACGTGACAACAGATGCTGTGATATAAGCTCGCTACCAAACCAGTTAGACATTGATCAACAGAGTGGTTTGGACAGAGGCCAAACCCGAGATCAACCTGGAGAGTCACCGTTTGTTTGTGGTATGTGTAGAGTGTTGAAACATATCTGAAACATCCTAGAAAACACTTGGAATGGATCATTAGAAATAAAAACTAAAAAAAGCCTAAAGGAATAATGCATCATACTGTTTGGCATATGCTGTGTGCATCCTCAGTGATTTGGAGAAATATGAGTCAAATCTGTAAATAAAGACGCCATTTAAATCATCTGTTTGTTCCCTACCTGTGTGTGTAGAGCTGATCCTTTTGCTCCCCATCCCCCACGTTTGCCCGACCGTCACCACCTAATCCACCTGGCAGCTTGATATCTAAGTGGCCACTCAAGGAAATCACACTTGAGAGATGAAATCTGACCCCTTTTTCAGACATGGACTACAAAACATGGCTGGATTAATCTGTTAAAGTGATGGTATTTGATCATTCAGTCACAGGTGTCTTTTAATGTTGCTTATTGTTTGACATGAGAGGACATTTGTGAGGAAGAAGAGTGTTTTCTGTTATTTCACAGGCTGCATCACCATTGGGTTTTAAAACCTAATTTGCAGTTGAAGCTTTGATGATCACTGTGAGTGCGAGAGACGTTCTCCGACATTTCAAATAGTCAAACTATTGATACGTTTTCACATCAGTTTAATCATTTCATGTTATTTGATTGTGAAATCTGCAGCCTGTTCTACATCATCTGACAGTGCACAAGCTTTGAATGACAGGATGTTATGTTTAATTAATTTGCTGTATGTAAAGCTTTTTTTTCTGATAATTCATTTATTCATCCAATTGGCATGAATGATTATTGGAAATACAATCCTGATTCCAAAAAGGTTTGGACGCTGTGAAAAACAGATATCAAAACAGAATGCAGTCATTTACAAACTGTGTTAACTGAGTCCATGTATTAATCTCCTTTATCCAATCATGTGTTCACAAAGTGTTGAACCTCTCTCCATCCTCGCTTGTGAACGACTGAGTCTTTCCAGGATGAACCTTTCATACCCAATCATGATACTATCACCTGTTACCAATGAACCTGTTTACCTGTGGAAGGATCCAAACAGGTGTTTTTGGATCAGTCCACAACTTTCACAGTCTTTTGTTGCTCCTGTCACAACTGGTTTGAAACGTGGTGTCTGACTGCGTAAGATTCCCATCGTGACTTTTAGAGAAAAGTGATCAGGGTGCTTATTCAAACATGAGACCAACATGTTAAACTGCCAGCAGATTTAAGTAAAGGGGTGTTTGCCTAAAAGGGGATTTAATTACTCACCCAGGAAGTGAATAAAAGAGAAATTACGCTCTGCATGAGGATGAAATTATTACCCAGAGCAGGAGCTCACTACTGTAAACATATCCTCCGGCTTATTGATCAAGAAGACAAAATCATTCGGTTGATCTTTGAATAAATGGCTTAATTCCGGCAGGCTGAAGACATTTCGAGAAAAAAATCAAAAAGACAATTAATGCTTTGAAATTAAAATAAACTCTTATATTGCATTCAGTCATTGTTCAGTCAAGCGACAGAACAAACATTTGCTAAAACAAAAAGCCTGAAACTCTGCGTCCTCATCTATTGATTTTCAGACAAATCATCATGTCTTATCTCCCCTGGTGTCACGTTTTCATGTTTACCCGGTGCATATTAACCTCTGGCGATATCAGTCCAAACTGTGGCCGTGACCTGCGCGACCCGGGCGGCCTCTGTGGGTCAGAACTGAACAGGCCGGGTCCCAGAGCCTCAGTCAGACGGATCAATGACAGGCTCAGGCCGCCATTGATCAGGGGAAGCAGATCGTATCATCGCTCAACAAAGAGCAGCTGCCGATGTAGAAGATTTGTGTGAAGGCTGAAAATAAGACGGCATCCACATCCAACACCTATATGTCTTCATAATGCTTAAATGTGCAGTAGGTAAGACTTTTAATACCCTAATTGCTGATAAGATGTGTGCAGGGGGTTTGTAAGGCTGTCGATCAATACCAGTGACTCAGTGGCTGCGAAAACCTCCTTTTTCTCTTGTGAACAAAACCTCCTCACCCTCACCTACATGTACTATTTCAGCCCAGTCTCCTGAATTTCTCTCAAAAGAGCATGCCGTCTTTAAAAGCAAATCCATTTCTCCACCACAAAAGAGTAGTGTGGGCAGTGGTGTAGTGTACGTGCTGCACAGGTGTACGCCCGTTACCCACCGGGAAAGGAAATTTACATATAAGAATTAGATAGTTATCAATATAATTTCGTGACACACCTTTGACAGAATGTAACTCGGTACATTTACTCAAATACTGTACCTGAAATTTGAGGCTCTTGAGTCTTTTCATGCTACTTCTACTCCAGACGACTCTACATCTCAGAGGGAATATTGTGTTTTTTACTTCACTTCTTTCATCTCACAGCTTTAGTCACTTTACAAATTAAGATTTTTTACATGCAAAACATCAAAAGAGCTTATAAATGAAACAGTTCATACAAGTACAACCGAAACCATCAGTTGATTAATCAGTTGCCAGAAAATTAAATATTATGATACACTGATACATATTATGAGCTTTATAAATAAGTAAATATTTCCAACTTGTGTTGACTGGCTATAGTGGGACAGAGAAGCTGAGTGGACTGGTTATAGTGGGGTTGTTTATGTACATGATATGAGCAATATTTCAGAAATAACTCAATCATAACCTGATGCAACAACAACTCATAATCTTATAGAGCAAATTTCCTTGGAAATAAAAACATAGGCACGTCCAGATACATAATGTGAACATGAAATATCAGTATGAACTGGTAAAAGAAGTGGAAACAGCAGAAAATCAGCTCAGTGTCTAAAACATTGAAATCTCCCAGGCTGCAAACGTCCTTGGATGTTAACTCTTTAAGCCTTTTGTTGCTTGTAATAAATTGTTTCAGGAGGTTTTATCCTGATGACACATACCTTGACTTTTGGAATCACCTCAGTTATGTATGAATGCATGTACTGTATGCGTTAGTGAGTGTGGTGGCGTTTGTGGGGTGTTGCTCCTGGACAGGTGTGTGTGAGGTTCAGGGAGATCATGATGATTTAATGGTTGCACCAGCGAATTTGCAAGTTTTGGTTTCTTAACTACAAATCTTGTAGCGTATATTTTAAAAAATTTTTGATCATTTACAAATGAATGCTCTACAGCAGCAGTTTCAAAGGCTTGACATTGCAACCTCCTTCCAAAAATATGAAACTGTTATTCATTCATTTTTCATGTTTGTATATGTCACATTATGAATGTCTGTGCAGATGTATGGATTCTCCTCCTGTACCCGTTTGAAAAATGGATTTATATGATAACTCAACAGAAGTGGTGCAGGTCACATGTTGTCATTAACAGTTTCTTTACAAAACACACACAGAGGCTGCAGTGATTCATGGTTGGTTTGGCTCCTGTAGTTTCAGGCTGTGATGCTCTGGGTATCAAAACTCTGATCTTTTTTCTATTTCAAGTACCTTAATTGAGTGCATGAGCTGTATGTCACAGCCTCTGCTGCTCCGGCGGCTGACCGCAGACCGAATCAGTCAAAAACCTACAAAAACCAGCTTCCTGCTATTTCCACAACATCTGTCCCTTTCACCTCTGTTAGTATTCATTTCAATACAGCATGGAAATCAGTTAGTAGACTCTTTGTTGCATAATCCATCGTCCTGAACATCGAATCTGCATTGGTTTTTGCAACAGTCGCTTTATGGTGGTGAAGTATGGGAATGAATGAAAACTAATGGATGCCTGGAACCACATAACAGGACATTCAAACACAGCAGTATGGTTTGCAAAACTGTTGGTGTCAGGTATATGTGATTTATTATAAAAGGGCTAAAATATGCAAAAAATCAACGGTATGATAAAAAAAAGTGACTTAATTAATCATGTTATCTACAAATAAGAGCCCAATGTATGGTGTGAAAGAAGCTGAAATTTTATATCATATGATGCATCGAGTAAAAAAGTAATTTAGCAGCTGTGGTAATTAAGACTCTTGTCCATCAGGAGCAAAGGAAGAAATGTGTAACAGTCAACAATATATTGGACTTTGATGTGACAACTGTTCACTTCCTGTTTCCTTTCCAGTAGTTAATGCTGGTTTCTTTTAACCAGATCGAAGAAGGTCCCCTAACACCCAATCCAAGCCAAATCATGTTTGTGCCTAAACCTTAAAAAAAAAAACCCCTCAGAAAACAGTTTTATCTTTGCAGAGGTGAATGGTTTCTAAGCCACAGACACATGACGTCGTCCTGCATCATATCAGAAAACATGTTGGATGTTCTTGATATCAGTATAAAGAACGTTGGAAGGTTCTTACTTGCAAAAATTTACATATGCACAGTTCTCGATGTGCAGAAATCACCGAATGCAGAGAGAAAACGACGAACGTAAGTGAATGAAAGACAGATAGGTGTAGGAAACACATTTCGAGCTCCTCCTCAGTCGGCATTGAACCTATATTCTGGCACATATGACATGTTGATAGGTGTTTTTTTCTGACACAGAAATGTTCATGAAATGACATGATGTTTGGGATCTTGATAAATGAGGTAGTAAGTCTTTCATTTTGTCGTAGCGCGAGCTCGACTAAAGAGCATTAGGGAGCTGTGAAGAACCAAGAGTAGGAGTGAAAATATAAAGACAGAGCTGTGGGAGAGCAGAAAGCATGAGGGGATTGTGATGAAGAGCATTAGGAATAAAAAGGAAGGTGCTATAAAAAGGGGAGGCTGAAGAGGGAACGGAGGAATGGAGGACGGCCATTTGTGCGTATGTGTGAGCGAAAAAATAGACGAGAGGAGGCAGGAGAGAGTCCGAGAGTGGGGAAGAACTCGGGAGGAGGAAACAGAGGGAGTGAGAGCAGGGGAGAAATGATGATTTGTGGCTCTCTCCAGTGTGCTAGCGTTACAGGAATGGCCCTCCAGGGCAGCATGAAAAGCCTCTTGATTGTTAGGAGTGGTAACTGGAGCCCCCAGCTCCTTGCCCTGATAGATTTATTTACATTTCAGCGCCTGGACCCCACTCAGAAAAAAATGATACGAGGCAGCCGGGGCATCAATATTTTGTAGTAGTGATGATCCCGCCCAACCCCCCCCCAGCTCTTTTGTTTCATGACGATGACTTAATGCTGCTGGTGATGCTGCACGTCGCACCGGTCAGTCGCTGAAGTGCTTTACTGGCCATTATATCCATAGTCTACATTTGGATACCTAATATAGAACAATGCCTCTGGAGATGTTTTTTCGATGGCGGAGCAAATTTCAGCGGGAACCCGAGAGTCTTTTTGTCTGTAATTAACTTTAACTAACACTTAATCAATGGCTATTTCATGAACATGATTGCATTATCACATCTGACTGAGCACAATGCAGCACTTCACAGTTGTTGTAGCGCCGTGATTACTTTCAAGTCATTCCAAATGGCCAGGCTGTCACTTCATTTTGAAACGCTAAAAGACATTTGTGTCGACCCCCCGCTGTGACAAATATTAGACCAAATGTGCAATCTCAAATTATAAATGGTCCTCAAGGTTTTAATTTCTGCCTACTATGTAATTTCTCCAAATCAGCAGTGCCGGTGAATGCCACATTTTCTCGCAGCCTTCAAACTGCATCTCTGTGTAGTGTTAACCTGCTATTTATTTTTTATTTATCCTGAGAAGATTTACCAATAAAACACACTGTCAATATCGTCTTGATGATTTTCACATTGCTGCCTTGCTTAAGAGCAGCAAGTAACCGTTAAGTGGAAAGAGATCAATTCTGGCTCACTCACATTTTCCAGCCGGTCAGGGGAAACACTCCACAGTCCGACCTCTGAAACCTCTGGGCTGCTGCCTGGACAGAGGTGAGCGGGAGGCATCGACTGAGCTCGCGCTGAGGGAAAAGCCTGTGGAGTAATGGCAGGAAAATACACGTGAGCCTTCGTCTCTTGTTTCTGGAAAAATTCAAAGAAGACAAAGAGTCTACAGTCAGGAGTTTTACTTTACTTCCTGCCTTTGTGTGTTTCCCACCTTTAGGATTGTCAGCTGGTTTCACCTGTTATCCTCCACTCAGTGTGTGTGTTCCCTTCAGTTCATCCTTATACCACATGTTTATTCTTCATGTTCTCCTTGAGCTTTAGGTTTTTGAGTTTTCCTTGACTTTATTTGTTTATTGGACTTTGGATTCCTGCCTGCTCCCTGTTGGATTTGTGTGTGTCGGACGGCCTTCTGGTTTTGATGCTTGGCTGCCTGACCATCCTGTAAGCTTTTGTACCTTATTGTGTGAATAAAATCATTGAACTGTTACCCTGCTTGCACAAATTGCAATAATTTACTATGTTCACCATCTAGTTTATTATGTTGACATGCTAACATTTGCTAAATGGCACTAAACACAAAGAGCTGAGGCTGAAGAAAATGTCATTATTTGGCCTTAAACCAAAGTTTTGGAAAAATTAACATTTTGCCTTGATGATGTCTTTACAGGAAAGGTCATGTCCTGTGGGGGACATGAATGTCTGTATGAAACCCACCTAAGAGTTGCGTAGACATTTTACACAAACACACTAATTCAGCTTCTATAGAAAGACGTTATCAGTTAGAAAGAGGTAAATGAAGGTGGAGCAGAACAGGAAGATCCATCCAGACATCCTGCTGACTTCTGATACCAAACAGCTGCTCATTTACAGTTTGTCGATAAGAGCAGCTTCTAAATCCTACGTAATGACTCTGATTATTATGGCTTCATTTTATGTCATGGTAATTGCATTCAGTTTTGGGAAAGTGTAAACAAATAATCAGAGAGTGGTTTTAAAGTAGAAGTCAAAGCAGGTTTCTTACCCCCAGACAGACTTTTTGGAATAATGTCTTGGGTGAAACACCACAATGGATACGATACATTTACTCAAGTACTGTACTTTTTCTTTTTTTTTCTTTTCTTTTTTTTTTTTTTTTTTACAGTTTTGAGGATACTTTACTTAAGTACTTCCAGCTGATGCTACTTTAAATGAAATACTGTACTTTTTACTCCATAACTATACTTACTAGGTACTTTATCGATTACAATTTACACAAAAAACTTATGATCTGTTCATAAAATATGTTGAATTTTCATAGATTTAACTTCCCAACAGTGTATGAAGTGGCTCAAATGAGCTTCACCTGCACCAGTGACATTGTTGAAATGCTGCTCAGACATGATTGCAACTGTAGTAATTATCCAATAATACAATATATAATGATATATTCCTGTGTCACTCTGCTGCATTTTGGGTCCTTTTAATACGTTTCTTTTACATGAGAAAGATTTTGAATGCAGGACTTTTAGCAGTAATAAAATCTTTTTACATTTAAGTAAAGGACCTGAATACGTCTCCCACCAGCGCTCATGATGGAGCACTAATGGTTTCACAGTGACCTCCTCGCTGAACCGTCAGAATTCTTTTCATGATTCCGGATATTAATAGCAAACAAGCTTTTCTTTTATCATCTTGTTGTAAGATAATTCACGCTGAAGCTTCGCTCTGCTGAACCATCAGCTTGTGTCTTGTATCGTGAGTAATTTTCCAAAAGGAGAACAAACAGAAAGAGGCAGCAGCTCTGGACAGCCAGCAGATATCCACATGCAGACGGCTCTCAGTCTTAAGTGGAAGAGCAGCAGCCTGTCTCCCATTTAGGATAGTGGGCTATTTAGCCTGACAGCCATTAAATATGAATTAAAAACCACACAGGCCTCTTTGCCTTCGAAAATGTCATTACATATCTTTATGGCGGGCGATTGTTGAATAAGCAGTTTGCAGGGCTCCCCTGGGGGCAAGGCTGGGGATGGGAGTGGAGTGGAGTGAAGTGGATGGAGGGAGGGAGGGGAGGGAGGAAGAAACCGGGGTGGTCAGATGAGTGCTGGAGAGGAGAGATAGCAGGATGGGATAGGGGGACAGATGGGTGGAGGAGCGAGGAGGAATGAGAGGATGAGTGGAGGGATGGCAGAAGGAAAACAGAGGGGGGGGGCTGCACGGCCACATGTGGAGGTGAGGTATGGAGGATGGAGAGAGCAGTGGAGGAATAATGAACAGGCTGGTCCACTGTAACGGATGAGGCCTAATAGCAGCTGAAATGGAATCTACATTACAGGTCCTAACTGAGTGCTGTACTTCAGGGGCCGGGCCCCGAAAGGAGCAAATAATAGCGCTGGCTTGAAGTGGTGCTTCAGTTTCTCTCCAGCAGACGAGGGAGATGTGTCGGGGGAAATGAGATTGAAGGGGAAGGGGAGTACTTCAGAGAGATACTGGCCTTCTTAGTATTTTCAGGGTTGTTGGAAATGTCTCAAAAGGTCAGCATGTGCCTTGCGACTCATTTTATTGCACAGTGTTTATGGCGTGGCGAGGAAGCCCAAACCGCCAGGCTGTAATTATCAGAGCAGCACCTCCAAATTGTGATGGCCATTGTTAAAGAAATAAAGACATTACCATGGGTCTTGTTGCGTTCCTGAATACACCCTTTGTTGCCGTAATACAGCTAATTTCACTGAAATATATTTGATATACCCCCAGACAATAGACATTTAATGAGGTTATTTTCCCTGATGCACTCAAGTTTATCCTACAGAATAATGCTTCAGATGGTCAAGAGGACCTTTGAATAACAGAAAGAAAAAAAAAAGTGCCATAATGCATTCTTTACATGTTACATCATTATTTTCAGTCAGTCAACAGCTCCTGGCAAAGTGCACATCTGATTTGGCTGCTACAAAAGAACAGTACAAAAGTACAGCGCAGTGGCAATTGTCAATCCCAGAGGACTAATGCTGTTTTCAAGACCGTTGTGTAATTTGGCTTCATTGTGCTGCTGAACCTGTTTTTCATATAGATGTTGATGCTGAAGAAAACCTGACATATTTGATCTGTAAATGTGTAAAATCAGAGACCAAAATGGAGACGTTTTCAATGTTTTGGTTTAATGGTCATGATGGTGCCACCTACTTTTATTAAATCTACATAGATGGAGCACTTGTTTGCATACAGCCAATCAAATTGCCTCATTTTAAACTACATTTGGTTAAAACAGTGATGCGCAGTTCTATCAGACAGACAGCAGCCGCGTGAGCTTTCCTGCTAAAGTCTCCTTCTCATCTAATATACTTGAAGTCTTGTCCTGCACCGTAGCTTGTTGAACGAGCACACAAATATTCACCAATGAAAAGTGCAACTATGCCACTGCAGCACATTAAACAGCATGTAAACACACCTAGAATGTGTCACTTCAGTCAGTTTAGATGCCAGTATGGTCCTGACTCTTCAAAACCGCTGCTAAAAAAGTTTGTTTATTTTGTCTCCGGTTCCCCTGCTGGAGCTCAGCCTGCCAGCTGCTGTCAGTCAAACGCAGACACGCCCCTTCAAGCGGAGAGAGATAAGGAGCGTTTGTGACATTTCCATGAACACCTTTTTTCTTTCTTTTAATGATAAAAAAAACTATTACCAACAAAAAAGTAAGTGAAAAAAAAAATGATTTGAGTTGAACTGTAAAGCCATTTTTATATTTCTCACCATCATCACAAGGACTGGAAATTTAATTGATTGCGTACAGCTCGAATCCAAATCTTGTTATATCTACTCATATGTTTACTACATGTCGTCTTTTACTGTCTATATATTCAGACTATAGAGATGGACATGAAGCAGTTTACAACGTTGTCTGAGTGGCCGGTTGATTGGACGTATTGACGGGATGTTTGGGATGTCTGCAGATTGATGGTTATATGTAAAGATAGAGGGATGGACGAAGACGTGAACAGACAGATGGAGAGGCAGACAGGCTGCCAGACGTGAGCAGCCACTGATTGTTGTGTTATTGACCATGTGATTGGTCAATACGTTGCTCCGTCTGAAACATTATCTACCACTATCAGGTTGTCCCAAGCAAACACACACACACACACACAAAAAAACACACCGCACAACTTATTTATCTGTCAATACATGCATGTAGCTTTTCACATATCCAGGACTCAGCTGCCTATTTTTGCTCATTTCTTCTGTGTGCAGCCCAAAGAGAGAGAGAGAGAGAAAAAAAAAGCCTGATTCAGACCTATTCAGTCCAAACCCTCCTCGTGTTCCAAACAGCAACTGCAATATTTCGGTCGAGCGTCTGCACACAGAGGTGCACAGCTTCACTTACACTCTCCTTTTCCTTGCATCGCTCGCGTGTGTGTGTGTGTGTGTGTGTGCTTTCACTCCCGTCAGTCCACTTAAGGGCCTTTGGTTTCAGAGGAGGCCATTGTATTTCCTCCATCACCTAGCAACCACCACCAAGGCCAGCACTCCATTGTTGCGGAGGCTGAGCACCTGAATTGCCTGCTGCCTGTTTCTACTTTTCAAAATTGTACTGTAATTTCACAAAGTGGTGTTTCAGCATTAGAGAGAGAGAGAGACGGCCGTGCTCCAAATTGGAGGGCTATGAAAATTGGGGGAAGCTTCATTTGGTGGTTTCACATCAGGAGCTGCGCGCATTTGCAAAAAGCCACACAAACAGCAGAGAAGCGAAGACGTTCAGAGCATATTTTGCTTTCAGCTGGCGATGGCGAAATGAAAACAAACATTGAACGATTTATATAGTGTGGCGCGTTTGACCTATACCGCATGTGTGTGTGTGAGTGTGTGTGTGTGTGTGCGTGCGTGAGTGTGTGTGTCTGAGATAAAGACAGGAACTGAAACAGAGATAAAAAAGCTGGAGCGATGCCTCGAAGGGTTTTTGTGAGTTCGCAGCAGATGTGTGTTTACGGCTTCGTAGTTTGCTGAAATGTACTTTATAGACTGAGAAACTGATAAAGAGAGATAGAGATCCACAAAGACAGGTGGACAAAGAGTGAAGAGAGAGAGAGAAAGTGGAGATACAGAGAGGGAGAAAATGGGAAAAAAATATGAAAAGAGCAACATGTAGTGGGCGGGACTTGAGTGCTGAAAAGGTTTGTGGGCTAGATTTTTCTCAGTGACGTCACTTTTACACAGTTTCCTTGAATAGCACCTGTGTGCATGGGGGCTGTCTGTCTGTCAGTCCTGAGTAAAAACATAACCCATGCCAGCAAAAACATATCTATCAGTGTTCTCCACTGGCCAATGGAGACAGGCTGTGTCCTTTTTTTCCTCAGAGGCCAACATCGACTCTGTTGTCTTTAATGCTAGGTGCTAGACCCCCCCAACCCCAAATCATTTTTAGCATCTTTTCTGTGAGCCTACGTGCATTTTTTTTTTAAACGTCCTCTTTTTGTGAATTCAAGTGAGTTTAATGTTTTTTTTGACAAAGACTCCGCTTTCTCTTTGTGCAGTGAAAATTGCTCTTTTTTGTGCGCCTGCAATCAACGCCCTTGTGGATGACCCCAGGTGCCTAATTCTGAAATGGTAAGTGCCAACAATTTTGCCATCAGATAAATCAATGTGTGTCTCATTATATTGAGTATATCTTGTATTGTTTTGACTGACCGAGAATATCTGTATCGCCTTTTGAATATTTACTGGTTTCGTCCCGTTCGTTTCAACACTTGTGCTCTCTTAATCCAAAGAAACGTTTTTTTATCTATATTTCGTGACTGCCTTGCCATTGTCTGTCAGTGTCACCCGCTTTCTCTTATTGATTTTCAGTTGGTCCATTCTGTCTCCACATCCCTGCATTTAACACTAAACTGCACATAGATGTCGCATCCTGAGAAATCTGGTTGTTCTTAATCATCCTCATTAAAAGCATTTAAAATATGCACATTTTGATTACACACACAAACAAGCAGATATCCACCAGCAGACTGGCACACACACCCCACTGACACACTGTAGGTGTATGCACACACAAATACAAGCAAAAGCACACACACACACACACACACACACACAAGCAGATCAGGTTTCACACACACACAAACACACAGGCTTGTCTGCGTGGAGGGTCGGGTGAGATGGCAGCACTGTTGGCCGACAGCACAATACTCACATCATCCCTGGGTCAAGATTTACATTCAGGAGGAATCAGTTTCACACTGATTTTTTTACTTCAGTCGTAAGTGCAGAGCTGTGAATGCAGCAATAATTGGTTACTTTTTCTTTAGGTAGCGGCAGAAAAGATAGGAAAATTGATTTTTTTAAATTCTGTCGCAAGAAAGAAAATGTGTTTTTTTTATCTGCTGAACTGAAGAATACGCTGATCTATGCAAGTAACCCTCAAATATAAAGACGACAAGAAAATCCTGCTACGGCATTTCCTACTCTTCATATGTTGTATATATGTTATGTATAAGATTTTATGACAAAGTGTGTGATAATTCAAATTCGTGTTGGTATAACACCTAATGTTAAAGTGCTTTCTATGATATGGATCAAGCATGTGTCAGTAAAATTTGTTCACTGTAATATGTGTCCATCACTGTAATATGTGTCCAGCTAAAGCATTAACAAAATGGCAAAGTGCCAGTGGGAAAGAACTGACTGTACGTCTTCCCTCAAAAGCTGACTTCAGACATCCAAAACACTATCATTAATGTTAAATTATTGATCATTATTGACAAGACCTTTACCTGGAACCTGTAGACCGTATTGACTGTGTGGGATTGAGTACAGTAAATGCATGTGGGAGAAATTAATGCAGTAGTTTTCAGCTGGAGAGGGTTGGGAGAGCTGGTTTATGGGATTCATGGGAAAAAATGTTTTACTTTCACGCGTCAAATAATCTGTTTTTGCAGTCTCCTATAGCTTCTGATACGTAATCAATTGAATCTGGTAGGAGATGAAAAGAAAAAGTAGATTAATCTGATCACAGCTTCTTTGGTTAAATATGTTTACGTATAATCCTAGCAGTCTCTTATATATTGCTATTTGTTTTAACTAGGATTGAAACTAAGGCTAATTTCCATCATCGATTAATCTGCCAATTATTTTCTTGATTAATCATTTGAGCTACAGAAAAATGTCTATCACAGCATCCTAAAGCACAAGGTGATGTCTCCAAATGTCTTGTTTCGTCAAACCAGCGGTCCAGAACCCAAAAATTCCATTTCCTATCATGTAAGACAGAGAAAAGCAGCATATTCTCATGGAGCCATCAAATGTTTGTCCCTTGCTTTAAATTGAGCGAATATGTTAATATTGCCTCAGCGTTCGCCAACTTCACCAGCGTCGCTGACTGACAGCTCAATCAAACTGACACTGAACTGATTAACACCGACGTCAGGACATGAAAACACACAGCAGCGACTGAACGACAGCTTGTCAGCGGGTGTTTTCTCTCTGTTCCAGCCTGCAGGGTGGTCACCGACTGTACCGAGCCTTGGATCACACAGTTTGTCCTGGCAGATAACCTCGACACCGAGCCTCCCACCCCACCCCACCCCCACCCCCGGCCCTGCTTCCAACCCCTGTACCTTCATCTACTCCTCGGCCTCGTCCTTCCTTCCAGAACATCAGGATCTCAAACACTGAACCCTCCACAGGTTCACACCAAACTGTTAGTCCCGTGTTTCAAGGTAGAGAAGCTGCACGTTCTGTGGATGAGTTTCTGGCACATAGAAGGAACAAAATATTCAACACCAGTAAATACAGATGCAAGATGACGACTTTGTGATTCCTGTTTTCAAATATGGAAAACGGTAGATGAAAGATAATGAAGTAGTCGCACAGAGATAATTGCAGTAATTTGAGTAATAGCCTGCGCGGGGGAACTTGTACATCTATTCTTTAAGCGTGTTTCATTCGAGCACGTTTACAGACGGCTTCTTGACAGGCTGCCAGCTGATTAATTTAATCTCTACAAGCACAAGGAGAAGGTTGCTCAGGAATGCCAGTTCCTCTGTGACAAACAGGCTCCGGCCTTCAACCCCCTCAACAGAGAGGTTAGAGAGCTGAGGAAAGTTTGGTTCGAGGGAGGGCCGTGGAGGTTTTGTCAAAAGCTCCTTCAGCCCTCCCTCGTCATGTCGGACTTGGATCACACATCAGCTCAAGGAGGCCACCTTGAGTTTGGCTCGTAGCTTGGCAACAGAGCTGAAAGGCGGTGACAGATTAACACTGGGGAGAATAATACTGTTGTTTAATTACTACGTGTTTTATTGAGAGAGCTAATGTATGTTCAAGTGTTTCTAATAAGCTTTATTCTTACTCACAGTAATTAATTAATTGGTTCAATTTGTTGCCGGCATGAAAAATGTTTTACAAGATTTTAATCATCAGAGGCAAAGGAAAATGTTCCTCTGTTCTTCGACAACAAAAAGGTAAATCTCTCGGCCTTCGCTGTCTGGATGAGTGGGTCCACAGCAGCGTGGAAGACTAGTGATTTTGTTGTTTTTGTGGTTAAGCTGACAACAAGTCATTGTCTCCCTCACTGCTTTGAGACACAAGCTTTGAACTCGAGCCAAGTCTGTGAAATTTCTCTCAGAATTTGACACTCAGCTCTAATTTCCCTTTGGCTACTTGCATAGTAAAAAGAGTCCTTTAAAAGTGCTCCAGTTGCCTTCCAAGAAAAGATGAGCAGTAATTACACCCTGATGTCTTACTATTGTGCACAATAGACCAAACTGGGTCAGACCAGGATTTATCTCCATGGAGAAGTGGTTGAAAATCCTGCATCAAATGTTTAAATAGTGAGTTTTCTTTTATCCTTTAGAAGAAATGTAATTCCCTAACAGCATGCAAATACTGACACCAACCATATTGTTACTATATGTTGGCTGAGTTATTGATCGATAAGGAATTTTTAACTGTGTTTAAAAATCATTGCAAATCATTAAGGAATCATTTTGTTAGACGTTGGAGTGATTTATTTATTTCAACTGTCGACTAATAATTTCAGTTTCATTTAAATTGGTTCATGTCTGCAGGGTTCGTGGTTAGTGGTGCTTTTTTTTTCTGCCTGGATGAGACGGCAGCAAACAGAACACGGCAGGATCCGACTGGTAAGAAACACAAATTCGTTGTGAGGTAATTTGTCAAAACACATTTGTCAAATTGACCTCCAAATTACTTTACTATAATTTTGGAGACATTGTTAAACTGTGTTTCAAAGAGAAATAATAATGATGTAACCGTTTATTAAGCCCAACAGTGGAAGTAAATTGCTCGTGGCGAGGTTTGTTGGGATCGCTGTTGTTAACAGAACAACAGGTATTTTCAGGAGATATTGATTGATTTAAACTGTGTCCAAATGCTAAATTAAACATACAAACGCATATGTTGTTAATCTGCTTTTCTTTACACACTTGTGGACGTGATTTCATTCACGAGCTTAAAGGTTGCTGTGATAAGAATAAATGAAGCAGGAGCTGTTCAGCCTTAACATGGTCTGTTAGTTCTGGTTATCACTCTGATTGTGTATTAGGTTCATTATTGGCCTAAAGTCAATACATCCATGAATGTGGCTTGATCTCATCAGCTTGATGTTATCCACGGTGTAAGCTGGACTATGGCCTATTTGACAGCCTGCTTCAGAATATTGAACTGCGAATGATGGAAAACACAGATGACCCAGAGGTTAGAGGTAATGTTGATATCGACTTCCAGTTCAATGAGTAAATCTCATCAAATTCTGCTACAGTATATTTCATTTTGTATTTTATTACTTGCCCTTTCACAAATTAATCTCATTAATCAAATATAGCTTTACTTATATAAGCAGAAATAAAGAACAGGTCAGCTCAAAATGATGATTTTCAAAACCCCTTTATTGATGACATTCAAGCATCACATCTCAGATGACTGAGAGACAGAGGAGTATGACAGACAAACACCAGTGAAGCATTTTGGACAGAACCAAAAATTAGCACTAGCCCAGCTCGGGTGTTACTGCGGCCGTAAGCTTTACTGGGGGGGGAGCAGGGCCTTGGTCTGGTCCATCACCTGCTTGAAGAACTTCTCCATCATATCGGTCAGAGGCTTGACCTGGGCGTGGAAGTTGTCAGTCAGGGGCTTGACCTGAGCGTTGAAGTTGTCGGTCAGGGGCTTGATCTGATCCTCGATGTTGGCGATGAAGGGCTTGACCTGCTCCTGCAGCTTGGCGGCCTCGACCTGGACCTTCTCAACCAGAGGCTGGATCTTGGTCCTGCTGTCCTCCATGTAAGTCCTGTGGAAGGTAGAAGGAGAGATAATCTTCTGTTAATCACTGCTGCTGACTCTGACTTGCATTTTATTAAAGAAAAATGAAGTAAAACATTTGCTAGTGTGACTCTTAAGAAAAGTCTTTTGTGAACAGTTGTGGAAGATGACTAATTGCTCCTACAGCAGCTCAATCAGGGTGTATACTGAGTGTATTACTGCATGTATTCAGTCCAGGTTATAGGTCACCGTAATGTAGATCTGTAGTGTGGTTAGCCTTTAGCCTTATGTTTTACACGTAATTTGCCATCATGTGACTTTTCATCTTGACTAAAAAAGTGGCACATTTGTTGGTTCTAAAGCCAGTTTTTCTCAGTCATGAAATGTTCAACGTGTTAAAATAATGAACTGTATGATTTGGTGTATAGCTAATGAAATTAAGTCAGGAAATAAAAAATAAAGTCAAACTTGCTGAGGGAAAATTAGCCCTTCTGCAACGTCCTTGTGCCATTTTGAATATAACAATTAAGCTGTCATGCATTTATGTTAACAATTAAAACTGGCCATTAACTTTTAGAGTTTATGCTCGAAACATTTTACTGAATGTCCTCCCAGCCTGCTGCTCACACCGAGTGCAACAGTTTAAATTCCTCACAATTACAAGCAAAACAACATCAAGGTCTCTGCATCCTGACAAAAGATGGAATATTATTTTGTCCATAAAAGAATCATGAGGGACTGAATGCAGTGCTGTTAGTGTAGGTTTCAGTTAGAGCAGTAGATCTTCTGTTGGTTGGGACTTACTGGGCAGTGTTGGTCACCTCCAGAGCCTTCACCTTCTCCACCATGTCCTGGGTTGCGGTGGTGATGCTGGCAGACATGTCATTGATGATCTTGGCGATCCTGTCCACCTCAGACTGGACGTCACGCTTCACCAGAGACACGGCCTCAGCGCCTGCAAAAACACATTTACTGTTCTTTATCTCAATCCATTTACTTTGTTTAAAACTTGCACACTGTGGGACATAATGCCTTCAGGTCATCAGATTGAAGGGTAAGCATGCACACACAATACAATTCCTCAGCTGTCATGTTAAAATCATTTGAGTTTGGTTGATTTTCAGGTTTTTAATCAAATCGAAAATTTGCATGGTCCCCTGTGGGTTCAGGCAGGTCTAACATTTTCAAAACTTACAACACTTAATCTAAAATGGTTATAACACACAGTGTATTCTTAACTGCACAGTGGTCAAGTTAAAATCAAGGCATTTTCTAGTTGAAACACTTTTGAAGTTCAGAAAATGAAGCAGATATTCAGAACTTAAATATTTTATAGTCCATATGAGATCTTAAAAATACATTATGTACATCAAATACTGTTATTTTAATGAGTGGAAATATGTCTTACCATAGGCAACAGCCAGCACAACAACAAGAGCAGTAGCGAGGGAGAATTTCATGGCTGCAGATGAGCAAGACCAACCTGGAGAAAGTCAAAGGATTAGTCACTGAAAGTTGCAGAGATCACAATAAAAAAAAAAGCTCTCAAACTGTGGTAAAGCAGAAGTAATAGTCAATGTGTTTTCCTAAAATATATGAAGGATACATTTTACACCACAGTAAAGCAGCCGGAGACGTACCTTAACTCCTGGGGTTCTTGGACCTAACGGTGCCTTCTGTCGAGGAGTCAGGGGCTTTTATAGCTCCACAGGATGAGCCAATCATGGCTAATCAGAATTTAATCACTTCCAACGTAAAGAAGTGACCTGACTTCTCACAATCTTTGTGTTGACTGAACCTTGATGCTTGATAGCTGTCACACGACGGACACAAAGTCCACTCTGTTTGTGTGAGTGTGTGAGTTGGAGAAAAAGATGAAGACGGCTGCTGAAAATTCACTTTGTATTTAAGTACATTTACTCAAGAGCTGTACTGAAGTAAATGTTTTACTTCTGAGGTACTTCTACTCAACATCTTTTTAATTATGATGTGTTGATATTAATTAAACTAGTCAACAGTATATGAAGTAGTAAAATTTAGCTTAACTTCAACCAGCAACAACAAAAAAATGCTGCATACTCATTCAATCCAGTAATATATTGTACTGGCAGGGTTCATTCTACCTGCATTATAAGTACTTTCAATATTTAAGTACATTTTGCTTTTGCAAGTAAAATTTTGAGTCCAGATGTTTCTCTTTTTTATTGAAATATCGGCATTTTCACTTAAGCAGATCTTCCACTGTTGCACAGGTATATAACATTTTCAGTAAATGACTTAAATATATATCAAATGAAAGAAAGAAAAACATAAAATGGTGTCATACTGAGGCAGATTTTATAGTTTTTGGAGGACATAATTTGTGCTGGTTTATCATGAGTTGGACTGGTTTTTAAATACAATAATAATTACAGTATATTAAAAATATATTCATAAATGTTGTTCCGTATGTATTTATTTTGTTACTATTGTTTATGAATTGATTTGTATTTTATATTTATTTAGATAACATTTTCAGTGTTTTGAGCAATTATTGGGCTGGAAGATATCAAACCAATCTGGCAACATCTCTCCTGAGGTGCAAAATAACGATGAAACAGAAGGCAACACAAACAAGTTCATAAAAAAATAATTTTCTACTAAACTACTTCAATCATTCTGGACATGTGTGCGAGTACTTTCCTTTTTAATTATACACATTATACAGTTTATGAGTCCTGAGCTTATTTTCATGTTCCCTGTTTTTGATGATCACAGGGGTTCATTCATGCATTGTCTACTCAACAGAGGGTTGATGAGACAGAGCTACTCAGTTGTGTTGACCTTGGACACTAATCGTCTTAGTCCTATCAGCAGTTGCCTCATACTGTGAGTGTAATCTACAGCAGCTCCTGATAAACTCATCCCAGAAGATACAACAGAAGATACTGTGGTTCCTCCGTGTGTCATCATACTGAGGCCTTTTGTCTGTTACGTCATATTTCTAAGAAGTTTCCACAAATTGTCAGGTGGTTAAAATAATTTTCTATGCATATTTATTGTATTTGTAATCCTTTCAGTATGCATTTTTGTGTTTAAACATATTGTGTTCTTCTGCATTTTTACAGCTGTAGACAAGGTTGGACATTGTGTGTCTGCAATGTCACTATGACAACCGACCTATCCATCTGTTCTTGTACCTCCTGATATTGTATGACATTCCTTGTTTTGGAAAATGAGTAAAATAAAGTGATTACAAAGAAATTCTCATGTGTTAGTTAAAAGAACATTGATTACATTAACTTTGCAGTGATTACAAGTCTGCTGCGCTGTCATTTTTAGTGCTTACGATTGTGTTGTGCCATCTTGGATCTTCGTCAAAATAGCCGAATGATAGTTGGTGATTTGAAACTGGATTAATATAACTGAGCGTCCGTTCAGAATGGACATTGATTTTCAGAGACATTAAGAAAAATATTCTGTGACGACTGTGGAATTAAGTCACACGTCTCCACTCTGATGCGTTAATGTCAGATTGTGGATGTTAGTGTGGACATGGCTGCATATTGATGCAGAGGTGATGTGCACATGCTTACATGCTAGATTTTCATCCACAAGATTAAAGTTCAGGTCAGCTTTTATCTTTCCTCCATGCATTACACTGACTTTACCTGTAATAGTAGTTTTTTGCTCAATAATTCTGGTAGGCAACACACATCTAAAGAAATGAATTGAGATACTTGACATGTTCTATCAAATTGCAGAATTATAAGAAATACATGTTTTTAAACTTCTATCTTTGGTATCTTTGGATTATCTTCAACTAATGTGGTTATCTACACAGCTGAACTGAGAGAACCCACCACATGACATGTCTCACACTACTGCACAACCTCTGCCTCCTCTACACGGCCTCTACTGACTCTACTACAAGTGCAACACATTAATAAATGCTCGTAAATATAAACCACACCGTTGTCTCTCTCTGACCACTGATACACTTTTCTTTTATTCATCAATCAATCCACATCTTTGCTTATATTGTGGTTTTGGATTAAATGGCAGCAGGGGGCAAGCAGAGCGGCCCACTGGTCTGTTTCTGATCCTTCCAACATCATCCACTAGACAGCAGCATTGTAAGTGATTGTAAGAGCAGTCTGAGTGGAAACGGGGCCGTCACCCTGTGTTTAAACCAAATGTTGCCCATTTAAATCTGTGACTTCAAGCAGTCCGTCACTGCTCTGAACTTGTGACGAGAGACGTGATGTCAAAATGAACTCATCGATAACATAACCTGCTGTTTATTATTCTTGTTACTGCACCTGACCAGGAGTTACATTTCATTTTACCCTCAACTCATTACCAAGACTACAAGTAGCTGATCCCCTCCACTCAGGCCTCCACTTGCAAACACCTGAGAGGCCACACAACAAACCCTTCAAACCTCAGCTGTTCCTTCATATCCTGTCTGGAAAATGGGGCATGACACATCCTTTTCACATCTCAATTCCAGCCCAAACAAGTATCCTTAATGTCAATACTGCAAACAAAGGTATTGAAAAAAAGTATTGATTTGGTACAGAAATGTGAAAATATGGAGAAATTGGAGAAAACAAAACCCAGAACTGGTGCAGTTTGTTATTGTATTGTTTCTGCTGGATTTAAGGCTAAAGCATTAGCTGGTGACCCTTAGTATGGGTTTTCCCAGGGAGAATGAGAAGTGTGATCCCTCTCAAGCTGAAACCTACCCTGTCATTTAGCAGCTGCTGTTTCCAAAATCTGCTTGATACTAAGACATGACACACGGACAACATCTGTATTATTTCTTCCACTTTGATGATGCAGATATTTAATTTATATAAGTAACCAACAGGGACTACGTTTAGCATCCTCTCAGCATCCTTGTACACAACAGACGATTTGAACAGTCTGTTGTGATTCCACGTGCGGCATATTTGGAGGTGAAATTGAAAAGTCAGTCTTTCACTCAGCATTTTTTTCCCTATTTACTTGGCCTGTCTGTCAGCCTCCTCTGTCATTTGATCCAACTCACCACCAGATGGGGATCAAACGACAGTCCTTCTCTCTACCTGAGACCAGAACAGGCAGCCTCAGACTTCAATACATGGACCAAGAGCCTGTGTGGATACCTGAGAGCCCTCTGCTGGACATGGGAATGATTTTAACAAAATATATGTGGAATATGAGAGTCTCATTGACACAGCCTCTGGGCCACTTATTTGCTGTATAATCAGGTATTCAAAGCACAAAATAATTGTAGAACTGATCCAGATATTTCAACGTCAGCACTGGTGCACTAAAGTCTATGGTTCAGTACACAGACCATTGGTTGACTTGATTGAACATGAACATAAAAATGACATTTTTTTTTCTGACCAATGTAAAGACAATTAAATCCATCTGATAGATAAGAAAAGGTACTCTGTTTGAGTTCGTTCAGTTCATCCAGTGTTGAGTTGAGTGGTGCACAAATCGAACCATTAAAGCAAAACTGTGGTTTTGCAGGGAGAATATACAAAAGCTTCTCCAACAATCTGCAGGTGACAATAATTCATTCAAAGCTAATTAAATTGTGTATAAATACTTGCATTCAACTTGACTGTGTTGTTAGCAGATGATTCATGTGTTTCACTGTAGTTTGCTGTACAATCACATTGACTGTAGTTACTTATATGCAAGCTGACAACATCCGGCTCCTGTTGCGTCTCTATGCGGGGGCACGTTGCGTTGATCCGCCGCACACACACACACAGACATCATGGCGGACGTGTTGGACCTTCATGAGGCGGGAGGCGAGGACTTTCCTATGGATGAGGATGGTGACGGTAATAATGATACTTATATCTATTGATAGCAGATGCTCTATAGCCCTGGCTTTTGAATAATGTGAAAATCTTGAGCTACACTGAAATGGACGTGGATGAATAAGCTACAGACGCTGACTCTGAGTGTTAGCAGGCCTGAGAGATGCTAACAAGCTAATGTCAAGCTAACAACGCACTGGTGGTTCATTCAAACGCTATTTGTAAGCTAGGCTAACCAGGCCGTGGTTATTGGAAGCTCTAAAGGTCACACTTTCAAATTTTATAATGTGTATTTAAAGAGGTGCCTATATTAACAGCGTGGATTAGACAATCGTTACCTTAAACAGTAACTTGGATCAGACTTGCCGTGTTGTTAGCCGCCGCTAGCATGCTAATCTAGCTAACAGCTAATAGTTTATCAGCTAATATTTTGATAAAAGTGCGCAGAACCTACGAGTCATGTGTATTTCAACATCCATATAATGTGTCTTAGTACAGATTTCATGTCATCATAGCGTTAACTACAGAGAATATATCCATAGTTCAAGTTACATAAACGCAGTAGTTAGCTCGTTGTTAAAGTTGAAAACTCTGGGGGCGCTGAAGAAGATGCAACATTATCAGCCTGCATAGATTTAACTTGTTCAACTTTCCTTTTTCAGAAAGCATCCACAAGTTAAAGGAGAAAGCCAAGAAAAGGAAAGGACGTGGTTTTGGCTCAGGTGAGTTACCACTGTTGTGACATTGCTTTATGTGATCCCCTAATGAAGCGTTAATGCAGTTAGTTCGACTGGTCTACTATATGTTTGTGTTGCTGTTTCCAGAGGAAGGAGCCAGGTCCAGAATCAAAGAGGACTATGATACTGTGGAACAGGACGGGGATGAGCCAGGACCTCAGAGATGTGAGTGCTGCAATTCATATTAAAGATGTAATTTAGTTTAATCTAAGGTCCCTACCTTCTCTGGTGGAATTGAATTTCAATCTTCACGTCCCATTTTACAAAGTTGCTTTAAAACGTGTATGCACATGAACAATCATCTAGCTCAAAGGTATTCTATCCAAAGTAATATTAAAAATGCAAAAAAGATTTTCAACCTGTCTCCCAAATTGCAACTCTATCTTATCCAGGTAGCTGGAAATGTTGTTGCTCCTTTTGTACTTGAAACAGAATAAGATTCTTTATCGGTTACCTTTTGTTTTTATTGATGTTATGATCTTTTGCTTTATGTTCCCATAAACCATAACATGCTTATATCTTTGTGTTGTACAAAGTAAGCAATTACATATGTTATGTATGTAAATAGAGAGCAGCTTGATAAACAGGTTATTGGTTATAGGTTTTATCCAGATAATTAGGAAAATTTTCGGTTATTCTGGAAATAGCTTTTGGAAAAATCTCAGCCTAGCTCTGTCACTCTGGTCAAGAAACATAGTTCAAAAGGCTTCATATTAGTTAGAGCGCTTTAGTAATCATGACTCTACACGACTTATTTGTCTACCTGGTTGAAACTGCTGCTGGTTTATTATTTGACCCCTGGTGCCTTTTCTTGTGTTTACCTTGTTGCAGCTGTGGAGGGTTGGATCCTGTTTGTGACAGGTGTACATGAAGAGGCCACAGAGGAAGACATCCATGACAAGTTTTCAGAGTTTGGAGAAATCAAGAACCTGCATCTCAACCTTGACCGCAGAACAGGCTACCTCAAGGTGAGACAAATAACCATGCATCATTAGCAGGTTTGTGAAATGTTCACATTCAGTCGATATATGGATTTTTCCATTTAACAAGTTATAATGAGTGAAGAAGAAAAACAAATATGTTTAGTTTTCTAAAAAAAATTGTTTGGCACGTAAATGGGCTCAATACTGCCCTGCAACTGCTTGCACAACACTTGGCAGCACAACTAATTTGTTTGACCGTTTATGGTGACACCACAAAACCATGTAAGTCAAGTTCAAAGCCAGAACAGTAACATCCGCAGTGAGTCAAATGTCCTTTTTGAGTGCTTTGACTGGAACTGCTGCAAAAGAAGCTCCACAAGTCATGTTGACGTAACCAGAAAATCAAACTTCTGCCCTTGTTTCTCTGAATCATGCTAATTTTTTTCTTCAGTGATATTCTTTCCAGATGGAGAGTAGCTGGAGAGTTGCGAATTTGTGACAGTGGGCTTTATAAATACAAATTGACTTCACTTCACAGCTTCAAATCAAATTTGTTGTATTCTAACTATAGTCTCATTTTAACGTGTGTTAGAACTGGAAAAGAAACTACCAAGAAAGACAGAACCAAAGTCATCAGAGCTTCAACTTTCCCCTTGACCACAAGGTGGCAGCATTGCTTTGAGTATGAAGAAAGAACAAAGCATCTGTGGCCTGAATATCTTCCTCCACAGTCGTTTCAGTCAAACACACAGAATGGCCATGTTTATTAAAGGCTGTTTGAACATTAACTTGATGTAGGAACAATCTTCAATATTTTATTGGTCATCCTTTCAACGCTTCAGACACAGAAAAAAACCTATAGTGTTGACAAAGCTTTTACTAAGTTCAAAATGAGTTTGCCCAATCATCCCTCACTGTGGTTTGGACTTTCTTCTATTATTGGATTATTGAGTGACAAGTAGCCCAGTTTTCTGTGCTGTTTTGTTAATTTAAATTGTACAATGTCACTAAATTCCCAAGCAGTGCCGCTATAAATGTGCAATAACTCCCATGATGTCCTGATCACTGTCTCTAGGGATATGCACTGGTGGAGTACGAGACGTACAAAGAGGCCCAGGCAGCCATGGAGGGGCTGAACGGTCAGGACCTGATGGGCCAGCCTATCAGCGTTGACTGGGGATTCGTCAGAGGGCCCCCCAAGAACAAGAGAAGGTGAGGGTGGTGTGTGATTATTTGTGTGTGGCTGTGGTGGCAGTGACTTACTGGTAAAGGGAGTCTTGTCATATGTTAATTTTGGTGGGATTTCATTATGTTATAGGAAAAATTAAATATCACTATCACAAAGCCGTTGATGTTGACAATTTATCAATTCAAGGTTTCTAGATAAAAGCAAGTGTGATCTAGATTATTAATTTGCATAGTGTGTTTTTATGTAGCAGAAAACCCTACATAATGTGTTTGTATTTCAATACCTGAATTGTATTTTCTTAATTTTTGTGACATGTTGTTTTTCGCAGGACTGGTGGACGGAGACGCAGCAGAAGCCCAGACAGGAGGCGGCGTTGAGTTTGGCAGTCATCATTGGCTAGAGGAGTTGTCTGTCACTTTGACGAGCAGTGTATAATCCTCTCATAAGAAGCTAATTTCACAGTTTTTGTACAATGTTTTGGAGTCGTTCTAGCATGTAGTTGTGCAATTAAACACTGAGGTAATTGTTCTTAAGTGATGAATAACAAAAGAGTAAATTGTCCGTCGGCAGCATTTTCAGTTTTTTTAAATTGCTTATGCTGCTTTACAGTTTAACAGAAGGCTATCTGAACTAGGTTTTTACTTTAAACACCAACTTGTAGGTAGAACATGTTCTTGGTTTTCATGATTCCCTCAAAATGTTGTTTCAGTTTGCTCGATGTTGAGTGCATTTTATTATGCAGGAGTGTTTTTGTTTTATATGACTTGGGGAAAATTAAACTTTTTATAAGGTGAATGTGTGTCCTGTTGTGTGTTTTTGTTATTTAGCACTGCTAATGACGTAGAGTTTACATCACTCTGGATGACCTCACCCAGGCAATGATGCCTCTTTGGCTATTTAGTCAAGTCCAGAGCACCTGTCACTCTGGACTCAGTCTGCACTCATAGGCTACTTGCACTAAAACCCCTTTCCCCTTTTTTTTCTGCAGCCAATTGGCAAACGAATGTTTTGTACTCAGTCCTCCTCATTTGGTGTTTATTCTATTGGGGAGCATCAGTCAAAGTGGTCAAGGATGCCCATTGGTTCTTATAAACGTCAATCAAATAGACTCTTCTCTCTGATTGGGTGGTTGCCCGTGGAGGCGGGCTCAAGCCTTCGGTTGACGTTGTTGTTGTAAGTGGAGAAATTACTTTGTCGGTGGTCCAGTTTGGGATTTTTACGCTTAGTTCCACCTATGAAGATGCTAAAAAGTTAGGAATTGTCGGTCTGGGAAACGTATATGTCCTTCACAAGTTGACGCTTGCTGGAAAACTAAATGGGACGATGAGAAAAACATCTGCGAGGCCGCTCAAGGTAAGCAGTAAAGGGATACTCCGGCTACTAGCATTAACGTTAGCAACGTTAGCTGCTGATTAGCCAGGCTTGAAGTAGCCACTTGCTAGCCAAACGTTACGGTTCGGTGTACTTATTGAGAAACGAGCACTTCTTTGTAATGAGCATCCATGTCCACAAATGACAGCTTCCCAAAGGGGTGATTAAATAGTGCATTAGGGGAAAATAAAGTTATTGGGCTGAGTGCAAACGGTGCATGAACCCCCATGCGTTTGAACGCCTCAAATGCGTTTATGTAAGCATGTGTATTGTTCGTTGATATTTTGTTCCAAAGAATAGTCGTAGCCATAATAGCTGGCTCAGAGTCAACATTTAGGACGAGCCATCAGCAGCAGCATTGATGTGCATTAATTTGAACAGAATATGTCGCTGAACATCACATTAGCTTTATGAGCTGTCAACTATGGTTGTGCAGTTTAAACATGGTATTTTAAAGTTGTCCTGAATGGGAGATCAGATCTATGTTCACCTTTAAATCGGTTATGTTTTTGGCTTCAGAATGAACTTAGATTTTATGAGCTAGCTTCCAAAGGGCTGGCAGTCACGATCCAGATTATCTGACTGAGCCCGGTTTTTATTTAAGGTGCATGTGTGATGTAACATTTACTTAAAGCAGCAGCTTAGAGAAAATTGTTGAGCTACCGGTTTACCCTCACTCATGTGCATTTCTCAACCAAAACCACTGGTTTTATTAAGCTATCTTTTAAGCAGCTGACTTGATCTAGAGAGGCATTTCTTCCCAAACCTTGCATCCAGATATGTGTGACTATATTATTGGGTTCATTGGGTTCAGTGCTCGTTTTGAAACTAAGACTTATTTGCCTTCATTTCCAGCATCACCACGATGAGAGGGGGTTGCATTACACTTTGCCTTGAATTATTCAGCTTCTTGTGTTTGTGGGCTCTTTTGTCTGCAGGGACACCAGGACGGACAGTCTACATGAAAAGTATGACATAGGTACAAGTTCTTTGCGGCACTCGGGTCTTTGGGGACTGTTTATGTTGTTAAAAAGCCATATCCTGTTGGAAACACACGCAGCGCTAAGTAGGGACCTCTTACAAGGTTGATGGAATTTCAAGAAGCTTGTGTAGTAGGAAAAAGAAATTCATCCAACCCTCCCACCTGTACTTCTGTTCCCTCTAGTAGCTGTGCAGGGTGATGTTTGAAATGCGGGACACACAAACGACTGCCTGACAGTTGCAAAGACTCTTGATCAGTAGCAGTATTGAAAGTTAAAATGAACTACCATCTACTGCTACTCAATATGACCAATAGGTTTGTCTCTTCTACCAGTCACCATGGCAGGTAATCAACCATGTGTTTATGCATTAGTGTATCTCTGTGGATGATGGATTTATTAAAGTTCAGTTCTGGGATCCACTGTGCACTGTGGCTTCAAGATGAAAAAGATGTTCGTACCCTGATGCAGAGTCTCTTAGAGGTTGCACTGTCAGGCTTCATTGTGCAAGTCCTCAACACTTCAAGGAACATATTGATGCGTACAGCAGCACAGAGAGCACCTCGGGCAAGTATTTTAAGTAGGGTGTAGCATCCTTCTCTGTGCAATTCAGATTCTAAACTGGCAGAGTGTAAAAGGAAGAATATTATGAGATAAGAGGCTTCTTCCCCACTCCACACAACACAGACACTGTTTATGTTACATGATAGAAACCGGTTTGTGAATGCTTGCGTCAATCGGTCAAGCGCCAGTGGATGAATCCACTCACATCCTGCCTCCTGTGGCACAGAACAAGGAAGAATATTTTTAAAGCCTTTGTTCACTGATTTATTGCTATTTGATTTTCTTTGAACCTTTTGAATTTTATTGATCTCAATGAAAATATGTGGCTTGCAATTTGCCGCTTATCATGCAGAAATCACTGGCAGTAATCAAATGAGCTGTGGTAAGCATTTCACAGTTAGCCTAGCTTGGAAATGATACACATGAGATGACACGGGTGATGAGATGGTACAACATTTTCACTGTTTTCTTAAATGATCAGTAATGTGCAGACACTTGTAATGCCTGTGGGAAAAGGGTTTGTTATTGAACTATCATCTTGAATTTGCAAAGTTGAAAGACCTGGTTATTGGCACACTGTTTTGCAGTGACATATAGCAAAGTCATATGATTATACAGTGGTGGGGAGAGCAGCAATGAATAAGTATGAGTCTTGGTTTATAGTTTCACCAAGTAGGCGGTTAGTTTGACTCGTTTGTCAATCTGGTGAGAAACAAGTTTAGTCTGGAGTATTGCTTTTCTCAAAGGTTTTGCATTCCTATCTTAACTATCTTTCATATCCTTAATGTCTTTAACATGAGCCTCACTTACTGTTGTTGTGCTGGACGGCTGTAGCTGTTATGACTGCCTTGGTGAATATAGTGTTTCACAGGGTAACCATGCTGCTTCAGCAACGCAGAGGGTATGAAAATTTAAACTGGTCCCTCGCTGGGCTCCCCCAAACAGCTGCTCTCTGAGTGTGTATGTGTGTATCAGGGATCCAGTGTCAGTTTCAGAGCCAGGCCAATTTGGCCGTGGAGGTATTCCCCATAGGATCTCTCAAACACGGTCAGATTAATAAGTAAATACGTGAGTGCTTCTTCAGGTTAGTAGGACAACCACATGACTGTATACATGTACATCTCAGTTATGCAGAGCAAACACTCAGCGTAGAGCAGGCAATAAAGCGGGAGCTAAGTCGAGCACCTGCTTCTTTTAGGACACTTTGCAGCTTTCATTATTGTCGAGATGAAGAAATGACGTATCATTTCAATCTCACATCCATACAGCCATGCATCTGTGTTCTTATCTCTAAGTGGCACCGTTAAAAAAAGTCAGGAACAGATGTGATACGAAAGAGAAAACTACCTTCGTCCCCACACTGCCACAGTGAGACGGGGATCAATAGGTGGCTTGTCTCCGAGAGGCCTCTGTGTCCAGACAGCAACTCATAAAACTCTTTGGAGCCCCACCCTCCCCAGCATGGCTGGTTGCCTGCCAGTCTTGTGACACAGCAGCCAGCCTGTGCCCAGGGCTGTTTGTCTCAGGGTGGAGAAACCTAGAACTGGGACATCTACCTGGCTGCCAGCAGCTGCTTCACTGTGGACAGTGGGCCTACGCTGAATGCTTTGGGATTATATATCAATAACTCACACAGTTAGTATATGATAGAAGTGACTGTAAGGTAGGGTAGAACAGTTACTGTATATGAGGAAAGCTATAGACTCATGTACCTCAAGCAGCCATAATCCCATCCAGCATGAGACGCCACTCCCACAAGAGAAGCCATGGTAATGAGAGCTTGCTGTATCAGTTACTTTATGCTCTTCACCTTTTCCTCCTCCACATACTGCACAGGGTGGGGAATTAATGATTTTGCTTGCCACCAGCCAAAACCACACAGTCTTATCTGCCCTGTCACAAATTTTGTCACATCTTGTTATACAGCTGTTAAAATAACATCATTACTTCATTAAAAAGGACTTAAATTTGAAGTGGATAAATTACCATAGAAAAAATGGCAACAAAGGTTCATTATTTTCTCTGATAATTTTGCTGTGTTTGATCAGTGTACCCGCAGTAGTGGTGGGTGAACTGCCCATGAACTGAAAATGATATCACAATATTGCCAGGTAGTTTTTGTTTAATGATATTTTAATGATTGTTTAAAATGATAAAGTCTTTTTGGTTGTTTGGACTTCAAATAAGTCTGCTCTCCTCCTCATGGTTTCTGGCTCTTTGTACTCAAATTTGTGAAATATAATGCTATAAGTTTGATATATTGCCTCCTTTTGCCATAGTTGTCTTCTTCTATTGCTTACATGTTACTATACTTTGTTGTAGACCCAACTTTTTATAGCCATGGCCATGCTTTTTAAGTCACTGTCTTATTTGGTAGCAATGTTTTTGATTTCAGCAATGTTTGTATCTGCTGCATGTAGTTATTAGGTAACTGAATGAAATGTGTCAATGATATAATATCAAACATTGTTATCACATATTATTATGAACGATATGATATGGTACACACCGAACCTGCAGACAAATGGCCACTTTGGACTTTAAAAGTTGCTTTAAAAATTCATATATCAATGTCCTGTTTGCAAATTCTCTCTTATAGCTGACAGATTAATTGAATTATACCTAATATGACCCAATTTTGACTTTGAAACCTAACCAAGGCTCTAGAGGACGGTTAGATTGTATTGGTGCCTGTCAAAGTGTCTAAAGCTGATAAATGTATCAACTCTATCAGCTAAAATCTGCAAACATTTGTTTAGGAGTTAATGGTTATTTTCAAAGCCTTGTAGCAGGTGAATAATGAGATTTAGATGCCACTTCAGCCTCTGGACAAAAGTGTAGTGTCCTGTGCAGACTAGAAGGCATCAGTCGCTCCCGCCCTGCCCTGTTGATCCGGGACAGTGGGAGTAATCCCACATACAGCCCTGATGAGGAGCCTGTCACCCAGGATGACATCACACAGGGAGTGACGTGAAGTCGCCCTGCTGTGTACAGGGCCTGGCCTGCAGCACGTGGGGATTCACATGAGCATTAGTGCTGCCCGCCTGCAGAGGCGGGTGCTTGTTTAGCCACTGGCTTTAGATCTAGCAGGGCTTGGTTGGCTTCACACTCAGGCTGATTTAGCAGGGGGAGATCTTGACCATTTGAATTAGTCCTGTCTTGCAGCATGGGGGTTGTAAATTGTAGCTCCATTTTGTTTCTAAGTCCTACATCACACAATTTTTTAGAAAACGTGTTTTTCCACCTTTTTTCTCAAGAAAAAAATCTGTCCACCCAAGCGACGATATTACCCTAACCCTAAAGCCATGTTGGCCAGCCAGAAGCCTGTAAAGAAATCTATTACTAGTAGGCTATCTGTGAAGGGAGGAATCATATGTGTGGACTGATAGTGAAGAGGAGTTATTCCTCGATATCACTTCAGAGTTCATAAAACATTTTTTGTCAGCTACAAAAAAAGTAGTTTTATTTACAGTGGCCAGCAACAAAGATAATCCAATACTACTGGGCTGCTACTAGGTTACTATAGCCTAGGTCTTGCTCTATCACTGTGTCGCACATATCAAATTTATTTAAACAAAAAAGAACAGTTTTGCTACATTATGGGTCAAGAGATTTGGTCAAAGCACATCTCACTTGTTTCCCCTCAGTTTTGTTGTCGCCTGCTCTCACATTACTAGCTCTGCTGGATGATCGGAGGGCCCTGTCGTACTGGAGAGCAGCGTTTCTGCTTTGACACTGTGCACAATGTAATGTGGTCTCTGTGTGGAATGTGGGAATGCCACTTATGGTCCCCTATAGCCCTCTCTAGAGTAGCCTGCTTCATGTGGCTGTTAATTAGCACTCCTTGACTGGTGATTACTGGGCTCGACTGCAGTGACATGCCCTGGGCACAGAATATGAACCTCTGAGGCCAGCTTTAATAGGCTGCCTAATAAACCACAGCTACAGACAGAAAGGAAGAAAATAAACTTCAGACTTACAACTAGGGTTGAATCCAAACTAACCCTTTAAAACACAGAAATCACACAATAAAACAAACAAACTAATCGATTGAGGCAGCAGTGGACGAGCAACTCCCCACAGATGGATAAAAAGGCTTCAGTTTCCTGAACTGAAACTGTGAAAATATTCTAAATAAACCGATATTGATTATTTTGTCACATTTGTCTGCTGTTGCTTTTTATCAATGCTATTTGTCAATGCAATGATTAGTTGATTAATTGATAAATGTATTCAAAAGAAAATTTATTAACTATTATCATTGATTAATCGTTTCAGCCGTTTTTCAAGCCATGTCAAATATCAAATTTTGACACATTTGAAATATTTTAAAATTGAAATGTAGTCATTAAAACCTGTGAACTAAAATATCAACCCTGAAGAGAGGACATATAGTAATATTGAAATATTGCCCAGTCAAGCTGTATCATCTAAGGAGTTGTTTATTTGACAAAACGTTGTTGCCAGTACTGTATCCATATGGAGAAGTAGAGCTCTGATTTTGTCCTAAAATCCAACTCTGAACAAGTTTTTTTTTCTCCCCTAAAATGTGAGTTTGTCATTCCAGGCATTGGCATGTACTTCATGTTTAGAGAACTAAGTGAATTCAGAGATCTGCCCTGCTACACCATGACATCAGCTCTCAGACACTTTGATAAACACTTGTGCTCAGAAGCTAATACTGCCCATTTCAGTTGGCTGGACTTGGCTGTTATTACTTTGCTCCAGTGAATATCAGCAAGAGTCCACATTAACTGAAGGGAAGCACCCTAATATGTCTTGCACAGACTAGGAGATGTTTTGTCTGAAGCCTTGTCCTATTTCCTGTACCAGATTCACACATTGTCACCTGAATAGTGAGCACGGTGGAAGATGAGTTTACATTATCTCCAATCTCACTTGAGCCCATCCTGTCTACAAATGGCTGTTTGCCCTAACTCTGTTCAGCCCATTGTCTTTTTGTTCATAAAAGTTAGGCTTAAATTGGGCGGGTATGTGGATGTGAAGCTTTAGGAGAGCAGATGATGTCACCAATAAATGATTGTCTTTAATTAAGGCATTAGGGATTCGCCGGGGTGTTTTGTTCCTGATGGTGTTTAAATGTAAGTTGTTGGCTGTTTTGCACTCTGCACAGTGCAGAGTTTCTATGTTTAAACTGTGATTATGAGCGGATTATTTTTAGACGATCTGAAACAGGAGGTTGCTCTAATTCTAGCAACTCAGAGATTAGGTGGTGATTCTCTGTATGCACTGGTACTGTAGTTGTGCTTACACAGTTGTTATTGCTCTGGTTTAGATGCGAGCATAGATACTTGCATGGATTCTGTGAACTATTTTTAGAGCAGATGAACTTTATTCAGTTGCTGTAGCTCAGTGATAAAGTTCAAAGCTACTGCCACCTGAGGTTAACACATCTTGTGGCTTTATACACTCCAAACAATAAAACCGGGCTCACATTCATGATCTGTAAGTAGATCTTGTTGTTCTCACCTTATTTTGCCTTGAGCTCTCATGGAGAAAAAGGCTGGTTGCTGTGTTCACATGGATCAGGTTTGAATGTTTCTGAGCCAGCAAGTGCGATAGGGAGGCTGCGAGAGGGAGGTTAGACTTGGCAAATTTTTGTGTGATGACTGGACAGCTTTTGGACGAGACCAGCTCCAGTGGCACGGCCTCTGAGAGGGCAGGCGCGGTGTGGAATCTCTGACATCAGCTGTGTGTGCATTCAGACTGGTGTTGTCTTGCGCATTACACACACAGACGCCCACAGCTGGTGGTGAAGCCTTCATCGGGGCTGGAATGTGCACGCTACATGTTTCACACTGCAGAAATGTTATCCATCGCAGTGGATAAGGAATTTTCTGAAACATGTTTTCGTTTCCTTATAGGGAGGCTGAGCTTTTCCTACTTTTTTTGAATTTTGAATTCCCACTTGTTTGTAAGTACTTGATAAGCTTGACATTTCTTACAGTGTAGGCTGGGGCAAGTGGTGAAAGATAATTAATGTCCTTGTTTGGGAAGAAGATAACCAGCCCTTGCTGGAGCCACATTAGGGTTCTTTGCTCCACTAAAGACAAAAGCTTCCTTTGATTCACATGAAGAAGCATTTTTTCAGCTAATGGACCTGAAATGGTCCACTAGTTCCCATAATTCACACGTCAACAGCAGCTCTGTGGATGTTCTGTTATGCTGCAGTTTAGTGGGGTTTATTGATTTTTCTCCGATGACCAGCTTAGTGGTGTATTTCCTTTTGTCCAGGGGAATGGTCACACTTCAATTTACTGTATTGATTTCTGAGATGTCAGCCAATTGGAACTGAGAACATCAGTCCCCCCCAATGCTGGTCAAGCACATCTGCTCGGCTGAGTGGGTGAATTAGTGAGGCAGCAGTTTACAAGCAGAACAGGAAGTAAGGGTTAGCAATGCCTAGTGAAGAATCTCAAATTTTGTGTTGTTTGCTATTTCCTTTTATTACTTTAAGGGGAACCTTTGGTCTTTCTCTATGATCAACATATTAATTAAAATGGCTTTATAAATTAATTTATTTTGACTTTGAGAAAGGAGGAAGAGCATTGACTTGCTTTGCCATGCAAACCTCTCTCTGCAGCGGCCTTGTATGATATTTACAATGAAGTGTTTGTCATTTGCTTTAACGTTATGCAAGCCCTTGGATATGAATGTGCCTACAATACACTGTTCATATGATGCATCCAGTTGCCCTTGAAGACAACTGATGTTGCAGAAAATGACTAAATTGGCTGAGATATCTTCTGCTTTTTCTTCATAGGCGGAGCAGTTTTTCTATGTGGTAATGGGTGCATTTATCTGTATTGTTTTGTCAACACAACTACAAGCATTGTCCAACCCTATAGAATGATATAACGCTTTACCAAGCAAGGATTTTTGCACTGTTGTGCACTTTCTTGTCCAAGGTTGTAGGGTCCGCTGATGAGCCCTTTCTTTTTGTAACCCCTTTGCTTCTTATGCATCCTATAGCAGGGATTCAGTCTGCAGAGTACATGTGAGCAGAGCCATTGTATTACTCCATTCAGCTGAGAGAAACTTCGGAAGAACTGGGTAAAGGGCTTGGTGTTCCTCCATTCCTTAGCCAGGCAGCGATCAGCCTCCTCCCAGCTGTAGCTCTTATGTTATATAATGAGTCAGTGTAGGCTGACTGGGCTCAGTCAGTAACCAGATTACAGCACTCTACTGATAAAGACAGATGAAGGACAGCCATCTCACCACACCTTTGTTTTTCTTCCTCTTCCGGTTTTCTTCAGTCCTGAGGTGTTTGCTGTGATTGATTGTTCATAGCTAACCCAGCCCTATTTCTGGAGCATTTAACAAACAGGCCTTGGACTCAAGCATTAGCAAGGAAGCGTTTGCTCTGTTGGCTGTTTTTATGCATGTGCCTGTGTTTTTAGGGACAGTAAGCTACGCCTATCTCAGACATTTGGAGCACTTACTTAGACTGACAACTCTGACAACAGAAGTCTGACTTAAGTGCATCAGTCATGTGGAGATACAATTTTCGCCAAATTCCCCTCATTAGCTGTCTTGAAGCGGGATATTTTATAGTTGAAAAATCAACTTCTACAAAAATCTACAATTAGTTGTATTGGTTGATAAGACTTGAAAATGCACCCACTAAGATTTGTGCAAAATTAAAATACCTTAAAATACCTTTATTTTAGATGGCAGTATGTATTTAAAATGACCAACATAGGTCTTCAACAGGGTCATTGTCAGCAGAAGCTTACACACCACTATTGTGTTACACTAATGAGTTAAGTGGGAGGTGGTTCCCTATCAGTGTGCAAGACTATTGATCAAAAACAAGGAAGTGTTACATCATTAATAGAAGGAGGAGAGAAGAGAAGGGGAGTGAAGAGGAATGGAAGTAAAGGAAAAGTGGGGATGAGTTTGGGTGGATCCAATCCTCTCCTTTTGTACACATAATAAAATTTATAACCTGGTCCACAATTTTCTATTCATGAGTCATGACTACAAGTACATGACTTAATGATAAGATCATCTTAACCATCAAGAGGTCCATATATTAAAATACACTTTATATTATTTCTGAAGTGATATTTCAAGTGTATTTCATTGCTTTCACTTGTACAATCCGAAAGCTCTTGCGTTGGAGTCAGTTGCCGGCAGTTGCCTCCTCAAATGTCTTTCAACAACTTCTAACACTTTGATTTTCAGTTTATTAGGGTTGTCATGTCCTCTTTGCACATAATTAAATGCCATATCATAATCAGCATTATTTGTGTGGGTGGCGTTTTTATGTTTTGCAACTCTGTGTTTTAGTCTTCTTTTTGTCCTACGTAGAAACCACCACAGGGGCACGCCAGGCTATGAACAAGTGTTGTGTTGCAACTGGCAAAGTGGCTCATTTGATATATGCGAGATGTTCTCCCATCTTGAAAATGATTGATTTTTACAACATTATCACAATGATTGCGACACCCACATTTAAGAGTTCCACAGGGATTTTGTAGCCAGGTTGTTTGTGAGGGAGAAGATAGCTCAGTACCGCCTTATCTCTCAGGGTCCGTGCATGTCTGAATGAGGACTGAGGTGGTTCTGCGAACAGTGGTTGAAGAGATACGTCGCTCTGAAGAATATGCTAATTGCTGCTCCATTGTCTCCACATTGGAAGGTTTTGTTTTCTATTCTGCCATCACTCTAGACCAGATACTACTCCCACCAGCAGCGCTGCCCTCCCCTGTTTCCTTACTTAATGCCCTTTATCTCATTACTCATATTGTTTTACAAGGCTGGGAGGGTGTGCTACATTGGCTGAGATCACAGGAAAGGTTTTTGTAATTGAGCTAAAATAGAACCCTAGACATTTACAGACGTGGTCATTCATCATGTCTTGACTATTAAGGGAAACAGAACAACTCTGTCATCCTCCTTTGGTAAAATCTCACATAAACCGGTGATACTAATGATAAAGAAATGACTCCCAGGCTCGAGTCATTGTTAAGTGTCTTTTCAGGTTCAGTGTACTCCTCTTGTTCTTTGACCCCAGCTCCTTTCCGTGTTAATTTTAAAGCAAAGCTCACGTTTCACAGAATGAATGTAATCTTAGTGAGCCAAATATGAAGTAATGAATCTTCCATTGTAGACATGTTACAGTCCATGACCCCGTTCCCTTTGTTCATGGAGACCTACTGTTGTTAAACCTAGATTAGTTAAGTAGGCATGTGGGGAAGCAGGTTCTGTGAAAGGCACAGCCTGTGATGCACATGGCAATAAAAGTGTAACCAGAATTCAAAACATACATTAGCCTCCATCCACACCTTCCTGAAATGAATAAATTAGGCGTCAACCGCATTCTATGGAAATGTAAAGAAAGAATTGACAACTAAAATCTAAATCAAGAAAGTGGTCGTTCATAGTGATGAACCTACAGAGACACGTCACCAACTTTATAGAGCTTTATAGTTTCAGCTCATTGTTTAGCTGTTGACTGCAACTTTACTGTTTTGGTTCACTCTCAGTCCTCTGCTTTGTTTTCAGCTGCAGCAGCTCTAAAAGCCCTCTGTCCACTACCTGCCCAGCACCACACAGAACGCAGCGGATAGCCAGTAAACATAGTAGATCATTTAGTAGCTAAATAACCAGATGATTTCCCACGGGAGTTTGTGCAAATCAAAACTGAGCAGAGAGTGAATATTGGGCTTACATTTATTATGTGGACACACTACAAATCAAGAATCAAGACATTTCATTGTAATGAATGGTAATGTTGCTCTGTAACTGCTAGATGTGAAAATGAGAAACTCTTTGAGTGCAATATATCAATGTTCACAACTTGTTTCTGCTGTTCACAAGTGGCCAAAAAAATTTAGTTATATCAGGTTTAACAATGCATGAGAATTTTGCTTTCAACTTTTATGGCTAAACGGATAATGGAAATAGAAAATGTTTAAATAAGGATCCAATATATTGGTTCATGTTAATAAATGGTTGGTTACCACAGCACCTCTTCAACATCATAAAAAGATATAGTTCTTAGTGTTCTCATTATTTAGGTCATGCCATATTGAGTGACCTTTGCATGAGGAGCCTACACAGTGAAGCATGACAAATCATTTAGGGCACTAGCAATCTTTTGCATGCAGTAGGCTAAAGGCCTTGTCTTTCTGTCTTGCCCTTTGTGTGTCATGCATTTTATTATTTTTTGTCTCTCCTTAGGTTCCTTATCTTGGTTTGCTGTGAACAGTGGGCAATAGCCTCACCTCAGGCTGATATAACACATTGTACCAACACTGCTAAATCCTGTCTGAACTTCTCAACCACAAAGGCAATAATGACAACAATAAACAGTTTTAATTTAACACCTTCCATCAAAGAAATTGATTAGTAATAGAAATAAAATAACTACTGTAAAAAATGGTATTAGAGTAATGACAGCAGAGTATGTTGCTTTTGTCCTTATTTCCTGTGGCTTTTATGTAGATAATCAGACTGAATTGACATTTAGGTTTTGCAAAAAGAAAAATGAGACATGTGAACAGTGATTCAGATGTCTGGAATAAGGCTAGCTTTTTTGCAGATCATATCTAAAAATGTCTTGTTGGTGTGTTACTGCTTGGTTACATAGCTGTTTCACCATTTGGCCAGCGGCTTTTTACACATCTCTTTTTCACACCAATCAGTGTTTATTTTCTTCCTACATCTTTAGGAAGTTATTGCCATTTTTGGCTAAGTCTCATACTGTAGTTTGCACTAGTCTTTTCGGTCAGAGTAGAGAATCGGGTTTGTTGAACTGCTCATTGGTCAACAGTGGAAGACAGTGGCTGTTCTCAGCTGTTTCTCCTGGTGTGAATCTCAACATCTGAAATCTGAGGGCATGCATTCCACAAGAAGAATATAAAAATGTTTCCTTCATAAATGATCCAGAGGCTAGCAAAACAAACTTGTGTCCATTGTCCCAGCAGTAAATTGACCCTCTCAGCCCACCGAGGGCTGACGCAGTGGGCTGTGGTGACCTCTCTGTCTCTCTGCGATCCAGGCCATTCTCCCAGCCCTCAGCTCAGCACCCACGTGTTGTCAGCAGCTCCTGTTATGTAAGCCCTCCTGCCAGACAAAAGCTCAGCCATCCCAGACACAAATCACTGACTGCCCCATGTTGGCAGCAGCTCTGCTAATGTTAGCCAGTAATCCACACAAGGGTCTTTCTTCAATAGAATTTTTTTCCTGGCAGCCAAATAGAAAATTTTGGCCACCAAATAAAAAAGTCCTATTTTGAGAGCATGAACTATATATCATGCATTTGCTTGATCTTCATGTGTCATGGCCATGAGACAGCCTTAACACTGGAGGTGAACATCGGCTTTAGTGTCATTTCAACATTTTTGTAGAAAAAGGAGTTTATGAATTTGCCTCTGCCAACTATGCTACAATGAAATTCTAGACTGTTTGGGAAAGTTTCACTTTACACACCCCATAATTTAGCTTGCATTTGGTGGACTTGATAAACTTGTAGCCTCCCACACCAATGGTGTTTGATCCCATAAGCCTTGACTGTATGTTCTGACATGTCCACCATTGTTCAAGTCTGTCTCATCTCTTTTGTTATATTGCACCAATTTGAAAAAAAATGTCATAATATGGGAAGTAACCATAATAAAGACCGGGGGTGGAAGTAATTTACTTTCAATACTGTAATAAATTTGTTCTTTTGTGTACTCTTTGTGTGCTTGTTTGAGGGTTAGGCTTGGAGAGAATGGAATCAGGGAAAGGTGCCAAATCAGCAGCTGCAGAGAAGACGTCTGTTCACCTGTCTGACTGACTGTCTGTCATAGGCATTAAAAAAGGTTGCATCACCCTTAATTTATCACTGGTATAATGCACCACCCAATGCTAAGTGACCCAAATCAAACACATCTATGCTGTTCTGTGCCACACTGGGTATGGCTTACATGCTAAATGACAAAATGCTCATGGTAGATCGTCCAGCCTGGGTCCAGGTGACTTCTGAGTTCACTGAGAAACTTTGATCTTCGGTGAGGTGTGGGAGGCCTTTCTGCTGCTTTTAACAATAATTCCCGAGTGGATTGGTTATATTATGCTTCGAGAATGATCCAACAAAGAAGTTGAACTTAGAGCAGATTGTGGAGGACTATGTGGTGCTCAGGGCTCACAGACTGTCGTTAAGGCAGGTGGGTACAACAACAAACTCTCTGTAATGGTTGTAACTCTCTCCAGAGAACAATGCTGACCCTGTAGCCTTGTGTGTACACGTGTGTTCATCATATGTTGTGTAAAATTGTTCAGCTCCTTTTTTGCTTTAACATTAACAATGTTTGTGGCTGCAGCTGCTGTGGAGTTTGTATTGTTCATATGTTTCTGTGTTGTCTGCCCTGGTGATGCTTTATTCTGCTGTTGGTTTGGACATAAGTCTGTGATGTGCATACGTGAGCATGTTAATGCAGTTTTTCTTTTGTAACCTAAATTTGTTCTTTATTTAATCTGGTCTATCATATAGCATCATTATCATTTACAATTTCCTTATCCTCCAACTCTCCCTATTCCCTTGTAACACAGTATCAGTACTCAGAGTACATTTTAACTGACCTACTTTTTACTTAAGTACATTTTTACACAAGTATTTTTACCTGGACTTGAATACAATTTCTTTAAAGTAACAGTAATGTTCCTTGAGTAAAATATTCTAGTAATCTTTCCATCCCTGACCAAGACACGTAGCAACAACCTTCCTTAATAATGCTTGACTCATGTAGACCAATCTGACTTGCTAATATGATCAAATAAACAAACAAACAAATAAATAGATATCGCTTTCACTGTGCATACAGATTAATTAAAACAATTTTTTAAAAGGATGAATGATTTTATGATATTATGGTCTAAGCTTTGTCGGACACAATCTGCAAGGATGCTTGTTTTTTCTCAGACATGAACGTTTCATAAGTGTTTTTAACGGAGAGACGTGTGACATTACATCAAAGGCATCAGCGTGGGTCCACAGGAATGGCTGATGCTACAGGTTACAGAGTGACAACAGCCAGCCTTTTGTTAGTCTGTGTTGGTACTTTCTGTCCACAGCCCTTCACCTTTATCGCCCTTTTCATCATTTCTTTTCTGGCTGCCAGTGTGATGCACTGCGTCATTTAAGCCTCTTGCACTGACTCCTTCGTATGAGAGGTGTCACAAGTTAATGTCTTGTTGTCGGTGTTCAGAGTCCCAAGTCTCCACCTGTGTTTCATACTTCATGTCACAAACTACGTAGAATTTCAGTTACAGTTTTACTTCTGCAGCCATATTGTCTGCTCTGTCTTTCCCTTTGTACTTTGTACTTTCATATTTTTTTTAATGTGGGAGAGTTAAATGTTTAAATGCCAATAACCTTTAACTACTGATCCAACGAGCATCTAACACAGGTCACGAAGGTCGAATGACTCACGTTGACCCTTTTCGATCACAACCCCCCCAACAAACAATAGCTTTGTGTCAAAAAAAACCCAAACTCCTCCTCATTCATTGAAATAAGACTATAGTACTGGTGTTCATAGGTGGGCTCTGGAAAAAAAAAATGCAGGTCAGTCTGACACAAAAGTTGATCCCAGCTCAGCTTTTACTGCAGTGCACCACAGACAAAGATGTGCAGTGCCTAATCAACTCTGTGCAAGTTCTCATATTAGACATACTGCCTTGATAACTTTCTACTTCTTCTACAAATTGTAAAATCCTGCTTAGATGAATATGTTTGTCTTTTGAGTCTGACAGCACACTGAACTTTCTGGACTAGTTTGCATTACATTTTCTTACTGGTGCCTATAGGGACACGCTCTCTCCAACACAGCCCTCGGTGTTTTCCTGATGCAGTGTTATTATCGGTCAGAACACGGTCCACCCCACACCTCTGTGTTAGTATGAATGGGGTCTAAGTCTGTTTTCATACCCCGTGGTTTTAAATGGTTAACTGGCCTCAGTCTCACATCTCTTAAGTTGCTGCGTATGTGATCACCAGACCTGAATATCTCAGAATCAACAAACTGCAAGAATGTTAGGAGACCCTGCAGAGGAGGAAGCTGAATGCCTGACTTTGCAGAGAACGCTCTAGAAATACTCTGCTGGCTGAGAAAGGCCTGTTGTATTGAAGTCTGTTCCTCCCCTGCGTGCCTCTGTGGCTTTTACTGTAATAATGATGGAGAAACTGAGGGAGGTAGGAAGAGAGCGTGAAGCGAGAGAACGATGGAGAGGTGTAAGAAGAGTAAACTCGTGACTCATCAGGCGCAGTGGAAAAGGGTTCACTGAGTCAGAGATGAGGCAGGAACATTGGGTGGTGGATGAGCCATGGGACGGATGGGAATAGATGACTGTAGGTAGATTAAAAAAAGGCAGTTTCTCAACTTCAAGGCAACATAATGATTGGATAGTTTTACTATTGTACACAGCAATTTTCTTTTTAAGATACCCACAGAACATTGTCATTTTTCATGCCCTGATTACATGTTGGATGCTGTATTTAAGTCACCATGTTGGTATGTAAGAAGGCAGTACAAAAATTCTTCAGAGCCACTAAACACCAGTGATTAATACTAGTGTTCACAATGTCAAGGAAAAATGGCAGACTGCAGTAGAGCATTTAGTATCATGGCCCTAAGATGAAAGATTGAGTTTACTTTTTGACCTACATTGATCAGCAAAGTTTATCATTTACCAGATGAAACACTTATTTACACATTATACTAACCTGGCAAAGTCAAAGACAAATGCTCCAGACCAAGGCCTGTATCTGTCTGAATGTGGTTCAAAGCACTACTGAATCAGTGCATGAACACCCAGAATATCTTTCCTGGTAAAAATACAGGCTTTCACCACCCAAAGTAAATCTTTTTAACCGGAGCTACTTTGATTCATTCCTTTTGTCTGACTGTGCATCGATTGCCCTCTACATCCTGTGTCAACAGCCCATTGAGGCTGACTGATTTTTCTTCCCAGTCTTGATAATGTTTCTGTATTGATTTCAGTGCCCGACTGATGCGGGTCCATTGGATCGGCCATTGAAATTTGAAGAGTAAAATTGTCTAATTGATTTCAAAGGGGCCTCTTTGAAGGAATACTGTTTCCTCACGTCACACTGCTCAAAAGATTTGAAGTCCATTTACTTACCTACCCTTGATTTTTTTCTATACTGTTAACAGAATCTAAAATCATTAGTTAGGATGATATGAACAAAAATCCAGATTTTTATTGGCATTTTATATCAGTTCCTCATATTTCCTCCAAATGATTTAGAGTGAAAGCAGACTTTATTTTCGCTGTTTGTTGAACACTTTGCACAAATGGCTTGCTTTCTCTTACACGTGGTGTCATATGGTTTCTGCTCAGACCCTTCATGATCTCTTTCTCTGGCATAAAAAATCTTGTCTGTTTACATATTCAACAGGTCATATCTGAAGGCGGTATTGAAGCACATTGGTCTTGAGTTAAGATTTTAAAATAGTCATGACTTAAGTGATGGATCCTGACAGCTTCTCTGAATTTGTAATTATATGTTCAGAAAAACAGCAGATTCCCCACTTGCGGTGTCATTTGTCTCTTATTTGGTTTTAAGGCAAGTCTGAGCAAACAGTTTGTCAAACCTGTTCACTTTGTGTGCCACAGCTGTTGTCTTGGGTGGGACAAGTGACTGCAAGGGTGTCAAGTTCAAAAGCAATCAGGTCACAACAGCTTGCATTTGAAAATGGGTTGAGCAGGTCATTGTACCAGTGTGCGTCTCATTCAGTGTTTTAAACATTGAAGCTCTAACACTAGGGCTGGGCAATGTAGCTGCCGATAAAATATTTCATTTCAGTCTATCGATAATTATTGATCATCTTTTGGTAATGTGTACAGTATGTCACAGCAAACACAACCCTGGAAACTTGATGCTATTACTTTGGGGGATTAACATTTGTGTCTGGGGCTGCCCGTGCATATATGAATCTCCAGAGATGAACATATGGGCCTACCTGTTGCCTCGCTCCCCCAGCACTGAGCCGATACCGTCAGCTTTCTCTCTTTGGTCTGACACTGTTAAGCATCTGTGCTCGACTGAGGGGGAAACTCAACAGTCCTTATCTCTGTCACGTCACTCAGAAACATTTGTCCAAAACTCCCATCATGTGGTAATGTCGAGGATGCATGATTGGTTGTTTGTGTGTCACTTGTAGCACGCGATATCGCTATCTTTTTATTGCTCAAAGTGAAACTCCCTTCATCTCTATTAAGCTGCTGTAAATCTTTCCTGAAAATGTTTGATGCCTGATGAGTTTATTCCTGCAGGTTTAAACTCATTTTGTCTCTGTTCTCTTTTCAGGTGTGGCTGGCAGAGTAGCACGAGGTAGAGGACTGGACCCCCTCAACCCTGCCCTTGCTGTCAGGGAGAGCAGAGTCCGTGTTTGTTTTTCTTTTCTTTTCTTTTCTTTCTTTTTTTTTTTTTTTTTTTTTTTTTTATCCGGACACAACCTGCAAACTTGTGAATTCATGATCACATGACCGTGGATATGGACGCAGTCCTGTCCGACTTTGTCCGTTCCACTGGAGCTGAACCGGGATTGGCCAGAGATCTGCTAGAGGGTGAGTTACAGGGTATTTATACCTCTTCAACAGAAAACCCCTGATTTCTTCATCACTGCTGTCCTCGAGGAATTATATTTTTGATGTAATTGATTGAATTAACATTGTCCAGTGCACATGAGCAGAGATGAGTGTCAGTTTAGGCTTTCTTTTAATCCATCCAATCTTTATCCAGTTAAACTTTAAGAGCAAACTTGTCAATCAGTTACGCCTTCAGCATTCTTTAACAGGGTTTGCACAAGGTACTTGAAGTACTTGAATTTGGCACTCGGAAATTTAAGTACTGGAATACCTTGAAAATGAAAATGAAAATGTTATGCAGTGCAGTGAACAGCAGTGAGCAGAGATGTGCTCCAAATTCTGATATTGAAGGAATGTGCCAGTGGCCTTTACATAAGATAAGACAGCATATGTTTGCATTGACTTGGTGGTAAATATTTAAACTCATTAGAGATGTAAACTCATTTTCTTGACATGGAAACAAGATTCAGGATGTAACACTAGACCTGGTGGCTCAAACAGATGTTCTTATCCCTCTCTCTATCTGTAGGCAAGAACTGGGATTTCACTGCTGCCCTCAGTGACTTTGAGCAGCTACGACAGGTGCATGCTGGGAACTTAACGTATTCGTTCACAGAAGATAGGACGTATCTGCCTCCCGAAAAGGAGATGGCCAGAGTAGGGCGGCCTATACTCCACCGCCAAGATGAGGTGGTGCAAGGTGAGGTCACCAGGAGATATTATTATGTTGCATAGCATAATTCTACCGGTAGATAAACCAGTTTAACCATTATTATATGCTTTTTCTTTTCTTTGCCAAAATTTTCCTGAACAAGTCCAAAGTCTGTTAGTAAACTACAAAGACTTGCCTATAAAAATGTGCTGTGTCTAACACATTTTCTCTACATCTTCTGCCATTGTCGTTCAGCAGCTACAGAAAAGCGACTGTCGAGGGGCATTTCCCACGCCAGTTCAACCATCGTGTCCCTGGCCCGTTCTCATGTCTCAAGCACTGGAGGCACCAGTAGTGAGCCACTTCTAGAGATGCCTCTGTGCACTTTTCAACTACCAGACCTCACCGTGTACCGGGATGACTTCCGTGGCTTCATCGAGAGGGACCTAATTGAACAGTCAATGATGGTGGCCTTGGAGCATGCTGGTGAGAAGAACTGAACACCAACCCACATATGAGATTGTGGGATTTGCACACATGGGTTGTTTGTTACAGGACATCACATGCCTTCTCTGTGTATGTACTTACAGAGCTACAGCACTGAAAGATTTACAGTGGATTTACAGCTGATTGACCGCACATCATACAGTGAACATCAGCACACAAAGGCAACCAATCAGCTTATCAGCACAATAGAGAAACTGCAGACTTCATAACACCCCACAGACTTCTCATCATACATTCAAATGTTGTGCGTCACATATGACATCACATCACTGGAAAGCTTCAGCCTTGATAACAGATAATCCTGTTTATACACATGAAATTGAGCATTTCACAATCAGTCAGACTGATTAACACATCTAATGAAGATATGTAGAGCCAAGCATAAATTAATTTGAGGAATTAAGACTTTAATTTCCCACAGGCCTTTTTCATGGAAGACATTTTGACATGCCACAGTAGGAAAGTAGTTACACGGGTGTAAATAATGAAATTAATGATGGCTGAATTTCATTTAGCTGTTTCACAATCAGGTCTTAGTCTTAGTCTTGTGCACACTGGCTCACTGTCATGGCTTATGGGATACTTTAAAACTGTAGAACTGAGCCATTATTATTAGGAACATCTGTGCTTGTCCTACTATGACAAATGGAAATGTCTGCTGTGATAAAGGCCTTTTGTCATATGAAGTCAAATCTACCATGTTTTTTCAAGTGTAGAGGTTTTTGCACACTCATCTTGTGATTAAGTATTTGAATCTCAATACAAGATAATCATTTAGGGAAAACATGTTACATGACAACCAAACTTTATTCTATTCTATACAGTAATACTGGGTCATGTCACATCCTATTTTTCCAACATGGAAATCTGGTCTTTGACACAATATGTTTATCTTCCAACCTCTTCCTTTTTTTTCCAGTTGGAAAGTACTACAGCAGTTGTTTTGGATTTATACTGTACCATATTTGTATTGCAAACAGGTGAGTTAAGTTTTTCCTATTTGCCTGCAGGGCGGCTGAACTGGTGGACGAAAGTGGTTTCAAACTGTCAGAGTCTGCTGCCTCTGGCCACAAGCGGAGATGGAAATTGCCTGCTACACGCAGCCTCACTTGGTGAGTATCACAGACCTTTCAAACAAGACCCCGGTACCGTGCAGGTTCACACTCCATTAGCATTCATTAAGAGAGCTTCATTGTTAGTTTAAGCACTAATTGCATTTTACAACGTTGGAGTGCACATTCACTTAGCCTTTGTGGCCCACTCAGGAGCCCTAGCCCAGAAAATTAATAATGTCCTAACTAATGTGCGGGCATTATTCAAGTCCTTGTAGTGCATCTCCTGGACAGTAGGTGTGAAAGTAATATTCATTTGCTCAACCTGTGCTTTTTAAGACAGCTACAAATTCAGCTTTTCATTCATTGGTCAACAGTTCATTTATTTATTTTGTAGAATTTGTACCTTTTTAAAAATATGTCAAAAAAAAAAATACAACAAAGCCACTGAAATGCCTGCTGCTCTTCAATATATTATCATTTACAAACACAGTTATACACAAGATTCTGTTGATGTATTAAATTCACAGTTTTGTTTTCCAATGCAGGGATGTGGGGTTTTCATGACCGGGACCTGATGCTGCGGAAGTCTCTGTATGCGCTGATGGATCACGGGTTGGAGAGAGAGGCACTGAAGCGCAGGTGGAGGTGGCAGCAGACCCAGCAGAACAAAGAGGTCTGTTATAGAGGCTGCACATTTCTGTGGGTCATATTTGTAACTCTGTGATGACTGTATGAGGGAAGTGGTAGTCTGAAAAATAGAGAAGCTGAACTTGTGATCAAAATGTTGCTGGTAGAGTAAAGAGGTAAAGGCCTCTTCATGCTTCCTTCAGTATGCCAGACACGAGATACTGGTGTGTCAGTCCTATACGAGTCAGTTACTTCAGGCCTTTTGTAATTCTGTAGCAGTACTTCAAACATTTGTACAATATAATATTTGTAGCTGTAAATGTTTTTGATCATCAGGCATGTGAAGAAATCCCATTAAAAGTCACTCTTCAGCATATTACCAATGACTGCATCATTAAATGTAAACATGGAACTGTGCAAACACACAATATGCTAACCCAAATGCTGTAACAACAATAAATCTAAATGTTTGCACTGCAGGTTTGGCAGGGTTTGAATATCAAAACCGCTTCCACATACAGTGGTTAACACTCATTACCTTCTCGTGGTCAACAGTGTTCTCATTTTAGAAGGGTAACATTAGTTCATTGTCAGTTTTTTTATTTTGTCTTTGACAGTTTTTTTCAACCTTGACAAGTTATTGATGATCAAATACAGTGGTTTTAAGATTGTTTTATCATTACCCAATGTTAAGTATCTGTAAGTATCTCCACCTACTATTGAGACACTTGATCTAAACCCCTAGAAAGAGGCTGTTTGAGTTGTCTATATAGTGCAGAACATTCTACAAAGGCAAAAAGAGGATCTTTAGAGCCTTTTTTTCCAGAACACAATGACCTTTCTCCCCATGAAAGCATAGCAGCACAATAAATATGTTTTCCAAAGTGGTTGCAGACAGCGTGCAGACACCCACAGAGGAGATGCCACACAAATGACTGCCTAATGTTCACCCATTCTTCAACGGCTACCACAGAGGTGTCCTTAAGGAAATCACTTAAACCAAAATTGCTCTAGTGTAGCTGCACAGTGGCTCGCAGCGGAGGACTGTGGCAACACCGAGACGCTCTCTTGCCTGAATAGGGACATTGATTCTGAGGAAATAACATATTAATAAGCAGTCTCCTTCTGTCCCTATATGGAGGTTAAACACATGATATTGATGAAGGTTCTGTTGCTACTGTGTGAACGACACAGGGATTTGTAAAGGCTCTAGTTACATTTCTTTCCTCAATTGTCAGTATGTACCCTTGTGTTAAGATGCCATAACGTCAGTGCATGCTTTTGCGACATTTGACACTCCCTCTCTAAATGGCAAATGTACGCGTGTGTGTCCTTCCTTTCTCCTCAGTCTGGCCTGGTGTACACGGAGGAGGAGTGGCAGAAAGAGTGGAATGAACTGTTGAAGCTAGCCTCCAGTGAGCCGAGAATACACTACAGCACCAACGGCACCAACGGGTAAGGTCTGGCTCGGACAATGCGGGGACTGTTAACCCAAGGCACACTTAGTCACACTCATGTTTTTATTCATGAACAAACGACTGCGCTCACAATCACAACTGAGTGGCTGGCCCTCATTTTAGTCAATCCGCTATTTATTGTAACAAGCACAAGTTCAATGTGTTAAATATACTGACTCTCTCTATTATGCAAACTCTTAAAGTTTAAATTAAGTTCCAAATTTAAAAAGTGGCCCACTAAAAAGTCCACAAGTCTTCGGTTTTATAAGTCAAAAGGAATTCATATATAACATAAATGACATAAAAAAATTTTACAGGCTACTAGAAACTTTGATTATATCTGGTTTTGCAACAGTATAAACCATTGTGTGTCTGTTAACCAAAAGTTGTGTTGTTGTGTTCAGGGCGGAGTCCTCAGATGAACCAGTTTATGAGAGTCTAGAGGAGTTTCATGTCTTTGTCTTGGCTCACGTCCTCAGAAGGCCCATAGTGGTGGTGGCCGACACCATGCTGAGGGACTCTGGAGGAGAGGGTAAATACGCCAGAAGCTTCACATTGCTAATACATCATAAACATTATTTCATGATGTTTTTTCAGAATTTCATCAGGTAATTCATCCTCTTTGCCTCTCACATAGATCAGGTTTGTCATATACTGAATTTTACTCTACACTTGGCAAAACATTTAGACAGCCACGAGAATGTATTTGAAAGAAAACATTTTAAGTTGTCAGTGACTGATGGCTTGCCTGAGTTGTCCTAATGAAGCAAACACCACCCATCTGGTATCTCAAGCAGGTTAAAACAAACAATACGAACCACTGCCAAATACTGTGTGACCCATTTTTGTGGCATAAAACAAATGTTCATACAAACATACATTTTTCTTTTTACATAAAGCAACCTACAGCACTTTTGTGAGCACCAAACCTTTGTAGTTTGATAACTGTAGTAGCTGTTAATTTGACTGTTGATTTACTGATATCAGAGATGAAGAGTCTTGTTGTGGAATTAATGCAACACTCATAATTTGCAGAAAATTTAAAGTAAATAATTGAAGTATTGGTTTGATTTATTGATAGAGGTGAAAGCTCATTTCTGTTTTTGGGTCAGATCCTCCCAGTGTGCTTGGAAACAGTGCAAAGGTCGTGCTTTTCAGATGTTTAATGTCCTGGTTACTCCTCCCTAGCCTTTGCTCCCATCCCGTTCGGAGGCATCTACCTACCACTGGAAGTGCCAGCTGCCAAGTGCCATCGCTCGCCCCTGGTCCTGGCATATGACCAGGCGCACTTTTCTGCCCTGGTCTCCATGGAGCAGAAAGACAGCTCCAAAGAGCAAGGTAATGCTCTGCGTCTTTCATCTTTATTATCATCTCAATATTGATTTTTTTTTTAGCAGCTTCCTAGTATGCAGTTGATGTTTTAAAGCCATAAATTACAGCAGATCAATCATGAGTGCAACACTGAAAAAGATTTGCTGAAAAATTAAAGTCTCATATAAGTAAATATTTGCAAGCTTTAGAACAGGAGTTTTCTGACAGTACATAGCACTAGGACCCACTTCTTCACTTTACAGCTTGGCACTTTTGCTTGATAGGTCAGTCTTTTTTTAATATTGACCTTGGTGGTTTATTTAAGAATGGTGACTAATGGCCGTTGGGCTTTTGGGTATTTCCAGTGATCTCTGTAGCTGAACGCCAAGCAGCAAACAACCACCTTCAAGTGTTCAAGCTGAAATGATATTTAAATGATAGCTCAACTAATAAATAGTTATAGTATTAGTTTATAGTCTCCATTACTGTGTTGGTCTAAATGCTGTTTCTAATGTTTGTCACCTTTAGAATTCTGAAGAAAGACGGTATACTTTATATACTTGTGGTCACAAAGAGGTTTATGCACAAATTCCAAGTGTATCTTTGAAATTCAAGACATTGCCCAGACATTGAATTGTTCACCGGTCTAAAAATATCAGATTGGACCCGCCAAAAACAATATTGGTCAGACCAAGCAGGCTAAATGTTAAAATAGAAAGTGAAAGAATTGATTGCACTCAGAAGTATTTCTGTCTACAGACAGTCCAGAGTGCTGAATGAAAACCATTTATCTTTTTCTCTAAGAATGCTTTTTTCCCCATCTCTCCCAGCAGTTGTGATCCCTCTCACTGACTCAGAGCACAAAATGCTGCCTCTGCACTTTGCTGTGGACCCTGGGAAAGATTGGGAGTGGGGCAAGGATGACACAGACAACGTGATGCTGGCAAGGTATGTCCTCCTTCTAAAAACAACTCTTACACTTACATCCAGTCGTGTTTGTCAGGTCAAATGTGTTACTAAGGTGCCTTTTACAAATGGATTTGTCAGAAAGGTCACAACTGATGCAGATGAAAACGAGAGCGGCGCATTGTTCTCTTGCATGTGTACGTCCTTATAGACAGCTGTCCCTTCAGGACCAAGTGTCAGTGTGTAGGGATTGACCCTTGACTCCAGATTAGCAACAGTGCTAGTGACAATAAGATTAGCTCTAAATACCTTCTATGAATGGACCAGGGGAAGAAGCGCCAAAATAGCAGCTCGGTAAAAATAACCTTCCCCCTTATTTACGTCAGTTGATGACACTGTGGATGTCTTATTTAGAAGAAATGGTGGGTGGAGATAATATTACAAGTGGCTGTTAATATTGTTTGGAAAAGGTCATTGAGTTAAAAGGCTGACGCGGAAAAGAATGCATAGCAGCAAGAAGCTTTTAGTGCATTTGCTATTCACTGTATCATTCTGAGCCAAAATACCAGTTGTTGTTTAACAGCAGGACATAAATCTTCATTCACTTTTATGATCAGTCTGCATTAAAAGAGAGCAAATATTATATGGTATATTAAGTAAGCAGCCTTTACCATTATCCCAGTAAACAGCATTGATTTCTTAAATTTGGCTTCACTAGTATGTTTCTTCTATTGCTGCCTACATCTGCATATTCTCTTGGATCTATTGTCTGTGGTTGCACATTTATCTCTGGGATCATGGTTTACAATCCAATACTGTCTAAAAGAAAGAACATTACTACACTTTAACATAAACTACATCACCACATGTATGACACTGGAGCTCTGGCTGAAAGTGTTGGTCTCCTCTCGCTGGGTTTTGACTTTTTTCTCTCTCCCTCTCTTCTTCCCAGTGTGGCTCTCTCTTTGGAGGCCAAACTCCAGATGTTGCACAGCTACATGACCGTCACCTGGCTGCCCCTGCCCTGTGAGGTAAAGATGAAAGTCCACACGTCCATCCTGAGTCATGTTTGCTCCTCTACAACAGGGGGGTTTATAGAGCCCAAGCTCAGGCAACAGGATTCATCATAAGTTTTATTGGACGTCCTGGTTTTGCCCAAACTGCTTTTGCAATGGCAGCAAAATACATCAGTGATAAAAAGAATAGTTTCAACAAACCCTTGAGGCTGGCTTAGGATTCCAAAGAATCATTCGGTATTTTACCAGTGAAATTGAGTTTTCGGGGGAAAAAGAAACCCCAACTCATAACGTGATAATCAGACAGATGCCAAAGCGGTTGGTAGACTTAAAGTATTGCAGCTGCTTGTGGTTAGTGTTAATTTCCCACACTCATTATAAACAAGGACAGTATTTTATTTCTTTTTGCCTCAGACCAGCTGTCCCCTGACTGCTGTACAAAGCATATGTGAAAACAAACTACACTGGGCCATTCAGGTCATTAAGTCACGCCACGCAAACACCGTGACAAAGGTCCTCTTGTGTGCCACATGCTAACATCAGGGAGCTTGGAAAGACAAGTTCAGAGCGGTTTCATGGTTAAGCTGTAGGGACTGGTGGCAATACAGCAATGCCTGTACTGAAATCTATTAGATTATATTTTAGGGGGATTTTTCTGTTGAGCAGTTCTACCAGAGGATAGTGGTTGTTATTGCTGAAAGATGGGACATTCTGTAACTGCTTCTTGTTTGAGATCAAAATAATGCGTCATCACACAGGTCATGCCACTTCCAAATCCAGCTTTCTTTATTTTACAGCTTCCGTAACATGTTTGTGATATGAAAAGGCATTTGGAAACTGAGTCATTTGTTTTTTTCTGCATTGGTCTGCAAAAAACATCTCTATGACTCACTCTTTTCACATCCTCTATGTCTTGTCCTGATTTTTTTCCCTCAAACCTGAGGGGCATGTACCGGTGCTGTTAGAACTAAGACAGAACGTGATGTTTGTTTAATATTCTTATGACTATTGCATTTTTTAGTATTCTTTACCATTGTAGTGTGGTCAGCAGATTGGGGTGTACATTTTTCTAGAGTATTTTTCCACTAGCTTGTGTTTCTGCTTTGTTCCCTTGTAGCAAGCCCCTCTGGCCCAGCCCGAGTCGCCGACAGCATCGGCAGGAGAGGATGCCCGCACGCCTCCTGACTCAGGAGAGTCAGACAAGGAGTCAGTCAGCAGCAGCTCCAACGGCAATGGAGACACAACCACGGGATCAACGGTTAATGGAGGTGGATCCTTGGCCAAGAACAGCTCCTCTTCCTCATCTAGTTCCTCCAGCAGTGGATCGGCAGGGGCGGGAACAGGGACAGTAGGGAAGGACAAAACCAAGAAGGAGAAAGACAAGGATAAAGACAAGAAGAGGGCAGACTCTGTGGCCAATAAGCTTGGGAGTTTCGGAAAGAGCCTGGGCAGCAAGCTGAAGAAAAACGTGGGCGGACTGATGACAGGAAAGAACGCTGGAGCTGGAGGTGTCAAGCAGGAGGGTGGGGAGAAGAAGAAGGGCTCGTTTAGGGGAAGGAAGGGCAGCAAAGATGGCTCGCCGTCAGCCCACACCTCAGAGGATTCTGGGAAGGGCTCCCCTTCCTCAGGTAGCGAGCGTCTCAATGGAACAGGGAGCAGTATGAGCAGCAGTGGTGGGAGCAGTACTGAGAGCGATACTTACAAGTACAGCGCTGATGTCAAGGTGAGCCTGGGCATCCTGCGAGCCGCCATGCAAGGTGAGAGGAAATTCATCTTTGCCAGCCTTCTCACTACCAGCAACCGGCAGCCCTTCCAGGAGGAGATGATCCAGCGCTACCTCACCGATGCAGAGGAGCGCTTTCGGGCCGAGCAAGAACAACAGCGTCGTGATGCAGAGAGGAAGGGCATCACCAATGGCATCCAGATACCTAAGAAGGAGACAGTTGGTGGTCCAGAATTGACCTACCGGCCTTATGAGGCTAAAGAGGAGCTGTCGGAGAACTCGTCACCTTCCTTCAACCAACTCAAGCCCTCTCCCTTGAGCCCCTCTATGTACTCTGCTGTCGTGCCCATCCCCCGGCCCTCCTTCATAGACCAGCCTCCTGCTGCAGCACCCCTCACCCAGCACCTTCACATGCACGGCTACATGGATACACGGCGTCAGCTAGCCGGCGGCTCCCCGGCAACCTCCTACCCTGGCCTCCCCTCTTACGCCACCCTTCCCCGGCACTGCCCCACAGCGCAGGGTCCCTCCCATCCCCAGTACAATAACTCACAAGGCCCCGTCTCCTTGAGTCCCTCCCGCCTTGCGCCCTCATATCCCCCTGAGTTTGACCCACCAGACTACCCTGGGTCTGAACCCACTGGTGGGAGTTACACCAATGGCCTCCGGGACATGCGCTCCAACCTAGACTCTCGGAGTGGGCAACCCCCAGTCAGACACTACTCACTGGGCAGTGCCGGCGGTTTGGCCAGCCTGCAGTCCAGCCGCTGTCGGACACCCAGCTGCACCTACTACGGACACCCCGAAACAGGCAACTACTGCTCCTACTGCTACCGGGAAGAGCTGAAAAAGAGGGAGTCAGAACCAGCCATCCACAGGTTCTGAATAGACCTTGCTATGGCTTGAATTTGATGAGTGGCCTTTTTCAGTTAAAAAAAAAAAAAAAAAAAACGGCTGAGGCAGATCTGCCTCTGAATGGACAAGAGAAAGGCACAACCAGCTCTCTCTTTTTTAGCTGTCACTTCCTGTTGGAATAGACCTCAAAGTGGCAGAGAGTTGACACGAGAACAGAATACACAGGGTGGTTTCTGACTGCTGGGGTCACATGTTAGACTATAGAGTAAACTAACTGCACTTCTGTTACATTTTGCTGTGGCTCTTAATGCAGGCGTTATGTATGAGTGTGTGAGTGTGTGTTTGTGTGTGTGTGAGCTGCAGGCTCTCCTCCTTTATCAGAGTTTAACGCCTTGCTACTGTCTCCTCCTAGTGGAGAGAATGTATATGGCAGGCACCGCACATAACACTCATCAACACACATACAGAACATGCACGCATATACACTAAGTCAGACTCACACTGCTTCATACATGGTGATGCAAGCACAAAGAGAAAAGGCACGAGTGTCTCCACTCCATTTGTGGTCTGCGATAACGTTTGGATTGGTTAATTAAGGGATGTTTGAGCATTTTGAAGTCACATCCAGTTCGGGTGATTTCAGTGTTATACAGATTTTACACTACTGTTACTAGATGCTTGCGTCATATGTACCTCGGGAAACAGCAGAATTAATCCTTGTCAAATTGCTTTTTCGTCAGTCACCATTTGCATAATGCAAATTGAAACTACCGTGCAATGCTAATGATTAAGCGTTCTGTGGGCTGCTGTGGTGCTAATGTTACAGAATGCAAACACATAAATGTCCATGCATTGAAGACAACTGCTCTGCACTGTTACTAGTATCTTTTTGGCAAAACAAATATCACCTAAAAACTTCATGTTTTTATCCAATTCATATATCTCTAAATTGGATTATGAAGATGTCAACGTTTTGAAGATGAAATGCATTTGGTCACAATATTGAGCAGGCAATGTAGAACAAAGACAAGATGGCAACACTATGTCAGATACTGTTCCCAGAGCCTGATCCAGAGTATTTCATATGTTTGTTGGAATGTTTCTCTTTCTTAGTTGGGTCTTCCTCTTTCTGTAACAAAGGTTGGCATTGAGGCATTTGATTATTCTGACAAACCAAGGCATGCAATACTACACACTACAAAGGCAAAATGTCACATCCAGCAACAGATTTTGGAGACACTCGTCACGTGCGAAACAAGTTAAATTATTGAAATGTTACATTTTTGTCAAAATTGGACATAAACTTGTTCTGAAGCTGTGAGGATGTCCGCAGTAAGGGATTCAAGATCATAACAACACATAATGGAGCTGCTATAAAAGCTTTTAAAAGAAATATCAGTATTGGTCAGAAATGAAATATTCTGATATAACAGGCCAAATGAGATGACGCTTTAATTATAGTATTATAATAAGTGTTTGAAACAGAGAGGGGAGTAGCTTTTCGCAATGATTGGACAGAGTCAGTCATGCAGGGAGGAGCCAAATTGTGTTCCTTCAACACTACAAATTTAATTGCTCTCTGTAATTAGGTACAAAATATATGCATATATCGGTATCGGCATCGCCAAAAATGAGTTGAGAAATATCGACATATCGGATATTGAAAAAAAAATCTAAATATTGAAAATATATATAATATGATAACAAAAATCCAATATCATGCAGTTATGTATGTATCTGCAGTTGTGACAATTGTTTCCAATTTCTGTTTGCGTGGTGCTAATGGACGCATGCACTTTTGCTGGATGTTGATACCCAAGAGCATTCACACATTATTGACCAATATCTCGTAAGAAGTTGTGATTCTGAAACTGACTGTTTTGAAATGACAAACCCTCTGTGCTCTGACGGTTGAGAAATGTGAAACGTGTTTCCTAAAATGTCATGATCAAAAACTTCAAGCATTCATGATGTCCTTGCTAATGGAACATCTTAATGCTTATTGGTTTGGTCACCCACTACAAATTCTGAAGTTCTACTGAAGGCGGTTTCTTCATTTCTGGCATTCGTCCCGCCAAATCCTCTTTCGTTATCTCTTTTTGCACAAATTCAAGCACTTTCCTGATGTCCGTAGTCACAAAACTTTTTACTGTTTTTGAAGTGGCCTGACTGTTGTCCTTTGTTCATCTCTGCAGACACTGCCACCTCTGTTCATGGGAAATCAGGGGCACAGGTCAGAAGGGTTTCTCTAAAGGATTCAGTTACTGTAGAGCGACAGCATTTTGGTGCCAGCGTCTCCATCTAACTCAGTTTCCTAGTTGCCTTTTTCAGCATTTGTCCTCGTGGCATCACAATCCTGTTTGTACATGTGTGCAGGATGAACATCGAGTATCCACTGCTTGCTTCGTTGCCTGCAGTTTCTGCTACTACTGCCCCAAAATGTAACAAATTATTATTTTTTTTGAGAATTATGTTGAAGCTATTATGATAATGCCATTGTTCTTTTCAGTTAGGCATATCAACTAGTTGATACAGACTGGTCTTCTGTTTGAGTCTTCCTTATTATAATTTCAAATTCAAGGCTGTTTTAGTTGTACTAGTGTTCAAATGACTACTTAAATACTTTAATTTGTTATTATTTCCCCTATGAAAAGCCATGGTGAGGAATTTATTTTGAGGTAGTGTGACTCTAGTTGCTCTACTCTTGTTGATCGGTTCTTTGGCATCGAGTCTAGAAAAGCACAATTTTGTATGCAATTCACTGCCTTGCCCAGTTGAGGGCACTCTTGTTTTGTTTTCCTTTTAAACTCAGTGTTTTAGCTTTCCCCTCAGTGACCTACACTCAAACTACAAGCAAAAATAACCAAAATATTGGGGAATCATTTTCAGTAGTGCTAATTTAACACTATCTAACACTACATTACAATATTTTCCAGGTTGCAAAAGCTGGTCCAAGAAGAAGGGAGTCTTTTTGCTGTGCATTTAAAGTAACACTAGAGTTTGAATGACAATAAAACACTATTTCCCAATACTACTTCCCGAAAAACATTTGCTGTGTTTATGTGTGTTGACATGTGTCCATGCACTAGCATTTTAATTGAGATGAGACCCGTGGGTTAGTCTAAGTGTTCCCTTACTGCGGGAAGGTGATGCCTGTTTTTCAAAATGTGTATGTGTGCATACTCTCTTTCCCGCCCTCCAAAGTAATAATTAGCTTACGAAACCATTTTTTTAATTTTATGTTTTTGCAATGAAATGGATGCCTCAGAAACATGTAAAACATCAGACTTTACAGGCTACAAATAGTTTTTTTTGTATTTAAAGAAAAAAAACAATGAGAGGTTGTATAAATATGTTCCAAGTTATTTTTGTAAGCCCAAAGTTTTACAGTGTTTTTAAAAGGGTAAGAATGTATATTGTTGGATACTGAAAACAGAAATGGATGATAAGCTTGTAAGAGTCTGGATTTGGGGTAGAATTTACCAGAAAGTGACATTTTGGCTGTGGAAGGGAAGGCGACTCCCAGACGGGCCTCTCGATACTTGTGCAAACTAATTTCCTCAATGCTGACCTAACAAGATACCATTTGAGAATATATATTTATAGTGAGATTTTTTTAAATAGGTTTCCTTGTGGAATGTTTAGTTGCGACATTTTAGGATGTTCTTTCTCACATGGCTAATTGTCTAGCAGTCTGGCTTTTATTTGTTTGTTGTTGGGTTGTTTTTTTTTTTATTTGTAAATTTTGTTTACTTTTTTTTTCTACAACCACCGATCCGTGCTAAAACATGACAGTGATGTTCTTGTTGACCCAGCTCGTTTCCTCCAAACCAGAAGAGAAATGGCTCAGAATTAGTTTTGCTTCAAAGACACAGCTGACCCGATATATTTTTATATATTGTACAACACTGTAATTTCTGTGTGGACAGAACATTCATCATCAGTGACATTAACATGGAATACTTTGAGTTGCATGGGACTGGAACTGTTGCATGTAAATGGCAATCCATTTTACCAAATTTGTGCATTATTTTAACTTGATTTCATTTGTCCTGGTATTTTGATCTGTTTTTATTTTTTATTGTTTTAATGTTTTGCTTTTGTTTTCTTTTTTGAGAGGAGAGCCCTAAGGCTGTGTGACAGTGCAATCTGGATAGAAAGAACATCAGATTTTATGTTAGGTTATTATTATTATTATAATTATTAATTTTTTTGCACCGTTTGAATAAATTCTCATTGTATTTCAAGAATGCGACGCCTCTGCTTTTTTCTGTGTCTAATATGAACATAAACCTTTTGATCATAAAAGCTACAACCACCTGATTGACGGTCTATGACTGTAATGAGATGAAGATGGTTTTCCATGTGTGTCCTTAGAATGGACATGTTACACTTGCTTTTATACCTGGAGCCAGTTCTTAAAGTCAGCTTGTTGAAGGTTTTAGGGTGGCGCCATGACAAGAGCAAGGGCAAGAGAAAACAGAATTTCCTCATCCATTGTAAGAATCATATTATCATCATTATTCTTAAAGTGTGGAGCTGCAGAGATAGAGACAAATTCATACATAAACACAGAGGTAATTTTATTGTGAATATTTGCTCTCTGTGTCATTCTATATTACCTTAACCTTGTTGCATTATACATTGTTGAATAACTCCAGCTCAGATGATGCAAGGTCCTGTGTCTGGGTCTGTTTTATGTATTAGAGAAATTGGAGACCCTTATGTAATATTGAACACTTTCCCATGTGGTAAAAAATCCAGACCTCTCTCTATTATAGTTCACAAGGACGCCGTCTCCCCACCTGTTCAGCAGGACAGACTGTCGCTCAGGATTATTCAAACTTTCCCTTTTCTCGCTGGAAAGGAATTTCTTCTGAATTGGCTTCCTGAAAGAGTTATTGGTGTTTTTTTTCCTCACAAGTTTGGATGAGAGAGAAGAGGAGAGGAGCCAGACGCAGACCTGCTGAAGGAACAGAAGAAAGGTACTGCTGAGCAAAAAGAGGCCGTGGATGGTAAATTAACAGGGTTATTTTGTTGTTTAGGAAAAGTTTTGCAGCCTTGAAATACTAGAAGGTCAAGAGTTGAATGCTTTCATGGATGTTGCCTTACAGGCTCAGCTACTGCTTCAATTCAAACCCTCAACAACAAGTCGCCTGAACACAAAGCCAGATCACTCACTATAAAAAGCAATGCTGACTCTTTTCATTTCCTTGGATGTCATTCAAGGACAAACAGGTTGTGTAGCGACTGTCCACTGGAGAACAAAGGCAAATTTAGATGAGAACCACTTCAAATAAACATATTTGCCATGAGTGTAAACAAAAGACGCAGATGTATGAAAAGCAATGTCTAAACAAAGAACAAGACAGAGAAACAGGCCTGGACATCATGATGCACAAGTTTGACTCAGGGAACCTTAGACACATTAATAAAACTGTTCTGAGTTATATAAATGCTGCTAAGTAACTTAGTGCAAAACAGTTTGGAGGCACTTTCTATTTGATTCTAAATATTTATACTTGACTTTTCAGAGAGAAATATTGAACTTTTTCTCAACTTTATTTCACATTTATTTATTTTTTTTAAATGTGATGCACATTATTATAAGTTTAAATAAAGAACATAAAATTACCTTCAGCTGGAGCAGCTACAACAGTAAAAAGCTAATTAACAAATGAATGCATTCTGATTATAATCTAATAAGATGAGATAAAACAGCACAAGGACATAAATAAATATAGACATACAGAACTATGGACAAGTAAAAAATAAATAATTAGAAGTATACAAATTAAAACCAAGAGTATTAATTAAACTGTATACATACAGTACTCATGACCAACAAGTACTTTTAGTTTTTATAAGTGTATTTTTTCTGTACTTTTACTTGTATTGGATGCATGACTTTTACTCTTATTGCAGTATTTTTGTGTATTTTTTGCATTTTTATAGTAAGAGTCATTGTTGAGCGGTGGTGAGTTCAAGGGGTTTAACGAAAGCGGGGAAAACTGACCTCTGTCCCTCCTTGACGCTTTCCCCAGCTTCTGGTGCGTCAGATAAAACTTCCTGAGGACTCTCTCTCTCTCTCTCTCTCTCTCAGTCCGGGACTCTGCAGCTCGTCCAGTTCTTTCCTGGGTCCAGATGTACTTGGTCCCTTTAAGAAGCTCCACTGCTGCACTTTTTTTTTTCCACCCCTGTGTTTCACTATGGCGAAGGAATAAACAAACAGCGCATCGGGCAGGAAACGCGGCAGTAACGGTGAACGCATCTTAGTGACTAACAGCCGGTTAATAATAGTAGGAATAGTAATTTGTATTAATAGATTTTAACAGGGTGTGTGTATATTTGTGTGGTCGGGACACGGATGCTGGACAGCGATGAAAAGAGCTAAACTAGTTTGCTGGTCGTCCCTGAACAGCTCAGTTGTAGCAGCCGGTGTTGATGCAGGCTAACCGGTGACTGGACTCCGGACCGGGCTGCTCCTTCTCGGCTAACTAACTCAGCCAGCCGCCGCTAGCTTCACATAACACACAGTTTATCTTTTATTTTACAGTCACTCGGTTTGTTTTTGCATCGTGTTTTCTTTTATTTAAGTCGACAAAAATGTTAACGGGATCCAAAACCACCTTCAAAGTGAGACAAATGCTCCCAGATATCAAGGTAAGTTAGCTAACTGATGCTAACTAGATTTCACTAGCATCAACTTGTTTTTATCCTCTTGTATATTAAATGACTGAAGGCTGTAATTTGTGTATTAAAAATCCTGTCTCAGTATAATGTTAACTGAGCTTTACTGGTGTTTTTCTCCACCACAGCAGATGTGAATTTCTAAGCTGTTATATATGAAAATGCAGCATTTATGTTGCTATTTTCTCTCTTTAATGACCATTTGACCCCTAATTTTATCATCTTCAATATAAAGAGTGTGGGTGATATAATCATCAGTTGAATTTTGATTTGCAAGTCAATCACATGGAGGTTTGAGTTCAGCCTCTCTTAGTCCTCATCAACTCTCCTCATGTGGTTAAAACAGCACAGAGGAAACAGCTCATGTCATGATGCAGGAAACACATCAGCCATCATCCATCCTGCACAGCTATAAATGCACATTCAGGTCTGTAGTCTGGCTGGATTAGAAAGCTGCAGTCCCTCCTCTCAGAGTCTTCTCAGTGTGTGAATGTGGACTGTCTCATGTTATTTCTGTTCACAACTCAGGATGGCAGCTTTACAGGGGAGAGGGGGGAAACTGGGCTGCACACGGCTGCTGTTTCCTTCTGTCTGGACAAGAGGGAGATGCATAATTACTGTAAGGGGACGTAATGTCAGTGTCTTTGGCTGCATGCCTTATTAAAGGCCAGTGAAGTGGTGGTGAATCTTAATCACTTCTCATGGCAGGGGGTTTTCCTCATAGGGGATTAAGTTGTTGTACACAAAGACAAATGGTGCAGACGACCGTCGTCTCCAGAGAACTGTGGGCTGAACAGTTGTAGCCAGTTTCAGCTGCGTTTATTGCCAAAGCCTTGGAGCGTCACATGATTCTACAGTGATTTGCTGTGAAATGCTGAAGGTAACATTCTTGTGCTGCTGCATTTCAAGTGATCAGGAAGCTACTGTCCCCGTTCAGGAGCACCTGAGAGGACAGAGGATAGAAGGACTCATTATTTAGATAGACAGCACAAAGCAACGTGTACACGTAGTATGAATGTGTTCAGAGTTGCTCAGTCCTTTGGGAACAGTCTCTTGGCATGGTCTTTGTGTTGCCTGGCTTTTTGTCTCTCCCTGGTTATTTTCAGCAGCCGCAGGGGGAAACGTTAACAGATGCCTCTTTACTCTGCCCTCGGGCGAGGCTTGCATGTGGAGTGGGGGTGATGTGCACTGCACAACATCTGGCTGTCGCCATGGAGACAGCAGTTGGGAGGTAGACGAATTTGAATCTGATTTTCTTCAGAATGAGACGTGCAGAAATCATCAGAGACCCCCACCAATGGAATCCCGTGTGTCCAAGTATGAGAATGTGGCTGAGCCTAAGATATGCTAATACAGAGTAGTAGGCTGTGTAGATGATATGCACTGGCCACCCACACACTCTTGTGGGTTTTCTCTTCCATGAGCATGTGTTAAGACTGCGTTAGAAAACTGAATCCAATTCTGGGCTGAATTTGGACCAGATGGCTTTGCAGTTTGCATGCAGTGGTGAATCTTATCTTCTTTAATCTGGGTGTTATATCCAAGCCGTTTTGAATGGCATTAATTATGATAGGGCTGCAACTTATGATTATTTTTGCTATCATTTCATTTGCTTATTACTTTCTTGATTAATCTTGACTGATTGTTTGTTTTACAAAAAGTCAGAAAACAGTGAAAAATCACAATTCCTTTGTTTGGTTTGGGCGACCAACAGTCCAATATTCCAATCCGATCTAGTTCACTGTCTCATAAGATAAAGAAAAAAAGCAAATCCTCAATGAAGAGGCTTGAACTACAAAATGTTTAGCATTTTTGCTGGGAAAATGTCAAACCCGAGGGGTATTAATAAAAACAGCAGTACATACATGCTATACCAGGATGCTCAAGCCTGCATCTTGACAGGATAACGGGCTTATTCAGGCTTATTTTGGCTGCGCCTATCCCCCTGAGCTCACTCTATCTGCATCTCCCAGCCAGCTTTGAAGCAGTCAGCATGAAAGGCACACAGCACAAAGCTCCACAGAAGCAAAAATGCCAGAGGAGGGATCATCTGAGCTCTATTCAGAGAGCCTGAAGATCCGAGCCTGATAGGAGTGGGCCAAAGCAGTATAGTCACCCACACCCGCTCCCACAGGACCCAGACGTCACATTCACTGCCAGCCCCTGAGCTGCAGCAGCTTCCACTGCTTAAACAGAGCACAACAAAGGGCTCCTCTTAATGGCAGAGCAGATTTATAGTCCTGTTAGGGGGTGTATCGATTTAGCATTGGGTGATAATTAACCAGCAGCACTATTCACTTGCGAAACAGCTGGGTCTTGAGAGGCCGGGTCATTTGTTTGTTTCGAGTGCATTGAATGGCTCTGATAATCTCACTTGTGGGGCCTGAGCTGTCAGAGTAGAGATGGCTGTCAAAATAACATTACATACAACCAACGATTATGAGCCGCTGAGAATGTCCAATGTTGAGCATTAGATTTTCACTTAAGCCATTTAGCTGACACTCTAATCTGCAGTGATGTACTGTTAGTGAGAATATAAGGGGTTTAGAGATGCAAGTACGCTCCAGAGACCAAGAGGAGGAAATGCTGCTGTTGATGAACACACTGCTGGTTGTGGGTGTCAGACATGTGATGTTTTAGTCACAGAATGATGTGTCTAGCCACCAGGCAACCTTCCTGCCCTTTAAAAGACAAATCCTGTAAACTGATATGTCAGGGCTCATCTGGCAGGCTGTATAGTGACTGATGAAAACCTGCTGTCAAATCAAATAGCGTGTGATTTGTGAAACAGAAACAGGTCAGTCATCTTTTTTACTTGATGTTTTTTAGCACTGACATTTTACTTTCAGGGCATTAGTGTTAATTAGTGACAGCTGATATGTCCTGCCGACTGCAATGTTTGTCATTATGACCTGTGAAAGTAACAGAGGAGCTGCAGCTGAATGTTTAGTCTAGTTAGCGTCACTGCTCTTTGCTGAGAAAGAGAGAGGAGGGACAACAGATTTGTTATAGGAGCTTTGTGAATTTTGCCAACCTGGGAGTCAGAGCAGAGTCAATCACTGGCGTAAGCACATTAGCTTACATTAATTTTTTCACACATGCAGCAGAATGCCTGCACCGTAGAGCCCAGCAGTACAGTAAAGAAGGGATCAGGTTTGATTCGCTTTATTTTAGCCAATACCAATCTATTAAAGCAATGAAACAGCTTCAATGGCTGTAGACTCTCTAAGCAAACCATGTTTTATTTGGCTTCAGATGACCTTTAAACCTTCCTGTTATAATCTTACAATGCATCATCAATTGCACAAACATCTGTTTAACTCTGCGTCAGCTCTGAACAGTTTGGCAATAAGAGGAAGCGATAACATAGACACTTATGTTATGAGACATTGTATTGCAAATCATTCAGCAGGTCTACCGTTAAAAGAGCCAGTAATTATCTGTCTGTTGTGCGTCCAGAAGTCTAGACTGATGGTGTTTTCTCTTGTTGCCAGACGTTCATGAAAGGTCTCAGAATAAAACGTTGCAACAGTGAGAGCTAATTGCTGCAGGCGTTTGAGAGAAATGGGTTAAAAGCTGGATATTCACCATGGTGTGATGCAGAAATCCTCGCATTAAATATTAACCTTCTGAAATCCCAATTCATCAAATATTGATTTATTATTTTACCCTATATGTCAGAATCTGTTTCTGTCTATTCTGTAATTTTTGTTTTCTCATATTGAGGCTGAAATGCAGCTTCTACAGAACACTGAGGACCTTCCACTGTGAACTGCTGTTTATATTCAAGGCTGCTTTCAGTGCATTAATATATTTGAGGTCAGGTCTTCTGTTTCTATAATAGCAAACACAGTATATCATTACAGCTCTGCCTGTAAAAGAAAGACAAGGGATTAAATGAAAGACTCTGTGATCCAAAAATGATGCGAGTTCTCAGTATATTTTATTGTTTTTGTCGCCGAAAAAAATCTCATGTTATTCTGAATGGAATAAGAGGAAACACTTCAAAGTGAGCCCCATTTAGCAAAACTACCTCATGTCCTTATTTTTCTTCCGAGCGAGTTCACAATGTCATATGACTGTCCCCATTCATGTGAGGAAATGAAAAGCACAATACAAATGAATGGGCTGTGACCCTTTAAAGCACAGTGGGCAGTGGCTAAAAGCTAATGGTTATTTTACAAGCCCCAAGCGGAGCATATCACAGTAGGAGTAGCTTTCAGAAGACACTTCAACAACGGATGCTAAAGGTCCACAGTGTGTTTTGGGACACCCAGATCCCAGATTCAGTAACTGAGTCTTGTTTGTAATTGAAAATCTTATTCTTTAGACTGTTTGGCTTAAATGCAGCTCAACTTGTTGGTACGTGCAAATTTTTGTTAAAAGAGGTGGCAGTGTCAGTCCAGAGTTTAGGATGCAATGGGAGCTTTCCTCATGAGTGTGGCCTGTTGTTTAAGGAAAGAGAAGTATGTTCCAGACCCAGGAACAAGCACGCTCACTGCAGAAGTCTGGCCGCGGTAGCAAGGGGAAGCCATGAGCAATGGAAACTGCAATAAGCCTTGGCCACTGTCCCTGAGGATGAAGGGAGGGAGCAGAGGAGGGCAAAAGTGGGGCAGAGAGGCAGCACAGGGGAGAAAGAGGCAGTGAAAGTGATAGAGTGGCGACGCTGAAGCCACATAATAATGAAAGCCAAAGTGAAATCTCAGCTTAAACACGGCCCTGGAAATGTGGTCTTTGCATGATATGTGACTCAGAGATGAGGGCAGCAGTACTTCAGCCACGGCATCTTTTAAGTTGATGCCTAGACATTATCTCATTCCCATTTTCCTTATCTCTGGTGCCTCTGTTGCCCCTGTAGTGCAAAACTTGTGAAGTGAAGGACAAATGGCTGATTTCATATATACATCAATCTGGCAACCTAACTGTCACATTTATTGTATGCACAAATCAAATTTTTGCTAACCAAGGAGCTCCACTCATATCACTCTTATCACTTGTGTACATAGCATTTGAGTTCTGGTAATACTTTACTTTGTGCATTGCAGTGTTATCTAGTGCGTTCACTTGCCTCACAAGACCCTGAGGCCCAGGTTTGTCACTTCAGAGGACAGATGTAAGGCACTAGACGGATGAAAGGAATGACAAAAACAAGGTCTGAATAGCCTCTGATGTTCTTAAAAGGGGATAAGGAATTCAGCTGCGGGTTTGCTGTGGGTGTTGATGGAGAGACTGAGGGAAAGCCTAAGACATTTTAAAGCCAGATGGAAAGAAATGAACAATGCTCTGGCAGGCAGAAACCGAGTCTCGTAAAATTTTAGTGTCCTGCCTTATCATCAAAAAAAAAAAAGCCTTGTTTTTCTCCAGCGGTTTGTGTCAACACGGAGCTTTCAGCCTTTTAATTTGGTCAGTAAAATTGTTGGAACTATAACCATATTTTGAATGTCTAGAAGGAACAAAATATAGGTCAGGGAGAATTCTCCATGCTGTCAGCTGATTCCTGTAGATTTAGTACAGATGTCAGAGTTGGCAGTATAGAACCGTTTTATACTGAGATATTGCACCAGAGCAAAGTTGCCCATGTGAGATTAATTAGCGCTCCTATAATTTAAATTGATTAAAACCATTCTTTGTTTTTATTACCGTGTTCATGGCTCACTTAGCTGGAGTTTAATTAATTAGTAAATTAGCAAGGTTTTCTTTTCTTTTTCATTCTTCTTTCATTTGCTTTTTTTTTTTTAACAAAGGCTTCTACTGTTCACTTTTTATTTTGGAAAAAATCGTTAACAGTTTACAGTACATGTATTAAAATATTTGCCTTCTATATCAAAAACTATGAACTAAAAACTTGACAAATCTTAAAAAGGTTTGAGTCCTGACATCGTGCCAGTGCTCCAGAAAGATAGCATCAGTAGCAAACAGCAGAATCTATGGCTTTTTGTTAAAGAAACAGCCCGACCCTCTCACATGCAAAGAAAACAAACAGCTATGACTAAGTGTGATTTTACTGCCTTTCAAGGAGCAAAGGTCCTCTTTGTTAAATGTTCCCTGTTTTTTTATGGAGGGCCACGAGCTCAGAGTCTCAGGTTTTCATGAGCAGGCTGCTAACACAGAATTCACCACATTGCAAAATTGTTAGCATAACACTGTCGACTGAGTGGATTCATTGTTATTGTCCACACATCTTTGCTGACTCGAAGAAACGCCGGTGTTCAGTGATAGAGCTGGTGCCTTAAATGAAAGAGAGATTAATAGTCTGAGCCAAACTCAGCCAGAACTGCTGAGAAAGACGTTTGAGGCTCTATAATGTATAGTTTTCTTGGATGTTCACTCAGGGCCTTAACTCTATTTCTGTACTACTATAAAGTTTGTTCGCCACCTGTATAATCATATCGCCCTCTCACATTGCAGGCTTTGGCTTATTATGGGATTTCAAGCCGATAAACGTAAATGGCCTTCACAAAAGGGGGTTAGTAGCAAAGTTAAGTGGAAGCATATGTGCTAGTAAGCTCACAGTCTGGTTATAGAAAACCTCTGTGGGGTTGGATTCAGCTTGTAGAGCGGACTCAAATACGTGAGACTTTATTACTATTATAGAGAAAGCAGGAACAAACAGCAACATGGAAACTAAGAATCATGGAGCATTGTGTGGTTTGGCTTTGTTTCTTTGTCTTTGAAAATGAGCCCGTAGAGACGAGCCAGATGAGAGAAGCAGGCCGAGCCATAATTTGAATATAATCAACGAGACCAAAGGTGACATTCGGCGCTGTCCATGTGTTTGGTGTTTTCTGTTTAGTCTCTCTAAATCAATCTGAAGCGTCTGTGGGCAGAGGTTAGAATTAAACGTTATTCCTTTGAACTGAACACTGCTTTCACAGTCACTCAGGGTATTTGTGAGGTGGAGTGAACTAAATCTAGCGTTCTGTTAACAGTATTTATTTGTACTGTATGTGAGTTACATGAAAAGATTGATACAACTCTCATGTTTTTCCATTAAAGTTATAGCCAGCTTAACTTTGTATAAAGACTGATCTTCTCATCTAACTCACTGCAACAAAGTGAATAAGCACGTTCCCAAAACCGTTCTTCTAAACACAAGACATCTGTCTGTCTCTCTTACAGGAAAGGATGCTAAGTCAGAGTGGGGTGAACGCAAGGAGTCGCGATGTGTTCGGACTACGCTGCCTACCAGGTAAGATTGTGCCTTTCTGAGCTAAAGTTATAGATATGCACAAGTGTCGTTATTGTGACGATCAACCTGATGATTCTGTTGTACCTCCTAAACTTCAGCTTTTGAGAAATCCATTCGTCTTCCGTATTTGACACATCCACACATCTGGCATTGACTAGACAAATCAAGAATGCTTCAAGCCGCTGTAACAATAAACAGGTTGCAGCTGAACATCACAACCAGTCATGAGAAATGTGTAAAGGCACTAAATAATATAACACCTCACAGTATGACCTTCAGTTGACAACTGCAATGCAGCTCCAGGATCAGAGATACTGCTGCTGCGGCATTCACTGTTCTCTGCAGTTTGAAATTTCCATATCGCACTTGTAGCCACACCTGGAGCAGGAATGTCACAGCAGGTGTTTTAGCTTTTCGAGATGGGAAAACATCTGGTGCTGAAAAGCTAACCCGAGCACACAAAAGGGGGACTGCGTGCCTCAGTGAAAAGTTGTGTAAATGAAAGTCAGTAGCAAATGTCTGTCGTTGTATGTGATTAAAGCTGAGGTGTTACAGAGCTTATTATAGTAGTTGCTGACAACATGTGAACTGATTTATAGTTGCTGCAGATTTTAACCATTTGTTTGGAGAGACACCACCACAAAACTACATGGATGTGCATTTTCAGGCAGTGCTTTGTGTACTGTGCTGTACTCCTAAATACATCAGCCTACAGTATTTTATTCCCTTTGTGTTAAAGAGTGACAGTTGTGGTTATTACTGGTTGGCCTTTGTTCTTGTGCACCATCCAGCACCTACCATATATAGTTATGACGAGGTTCCTGCTTGTTTAGATATTCGGCTGTCTTGATAATATATGGCCCCCAGATCCTGATCATCCTGGAGTCACTTTCCTTTTCCCCCAACTGAAAGAAAACTGTGCCGCAGAGAGAGTTTAGCCAGCTAACTTTACCAGAGGTCAACCCTCTTAACCCGAGCGATAATCAGCTCGATGGTACAGGGCCACAGAAAATCTCTGCTGCTGCAGTCAGAGTTATTTCCTGAGCCTGCTCATATTCTTGTGTCAGCAACACCCTGCAGGAGCTTTTCATTAAAATGGCAGCAGACCGGAGCAGTATCAGTAGTTACTCACAGCACTCTTTACCAGAGCAGATTATGTGTAAAGGTGTAAATGAGTGTGTGTGTTAGAGGGAAGTTTATGAGTTGGGGAAGTGCTTCCTTGGCCCATTTCAGTCTCATATTTATTTTATCTTTTGTCTCTGAGAGTTTTGTAATAAAGCTGATTTTTTTATGCCCCGATTGTTTTTTGTTTGCTTACAGTGACCTGCCACAATCACAAACAGGCAGTACACACACGCATTCATGCATGCGCACACGCTCTTTACAAATACACACACACTTCCTTCCTAATTTTCATTCACTTAGGCTAATTTGTTTTGCAGCTGCGTGTTTTCTTCAAATACTTTCCAGACGGTGCTGGTCCTCGACAACATGCACAGAGACCCTATTCTTAGCTGTTAACATGTCACTGTGAGATGTCGACTGTCTCTACTCTTCACATATTTCCCCTTCTGGCTTTCAACCTCATTTCCATCTCCAAAACCATCTTCCCTTCTCTCTCTCTGTCTTCTCTTTCTCTCTTTCTCATTCCAGGCAGACTGGAAACCGTCTGTCCATGAGAATCTGTCATATATTAAGAGAGAAGAAGAAAGATGTGTATTGGCAGCATTGTTCTGTTTTCAGAATCATCACCCTCTTTTTTCTATTGAGACCTTTTTTAACTCCTCTGTGAGCTAAAATTACATACTATTATATTGTTAGTCTGCTGTAAATGTAGCGTTTCATTTTATTTTGGACATTTTTTAAACAGATTCAGATTTCAGGCAGGGAAATCTATCCTTTGACTCTGTGCACGTTCGGCAGAGTAAGTGTTGAGACAATTTGTGAGAACAAGTTCACTTTCAGACACAAAGGAGTCGCGAGTCGGTGTGAAAGGGCTCACATTGCACCTGCGGCCTCTCGCTTTCTCCCTTTCTCTCCCTCAAACACACACATGCACGTACTCTGCAAAAAGGATGGGTCAACTCTGCATAAAAACAGCAAGCACGGTAAAAGTGTGTGCTGTCTCAAACTAGATCCACTGAGAACAACCACACGAACCGCACAGTCAGAAATACGTTTGCAGACGTTGTCCCGTTCTCCCAGTAGTTAACGGGCAGTGCCCAGTGTCCACGGCGTTCTCATGTGACACCGGGACACAGGACCGCAGAAACCGAGCCGGCCTGCGGGAGGGCAAACAGGTCAGGACAGCTCAGACAGCCATAGGTAGATCATGTACCTTTTCAATTCTGCGAGTGGGGGAGGGGGTATACTGTCCATTCACACACAATGCCATGAGGCCAGGACCCCCTTCAGAGCAACTCCACAATCCCTTTTCTCCACAGTCTTATGTTACTGTGGGATTAAAAGGCCGTCAATCAGCTTTATACCTCGCTGATTGACAGACAAGAGACCAGAGTATCGATATTTGTAGACTTGGGTATTGAAAAAAGGTATTAAATTCTCTTTGTATGACTTTGAAAGGATGTTTTGCAGTTTATTGTCCATGGAAAGAATTTTCTACTAATCAATATATCTGGAGATGTGGTGCGTTATATTGTTTTTATGATTTTCATATATATGTCTGGTTCGTTAGCTGGCTAGCAATTACAGTGTAACCAGTGAGTCCAGCATATGACAGAGAACTTTCAGTGGCTTAGTGAAGGAGAAAGTTGGACATCTTTTCTTTTTGTTGTATTGCATGACATGATTATCTAACTTGGCTGTCATTTTGAAACTGTCACCATTTGTGGATGTTGCATCAGGTGAAGGTTGTTGGTGGAGCAGTCTTCTTGACATTTCGTGCTGTGTCAAATTATAGGGAGGACTACAGACATCAAGGACCTTTCTCTTTGCCATTTATACAGAAAATATCCTTATCAGATGCTAGTTTGTCGACAGCTGCATCCTTGGATTTAACTCATCAGTCTATTCCTGGTCTTTGCTCGTCCTCCCAGCGGGCTGAGGAGGGCAGAAACCTTTCGCTCTGCGTGCGTCCCGGCTGAAAATGAGGAACAAATGTGGACGAAAACAAACGAAACAGAGGCTGAGAGCATGTGGTTCAGATCTCTCTCAGCTGTATTTTCTCAGGCTGATCCTTTAGGTCGCTCTCTCCTCATATCCAAGTCAGTGACCACAACATCAACAGAAGCAGCTGAAATGTTAAAGGGAAAACTCTAATTTAAACTTAATGTGGAGGAAATAAATCCAGTGTTTATGCCCAACAGCATATAAGGCATGCAAATGCTTTAACTGGACGTGGTCTTCATGGGAGCACACATTCTTAACTGCCTGAAACTTTATGTCAAACACTTTCTCAATGTTTGAATTGAACTGATTTCCTCTTCTCTGAATGTTATTATTTCCTCTTCTCTGAATTACATTATTTGAATTGGGGGAAGGTACTGACCCAGATTGTGGTGGCATGTGAGACTTTCCTATTCAAATACACATAATAAATGCCAGTAACTGCTTAGTTTCACTGTAATAAAACTATGTAGCGCAGCCTTTTTGCCTCGAGGCTCAACGTCTCTTGTTAGTCTCGCCCTTCTGTTCTTCAGTTGGTCAAAGCTCCAACCCAACATTTTATTTTGGTGAGCTGTTAAATGCCATCAGAGACTGATGTAACTGGCATCTTTAAAGCTGCCACTGGCACTGAAGCCTCTACAGCAACCACACCTGAAATCAAGCAACCAGTTTTGTTTGCTGCAGGACATGTTCACCTGTCCTTCTGTGTCTTATTGTTGCTGCTAGTTTTATTGTTCTTCATAGGTGCAATCCAGCTAATCAAACAGATCAGTGGCATATACACACAGGGCCACAGACAAATTTACAAAGTATAATAATCTAATTTAAATGTGAAAAATTAGACTTTAATGAGTGTGAAAAAGCTACAAGTGCACTTCCACTGTGTTAGTGCAGCCACATTGTTAGACTCAATCTGGAGCCCTGCAGGAAGAGCATTAAAGGTTTTATTTGATTAAAGGACAACTGTCTCGTAAACACCTTCCTTTGTCGGGCTGACTCACGCTGGGTTAAAGCACCTGCTAACACAAACTCCTTACCAAAGACTGCAAAATAGACCCTGTCTTCCTCTTCCTTTCCCTCTCAGCTTTCAAATCTTTAGGCTACAGGAATGTTTTCGTCTCTGTCGCACCCTGGGGAGACATTAAAACAAGGCACGCAAAAGCCACAGATTGTCCTTTTTGAAAGACAAGCTCTCAGAACGGGTTCACTTGTGTTCACTGTGTTGAGCATCTCAAAGCTAGATCATGTGTTTTTATGGTTTAACTGATAAGTCCAGCCTAGAGTTTCGTTGTGTGGTTTTGGAGGCTGAGGGCATGAAGATAATCATAGAGCATACCCAAAGATTTATGCTCCTCTTGTGCAATCAGTAAATGATGGTGTTGGAAGCAAAGGCAGCTCTTCCTTTTTCTCTTGCAGCATAATGTGTAAAAATGGTTGTTTCCTGTTTGTGCTTTATTAGGTTAAGAGCAAAGAGTAGCATCGAGACTGCCTGAACCTCCGCTGTCATTTTCAGTGTGAGGGCCGTGCTGGTTCCTTCCACATGTGCAGTAAAGGAATCTTGGGTTTCCTCAGAATGTTTTTTCAGTTTCGAGGAACCAGCAGCCTCTCCTCGTCTTTTTATGGTCTTCTGAGTGAATATGAAAACATTTGCCTTGCCATGCGTCTGGCCCAATACTCGTCTTGTCCTAGACAAAAAGGCCATTTTCTCCATGTCTACCCTATCCTGGACTCTGTTGCGATGGAAATCCACAGTCTCGCTGGGAAAGGCTTTGTGTTCCTGCCGGAGACTTCTGCTGTCTCACTTGTGTCTGTGTGTTTTGGTGAAACCGTTTTCCTTTTTCCCCCTTCTGAGAGTGTTTATGCACATCTGTGTTTGTGTGTAAAGGGTGAAAATGTTTGTTTTTGGAAGCTTTGTCCTGGAATTTCAGATGCTTCTTCATCACTCAGTCTCAAGAGGATAAGCAGATTACTAATAAAGTCCTGCTCACATAAAGTACATATTTCAACTAGGACTGCAGCTAAAAATGATTTTCATTATTAAGTAATCTGCCAAATATTTTCACGATTAATCGATTAAGCCTTTGGGCTAAAAAACTTCAAAAAATTGTGAAAAAAGAACCCAAAGTTAGCTGCACATTAGACAAACAAATGCATCTGAATTTTCTTTCATATACTTAAATTTGATGTTCACTCATATGTAAATGTACAAGTATTTACCAGTAAACCAAGGTGGTGTACTGTCATTCAGGACAAAGAGTAGCTGTCGTGGTTAAGATAGATTTTTGTTGTTCTTCCTGCTCCTCCCAGCTCATCCACCGTGGCCTGAGGACTTGCAACAATAAGCCACAACTTGAGGACACAGTTTTTGTTTAAAGGTGTCTGTTACATCATCTCCCAGTAGCCTACTCTCAGTGAACTTCCTCGCTGCTGTTTGTCTCTCTGTACACTTCCTGTTATGTATCCTCACCCATACACACTCAGACATGTACAGAAGTGCATTAGCTGTACTAAACCTCCCTTTTGTCCCCACCAGGCGAGTGTGTACTTCAGAGAGCTGTCATGGTGAGGAAGAAATTGACTGCCAGGGAAGGAAGAGGATGGCTGTCTGGGACCCTCTTCTGTACCCACTTCAGAGTGGCCTTCGTGCCCCAGGACAGCCCCAAACCTGACGTGAGTCCCTCTGAACACCTGCACTGATTACAATAACTTCTATTATGTGTGTTTTGTTATTGTCTGTATAACATTGTGAAATACATTAAGAACATACAACATAATGCAAACTGTGACAACAAGAGCAAAAATGTGTTTTGCTGTTCTTATATTTTAACTTTAAATAACTTTCATGGTGCAGGACAATGCAGACCCAGTCCTTTTAGGAGATCATGATGTGGCTTTGGCTTCCATAGAGAAGGTTGTGGTTGGTAAGTAAAACCTTATGCCCACATTTTTACTCACAACCAATAAAAAGCATTTTAAATAACACTATGACAGGGGATTTATTGGCTAGTATTACTTTAATGTGTTTGGGTCCAGTCACAGACTAGTGTGCTTTATATCATGCCCTTTTCTGTGATACTGCTAATGCTACAGTTGCACGCCACCGCTCTAATCCAGATCTTTTTTTGTGTGATACTTATCCTGAACACACTAGCAAGCTGACATGTTGCATAGTTTGTGGTATAACTTCTGACTGATTGCTTATGTTATTATCATTAAATTTCTTTGGATCCAAAAAGGGCTTAAAGTTGGAATCCTCAAGATTTCAGTCCTGGCTGATTTGGTTTCCTACCACAGTAAACACTTGTTCTGCAGCTATTTTGTCAGTAATACAACAGAAGAGCAATGTGAATCTGTCCATAGTGCAACCAAACAAAGTCTTGCTGTTTTAATAAAGAGTCAGTCAAATATAATTGCAACCATGATCTGATTTCATGCTGCACATGGCATGAGTAGTTTTCCACATAAGAGCAACACACAGTAAAAAAAACCTTCTGAGAAGTTGGAGGTGCTGCCTTTAGCTCAGTGTGGCTTCTTGTTCTGTTACTCCCTTTAAAATTAGAAATGATCCACTAATAAAAAAAATGCTGACAGTGGGTGTTGTGTTGGGGTCTTGTTTTGTAGATGCATTTGTGATAAACAATTGCTGTTAAAGCTAATCACAGTGACCAATGCATTGTTTCCTGTTGTTGCTTCACAATAAAAGCCATCCTTTGATTCACCAGTTAAATTCTTTTAATGTGAAGCAACAGCAGTAAGAAATGTTCTGTTTGCAGCATCGATAACTAACCAGGACAGTAGATCTAACCTACATACTGTACCTAACCTATACCCTCAAGTTCTTTGGCTCATGACCCTTTTGTCTGTTTAATGTTTAATTTTCCCCTCTGTGTTGCAGTGGGCCCAAACAGGACCAAGCTGGTGACACCAAACTCCTCACTCAAGTTCACTCCAGAGGAGCTGGTGCTTTACTGTAGGGACCTGCGAGTCATCTGCTTCCTGTTTGACCGCCTCACTCCTGACGCACAAGTCCTAGAGGTGTGTGTCCGTCTCCTGATTTTAGGGATTTAGTTATCTCACTTTAAGCATGACTAGATCTGACACCAGCATAAATACTGAACATGTGCCCACAAAGAAAACAGGAATTTGCAGATAACCACCTTTGTCTAAGGGTGCACTTTGTTCTTCTACTTTTTAATGAAGTATTTTTCTGCTCTTTCTAATGTGCGTATTTCAGTTCACCCTGTTTTATACCAAATTCCAATACTAAATTCTCCTGGAGATTTGTGCAGTAGGGTTGGTAAATATTTGCATGCAACTGCATATTTCGGTGTGGTTGTGTGTACTGGCCTAGATTCAAAGCTCTGGTTACTGTCATGCTGTTCATCAGTTATTTCAGAGCCCTAAAGACTCGTGCACAGAGAAGCTGCTCTGAACCATGCACAAATGATCTGACTGTGCAGGGCATTGATGGTGAAAGCTGATGACCTTTGTCATGTTGATGGGCTCACTGTGGCTTCCCTCCTCAGATAACTTACACCATTGCCAAGACCTACCAGCCTCCCAAACCGGGGTCAGTTTTATCTTTCCAGAACGCTGCCCTTGGGAGTGTAGGTGAGTAGATTAATGTATGCAGCCTCATGTATACAGCCATCCGTTCCCTCCCTGCCACTGAAACGATACTTTACCAGTCAGTCAGTCAGTCAGTCAGTCTGTCTACAGCTGTACTGGGACCCCAAGAACATAGAGGGATACTTCAGTATAGCTCAAATATTTTTTGGTTTTCATGATTTTACTTTGGTATGTGCTTGACTGCAATTCTGTTCAGTGAAAAGGGTGTTTCCTGTATGTGTGGACCCATTGACAGCATCTTGATATGCCGACCAATTTCCTGTAAAATTCAGGCAGTGATATCATTCTGACATGAACCAAATAATCCTGATTGCTTCCTGAGACACCTTGGAAAATTAATTATTATTTCGTGAAATATAGCCTAATACATGTTTCTGTTTTGATGTTAATGACATGGAAGCGATTGAGAGTTAATGAGGTGTTTATCAGTAAATCAGTCTATCATTCAATTTTTTATGTGCATGTTTCACTGTGATGAATATTCATAGAAGTGGCAGCTCAGTGAAAGTGTGAAGCAAATGCCCACATGAATCAAAACGCAGCCTGAACATCTTAGTCATGTGATGTACTTGCCTTCAAACTTTTCCCCTGGTGTGCCTTCATCAAATCTGTTCTCACTTTGGTTTTCACCAACTAGCTGCAGGGACAGAATGTACCCAAAACTGTTTGTCATTTACACGTGACTTAGACTCTGTTTCATCTATTTTTGTGTCTCTCTATTTCTGCTTTTTGTTGTACCATCATAACATGATTTTACAGCTCTTAAGACTGGAGAGAATATTGCATTATAACAGGAAACATACTGGTTTCTGTGTAGACCATAATAATATATAAAGCTCACATCCTCTCTGGTTGGCAACATTTGAAACATTCTCTTCTATGATGACGCAATGAAAATGCTGTCTTTGAAACCATGGCCAGATGTGAGGAAATCTCTTGAGTGGTTTCAAGGCGAGGCTGACTAAAGTTTGCAAGGGCTGATTTTGTCAGTGATTGAAAAGCTTAATTTGTGAAAGTTTAAGCCTCGATAATTAAATCCAATATTGTGCTCTCAGAAGAAATCCAACTCACGTTCAGCAAATAACACACTCACGCTAACAAGAGCAAAGCTCTTAACTATCATGCCCAATTGTACCCAAGCCACTGACTGTTCACCATATAGCATAATATGAGCCTGTCTGTACGATACATTATGCTATGTTAAAGCTACGCTAGGCTGACCAGGCTGTGAATGACTTGGATAAATAATGCAAGCCCCCCTCTGAAACAAGTCATTAGATGACCTACTGTTCAACTCTGCCACAGGGGTCAAGTGTGTCCAGTGCTTTGCTTTCCATCTGCTGGACGTGGGACAACATCAGTTTAACATTGTCTAAATTTAGTTTGATAGAAAAGGAAGGAAGAGCTCACACTGGTTTTGTTAAGAGGCAACTCACAGTCAGCTGTGCCTGCTGTACGTTCCAGTGGATGGCCAGAATCGGGTGCTCTTACATCCATACATCCGTCCATACATCTTCCCCACGATTAGGGCTGCACATTATTTCCACAATTAATTGATCAATCATTTGATAAAATGCCCTAAAAATGGGGAACAATGCTCATCACAAGCTCATAAAGGTCACATCTTTAAATAGCTTGTTTTCTTCCCACCAGCTGTCCAAAGTCCAAAGTTAGTCAGTTGACAATGTATTATTATTATTAAACAGAGAAAAATAGCAAACCATCATGTTAGAAAAGCTTGAAAATGGTTCAATCCACAGTTAATCAGCTCTACTTATACACAAGACTAATGCACTATTAGTCACTGATTAGTCCTCTGTTGTAGATTTATACCACACGTGGGCTCAGTGTTTTATTTTGCAATAAAAACTTGAAAGCCTGTTTTACCAAAATAGACATGTAGTGTTTATATAAAATATAATTATAAAAAGTCACAATGTCATCACATACTGTATCTGATATTGTCTCTAAAAGTGTCATCAAAACAGCATTTGCACTCTGACACGAGATATTTAATATACAAGTATTTGAATCACTATCTTCCTCCAGAAATGAAGCAGTTTCTAAGCAACCGTCGGCGAAACGCCCACATGAACTGGTATGAGTCTGTGCCCGACTGGGAGCAAGAGCTGGAGAGGTGTGGGGCCACGGGCTGGAGAGTCAGCTCAGTCAACGACCGCTTCGAGATGTCCACCAGGTAAATTCACACCCCAGGTGAACAGTAACCAACACCTTTGTGTCAGTTGGGTTTTTAAATGTGGAATACTGTGATATATATTCCTCAGTGTTATCTCCTAATCAATAGTGTAGAAAAACATGACAACCTGTGCCAAATTACATTTGCCAGTACCACACTTTTGTTTAGGAATGTGTGAATACATCTGCTTCCAAGTCCTTGACAAGAGAATGTTTGTAAAGCACTGTTTTCCAAAGCATGAAGGAAACTGAGAATGTCAGGCAAAGCCAAGGCTAAACTCCTATAAAGGCACAAAGAACGGTATACTCAGTTCATGTGTTTTAAAAGGTCAAATTTGTTGACATGTTGAAAACAAAAAAAAAAAATCCTCCTCCATTGCTGCTATCACACTTCCATTTATCTTCTGTCAATAAAACTCAGCGCTCTTTCTGTTTCCTGTCAGCCTGCCTCGGTTCATCGTGGTTCCACAGAAGGTTTTAGACACCGAGCTGAAGAAAAGCTTCGCCCACTTCAATGAAGGACGCATCCCTGTGAGTGCACTCAGTAATGAGAAACACTGTGATTTCACTTACCACCACTCTTAAGACTGGGAATGTGGGAACATGAATTCATGTGTTAGCAAAAAAAGTGATAGAGCCTCAATCCTCTGAAATATTTTGTGTTTCTCTTTCAAAAAACAAAGAACTAAGACACAAACTAATGTCATGTGCTATAAAGGTAGAGCTGATCATAAATATGCTCATGAAACATATTAAAGGGAGCAATCAGTTTTCCAGTTCAGACACAACCAATTGCAAATAACATTACAAGTGTGAGTCTGTATTTTAATGCTTTAAGAAAGAAGTGCTGACCTTCAAAACTAACTCTGGAACTTGAGAATAATACAAAGTAGAAATGATTCAAGTAAGCACTTGTCCTCCCCAAGGGTACATTATGTATTATAATACAATTATATTTCAATTGCAGTCATCTTTCCCTTCTTATTAACATTCCCGTGACACAAATTATAAGATGAACACAAATGCAGGCAGTGGCTTTAGGGAATTTTAACAATGTGGAACATGTTATTAAGGGGGATGAAACCGTGTTGTGTGTTGCAGCGCTGGTGTTGGCGACACCCCCGAGGCAGTGATCTACTTCGAATGGCCAGCTTCCAGAACAACATCTACCACGAGAAAGACGACATAAGGTGTGTGTGTGTGTTTTTCCAAATGGTTTTTAGTGCATGTGTGCTATGTGTTTTAAGATGATTTAGCTGTACTGTTAGCTGTAACTATCTCAAGGCAAAGCATGGGTTACAGTAAACTAATAACAGGTTTGATGTTATGCCTCAAATCTCCTGTGGGTAACTTTTTCTACATTAGCTCAGCCTAAATCAATGTGAAGGACTACTTCAAAAAAATCCCATCCCTCCTAATTGTAAAATGCCAAACAGCAATGAGTGAGTGGTCTGTCTAGTATCACCATTGTTTGAATATTGTTTCTTTTGTAAGCTTTAGCACAAAGTGTCCACATCTTCTTCACCTCAGCAGTTGATTGAGGAAGTCAATTTCTCATGAGAGAGAAAAACATATGCTGCTGTCTGCAACTGAACCACCTTTGGCACCACAATTAGCATCAGTGTATTTTAATCATCCTGTAGAAAAGATGCAGTAATGTGTTTGATAGATGTCTTAACACAGGAAACCAATCTCCTGAAATAGCCTTCACTGAAACAGCAGCCTAAATACTGAATGATGTTAAAACTATTCAAGGCTGCAGTTTCAAAACAGCCTAATACAGCATGAAGCCAGAGCAGCAGACTCAACTTGTATGAATAAGTTTTTACTTTTTTTTTATGCTGAATGAATGAGAAACTTAATTAAACTGTTTGTAAAATCGGTCACTTTTAATGAGCAATTTCCAGCTGTGCTTTTTTCCTCCCAATTGAAGTTACATTTAAACCAGCTACCAGGGGAAATTTTACAGTGATCTCTGGTAAAGGTATTTGACTTCAAACTTTCAAATCTTTGGAGGCGAAATCCACTGTTCACGAAGATATGACTAAAATGTGCACAAGGCAGCTTGATTTCAAAGTAATCCAGGCTTGTTGCAGGTGTGTTCACAGCAGCTCTATGTTGTTCTGCAGGAACCTGGAGATGATCCTGTTTGGTTGCCAGTCCTCTCTGTGTGTGGTGGTGGAGCTGGACGAGGAGCTGCCCTCACCGGCCGATATCCAGCTGGCACACAGCCGCCTACGTGCCCTCTGTCTGGGAGGTGGGGAGAACACATGAACACACACATTCACACGTAACACCTGAGCAAATATGTATTTTTACACAGCAAACTCAAGCATATAAAGAATAGTGACAAATGAAGCACCCACATTTTCCGCTGGTTATATAAACCTCTATTATGTGAGGTCTGACTCAGAAAATCCAAATTTGTTTATTCACTTTATTTAAAGTTAATGTGAGTTAATGTATCATTAAAGCCACTGAGACTCTGAAAAAATCCTGCTTTTCTTATGGCATTTAATGTACATTTCAAAAAGTATAATTTGAAATTATAATTTGAGTTGTTGGGTCTTCTCACTCATACAACGGCAGCTCACAGGCTTTGTGAGACGGTCTTTATTCTTGTTTTTGTCATGTAAGCACGCACAGCACATTCCATGGTCGGGTAAACAGAGAGATGACAAACCTCATGGTTGTCTTTAACCACTGGCCCTGGAACTGAAATGCTGACCTATCTCACACTCACACACACTCTCTCTCACCCTGCACACGAACAATGTGCAACGGTCCCTGATTATCACGGTTCACACATTTGTCAGCTCGGTGTTTTGTCTTTTGTGGGCGAGTGCTTCACAGCTCAGAGGATTGTCAGTAAAAACAGCCACTCAGATGTATTTGGTCGGATTACTGGCAGTGGGCTCTGGGTCTAATCAACAACTGCATGGAAAATGAAAATAGACTTTGGGGTTTGTATTAAAGGTTAATCCCCCTCAGATTAAGTGGACTTTGCACTTGGGGTGTCGTTTTAAGATATGGATGGTTTTTTTTTTTTTGAGACGAAGGAAGCCTCTCTGGTGTGAAATGGTTGTCCAATCTAATGTTATGAATAATGAAGACAGCTCTGTCAGTAACAGTAACTAGATACAGGTATAATTAAAGCTTTTAGTAATGTGCAGTAAATAATGAACAGAGAAGAAGAGAAGTTTTCATCACACTACTCTCTACATATCCTGAAAATCTTATGTTAGTTGCTGCACCTTTTATAAAAAAGCTTTATTTCTAACTGTGTGCTCCATATCTCATCTCACTGTTGTGTCTGCTGTTGTGTGCTGATTCTAACCTGCAAGGGTGCGCAGAGATGCACTGATGCCTTTTAAGGCTTTTATGCGTTTGTACTGATACATAATGTCTGAACATGATTTGTCTTCCTCCTGTTTTGACTTCTAGATATCTCCACATCTGTGTCAGTGCCTGATGACAAATGGTTATCTACCCTGGAAAGCACCCACTGGCTAGACTACACCAGGTAACAGCTCTGATTGGCCATTGTATAACTGAATTAATGCAAAGGAAAAATGAATCAGTATTTAGAGAAATTTCAAGGAAACCTTTTACCTCTGACAGGTTTTAACATTATAACATTAGTATGTGCAAAACTTTTTAATTTGTTTCTAAGTAATTAACAGCAATTTTTGGACATATGTGTAATGGGATCACTGTGTTTGTAACTGTAATGAGAGTAATCTGATTTGATATAATCAGCCTCACTCTCTGTCCTCAGGTCCTGTTTGAAGAAAGCTTCAGAAGTCGCCTGCCTGCTTCGTGGCGGTCACCTGACTGTGGCACTGCAAGGTGAGTCACGTGACCCACACCCCGGCTCATATTGTTCAATCCATTCATTATTCAAGGCGCCTCCCTCTCATTAATCCCACATTAGGGCTTGCCCTGAAGTAGCTATATACCAGCAACAAGCACACTCCACTGAGCCTACATGCACACTGTCAATAGGCCTCCATACAACATGCTTTTAAAGATGCGGTTACAGCAGACTGCAACAGTTGTGTTTGCTTCTGAGAGGCCAGATAGTCTCCATATATGATAAACAGGACATCTGCCTCCTGGAAATGATTGATGGCATGAAATTAAGACATATTATTGAAGATGTAAGTTGATCTCAAGACCTTGATACACTTGATAAAAGTTTTAATACAAAGCAAACTGCACTTTCTAAACCTAATTATAATAAGACATTTATTCCTCACAAAACTGTGTTATAGATTGATGGCATTCACTGTACTATTGTAAATTTCTGTGACTGCCTGTCTGGGAGAGTTGTAATGCAGTTGTGTATGTTATGCATTGTGTGATATTTTGGTGGTGACTGGGCCTGTTTTTAAAGTTTAGTACTGGTTTGAACTTTAGTAGTACAGCAAGTCTGTTAGTGCAGGTGAAGGGTCTGGTAGAGCACCAGCAGTATGTATAGATTGGATCATCTCTTCAAACAGCACTGGCTCTCGGACCAAACTTCTGGAGAGGGGCTGGACTTTTTTTGAGAGGCACCACAAACATGATGTTGTTGGAGTGTCCCCCTTTGAACAAGAAGGTCACCTCTATGTGTCTGTGTGTAATGAAAAGGAAGATGCTGACTGTTTGTTGTGGGGTAGAGGTGTCAGCTGATCACCGCCTGGCCGTGAGTGGGATCAGGTGATGCTACCGGACAGACGAGGTAAACCCAAACATGCAGTGAGGGTGACCTCAGAGTGTCCCGTCCACAAGGTCTTCAGCTTTCACCTCCTCAAGTTTTTGCCAACTGCTTGGTGGTGTTATTATTGTTCTGACTTGTGACCTTGACATTATTAGGCTACTAAGAAACAGTAACATTGAATTTTTGTTTGCCATTCAAGTTGCACTTATATGTCTGTCTGACAGTGGAGGAAGAGGGACCAAAGAAGGGCCATTTTGAAAGAAAAGATTTTGCAGAAGTCCTTAGATTCCATTTTATGACTCATTTTACAGAAGGCTGTTGTTGATTTCTATCAACAAATGCCTGTGGTGCGTTCATAAACACCCAGAGAGACAGACTCAGCACTGCATCACTCAAACAATGGCTGTTTTCAGCTGAGGCTGTTTACTACTTGCTGCTGGTGGTGTGTGACCATCTTTACCACTCTGTAGCTGTAAGTGACTAACATCAGACCGGTCATTATGACGCCTGTTGAGCTGAGAGGTTCGTATATCAGTCGTGTTTAAACCCCTGTGTTGCGGCAGATCTGACAATGGCTGAATCAGCAGTAAATACCCCACTGCAGAAATGACTCACTACACTGGCCCGAGAAAACTTTGTCTCTCAGGGAACCTCTCCCTCGTCCCCTGTTGTGTCTGGCACTGGCTCTTTGTCTTTGACATCATCATTTTTATCAGCAGGTCTGTCGTGTCAATATTATCTTTGTCACTTTCTTTCTCTCCCTCTCTCGCTATTGTCAGACACATAATAAGCCTTAAGAGGAATGAGAGCAGAATGAAATGGTGGTTGTAAATTATAGGGTTGTGTGTCCCGGGTGGTGCTCTAAAATTGAAAACCATTTGAGCTTGATGCATAATTAAAGTTCATCTCTCTTAAGTTACTCATCACATTTTACAATCGATGCCAAACACTCATAAAGACACAGTGATATCAGTGTGTTGAGCAGTGCAGGAGACTGTATGTCCTGCCACATCTCCAACAGGTGGATGTAAAATAAGCGTCAGTTAATAGATTAGGAGTTTGGAGACCTTTCATCATGTGCTCCCTCTGTTTGGACGTTCCAGAAGCGGACGACCGGGACATGAGCTGCGTGGTATCCAGCCTGGTGCAGGTGATGTGTGACCCCCACTGTCGGACCCAGCACGGTTTCCAGGGCCTGGTGCAGAAGGAGTGGGTGATGGGCGGCCACCGCTTCTACAGCCGCATCAACTACCACCGGGACAACGACAAGGAGGAGGTGAGACGTCACACCAAAGCTGCACTGTTGTGTTTAGAAGTTTAACTATGCAACTATGGACTATACCTGAAATTATAGTTGTATTTTATTGTATGTCTTTTATGTGCACATGTGAAGCATCTTCTCTGGTTATGAAAGACGTTATAGAAATAAAGTTTACTCACCTACTAGCTTCCCTTCTCTCCCCTCTGTCCCTGCAGGCTCCAGTCTTCCTGCTCTTCCTGGACTGTGTTTGGCAGCTGTTGTCCCAGTATCCCTCTCGCTTCCAGCTGACAGACGACTTCCTGTTGGCCTTGCACGACAGCATCCACCTGCCACTCTTCTCCACCTTCCTGGCCAACTGCCAGCGAGAGAGATGCAAGCGCTCCCAGGTACCAGACACCTGAGAGGGGCTTTGGCATTTTCTCCCTGATGGTCTGAAAGGCTTTCCTGTGCACTGTATTAATTAGAATAATAATCGAGTCATCTTTATAGTCAAACAGTGACATTTTATTCCATTTTAAAGTCATTACAATATTGTTTTCTGGCATAGGAATACTGCTGGATCTATAGATTTATTGGTGAAGTAACTGAAAATAAAAGTTGGCATTTAACAGAAAATTGAGAGCAACGTAAACATTTGAAATGTGTATCCTGTTCTACCCAGAACCTCGGGCAGTCCTACACACCAGTCAATGGCTGGAGAGACATGCTTCATCCAGATTCTTCCTCAGACCCATCCGACCCTCCTCTGCCCCCGGTGTGGGACTGGGCCCTGCAATACAGCAAGCACAGACGAGACCGTTTCACCCAACCTGTCCCCCCAATCCCTCCACTCCAACCGCTGCTCAATGGCAACCTCAACACCAACCCAGACACACACAGAGTAAGGCTCCCTGCTCCTATATGATGCAACACACCCTCTAGTGGTCAATCTTGTGCATAGACAGATGATGGTGCTGCTAGAAAGCAAATTGTTTTTCATCTATAATCTTCACTGATGAATAAAGGTAAAAAGGTTTGTCAGTACATTATGAGGGATTATCAGTACCAGAGAATGAGATGGACTGTTACAGATTTTGTTACTGGCAAATTGTCTGATATCATGACTGAGCTCACATCTTTCAATGCTCTGAGTATTTGCAAAAGGCCACTGCTCCCTCATGTGGTAGTCAAAAAACATGCACCCACTTCAAATCGACTCCTTGTGCACAGGTGGACCATAATGCCTTTTAAACTGACCACCAATTTAGAGGTGTGCAAATCACTTCATGGCACATGGTTGAGACCCACAATACAAGACAGTAGCTTTTCACTGTGAATAAAACTATTTAGATATCTACCTCTTAAAATTGTGACTGACAGTATATTTTCCTCCTACATTTGCCCCCCAGCTGACTGACACCATCCCCGGCTCGGTCTTCCTCCTCTCTCGAGGCACCTTCTCCTGTCCCGCCAACCTGCTCCCCTGGCGCAGCAGCAGCTCAGGCGTTTACAAGAAGAGCCACCGGAGGGCGGCGTCCTCCGAGAACGTGCCTGGCCTGGAGAGGCTGCTGAAAGCCTGGGCCCTGACTGAGTTTCCTCATGGCCTCACCTCCTCCTCCGGACCACAAGGACCACTTGACCCCTATGAGCCTTTGCTGCCCCTCCTCATGGGACCTTGCATGGGCCTGTGGAGGGAGTGCTACCTCCGGGGGGCGCTCCATGCACAGGTATGTTGAAAGTGTCCTGTAGGCAGTTTGGAAATATGAAAATAAATGAAGTAAATAAAGAAAAGCTCTTAATCAGAATTGTGTTGTCAATCGGGATCATATGTTTTTGTTAGTGGTTCATAAATATGTATTTCAAGATGCCCTCTTTTACATAAAGTAGTTTCTCCCAACCTGACATTCCCAAAATCTGAGGAGTCCCCAGATAATTAAATTATATATATATATATATACACACACACTGTGTCACACCTTTTTCTGGCTTTTCTGTTTTTTCTCTAAAAATCTTTTCAATGAAACAATATGTTCTCTGGCTGAACTGTCCACATTAAGGCCATTATGTGTGATGAGGAGCCACAACTAAACATTGCTTTGTTTTAAGGGGTAAAAAGCCAGAGAGGTTTGAAACCACTGGTGTTATTTTATGTTTTTATTATTGTCAGAAAGCCTGTTAAACTGCAGCCAATGCCTCGGTCCCAGAACTCCACTATTACGCAAGATCGTCTAAAAACACACGTCATTCAACTGAGTGACATATTCCTTTGAATTTTAAAGTTAGTGAGTTGAGAGGAATTCGTTATCGTCTCCAGTAGCTGTTTTTATAACTCGGCACAGACACCTGAGTTTCAAAACATTAAAAGTGAGCAGAGAGTAAAGTTTAGGAGTTGCTCTGATTCTTTGGTGCTACAACAGAATCAGGGGGTGTCAGTTGAAGTGGTGAACCACAAACAGAAAAGGCTATTTAGTATTTATACCTTTATCCAATACTGTATCTGTAGATATCAGGGGGAACACTGATGACATCATTTAGGGGCTAAACCCAATGATATCAAACTAGTTTATTTAAGAAACATTGCAGCAGTCAGTTCACTGAACCATCAGATCGGCAGCATTGGCTAATTTAAATGCTGCGGGGTTGAATGTCTAAGGGTTAGGGTTAGGGTTAGGATGTGTGTCATTGAGGTGATCAAGTGGGTGACGTCCTCCACAAATATTTTATTATATTTGACCCACGAACATCCGGCCGGCTCCACGTATCCGCTCTCACATCGTGACGTCTTCTCTTTGATGTGCAGATTAGTTCGGGCTGTCGATCGACTCCCGTTGTGGAGGTGGTGCAGCCTCTGTGATGTCTGTACAACAGCCTCGTCTATCAGTGTCCCCATGGTGATGTTAAGAATAGTTGAGGGCTGTGTGGGTGGGTGCAGTCATCTATTTAAGGGAGCTGTAGAGGAGCAAGTAAAAACCACTAAAGAGCAGCTCAGGTTAACAGTGTAGAGAGATAAATTCTGTGCTTTCGTGTAATTTAAGTGTTTTCCCTTCGATTTCACACGCCATTAAACTGCCCCTCCAGGCCAACACAGTCCCCTTTTTTCCTCTTAGCGGCTTTGACACAAAATATCTATTCATTCCAAAATCACTGAACATTAGTGCTTCTAAAACAAACACCAGTTAGCTGCTGTTTCATTGCCTGGAGAGCTACAGCAAGAACCTCCTGTTTAATGTGGTTGTTTGTGAGGAGTTTTGTTGCTTTTTCACAGTTGTACTGAAGTGCATTATACGTGAGAGTTGTTTAGAGTCATGCAAGACAACAAAAACACTAACTACATCATCAAAATTTACTACACCCCTCTCTAACAGCATCAACAAACACCAGGTAGGAGGTAGCATTGTTTGCTGTTTAGATTGTACAGGTGTACCTAATAAACTGGTACCTTGCTATGTTGCTGAGCGCTCTAATGTTTGTCACGTACTCAAACAAGAGTAAATAGTGTGTTTGTTTTGGACTATTTTCAGCCGTGGATTAAGACACATTTGGTGCAGCAGAGATTATTTACAGCAGCAGGATGGTGGGTGTGAGATGGACTCAAGATAAATACAGTATCTATTGTATTGAAGGAACATGTCAACCAGTGCAACAGTGTGTAACAACAGAGATATATCAGGCTTTGACCACGGACAATAGTTTGCAGTAGGATCTATTCACTGTTTGTTCTGGTCTTTTCATGGAATTTGTTGACAATAAGATACAGAACATCTGACTTTTTTAATGATGATTTGAGTGATAATTCTTAAAAATGTAGTGACCTACATTAAGAAACTGACCATGTTGCTTTCCATCTTCAGGCGTTCTCACACCCCATCTCCGCAAACCACCCCCACCCTGTGGAGCGGCTCGCCTTGGAGGTGCAGCAGCTCAAAGAAAAGCTCGCACAAGTGTCCACCGGCACGGATCCGAACCCACCCACCAAGATGGCCGAGCCCCGGCGGACCGACACCAACCTGAACCAAAACACCAACAACGGCACCTTCCTCTTCCCGGCGCAGAGGCCTCAGAGCGCGGTGACGCCCAGAGCGGCGCCCCCTCATACCTCCACCAACCACCAGACCTCCAGGGGCCCCCCGCCCGCGTCAGCTCCACCATCCAGGCCCGGCCACAAAGACAATGGCAGCAGCAACAAGCACACCTTCCTGTTTGGGCACTCTTCAGTAACAGAGGCTCGCCCTGACCAGCGCTATTACCCAGCACCCAGCAACGCCAAGCTGCCTAAGAGCAACGGCTCCTCGATAGCTTCCTGAGGTCTGGTCCTCATCTTAACTCTTCTACATATGATAGAGACCGGGTCCTACCAAATCACCTGCCTGCACAGTGTTGCTGGCATCATGTACTGAGGAGGCCCAGACGTGTGTCCCCCGTCACACCGTATTTGATTACAAGGTGATGATAAACATTCGGGTGGACGACAGTGAACTGCAATAGTAGGAAATAATCAGTGCAAGAGCTCTTGACTCTGTTACTTATCGTCAGTACTGTATTAAAAAAATGTGACAACTGTTTTGTATATTTGTAAAGAAAATCTTAGTATTCAATATTCAGCTGATGAATATATCTGAGGCAAAAATAATAAGGGCTGAAGATTCTTAATAATGTAAACAAACAGAACTTCCGAAGCACATCGTACAGTATAATAAAATGCTGTCGACACATTTAATGTCACCCTTCAAGAAAGAAAGGAAGCTTGTGGTTTCCATTTTTAGCTTCTTATCCAAAGTGGGTGACTGGGCAGGACATGCGTGGTGGTGTGATAAGGTGGTTCTTAAGGGCACTTTGACAGGATGCATGGCAGTGAATGGACATCAGCTCTTCACTGGATCTGACCTGTGACCTGTGACTGTCAGGCTACACATCTGCAGATGACTTTACAACCAGCCCTTTAAGTCTCATTATGTCATGCTAATGTTCAAAAACACACATCACTTTCCTAGTTTTTGTATGTCAGCTGCAAATAGAAAAGTAGAATATTGTTGGAAAATGATTTTTGGAAAGCGTCATTTTTGAACGCTGTGACCAGTGACTTTAATATGGAATTTAGGGCATGAGAGCTATTTTGGTTCTGCTCTCATATCTCTCCACTCGCATGCTCGGGAGCAGCCAGAGGCCTATATTCAGTTCAGAGTGTTATGTTAGCCTGTATGTGTCTGGATGTGGCTCAAGTCACTGCATTTCATTGCAGTACGATTCAGTTCCTGCATGACTGACAGAATTTCAGGGCTTTGCTAATATAATCGTATCTAAACTTTCATCTTTCAAGTATTGTTGACCACCATCGGTCAATTTTTGATGTCAGACGTGTAGATAAGTGTGATTTCTGAATTGTTTCTGACCAAATTTAGTATTACTTTGAGAATTTCTCCATTTTATGGTGGAATTGAAAAACAGATGTTATTCTGCCTTTTGATTTTTGTACCTTCAAAAGGTACCAGTGTTGGAAACAAAGGGAAGCTTATTTCTTCCTGTGTTTACTTTTCATTTCATTTTTTTTCCTGCCTGGAGGTGTATTAGTATGCAGCCAGCATTTAGGTCAAGGACTTGGAAGTGTCTGACTGTATTTAAAGCACAAAGGGAAATATCTGCTCCTGCGCCTTTAAATCCAGACAGGTTGTCGTTCGCATGATGTGGGTGTCAAGTAGATGCACTGGCGTCATTCCCACGGACGAATGAAATTGCACCGTTATGTATTTGAAAAAGCATGTTTTTCTAATTGTTTTCAGGCAGGATAACAGTCATCAGATGTGACTGATGATGACCTGCTGTCATGTCAAAAGGTACCTCACTTGATAGCACTATGAATTATTAAATTGCTGTAAATATTCATCCATATCAAGGCACATTGATATCAGCTACAATTTCAGAGCTTTCCAGGTGTGATGCCAATGCATTTACTTCTCTTCCATGGAAAAAAACACCAGGTCATCTTTGTCCTGTTGCATGGAAAATCTAATTTGATCTTCAGCTACGCCTGTTGGTCTCTATCGTTGTATAATTTAATGTTTTTGGTACGAACATCACTTAAATTTGCCAGATGTACATATTTTTTTTTGTATCAGCATGTTTTGATCCTGATAAATATAAAGTGTTATCAGCTCACAAACTCTCACCTGTGTTCATAATCTGAATCTGCCGCAAAAACAAGAAGGCAAAGTCAGTTCTCATACACAGCTCACAAACTTTATTTTTTAACAAAATAAATATTTACATATGATCTGGAACACTTAAAAAGTAGCATGGCACTGTACAATAGAATTAAAATGTAAAATCCAACTGCCCGGCATGATATGTACAGTCAGAATAAAACACTTTGAGGATCATGTGCAAAATGCTCAATACTTTCACAGAAAATGTACAAAGTAAGAACTCGCCTGACAGGAAATGTTAACTTTACAAAATATCTACTGCACAGTTAGCTCATGTAAAGCTTTTCAACATCATCTTCAGTAGAATGAAACTTTTTATGCAGAAGTAGGTAAAAAACCTGCATGCTATTAAAAATATGGATGTTTTTTTTCTGGATCATTACGTTGTTTCACCACATTTTAGGAAAAAAATGGACCAAAATATAAAGAGAACTCTCTTCCACATTTGTTGTTATGACGACGTGCAAATGTTCGACCATCTACTGAGATGCATTTTGGCACTTTGAACCTACGGATGTTAGTGTCATGCATTCTCACATGTTTCACCTGATAACCACAGACGACAGAGAGTAAAAGTAGGTTGGTCACTAGTTGTAGTCCAGGTCACCACAGAGCTAACATGGCAGAGGCAGTGCAATAAAAACCAACCAGGCCACCAACATCAGAACAGAGTCTACATCCCGTCAATGAAGGGGCCTCCACTTTACCCCCACCGACTCCCGTGCTCCTTCCCCGTGAACTGCTGCTGCTGCAGGATGCCGTCGGGCCCGTAGAAGTACCCGGAGGAGGAGGGGCCGAGGCCCCCGAGCTGCCGGATGGACTTGCACATGGGGCAGGGGTAGTCGGACAGGCCCTCGATGTCCTCGAAGGCCAGGTTGACGATCTGGTCGCAGCAGGGGTCGCAGTAGAGGTGTCCGCAGGAGAGGCGCTTCAGCCGGGCCTCGTACGAGATGCAACACTGGCAGTGAGGCAGGTCGGGCCCCAGCGACAGGGAGCCGGTCAGGGAGCTGCTCTCCAGGCTGCCGGCCTGGCTGGAGCTCTGCTTGGTGGGAGACCTGAGGAGGAAGGGAACACAAGTCAGACCAGAGATCCACACACACAGCTCAATCTATGAGTCCACTAAATGAAATAGAAAAAAATCTGTTTTGACAATAGATCAAACATCTAAAATTTGTTTTATTTCATTGGAAATTGATCTTCCAGTTTTAGATGAAAGAAGTAATTCAAGACCTTATGATTGGCTCTGAGAGATTGTGATGGACGTTTACTTTATAGACTAAATGATAAATTGATTAATCGAAAAAAAAAATCATCTGATTCATCAAAGATCAAAATACTCATTTGTTTCATTATTTCTGTATTAGAATAGAGCAACGTTTCAATCTAATACAGATCTTCATCAAACCTAACTAAACAAAACAACTAGACATGTGTACTGGTGGTAATCAGAGACAGAAATGTCAGATGTGTTTTCGATGTGTTTTAGAAACAGAGTCTCTGTTGCACAGTTTGTCCACCAGAGAGCACAGACATGTTTATTTGTCAACTGTAAAATGCCTCAGTACATCTTGATCACTCTTCTTTAAAGGAACAGTTTGACATTTTAGGAAACAGGCTTCTTTGCTTTCTTGCCGAGATTCAGATGAACACCGCTCCTGTGTCTGTCTGTAAATTTATACATTTAGAAATACCCCTGAACCTGATCACTGATTTTCCTTTTAGAAATACCCCTGAACTGCCTTTTTTCTAACTCCAGTCATTTGTTTGAAATTAGGAACATATGTATCAATTCCCTTTTAGCCTATAAAAATAAAATATTGGAAAAGCCATCATGATTTCCCAGCGCCACATGTTATGTCTTTAAATATCTTATTTTGTCTGAAAATCAGATGAGGTTCAATTTTCAATGAAATAAAACAGCAGGGAGACATTGCAAAGTAGATTTGTTTGAAATCTACAGCAAAACAAACCAAACAAGGGCTGCAGCTGATTATTTTCATTACTGATCAATCTGGGTTTTTTTTTCCAAAGTCCAAGCTGATGTTTTCAGATGTTTTGTCCAAAACCCAAATATATTCAATTTCAATCACACAACACAGAAAAGCAACAGATGCTTTTCAACTTTGTTTGTAAAATTGTTTAAACAATTCAATCAATCATCATCTCTTGACCAAACCTTAAAACCGTGACACAGTTGAGACAAACAGGAAGAAGCAGGGATCAGGCTTTACACTAACGACAGATCTGCTGCTGGTGCACAGATTGGTTCAGTTTGTGGGGATTAATAACTGGTAAAACAAGATGAACCCAGGTTTGGGTGGAGGTGAGTTGCTCAATAATTTCCACTGTGGAGGTGTGTCTGCCCACATTTGTGCCTTCACATCCAGACTGTCTGTTCTGTGTGGCACGCAGGTAACTGGTTTGTTACCTGCGTGCTGGAGGAACTGAACCTCATGTTCTCTGAAGCCTGATCAGACAGGAAAATGTGAATTCATGGCTCCTATGACTCATTTGAATGTGCATGAAAATCTTTTATGTTGATATTTCTGGACTGGATTCCCATTGGAGGATTTCAGATTTCTAAGTTGTGTAACATGCAAAGCAAAGCTGGATAGAATGAGAACAGATGATGAGTCAGAAAAACCTGTTAGAGAAGTGAAGGATGACATTTTCACTCAGGATTAAAAAAAAAAAAAAAAAAAAATCTGCCTGATTTTCATGACATTAATTATTTCACATTACAACGTGCATGCACAATGATGAGGTTTGCAGTGACGACTGAAAATGAATTCAAACATGACAGGAAATGAACAGGTAGATTGGAAACAGGTGACTGGCTTTATCATGATTCTGCGTTGATGTCTGATGAGAAGCAGCTCGATCGATCACCCACCTCGAAGATGAGGAGTCTTTGAAGCAGTCGAAGCTCAGAGCTGCCAGGATCCTCCACAGCAGGTCCATGCCGCTGGCTCCTCTCATGGTAACATCCAGATTCCTGCGACCTGCTTTCTGACGAGCGTCATCATTCAGAAGAGGCTTTAATATTCAGGACAAAACAACAACACACACACACACCGACACACAGACCCTGCAGCCTCCTCCCACGTTTTTAAATGTGCGAATGTAAATGCATCATCATCTTCATCATCATTTCGTCTGTGCGCGTTTGTCGATGGTTGCTCCCGTCGTGTCTCTCCTTCCTCCTCCTCCTCCTCCTCTTCCTCCTCACAGCAGCAGCAGCAGCAGCAGTAACACAGAGCGGAACGCACGAGGGCGCAGCTGAGCAACGTCATTTGCATCAATCAGACAGAATCAGCCAATGAGCTCGAAGTGGAGCAGGAGGATGAAATGGCCTCAAAATACTGATGAGGTTTAGGAATAGAGTTCATGTCGACCTAGACTAGTTTTTTTTTTTATATGTGTGTCAGGAAATTAAATATGATCATAATAATCTCTGGATCCTGTGTTGGTGCAGGAAGGTGATTTCATTTAATATATCATTTACAATATATGACAGTTATTTTAGTGTGAGACTATTTTAATAACATTTTAACAAAGTAATTTCCTTTAAAAGCTGCCATTCCAAAAAACAAGCAATATAAGTGTCATATAGGTTCATATACATTTTATATATGGAGAATATAAAATAGCATGTCCTGATAAATACCTATAATATTATTTTCATTGCATTATATTTTACATATCTTATTTTCAGTCACACACCACTTGTGGTTATTATCAACTCAGCTTTTAGCATTTAATTCAATTATATTTCATTTGCCATTATTTTATTCTATTTTATATATCCTCTTTTTACTTAAACATAGTAATGTTAAGATGGGGCTCCTCTAGTGTTTCTTTAGGCATTTATAGTTCAGCAGTGACCTTTATGTTTACATGTTGCCACTGTGACATTTTTCAGCCTCTTTCACTCCACTGTGTAATCAACTTATGTAATTTGCATTCTTGCATCAGTAGACTCTTGAGAAAAGGAAAAATTTAATGAAGAAAATTTGATCATATGCATTTAAAGGAGCCTAAAAGTCTCTGAATCCAGCAGCTCCAGTTGTAAACTGTCTGGGTGACAGTTTCTTGGTCAGTCTTGAGATATAACTTGAGATGGAAAATGACCTTTCATTCAGAAAATAACATCCCAAAAGGTAAAACCTTTTACAGTCTGACTGGCAGGAGGATCTGAATATAGTGATATATAATATGAATGCACAGTGTTTAGATTAAGGGAGAATCAAAAGGGGGAATTAAAGATAGATTGAAGCAGAGTTTGTCCTTGTTCTCCACATCATTAAAGAATTAAAGCTCTAAAACTGTTTTTAACATTTAGGTTTACAAAATATGAAGGCCGAAGGACTTTTTAAAAAGTGTTTAAATCAGTGTATGTTTAATAGCTTTTCAGGTGGACTGAATGTTCAGGCAATGACGTTTTTCTATTATAAGTATTACCTAAAGTAACCACCAGATGGCGACAAATATTTGCTCTAAAACCAAACTAGAACCTCAAGAGACAAACATTTTATGTTTATCATTTTCTCTCTTAATGGCAATAACTTTTTTTTTCTAAAAGGAAGCAAAAAAATAATAATAAGCAATAACAGATAAACTATCATAAACACCAGAAAGGTTGTCCTGACATTAAATCCCTCGTGGAGGTTAATGAGTCATGTTGCATCATGGTTAATGTTGACAGGTTGAAAACAGAATCAATCTTAATCAAGCCGCTCAACAGTAACTGAGCAGTTTAATATCGAGCCTCTGTTTTCCTACTGAGATTCATTACATCATTTACAGCTGCAGATAAGAGCTGGTGGAGGCACATCATTAAACTGGCCCTGACTGTTATTGCGTCCAGGAAATTTGATCCTGTTTGAAAATCAAATCGTGTCTCAACCAGGCGCGACCTTGCTTTTTGTTAAGGCAGATAAAGGAGATGTATTTAAAACAATTAGAGTTGCAGATACGGACACGCAAACTGTGGAGCTGCAGTTTGTTTCTGGAGTGTTTCAGTATGACGATGATGTGGTTTGTCAGGGCTCCAGCTGCCGGCTGCTGCTGCTGTGTTCATCTGCTCTGTCCGATTACCAACAGGTTCCTCTGCAGGGCCCAACATGGAGAGGTGTTGTTAGAGCTTCCCATCTCTCTCTCCATGTCTTTCTTTCTCTCTCTTTCCCACCATGTTAAATGTGACATGACAATTAGTTCACTGGTGTCAAAAAGGGTAAATTACATATATACTTTTTTTTTTTTTTTTTTTTTTTTTTACATAAATACATAAAATAAACAAAACATTTTTGATAATGTCACAGTTCTGCCAGCCAGGCCTCTGTTTACCTTTAGTTTTTGATCAGCCCTGGTCATTCCCTGCCATGTCTGTGTCCAGTCTCTGTTTTAATTCTGTCAGTCTTGTCATGTCGTAGTCCAGTCTTGTCTTAGTTCATTATCTTGGTCTTAGTTCCTTGTCTCTGCTGTCGTGTCTTAGTTCGGTGTCTTAGTTCTGTGTTGTAGTTTTCTGTCTTAGTTTTCTGTCTTAATTTTCTGTCTGTGTCCTATGTCACAGTTCCATTTTAGTCTCTGTTATAGTTCTGTCGGTCTCGTCTTAGTCTTGTCGTAGTCTTGTCTTGTCTAAGTTCTGTCAGTGTCACTCCTCACCTGCCATACTCACTCTGCCTCACCTGACCTACCAGCCACTCCCACCTCATCACACACCCCTGCACCCAGCTGCACTCTATCTGCAATCAGGACTCTATATAAGCCACCCCAGTACATTCACCCACTGCCTGACTGTCTTCTTGTCTTCGCTTCATGACAGCCTCTCCAGCAAACTCTTTTGGATGTATTCTCTGTTGCCAACCCTGTCTGCTCCTGACCAACCTGTTTAGTAGATACCTGGATTTCACCCCAGCCTTCGGTTCCTGATGGTTACCACCTTTCCGTGAGTTTAATGTTTCTCAATCAGTCCTACACCCCCCCCCATAACAGATAAGCATTTTTAGAAGAACTGTAAACATACATGCTGAGCCAAGCCGTGAGGCTATCCCTTGAAATTACATCCATGTTGGACGATTCCACACCACGGCCTTTGTAATATCACGGCACACATTTTGTGCCTAATAGACATACATACATAGCTCAGTCCATCACAGAGAGATCTTAAGAGTCGAAATTCAAGCGATAAAACATTAGCGTCATGCACTATTGTCTTTTAGTGAATATGCTTAATCCGATTAAACTTTCAACAACCAATAATGTGTCACTTTGTCCCTCTAACAGTCCCGCTGCTTCATCACTCGTCACAATCAGACAGAGGCTGCAGGCGCTGGTACCTGCAGATAGCAGCCTTTCAGTCCAGCTGATCAATAGATGACCCAAACAGACAAGAGAAGCTGAAAGCCTGCAGCAAGATGAAAGGCCTCGTCTGATCTGGTGACGACAGCCGGAGGCTCGGTGGAAATCTGACTGAAAGACCGAATTACTGAAGGCCAGGTGGAGGTTTTACGCACATGTGTGGCCATGAATGAAAGGTATGCGGTTTAGACCAATCAGAGATGGAGATGTTGATTTCCTTAGAGAAAAGAGAAGCATTTGTTTATTTCGCAATAAACATGGCATGAATGAGGATTCCTCAGTTCATGGGTTTTTATTGTGTTGTTTTATAAGTTCAAATCCTTTTATTTGCTTTCACTGTTCAACAATATGCAGCTGTGTTCAGCAAAACAAACATGATGAACTGACTGCGAATATTTGACTTAGATTGATCAGGTGACCAGAAACACAGTTCCAAAACTGTTTGCTTACAAGGAGGGAGAGATAATGAAGGACACAGGCCAAAATGCATCCAACCCAGGCAGTAGCACTTTTTCACAGTGAGACATTCTGACATGTCACAGTAAGAAAAGCACAGTAATAAAAGTAATTACGCTTTGATTTCAAGGTGCTGGTATTGAGCATGCTGGCTCACTGTCACGGCTCACTGGGACGTTGAAATATAACAATGACTTTCTTAATGTCATTAGTTACACCCGTGCTTTTCCTACAATGACGTATGAGCCCGAATGTCTGCTGTGAAAAAGGTCTGTTGTTTATATTGGTACAAATATGACTGGATCCCTCAGGACTGTTTCCCTTCTCCATGTTCTCCTAAGAAAACATTTAGATTTATTTTGCCATATGTTTTTTTTTTTTTTTAGTGATAATATAATCTGTGTGGAAGATAAGAGAAATATTATCAGCTCAAACTCTGCAAACAAGCTCCTATAATGATTCTCACTGTTAATTCAGAGGCTTTATTTCCTGACCAAGGTTATTTTTATCTCATGGCTTCAGCATGTTACTATAAGGCTGCAGTGATATTTGCATCACATCCTGAAGAGGGACAGGATTTCAGCTCATTTCCACCAGGGGCATCCTTGAGATTTTTTTTTTTTTCTCTCTTCTTTTTTAACAGGGCCAATTATAGGCACGAGCCCGAGCACGTGCAGGGAGAGGCTCGTCTTGCACAGTTCATTGCACCAACCATTTGGTGCATATGGAGCAAATGACAGCCCTTACAGAGATGCAGTGTGGAGGAGGGTGGAGGGAGCGTTTTGCACCCTGGATGTGTGCATCACATATAAAATCTGTTTAATATATAGACTCACCAATGATTGAATCTCTCTGGAGAAACATGAATCACCTTCATCATTTCATTTTTTTTTCCCATGCAAACTTGCAAACCCCCTCTGCTCTCTGAGAGGAATGGTGTCTGCTGGAGGAGGGATGGGAGCGCAGGAGGAGGAGGAGGAGGAGGAGGAGGAGGCGGTGTCTCCATCCAAGAGGGCTGTTGTGTAGTAAGTTAAAGGGGGCGGAGGAGGGAGGAGGTGCAGCTCTCTGCTCCTACGTCAGCGCACATCACAGGGACACACAGGACCTTTTTGGTTCAGGTACTCGGGGTGACTCCCTGCACAGAAAAAAAAAAAAAGCGAATCCAGGTCCCCCTAAAACCAGCAGCACCACCAAAAGGTAAGAATCATCCTCTTTGCAATGCAATTTTATCTTGATCTTCCTTTGAAATGCATGAATTTCCTCAGCTGCTCCAGCAGTCGACCGTGCAGCCATGATGATGCGTGGATTATTTGCATTTATTTCTCATTAAATATGAGTTTATGGGCCTGTGTGCGCAACGCTGTGACCCCTAAACCCGAAGGGAGATCAAGGAATGAGTCGACTTATGCAAAGAAAAATGCAGACTGGTCGTTTTAAATGTTGCATTCAGACAATTGTAAGATTTAAAATTGCGGATTTTTGCAAAATGCGCCGGAGATCTTGTGCGTAAAGAGCGATCACCATCATCCATCCAAGCGCAGAGGAGCCACTGTGAGGGGGGGGAGGCAGGGGGAGGAGGGTGGAAGGTTACCACTGTTATGTTTTAATGTCATTAAACAGCTCATATCAGCAGCTTCCACCTCACACATCCAGCTTTGTTTATCGGAGATGGTTTTGGCACAGATGCCCTTTTTGCGCTTCTCCACCTGCGCCTGTTCCGCATTTTCAGTGCACCATCATACATTTGTAGCTCAGCCTTAACTGCACTTTTTTTTTTATTTGCCAGATTCTAAGAAAGTTGTCCTGCTTATGTGCTAAATTTAATGTGCACAACATGAGGGTGAGCTGCAGACTGTCGGTGCGTCAGGGCGCGCTGTCGTGCGTCGTGCGCCAAAATGACCTTGTAGAAACCCAGCAGGGAGGATGTGATGGAGAAAGAGTGATGAGCAAAATCTCCCTGCTTTCCCTCTGTGCTGTTGTCACTGGTGCTCAGGCATTATTTGATATTGTCAGTGTCCTTTAACTCTGGTTTGAAGGAGGAAAGAGCTGCTGGGAAAATGATCTGTGTTTGGAGGTGATGCCTTCCTCAACTTGCCATGTCTGATGTCTTGTCCCTGTGGCAGCCATGATTGCAGCTCAGGCAGTTTCTGAGCTGTTAATGCATCCTGCCCACATGCAGGGTGGCAGCGAGGAGAGCAGCCGCTGTTGCAGACCTGCAGGAGCACTGACAGCCCTCTTTGATTACATGTGATTTATGGTTTGTGATTCAAAGCCTGACACACTTTTAGCCTCATTAGTCTGTATGAGGCTGCAACAGGAGCGGTGGTAACGTCTTTACCTTGACATGCAGACTAACAGCTCCTCTTTAAAGCCGTTAACAGCCATTGAGCGAATCCTGTTCCTGTTGTCAGTTTTATTTTTTCTCATGGTTGTGACTGGATGTTCAATCGACTTCTGCTGCATTTGACAGCTAAATCGCACCTTCAGGACGATTTCTGTTCTGGATTGGTGTTGTGATATTTCAGTGTTGGTTATGTTCAATCCATCCATCAATCCATTTTCTGCATGCATATGTGTCGTATGCAGGATTGGGTGCTTCCTCTGAGGAGAACATACCCACATAGAAAGGCCTGAACCAGCCCGGGGATTCTTAACTGTGAAGATCATCTATAAGTTTTCAGTATGGATCCCAGTTGAGCTGTCAGTCATCATGTCGTCAGGCTGTAATTATTGATGCTCGCTCCACCTTTGCAGAGTGAACAGTTGCTGCAAAGCTTCAAAACATCCCTTTAAGATCTGCAACGATCAGTCGATTTATTTATTGACAGAAAATTAACCGGCAACTATTTTGATAATTATTTATAGTTTAAGTCATTTTCAAAGAAAAAAATGCCAAATATTTGTTGGTTCCAGCTTCTCAAATGTCAGTTTGATGCTTTTCATTCTCAAATATGATCAGAATCCTTGAGTTTTGGATTGTTTCTGACATTTTCTAGTCAAAATGAAAACGATCTGCAGATTAATTGATAATGAAAGTGACCATGACTGGCAGCTCTAACTCCTTCAGAATGACCAACACGTTGAACTGTGTGGTTAAATCTCTCTGTGTCCTGAGACCTCGTGCAACACCAGCACAACAAAGTCGTAGTGACTCGACGTCGGCGTTGCAGGTCCAGCTCTCATGGCCGAACACTCACACTTGAAAGCAGGAGGAGCTGAGGGAGCTGCTCTGTTTGGTGTTCTCATTTTCTGCCTGCTACCCCTGCTGATTGGGCCGCGCTCCGGTCCGTCCGCAGAGATTAGCCCTGTCACAAGTTACAACTCGCCTCTCGCTGCAGCTGGGAGCAGTGGTGCCCGATTCATTAGCATAACATCTAAAAAAAAAATGCAGGAGAGCACAGCTTTCCTCCTCAAAGACCCCGTATGGATGATGTCAAGATCAGGAATTAGCTGTTCCAACATTCAGATCTGTGCTTCCAGGAAACGCTGGTTCATCCGTGCTGCTGTTTTCTGGCCTGATCTTTTTTTGGCCGGTGACGCCGCAGCTGAAATGTCCCCCCCCGGCTCAAGATTTACTGTGAGACTGAGATAATCGATGGCCTTTGCCGTCGTCCCCGGGTCGAAGCAGCGATTAGTGTCAAGCACATAACTCTCCATTAGCGGCTGACAGTGCATCGGCTTCTTATGTGGCAGAGGAGGCGTCTGGCTTCTGCTTTTATAAACAAAGCGTGTGATTAATATTCATCAGGCCGGTCTGTAGCTTCCTTTATATCTGTGATATCTGCTGTGATTGCTGCTGTAGTAACGGATCATTGGGGATAACACAGGTTTATTTAGAGAGAGATTCAAGTGTAAGGTTTCCAGAAAGTAAAGACCTGTTTTATGTTTCATATTTTGTCGAGTTGTGTACTTACATTGTCACTTACAATATTTCCAACAATGTTCCAACCCAGAGAAATCTGTGATTCAAGGTAATGGTAGGTTTCGTTTTGTCAATGGCGACACAGGAAACACCAGATGATGTGAGAGTGTGAGGAAGTCACATCGGATAGATTTTCATCGGCGATGGAAGTTGTTTAGTGATGAAGACAACGACCCTCATGATCCCACGCTGATTCACGATGTCATCAAACTACATCTTTTGTCCTTTTGATTGGATTGAGACCCCTAGTGGCAGAAATGACATGCTGTGCGTTTAAAGAAATACTTTTGGAAATATACTTTTTCACTTTCTTGCCAGGAGTTAGATGAGACGACTGATGACTAAGATAATGTGAGAAAGCAAATAAGCATATTTTAATGTCAAACTATTCCTTTAATATGTGCCGTCTCAAATATTTGCCTCTCTTTCCCTGTAATTTGCACCTGATTACAAAATAATTTCAAGAAACCCTCAAGGAGATTATTAAGAAAAGATGGAACCTGTAAAATAAAGCATCTCCGTTTTTTTCCGCTCCCCTGCTTTAAACACCAGTGTTCGGTAAGTTGGTCTTGAACGCAGCGCTGAGACGACAGTGGGAACACAGAGAGCTTTGATGCTTGTAGCGACAACAATTTAATTCACACAACCATAAAAAAACATGACACCCATTGTTCAGCGAGAGAGAAGAAGCTGCAGCCGAGCATCTGCACAGTGGAGTGGTTATAATATCTGCGTGGAGAGTTTGGCCTTTGTTGTCGAGGAAGAATTCACGTTCTCCTCCAATGTTGCTGTTGCCTTGAAGTGCGTTATTCAATATTACACAAATGAACTTGACTTCATCATCTCAGGATCTTTTTCTTTTTTCCACAATTGTGACAGCAAAGTGAGTAGTTGTGTGTGTGAGTGAAATATGTCAACATCTGGTGGATGGACTGATTTTTTTTATGGAGAAAGTCATGGTGCCCAGGTGATAAATCCGAAAGCCTTTGGTGATCCTCTGACTATTCCATCGCGCCACAGAGAGGTTCACATTTGTGGTTTTGTGTTGGTTAGGTCTTTGAAACATTGGTGGCTTAGCCCAGCTCAGAAATCTTTATAGTTTTCACCAGATAATTGAACCAGTTTCCTGTGGTTTCAGAGTGAAATGAATATAAGATGTGAGATGATGTGCTGACTTTGACAACGTGAAATCAGACAAAATTGATCCCTGACAAACTGTGTTAACTCTTATCTGTCTATCTGATGCTCTCCTCTTCTTCACCTTTTATCTGTCTGTTGCACTCATCATCTTCCTCTTCTCTGCTCCTCCTCCTCCTTTCCTCTCTCCTGTCCTGGTCTTTAAAAGGATGCAATCAGCAAATGTATGTAACCAAATTTCTCTTTTCATAATATGACAATTTGATCAACACCTTATTTATCAATTTACTTTATGCACAGACTGAACCATTTATTTGAACACACACACACCAAATGTCAGATTATACAAAAGCAAACTATTAATGCACTTTTCCATCCAATAGGGGCTGAATAATCAGTCACACAACACAGCGACACTACTGGATGGCAGCTACAGACCAATATTCAACGCAGCTCCAGATTTTATTGCTGTTTATTCCTCACTGAAGTGTAATCAGTCTGTTCTCTCTCCATCTGACAACATCCATCTTCACGGCCTCATCCCTCCTCTGCTGTGCTCTTTAAACTCATATACAGCTCATGTATCATGATGAAGAATCATGGATACACTTGTTTTTGCAAATGATGTGACAAAATACATTTCAGATTAAATGATGATGTTGGACCCGCGAGCTGAAGAGTCCTCGGCTTCACCAACCTGAGCTTGTAGAGGAGACTCTCTCACGTCCTGACTCATCTGCTGCTACGGCAACGGGAGAAAACTCTTCCTCCGCCTCCTCCAGCCTCGCCCGCGCCTCCTTTTTCTTTTGAAAAAGGTTCTTATATCCGTGATTGAATGCATGATCGGAATGACAGATGAACAGATCCTGAGCTTTTTTATTTATGATTCTTATTTTTGTACTTTTTTTTTTTTTTTTTTTTTTTAACATCCAGGTCTTTTCATAAAACATTCAGGGTTAATTGACCTGCAAAACTTACCACGTTCCCATCAGCCTCAGACTAATACACTAAATTAAAATGGTGTGTGTTCTGCCTGCGAAACGTCGGCATGTTAACATCGTCATTGTGAGGACGCTGACATGAGCATTTAGTTCAAAGCTCTACTGTGCGTAAAGACTCACAGAGCCACAAGCACGATGTGCTTAGTTGTGTTAGTCTCAGATAAATTTACTCAACAAAATCTAAAGGTCTAATTACATTTCCTCTGTAATTGACTTCATTTCCTGAGGTTATTGTGCTAATAATGATTAATTTGTCGCATTTTCATGATGATTTTAGTTTCATATGTTTAATTTGTCGGTTCTCAGCAGGTCAGTCATTTTCTAACAAACACACATTCAGTTTAAGAGACAGTTTGAGATGACTGCAGGTCATTAACTCGCATCACACAAGCAGTGGGTGAAAATGTGCTAAACATTAGAAAATGGCCCTAATGTGAGCTGCGGTTTCGTGCTGTGAAAACCTCTTTTTGTGCACACGGCCGTATTGTGCACAACACTTTTTTATCAACCTCGCTGCAGGTTTTTTGAGCTGCACCACTCAGCTGCCCTCAGCCTGACTCCCGTTCAGTCCATTTTGCAGCGAGCAAAGCCAAAATGGATGCAGAGAGCTGACGTCACCGTGTTTGACATGGTGTTGCCAGCCGCCTCGGTGCCACCAGGGTGACGGTGCACGCTAAGAGCCCAAGCAGGGTAACAATGACGTGACTCATGTCAGGCTGCAGATTCTCCCAAAGGGGACTTTGCAGCCAGGGAGGAGCTATGACCCAGTAAGCCTAACAACCAATCATCACACCCTCCTCTCAGGCTGCCGTTATGTTGTTAGGCTCGATTGGCCCGGAGCCACGCAGGAACAGGGTGCAGCTGAATAAAACTGTCACTTCCTGCGTGACTCTGTGCAGATGTCTCGCTGTGGTCGGTGCAGATGAGCAGGAACTGGACCGAGGCTGCTGAGAGAAGTGTTTTTTTTATCGCGCCAATACATCACCGCTGAGGGCCGAGTCAACTCTGGCGCCTCTGTCCTTGTGGCCAGAAAACAAGACATGAATAATAGATGGATCCCTCACACAGGCCTCAGCAGGACTCCCCTTGAAGCTCAGACCAGAGCAGCTGATAGAACAATGATGGATGAGGACGGATGAAAACATGCTGATGAACGGGTGAAATCCAGTTGAGTTTTGGCTGGATGATGAGCAAAAGCCTGTGTGTGTCACAAGAACAGTAAAGGAGGGCATTTCAATGACTTTACCACTGACGGCGAGTGTTTCCGAACCAACTCACCCAAAGAGTTTATATTATCTTGATTAGTATCAGAGGATAATATTGATTTCACCACGACTCCTGAAGGTCCTTGAGCCAATAAAAATCATAGGAAGAAAATTACCTCAGAATTTAAATCTTTTTTTTTTCTCGAACTTCTGCATCCACAAAAAATCTAAAGAGATTATGTCAATTTATATAAAGTACACATGCAATTACTGCAAATTATTTCCATCCACATTTAATACATCAACATTATGATACACCTTTAATGCAGATACAGTAAGTTATTGCAAAATTTTTACAAAAGGAGACATTATTCTTCATATTTTTCCTGACGTTTCTCCATTTAACAAAACTAAAAGTCACCTTGTCCACCAAGTTATTTTAGTATGTTAACATGCTAATTTGACCTGATGATGGCGCTATATGGAAAGTCAGGATCACCAAAGTTATTACAGTTCATCCTGAGGAGGAAATGATTATTTGTACCAAGTTTCATAGAGTTCATTTAACAGTTTTTGAGACATTTCAACGGAAACCTCACGGTGGCGTTGGAGGAAAAATTAGTGCATCATCAGAGCGGTTAGGTTTCATCTGGGGCCTGGGGACAGCGAATGTAAAAGCTTCCCTGAGCTGCATATAAGGTGAATGACTAACTCCTCTGTCAGCAGTTGGAACAGCTTGTTTCCTATTGCTCAGCAGTCTGCACATCCTCATACACTTCATGTTTTATATACAGGTATATATGGACGGCTGCCTCGTCTCTCTCTTCCACTTCACATACGGCTGAACGTAACCTCCTCCTCTGGTCCGAGTCCGTCACGGCAGCTGGCAGTGTGCTTTATGACGAGCGTAGGTGTGTGTTGACTGAGTCTTGTGGGGGAAATCTTCAAACAGAGAAAGCGCGTGGGCCGCGATGACCCGACCCAGAATGCACTGCTCCCGGTGCACTCATGAGAGCGGGAAAGACTCTCCAGTCGAGATTTCAGCCGCCGTCCAGTGGATTGAGCATGATTACAAAATCAGATTTTATTGTTGTGTGCTTCAGGACTCATTTATGTGCATCTCAGTGGGCTGTGAGGAATAATGAGGATGATGATGATGAGGAGGAGGACGTATTTTCTCTTCTTTTCCAGTCGCATTTTGTAAAAACAAAAATAAGTACATGAGACTACTAAAAGTCAGTTTTGAGACAGCTTAAGTGGTTATGAGAGAAAGTCAAAGTCATGTTGTGGATTAGCCAAAGTGCTGCACATTTACTTTTATTGACTCCAGACAGAACGCTGGTCACCACTTCATCTCTCACCTCGACGATTGCAGCGATCGGTGTTGCCAAGAAACTACGTGAAGAGTTTTGTTCTAAAATGACAGATCAACAATGAGTCTGGACAAAACCTCAGATGCCCACTCCATCCATTAAAAACATAGACCGAGCATGCGAACTGTAATTTGAAGACCAGCTTGTACCTCAGGAAAAAATACTGAATATTAAATGTAAGCTGAGAATTTCTTACAGTACAGTAGTGTTTCAGGAGTGAACTCATCATATTTCTTTCAGCGTCCATGCTTCCTCTGTCAGCGTGTCGTCTTGATCGGGATTGCGCTGAGCCTCGGGGACAATCTATCAGAGGAGAAAATTCACTGCATGCGTCACGACGAGAAATCAAAGATGTCAAGAGAAATTAATTCGGCGCTGCATGACATTACCAGCCATCTGCAGCTCTTAGGATTCAACACTGACCTAATCATTTCCACCTCTCTCTCTCTCTAACACACATGCATGCTGCATGAATCCTTTTGCATACATGCATTTCTGTTTCACTCATTGGCTCTGGCACAAATATCTATCACACACACACACGTACAACACTCAGCGACGATCATCACTCATGCTCAGCTCTGTCACACTGCAGCATCTGCGCTGTTAAATGAGCAGCGAGATTTAATTCAGTGTGTAAATGTGTGAATGCAAGTGAAGAAAAGGCTGCAGCGAAAGCACAAAAAAAACTGCAGTATGTGTGTTGTAATACTGTGTAAGAGCTAATAATTCATATTCATGATCATATGATGGTCAGTCTGTTGTTGAATTTAATAATTCCAAGCAAATTGTAAGTAGAAGTAAATTATTGTAGTGTTCATCTTTGCTGTAACCACATTTCCACATTTCATTATTTTGAACATCCATATTATTTTGCACATATTTGCTCTATCATGATATATACTAAAATTGGAAAAACATCACAACAGTCTTACTTCACTCTACCTCTCTGTACGTGAAAGAAAATTTATCGAAAAAAGAAAAAAAAATCGAGAAAAGACTTTTTCTTTCTAGCAAAACTGCAAAACATTCACAAGATTTGCTACTTTTCTTTTTCTCATGTGATGCTTTAAACTATTAGTTGGACAAAACAAGACTTTTCAAGACATCACCATGGACAAGAAACAGGCACGTTTTACTTACGTTTACATATTATGTGACATTTTATTGACCAAATGATTAAGCAAGAAAATAATCAAGAGGATTCACTGATGATGAAAGTACTAGTTGTTGCCTAATGAAGAGTGACGATTTGTGCCAGCTGAAGTTGTGTGTATGTGTGAAGGTGTTAGTCTGCGCGGTGTTGAAAGCTGAGGTTATATTTGGAGACAGGAATGACTCATCCAGGCTGCAAACGAAGGGCTGTTAATTGGATGCAACTGTAAAACCAACGCGAGAACTTCGAATGTAAAATGATCCACCTCGAGCACAGAGAGCTGCAGAGACAGTTCAGAGGCTGCTTCAGAACCGTCGAGTAGAAAGTGGATACATGAGTGGCAATGAGGTCAAGATGCCTCCCAATCACTAGTTTGAATCAGGCTTGATCAGCAAAATATTTGTTCTTAATTCTGTTTAAACTGAATGCTCAAATGAAAACGTGTGTCTTTAAGAAGCTGGAACAACATCTGGGCCTCTGGTCGTTTGACACCTAACGTAACGCTGCACATGTGCACCAGTCACAGTGAGGTCAATCTGAAGTGTTCAGGAGGTGAAACAGATCAGAGATGCTGCAGTGCCTTTTTTTTTAATCATGTCAACATAAGTAAGTACACTAATCTACAAAAAGATGAAAAAATCTGTTTACGTTATCCATCAAATTCAGGGATAAAAAGGAGCCTGAGTCACGATTAACTAACTTTTCCACAGGTCTTATTTGGACGTCAGAGAAGAGAGAGAAAGCAGAACAGATAGTAACTCTACCTCCTGCTGTCAAGGAAATAAATCAAGCTGTGAGTGTGATGGGATTTCATCCAAGATAGTTTAATCAGAGAATATTTTCGGTGAGTCGAGCGGTTTGCAGGCGGCGGTCGGCGCTGTATATGAAGTGTTCGCCGGTTCCTTCCTCCTCATCCGTCTTCTCGGAGCCCAGTAGCTGCTCGTCTTTTTCCCTGCCAAAAACTGTCTGCTGCTAAATGGTCTCGTATTTCCTCCAAATAAAATGTCCTGCTCCGATCATCCAGTTCCAAGGCCTGATGTAAAAGGGGGGTGAAACCTATTCTGAGCAGCTCAGCTGAGCAGATGCTCTTAACGTTTGTGTTTTAACAGAGCAGTAAAGAGTAATTGTTAAATGCTCGAGGCGATCAGCGACGGTTATGAATGGCTTTTATGTGCTGGTGTTGAAAGAAGCGCCTCGTCAGAGTCCTTGAGTGGCGGCTGGAGATCTCTAGTGCTGCTCTGAAAAGGAAAATAGATGTCAGGAGACTATTTTGTGATTGTGTTGTAGGTCAGTAAAGCTCTGAGTTGAGTCACTCGATGATGAAAACATCAAAAAGGTCTCCCTGCTTAAAAGAGCCAATTCACGCAAATTACAAAGTACAACTTTTTTTTTTTACCCCTATAGTGCCTAAGTTTTTGGGGGGCAGCAGTTGACCTCATTTAGTTTTAATGTGTCAGCAAACTGTTGCCTTACACATTCAGTGTCCTATTATTAGTATTCATGGATTTGTGTTTTGTCATGTTTTGGTCTCCACCAGCTCCGGAGCTAAATATCTGGCTCTTTAGCTGCTGAATGCTTCACTCAGAAGTTGCCATTTGTAAATATAAAAACATTGAATAGTGCAATGGTGGACCTTGAGATCGTGCTGCTCATTTCCTTTAGCATCCAGGCCTTTATGTCGCTTCAGGAAAAGAGAAAACAGAACAGAGTTAAGTTAACATCACGTATTGACATTTTTCTGTAGACGTTGTTTTAAGATTTGCTAAAAACAAACAATTTTGTAATTTTTTTTTCAGTTTCATCTCCCAACAAGCTGTGAAACTGTGATTATTTGCATGAACTTACCGCAGCTCTAAGACATGGTGATTCATGTAGCTGCCATGTTTTTGCCTGCCATCTTTTGTTAACATGCTTTTAACCCGCCACGTCGTATGTTGCATGTGTGAGTGGTTGTGTGAGTGCACGAGGCTGCGCTTCACATCCCTCTGGTGTCTTTTCTGCTCGCTGGAAGAAAATGGGATTACATAATTAAGTCTTTCATCAGCGGCAAACGACATAGAGTTTTTTCTCTCGGCCCCTTCCTCGACTGCTAATTTATTATCAATTTACACTTCATTACAGATGCCAGAACAGTTTGGAAAAATGCTTTGTTTCACAATAACTCTTTATACTGCGAGCTTATCGATTTTCTTTAGACTCTAAAAAGCATTTAGCCTCCATTGAAGCCCAGTTGCACAGTAGCTCTGCATATGCACGCTCAGAAAGCGTTTGTTATTCATAGGCAGAGTCAACCAACACCCACTCTCATTTCAGCATCCCCAGCTCGTGAAAGGCTAATCAGATGGTGATGGGCTGCCTCGTTGCATTCAGATGGGCCTCGAGAGTCTCCTGGTACAAAGGTTGTGACCATGGTGACGAAGGAGGATCAACCAATCGGCTGATTCCTCGGAGAGAAAGAGAAAATTGATCGAGTCGCCGCGCAGAGATGGATGCAGGAGATTTCAGCTGTAACGGCGACTAAAGTTAGAGACAGGAAATGCAGATTTATTGTCAGCAGACCAGGTGGCAGATACAGGACAAAGAGATCCAGAAGGAGAAGCCACAATATCAACCACATGTTCTTTGACTCACTCTGATCCTTCAGGAAATCAATAGATGCCTTTTTCTCACTTTGAGTAACCTTCATTAGACTTTGATGAGACTGAAATGTATAAAATGAGCGGGATTGTAACAATACAGTCATTTTATGGTTTAGTACATTACACAATATTTTTGAAGTCTGAATGAAGATAAACTTAAGCTGTATTTCCAAATGTCCTGAAAAGTTTCCCTGCTAGAAATAATTATGTTACATTTGGTACTAATTATATGGAAAATATTAATGAAGTGAAAGCTCCCTCCTAATGTAATAACACACGCACACAGTAATCTTGGCCTTCACCTGTTTCTCTGTGTCCAACATGTTTACATGGCTGTAAAACCTTCCTCTGTGCCCTTAACATTATTTGTCTTTCATGGGAACAGTGTAAACTGAGTAAATGTCAAAACTGATGGAGATAAAAAAACAAACTGACTGCTTGTTTCCACTGGTTCGAAAATACATTCTTACCCTGAATAGTATTTTCAATTTGCAGTCGACTCACTGTGGAGGCTGCATAAGGATGAACTTTTAGATATATTAAACACAACTCTCCCGCGTCTGGTTCTCCATCCTTTCAGTGTATTTATTTATGAAAACTACAAGGTCATTTCCTTTTCTCCACCACAGACCTTGTGTTTAATGCTTTCTGCCTGCACTGTATATTTACTGAACCGCCTGTAGGCGAGATAACATGGACAGAGTGTCTGCCGGTGATGTCACCCATAAATTTCTGAAGGGACGGTGGATTTAAAGGAGTTTGAGTTTATCACCTGCTGCTCTCTTGGCAGTTGTTCTTTGAGCCAGGAAATCCAGTTTTCTGTTGCAAGGCGGAGCTGAGAGGAGAGAGCGAGCACCACCATCACGGCCGATACGGCTTTTAACATATTCTTAATGGAGCAATCGCTTTCAGAATTGCTCGCAAGACAAAGATTAGAGGGAGCGAAGTTAGGTGTTTAGACTCTAATGGAGAAAAAGCATATCCACTGTTCCAGAGGAGAAGCCAGGAGTCAGTTTTTGTTGGGCTTTTTGGAGCCTGACTTTAGTGCTCACTCGATGCATGTTAAGGCCTTCAGCTGTGACGGTGGTTTCATTGCATCGATTTATGAGACCATGGTGCTAAATTCTTGTAAACTGGATTAGGCTGTAATGGGTCGTGGGATGTACGTCTCCGTTTTACCAACCGAGGCCAACAGGAGCAGTTTACTCTTTCACCACTCACTCGTCCACACGCCAGAGCTTTCATGAACTGCTACTGATATGAAACCTCATATGAATGTGGACGTGTAATTTTTATATTCAGATTTAAAACTTTAATATCGGCCTGCCTTCAAAACAGTCTGGCAGAACCAACATTGAAATCAAGCTGCTGCGATTAGTCGATTAGTTGTTGCTTTATCCAAACTGATTCTATATGTCTGTATTTTACATGTCCATGGTTCAGACTGGGCCCATTCTACATGTTAATGGTTGAATCTTCTGGCTGGAGCCTCATGAATCGGTCACTCAGCGATCGCAAAACATGCAAGTTGAAAACTGAAATGAGCAGCTCACAGGATGAGATCCAGGCTGATGACAAAGCACCAAATGTCTTTCACAACATTTGCTCGTGATGTGATGCTTCACTTCAGAGTGAGAAACTAACAGACGGGGAAAAAAGAGCTGCAGTCTTTTCTTAAGATGACCACAAAATGAATGCCGACACGGATAAATGGATGAATGTTTTACTACAGAATAACCGGTAGAGGTACGATAGATCTTGACTCTGGCCCGTATCGTTTGAGCTTTGTCCAAATCCGTCCAAATCCTGAGGCCTTAGGGACTCGTCTGTGAGGCTGAAAATCCAAAGCAGTAACTCTTACTCAGCGACAAATATTTTTTAAAAGGAGTCGGTTTGCACAGAGCTGTTTAGTGAGGAACAGAGCGAGACCTGACCCAAAGGCGGTGCCACTGAGGCTCCAGTCACCGATGTACACAAGGAATCGATTTAACCCGACTGTTTGTTCCTGGAGTTCAGCCCGAAGTGTTGTTGACCCTCAAATGTTGGTCACTGGTGTAGTTCAGCGACCTGCAAAGCCTCCTGCCTGTCGGAAGTGATGTACGAACGCAAGCTCAGTCCTACTACTGCTGATCATTTTGTATAGGAGAGTTTAATACGATCTTTTTCCAGCGTGGCTCAAGTGATAGCAAAGTCTCCAGGCTGAAATATGTTAACAACTATTTCATGAATTGCCATGAAATTTGTACAGAGATTGATGCTCCTCAGAGGATGAAGCCTACTCACTGTGCCACCATGAGGTTGATCTTTGTCATTTTAAATGAAATATCCCAACGACTATTGAGTCAATTGCCATGAAATTTCAGGATGATTAAGAACTTTTCATCTAGTGCCGTTAATTTAATTTAATTTGGTCAGAAAACCAAATCAAAACCAATTGATTGAAATTAGACTCTTGTTTCACAGTTTCACTCTCTGAGTCTTAGTAAGTCAAATAAAAGAAAAGCCAAATATCCAACTTTAACATCATGATTTTTGAATGTAATTTTAAATATGTATGTACATTTTTGAAATGATCTTAAATCTAATTCATCAGAAAGTCAGTACAAATTAAATTGGATTAAATTCTTGAATGAAAAATGAATTCCTTGCTTTCTAAGCTTTCAGTTTTGACATGTGGTTGCATCAGGCCAAAGCTGCAGTCATTAAACACATTATCGTCTGGTCACAGAGACACTAAAGTCAATCTGTGTTCTGTGATCTCTGTATTTACTGTATTATTCCGTGGGGAGATCTGAGAGAACCACAGCAAACCTTCCCTCCTCCTTCTCGGGTTTCAGTTTCAGCTGGCTTTCACTGAGCGCGTTCTTAGAAACTCAGTCGTCCCAGCAGACCTTTGGGTCGTGTGATGTTGGCTTGGCAGTAGTCTGTGTCTGTTCAACACCCCCAAGGCTGCACAGGAAGCTTTCAAAGACCCCCCCCACCTCCTCCTCTCTGCTTACAGCTGCTGCTGTTTCGTTTCCTCGCTATAGTAAACTCATTGTGCACTTGTTACACAAATAATGTTAATCAAATAGGTTAAAAAGGTTTTAATGAGCAGGAACGATGTTAATAATAGAGTCACTGAGGTTAGTTTACAGTTTATTGGCACATATCCAGTGTAATTTTCACACTGCTCCTCCATCAGGCCTGATATTAATTACATGGCTCATTGATTTATTGATCCTGGCCCCCGTAGATTCGCCCCTGGTTACATGCATTGACGTTTATCCTCACAATAAGATAACATGAGTGTGAGGAATGGATTAAACAGTGTCTTTGTCTGAAATGTCTGCTCCGAGCTTACAACCTAACGTAGCAACCACATTACCAACACCATGGTGAATTTTAATTAGCTAACTGCATTATTATGTAGGATTATAGGTTACATTAGAAAAAAGCAGGTTTAGAAACATCCAGCCTTTTCTCTCTAAATGGAGTTTAGACCAACATTAGAAGCTCTATTATATTCTGCTCTTTAATCTATTTACTCTCCAGCCAAACACATTAGATGAGATCAGAGTGTAAAAATAAAGCGTAACCTCCTCTGTTACTCGTTCAAACATGTTTTTATAGTAAGAAGCAACACAGGGCTGTTTGGGTGAAATAATAGATTATTAATAATAGTATTAGTTCATTCATGGAATAATAATAACAATAATAGATCATAGTAGAATAGATGAACATTTTTCTTTTCATTACTGTGCTATAATGCAAGAACAATACAAGAATACTGCTGATCCTCTATTTCAGTGTCTTCTACATGTTTCATTAATTGCTGAGGGTGGCAGGTTTTAAAGCCTTGTTCTTTTGGCACAGCTGCATGTTTAAGACAGCGTTTGACAGTGTTGTTATTTTAAAACAAGTCAACTGGAGATGGATCCCACACAGACTTGGCATTAATTAGTTAACAGTGGCCACCTACACCTAATAAAATTGGCTGGAAATGAGAAGCCTGCTTTTGTCCGCCTCTGTCTGAAATCCAAAAAATGCTGAAAGTGTTGATGTTAAATCTGCCAGTGTTGTCAATGTAAGCTGCATATGTGCCGTGCTCAAATGGAAAGATTGGCAGGTGTAGTGATGGGGAGCTTTGCAATGGTTTAATCTCTGCAGCAGCCACCATTCCACATTTACATATGGACTATATATACATACATTTTACAGTAAAGGTGAGCTCAAAAGCAAATATCTCACTTCGAGTGTTTCCAGATGAGAGAGGGATGTTGGGCTGGGCCGTGAGGGAGGGGAGGGGTAGCTGTCGAACAGTTGCAGGGTGGGACCAGGGAAAACAGAGGATGACTCAGAAGAAGTGCATCGCTCCTTCCTCACCCTTGTTATGGCTGCGGGCAGTGGAGCGAGGGAGAGGAGGAATATTTTAAACTCTGCATTGCTGCTCATTTTACTTTAAAATCCGTGAAATTAAAGGTTTTATGTGATGTCTTTCACCTATTGGTGCAGTTTTGACGTTCGAGTGCTTATTATGAGACATTGCCGGTTTTTCTAGGATGAACTGTTATATGAAGGATCCATTAAATAGTGCCAGGAAGGAAAAGTAATGGGTTATAGTTGTAGTAGCTTTTCATTTTGTACTTTCAGTGTAAACAGGTATATAACATGACATGAAAAATTAGGTACCAAGTAAGTAATTAAGTCTGCAGATCCCTCTGACACGACTCTGTGCTGCAGCACATGGAGCCGGTGTTTGTAGTCGTGTTGTTGCGTGATGCCAGCTCCCTCAGGCTGAACACTTTCTCTCTCTCCCCCATGCTGAGCTGCTGCTGCTGCTCTCTTTAAAGAGACTGTGGGAAGCTACTAGAATGACTTCAGTGTCGGCTGCAGCTGCGGTCGATCCCCAGAGAGCCGCCGTCTGGGGGTCACATCGTCTCTGCCTGGTCTCAGTGAGCACATACATGCTGGAGATATGTTATTATTGCAAGGACAAGGAGTAAACAGTCGCTCATGTAAGAGACGATGCACATGTCAAGCAGAGGTTAGAGCAGGTGTCCAGCTGGGGATTGAACCAGAATACTGATTGACCCAATTAAGTACTTAGCATTGAGTAACAGTGGCTGGTTTCACACTGGATTTTATTTGGGCAAAGTTATTGTATGGCTGCTTTCTGTGCACCGGAGCTGCATGTGTGTTTTACTGAACGTCCAACAATAGACTCTGGTTAAAGAGTGTGTGTGTCAGGTGTGTGCGCATGGGGACACCATAGCCATTGGTGCTTTATATTAATGTGCCACCTCAATGTCTGACTGAAGATGTCTCCCTTGTAAATATGCTTATTCGCTTTCTTGCAGCATTAGATGAGAGGATCCATACCACTAAGGAAAAAGTGTCCTCACACTGGATTTCAGCTCCAATAAGATTGATACTAGTCTCATATTTGTCTGTTTAGTGAAGAGCCAGAAGACGAGTATCTTAACCAAGAAACAGTCCAACCAGTATCCACATGTTAGACTTGCTGTTTTACTGTTTCTAGTCTTTATGCTGCTGTCTGTAGTTACATATTTACCCTACAGACAATATCGATCTTTTTGTCGGCAAGAATGCAATTCCAAAATGCCAAACTATATATTTAAGGTGAAAGTGCTTTGCCTGAATTTCCTGCAAGTATTGAACCAAGGGTTGCTCATTTTGACTGAATTACCCGCGAATAGATGCTGTGTGTGTAGTGAAGCTACAATTCGGACAATTCATAGCATGTCGACTGCTCGCTGAAACACATACGCTAATGTCGGTCTCCCCGCTGAGTTTGTTTTGCCCATTTGTAAGGCTCGCAGCCTCTTTCTTGGCGCAGCGTGTCCTCGTCAGTGAGACAAACAAGGGCAGCATCACACTGACACAAGTGTCATGGCGAAGAGCGTGGCGGCCTGCTGATGGATTCACAATGGCCTCCTTTTTTTTCCCCCCCGTTCTGTGTTTCTTTTCTCGACTTGAGGAGGAGAAAGTTAATGGAGAAAAGAAATTAAAAGTAGTGATGGAAGGGGTGTGTGAGAAAGAGAGGAGGAGGAGAGGATGACACAAGATGGATGACAAGATGTAAATGATCTTCTATACTTTTAGTGCAGGGAATCTTTCTGTTAACAGATCTTTCAAAATTGTTTCACTGCTTTTATATTTAATAAGTTTGACCACCATGAATTAACATTATGTTCTGACTTCCGAGCAATAAATGACTGGTATTAACATTAGTCTCAGATTGTAATCACGAGTCCTCAGTGGGAACTTCAATCTAACTCAGTAACAGAACCTTCTATATACATTGACCTATACGCTGTCGCGCTCCTTAATTACAGATGTCTGTGTCACAGCGCGGTCCATTATACGTCGGCTCCGCGGCGTGCTGTTGTAAAGGCCACGCTGTGATTTGTGCTGTGCTGAGGAGGGAGCGCTGAGATAACTGCTCCTCAGTCAATATAGGCCACTGAGCGGTGAGACTCAGATGTCAGCACCTTAAAGCTGTCATGCCCTTTTTTTTCCCAGCCATTAGTGCTGAGCCACATAATGTGTCCTGCAAATGGCAGCGCGATGGGAATGCCAATAGTCCTGTGAGTTTCAGAATAAAGTGGCATTGATCTGGAATGTCTAAAAATGTGTGCATAACAGATGTTTCTCCCTCACGTGCGCCACACAGCCAGTGTGATCAATCATACCAACCCTTTTCTTTGCTCTTCCACAGGAGTTGGTATCCGAGTGCACGCTGGCCAAAGTCCCACAGCAGCAGTGCAGTGGAGCAGGGAGCTTTCCACAGTGCTGAATTCATCAGCTAACAGAAATCCCCATTGCACACTCATGTGCTTGGGCCGCTCCTGATACCTCCCATTCCTAGCAGCGACTGACCAGCACCTCCACATCCGAGATGGACGACGACGGGCGCTACAGAGATGGCCGCTCAGATTTCATCCGCGGCGCCAAGGACATTGCCAAAGTGGCCAAGAAACAGGTCGGCAAGAAGGTGGGGCGCAGCGTGGACAAAATGGCCGACGAGTACACCAAGCGCTCCTACAAACGCTTTGAGGAGGAAGATGACGATGACGACTACGGCGGCGTGCCGGGCAACGACGGCGGATATTACCGCAATGACAGCCGGGCCAATGACGACGAAGGTCACAGCGACTCCACAGAGGGACACGACGAGGACGACGAGATCTACGAGGGGGAGTACCAGGGCATCCCGAGGGCTGACTCGGGCAAGACCGGCAGCATGGACGGGGTGACGGCCGCCCAGGCGCAGCAGTTCAGGGATCTGTCAGCCTACGAGGGTGAGAGGAGGAAAGACCAGGAGGAGCTGGCCCAGCAGTACGAGACCATCCTGCAGGAGTGCGGCCACGGGAAGTTCCAGTGGACGCTCTACTTTGTCCTGGGGCTGGCGCTGATGGCAGATGGCGTGGAGATCTTCGTGGTCGGCTTCGTGCTGCCCAGTGCAGAGAAGGACATGTGTCTATCTGAACCCAACAAGGGCATGCTGGGTAAGATTTACAGATTTCAGTCTCTTGCTTCCAGGTAGAATAAAACATTTAACACTTGGGAGGAGGGATTACATGAGAACTCAGTACCAACATGGAAACTGCCTGAAACATCTACTGTCTTCTCCGCCCCGCTTCTGTTTATTTTCATCTCAGTGCCTCTTTTGGAATTTTATGCCACAGCTTCACATTTTATCTTCGCCTTATCTTAGCAGTTACCTTTACAGCTTATCCCCCAGTAATTGCTTTTCTACAGCCTCGTTGGCAGAGGAACTACAGCTATTTAAGATTCAACTGCCCGTGCAGCGTCTGAACAGCAGCGGAATTTTAAAATCGAACTCTCAGCCAGTCCAAACACGATGTTCTCTGCTTCAGTTCATCTGTTTCCTAGCTGGACTGTGCGTGTGTGTGTGTGTGTGCGTGTGTGTGTGAGAAGGTGCTCGTGGGCACAGTTCTTTCAAATTGCTGATGTCCTGTCATGTATCTGTCTCCCTCTTGTTTGCCTCCTCACACGCCGCATGTCTGTCGCTGTGTCTGTGTTTCCGTATGCTGCGAAGTCCTGCAAAGACCTCGTGATCATTTCCTATCCTCAGGGCCAATGTCCAATCAGAGTCCAAACCTGCCTCACCATCTGTCATTGGCTGCTCAGCAAGGACACAGCGAACAAGGCCTCCTGAGGATAACAAATTCAAACACACTGTTTAGCTTATGTAAAGAACATATAGATGTTATTGTAAGATGTATTTTATCAAACATATCAGGAGATGCAAAGAGACAGATCTTCCACATAGAGATAACCCATCATCATCATCAATCATTTGTTTGTGTTCTTCCAGTGGGTGAAATATAGCTTGATAGTTTGACATCACACAAATATTCCTGTCCAGCTTTGCAGGAATTTGTCAGTAGAAAATAGATGTTCACACCCAGTCTTTGGTGGGTTGTTGCAAGAAGAAAGAATTCTGGGAAATGTAGTAAATTATACCTCAAGTAGACAATGAACAGAAATAGATTTGCAGTCTGAATTGAAATTATGTGCTAAACATACTAACAGCAGGCTCATACAAACTCATAACATCTGTAAATACTATTTGACTTTGATAGCTGAATTCAAAATACTGATAAATTAGAGTAATTCAGATTTAGTTTAGCTGAAGTAAAAATGCTGAATCCACATTATCCAAACTTAAAAACAGATTGAAGTTAAAAACACAAGTTCTGCTGAATGAATCCAAATATTTGTAAGAGCAAGACATGGCCTCAAATGTTCACGTATTATTTGATTCTGATGAATTACGTGAGATCTACTTACATAATTTCCAGTGCACTCACAGAGTCTTTGACTCTACGGCTGCCACGTCGATGAGCGTTGTCTCCCTGCAGATGTTTGCAGTGTATTGAGCGTCTGTGCTGTTTAAAAATGAACATCATGGATTCAGCGCTGGTTCTGGCTGGTAGGATGTTGTTGTTAGCAGTGACCTCTATGCAACCTTAACTATTGTCATCCTCTGCCAAATTGATTCAGATGGATCCTTTTTAAATGTGACAGCTTGTGCTCCCAGTACGAGAAGTTTCGATTTAGATTTTCTTGTAACCTTTACCTCTAAAGAGGGTTTGCTGATAAAGTACAGTATGTTCTTTTTCAGCTCTAGTGCAGCTGCTGGTCAGGGAGCTGCAGTACGACATCAGTGGCTGTGTGAACATTTTCAACTCCAGTTTTTCTGTTTCCCTCCTCAATTGTTTACAGGTGTTCCAGTAACACACTTTTTAACTATTGTTCATACACATACATAAACTCACAGGAAAATATATAAAGCACACACACACACACACACACAGTCGTGTTTGCATCACCCTTACTTTGACTTATATTCATTTCCTGGAGACTTTAACCATAACCACTACTTGACTAACCTTAACCTTAACCCAAGTCTTCATTCTAACATGTAATGATTTACGTTATGGAAGCTTGCATTTTATCCCCACAAGAAAGGCGAGTCCCCACAATATGATAGTGTAAACCGATTTATGTGTGCACGCGAGAAGCAATACATGGACCACACACACACACACACACACACACACACACACACACACACACAGCTACATTTGGCAAGCATCCATGCCTTTAATTGGTTACTGGGTTGTGTGATTTTCCCAGTGGTCCATGCACAGGATAAGGTATGGATTGCAGTGCTGACATGTACAGCGACCAGCCTGTGTGGGATGGAACATGTCTGTCTTCTCATATGTCCATACAGTTTGGATGTGTGTGTGCATGTCACACTCCTAATGTGTATGTGTGTTTCTATTCCAATGGTGACAAAAAAGTAAAATACTCCTTTGAAAGTCCATCAAAATTTTTACTTAAAGCACCTTTAGTCAACACCTTTAGTAAGTATACTCAGTTACTTCCACCTCTGGTCCATTACATCTGGTCCCTTCTCTCTGGCTGGGTTTGTGTCATGCCAGGGGGGAGCCAGTAGGGAGACACGACCGTCCCTGATTCCCTCCCCTCCCCCTGTTACGCAACACGCCTGACTCATGCTAGAGAGCCTCCTTTGCTCATGCCTCTCCGCATCCCATGATTCCCAGTGTCCTCTACCCTACCCTCACCCTCGTCTTCTCCACAAATGGAGCTTCCTCTGCCGTCAGTGTTGCGGCCGCTTTAACCTGTACTGTGTGTTTGGGTTTGTACTGTAGGTGTGTGACGGCGAGCGTCTGCGCGTGTGTGAGCGGTAATCGCCTGCAGAATATTAAATCCCTCGCAGCAGAAAGCATTCAGATGCACCCAGAGGAGCATTCACAACTGGGAACACATCCCAGCTATTCAGAAACGGAAACCAGTCGGCATCCACAGTCATTTACTCTAACCACTTTAACTTAATAATGGTCCACAGGCATTAGATGTGTTGTGAGTACGTATCACAGACCCCATATTAATTGCATCTTTCCAGCAGATATTTCTAATTAGATAAGGAAACTGAAAACAGAAAAACCAGAGTGAGTCTTTCAACTGTCAGCAGTGACGCCTGTGATGCAGCGTTTTTGCACTTCGATCTGCAGGAGATGCTTCCACAGGCAGCAGAGGAGCGCTGCCTGGTTGTCATTGATTTGTCCTTGTTACGAGGCTGCGGAGGTTGCATCTGCAGCGCGGTTGCTTTGCCATAATGGGAAGAAGAAAGTGGGGTTTGTTATATGCAGCAGCTCTGCCACACGCAGGATTTGTAGAAAAGTGCTGGATAAGCATAAGTACTTTTAATGTCAAGTCGATTTCACACTGTTGAGCCTTCGGTGTGCCTGCCTGCTCTGACAGTTTTGAGGACCAAGGGAAAAAATATCTGGTGTATCTACTTATCGTAAATGTCTCTTTGGCCTTTTAATGAACATGAAATCAAGAACGGAGATTGAGGATGAAGGGAGACAGATGGGCTGAACTACCTGCCTGTTTGATTTATTGGTTCCTGTGGGAGATGCTGGCAGAGGAATATGTAGACAAACTAGGTTGAATGCTGTAGCCCGCGAGATATAATTAGCTACTCCAGCAATTAAATTTTGGTAAACATTATTGTAGATGGAAATGAGTGTCAGCAAGGAATTAGGCTTGGTATTAGTATTCAGCTGACGTCTGAAAATAAATATGCGAGCTATCAGACGACAGATGCTTCCATTTTTTCATTCTTTTGGCAAAAATGTTTTGATTGAATTGCTGAACAGATTTCCTCGGAATATTTGATCGGGATTTTGATTCTGCCTTGTTCAGATTTCTATGAGAAAAAGTTACAAAAAACAACTGCGTATATTCCTTTTATTGCATTTGCATTTTAGGTGATTGGCTAAACCTATTCATTCCCTCTGCATGCAACAAATAAGCGCCCTACAATAGATGCATTTACACAAACAAGAGCTTTCCCTTAAAATTAGCTCTAACATCAAATGAGTTTTACATCACCACCAAAGTTAAATTGAGGGTGCTGGTGTCCAAACAGCGTGCAGGCAACAATTCAACCAAACAGCTTATATCACAAGTTATTTCCACCGTTTGAAGTTGTGTCAATCAGCTGCTGCAGTGTTTGTTTTGCATTCACATCACAGCGCTGACAGGGCGAGACCGCCGCTGTAAAACAACTCGCCGCTAACCCCCGAAAGCTGAAAGAAAATGAATGATAAAACTCAGCCGTCAGTGGTTTGCAGTGAGGAGTGCGATGGCTGAGCGGCCGAGTCAACTGATGAGGGACCGCGTTCTCCTGCGGTGCTGAAGAGCCTTGGCCCCCTGGCTCATTCAAAAAGCCCTGTGCGCTGTGGCAGAAAGGGAAAACTGGCTATTAATAGTGGCCCCCTGCCCTGCCCCCTCCCTCACCCACGTACACAGACACACAACCCTGCAGTGGCACACACTTTTTCTTTCCATGTTCATCCATACAACACACACACACACACACACACACCCTGAAGCCTTTGGGAGCTCTGTCACAGTGCAGACAGGCCACCATCCTCCCCTCCCTCTCTCTCTTTCTTTTTCTCTCTCGCTCTTCCTCCTCCCCTCCCCCCACTTCCTCTCCAGAGCGGTGAGGTGCTCAGCTGTCTGCAGACTCCTGCTTCTCCTCATCCTTCAACTCCTCGTCCTGCTCTCTCTTTGTCAATACTTCACTGGAAATCCTAGAAAATAAATATGAAACAAATGTAGATAGTGAGGGGTGATTAAAAAACATCTCGTGTCAAAAGTCAGAAAAGCACTGGAATAAAAACATCACCACCAAGTGCCACCAATAAGAAAACATTTAACTGAACAAAACGCATAATTTAAGGTGTGAAACTGTCAAATAAATATAACATGAATCAATGTTTGGGCAGCGTACGACTCCTGCGTGATTTAAAAACGCAGATGCAGATGAGAGCAGAATAATTGTTGGGCAGAATATGTGTCACCCTCAAACCTTGTTCTGGCCTTTGAGTCTCCTTGTTGCTGTTTTTTAATGCCAGACGTGCTGCACGCTCCCAAAATAGCAGCACAGTATTTTGGAGTACAAAGGGTTGTGGCAGGGGCAGGATATGAGCGGAGGTAACCTTTCGTGCAAGTCCATTTTTGTGTGGCTGAGAAAGTCCAAATATGTACTGGTCACCATTTTAGTCCCTAGTGTACCTACAATTTGTAGTGCATCTTCGACTGCAGTACTTGATGGTAACTCCCATAGTCGAGGGATCAGATGACTGGATTCAGGAGCCCTGATCAAGATGCTGTTTCAGCTGACTTAAGCCTGCAGTCACTGATTTTCTGACCGTGTAGGTGCAAGATGTAAACACAACATGGACATGATATCATCTTTTAAGTTGACATGGCAAACTTATTTACACGTCCTGCGGTTACATTAGCTTTTATTTGGGGTCTTGTTTCTGGACCTAACCTGGAGATTGTAACTCAAATACTCACTCTCCAATCTCCATTAACTCATGAGAGAAATATGTGTCCAAAAAACAGTTGAAATCCAGTAAGTTGAAAGATGCTATAAAGCCATTGTTAATACATCCACCTTAAGTAACCTAACCTTTAGTTCAGGCTGCATTGGTGTAAATACATTTCTTAGAGCAGAAACTGCTCTCTACCCTTTATGAAACTCCTCTGGTGGAACATTAGGTGCAAATATGGTCTCCAGAGAGCTTATTATGTAACTGTGTAGGGCATCTGTCCTAAAATATACTTTCCAAGCCAAACATGTATTCTCCTTGTGCCTTTTCTTCTTATCATTTGTAATGTTCTGTCAACCCCTGCAATTACAAAAAGGATAAACACACGCTCAGGCTTCCATTACTTCATCTCTCTCTAAACGTCCTAATTGCTGTTATTTAGTGACCAATCTGCAAAGTCATAAAGTGCTTTGCCTTTATATATTGATGACAGCAAGATTTGGCTCTCAAACTTTAAGTAAGAGTCCTAATCAATTACGTTGCCTCTCAGATGGATGAGATATATTGGGGAGTAATTTATCCTCGAGCTAAATGCAGCTACTAATCCATTCTGGCCACACGGAGACAAACCTGAGCCGGCCGAATGTGGCGACAGGGGGAGAGAGAGAGGGACAGACACTGATCCAGTTACAGTGCTGAAAAGGGTCGGCACATAATTCCGACTCCCAGCCTGCAGCGAACAGGGAGGCTCGAGAAGATAGCGTGTGGCTCATCCTGGTCGCCGTGGTCGTCTTTCTGTCCGTCCGTCCGTCCACCTCCGAGCTGCTGCATTGCGGCGACGGCTCTTGAGCCCAGTCATCATCGCTGGCTCCTCGTTGCTGCCATGAGCTGTATTGTCAGGAGAAGCGGCTCACAGCTGTCTCTCTGCCCTCCACACACACACACACACACACACACACACACACACACACACACACCACCCACGCACACACAATGTGCAAGCACACACTTACAGTATATGAGAAAATGGGAATATTTACACAAACACACTGGCACGAGTTCACACCTGCAGGCCGGGGACTACACGCTCGCTTTCTACGACACACACGCACACCTGTGTTCATGGAAACACGCCAACATGTGCATACAAAGAATCCCCCGCAATCAATCAAACAACGTGTGAAAGTCACCTTCTTCCCCGATTCAGCACTGCAGCGTTTACACAGAAACAGACAGACAGACAGACAGACAGAGGACAAACCAAAGGAATGAGTCACACACACACACACACACACACACACACACACACACACACACACTTTTATTATCGCCTTTGAAAGTCTGTTCATTTAAAAGAAAGGGACACCCCTCTTTATATTATTCCAAGTCAAGAACATCCATCCTCACTGCTCGGCTTGGCTTTTTTCTCCCTCAGTATTTCTAGTAATTCCAGTGAACACTGACTGTTGGCTTGTTGAGACTGTGTGATGGATTATCTTCTCTGATCCAACAGATCAGTTTAGAGCCTTGTAGACCTAACCTGTGAGGTGAGCTAATTGATCCCTTGATGTCCGGCTCATCCGTCTGCCTCATTCACACCAGTGAGCAATATAAAGCCGAGGGCTGATTTCATGCATTTGCAGCAAACAGTATCAGCAGCTGTGATGTGATTGGGTGAAGAACAGTGTAGAGCAAGCTGGCCATTGTCTTATGTCTTATTTGATCGAACATCAACACGTTCGATTGACTCTGGTTTGATGAAGTCAAGTGAAGAAAAGTGAAGTTAGTTAAGTGCAATTATCTGCTTCAAATTTGCCTTCTTAATGATAAATCTGCTATAAATCAATAAATCTATAAACAAATTACTGACTCAATTTCAACTCAAGATCCACTTACTCACTTGTTCTGGAGCTTTGGGCTGTTGCACATGGTCTTCATCCAGCCCGGTATCTCAGGAATCACTTCCAGATTGAAAGATTTTGCACCTCACGATTTGCGCCCAGTGCTGATGCAGGAAGTCGTGCTTCCTTTTATGTGGCGAGGCAGAAATTAAGGGTGTGGAGGTTTTCTCATCTGAGGCCCTTATCAGCAAGACGACGTCATTGGTCTGTTCCTTCCCCCAACTGTTCCAAATCACTGTGTTAAACGATATGATCTGACAATGTCATGATTACGTTGGGTAGGTAAGGAGACCAGCGTTGGTTCGTTAAGGTTTAGGCACTAAAATTACTTGGTTCTGTTTGGGGGAAGATTGTGGTTTGGGTTAAAATAACTATTTCACTAAGGTTAGATGTTCATCATGCTTTAAAAAACAACAACATTGAGTCTTGGTTGGTGTTTGGTTGTCCCATCCATCCATGTCGACTTGTCTCTCTATAATAACATCACCTGACTTCCTCCTTTGCTCTCGTCATAGTTATTACAGCTGCCACAGAGCTTTGTCATTTTAATAAAACCAGATGTTTTAGGGCATTTAATGAAACGACTGATGCTGCCGTTCTTCTCTCTCTAGTAGAAACCCAGAGAAACATTGACATTGGACATAAAGACTGAACGTGAGCTGGGTTTTGCAGAATCTGTGCAATATTGATGTTGTTTTTGCTGACAGAGTTGCATCATCGTCCATGTTGGCTTCAGATTTAAGCTTTTCAGTCAATTCTAGATGTTGAAAATAGCAGCACAACAGTCTCAACTGAGATATGGTTGAAAGCTCTGGAACAAGTGGACTTTGAGTTGAGATTGTTTTGTCAATCGATTTGTGTGTCTGCAGTAACGAGGTAGTATTGACTTATCGACACAAGATGTTTTCAGTTAAATTGATCTAAAATCAACAAAATCAACTTCACATCTTGACTCTGACACAGTTTGATTAGCTGTGGAAAAAGTGACAAATCTGACAATTCAGTGGAGTTACGTGTCTTGAGTGATGGATTCACTGGGTTTCATTTGCCATATTTAATAAAAAAGAATATAGCATAGACATAAGATCAGTAGCTTTGTAAATACACAAAACGGAGACTGACATTTATGCGCAGGTGTCAGAAGCAGACACTGTACACCGACCTCTTCCTCCTCATTCATTCAGAGTGATCTCACCAATAACTTGTGTCACTGCGGGCTCAGGCAGCGTGAAGACTGTTGACAGGATGTCAATAAGGCAGCAATTGCAAGCGAGCAACTGGTGTGTGTGTGTGTGTGTGTGTGTGTGTGTGTGTGTGTGTGTGTGTGTGTGTGTGGTGTGTGTGTTGTGTGTGTGTGTGGGAGCGTCTTCAGTGCCGCAGAGGCAGAGAGGAAGCGAGACAGACAGACAGACAGAGGCCGGTTTGGATAAGTGCACGGGGTGTGAGTCATGTTAGCACCTCCAATCACAAGACTGGGTGGTTGATGTTTGTTTCTGTTACCAACCTGTCTGCTCCCTGGCAGCGAAGTCCTGATGTGGGAAGGAAGGAAGCAGCTTTTTACATGATATTCAGACTGTACTGTGTCAAGTGAGATCATACTGGAGGGAAAAGGATGTTTCAAGTACAAGGCAGAAATTGTAAGATGTTATAGATGTTATAGGAGTTGTCTTTGATTCCAATCTTAATTTTGATTGTTGTGTTAATAGAAGAGTTTGATATTTTGGAAAATTGGAGCTGATCTCAAGTTGATATGATTTAATTAGCCAACTTTTGACTTGGGGTAAGATTTGGTGGATGGGGAATTATAATTGCATAATCATAACGTTAGACTAATGATCATTGCGTACTGGTCAAGTTAATATGACTAAAATCCATTTTCAGTGATTGAAATACGTCAACCACAAGCCAAGTACAAGTGGCCAGGTGCTGTACTTGAATAATTTCCATTTCTACTTTCTCTGTTGGTTGGACAAAACAGGTCTTGTGAAGGTGTCACTTTAGGCTCTGAGTAACTGCAAATTTTTACAACACATTTTTATTCATTCTCTGAATTGGAGAAAGTTATTCATGCTATCACCTTTTCCAATAATTGATATTATTAAGTATTTGTTTAACTGAGTGAGTTGCATAGCATAACCCCCCATTCGATGCAAAGAGTCAACCTCAAAACTTGGACCAAAATTCCATTGACATTCCTCTGGTCTTGATATAAAACTAAGATTGTGAATTTGATCCACACACTCTGAAACCACCTCCATGTTTAAAGCTGCTTTGCTGCCTCAGTGACTTCATCTATTATAAACTACAATTATAAAATATTTTCCAGTTAATGATCTCTCTGATTCTGGTTTGTGTTTTTAATGAATACTTTGTGAACTGACCTTCTTTGTGTTGCCCAAATTATTTCAGTTATGTGGTTTTTTTTTCCTCTCAATCAAATCACTTTGTAAAAAAGTTATACAGAGACAGTTATTACTATAATCTCGACCCCCCCCCCACCGCTCTGCTGTGGTAGTTTACAGTTCAGAGGATTACGTTGTGCTTCTCTCTCTCTCTGTTTTGTGCTTTATTTAAAATACTTCAGTATTCTAATAAGGCTGCCAAATTAGTTATTTTACAGGGCATTGGGAATTTAATGAGAGTGAAAGTCATATCAGTGAGTTCACTGATGAATCATACCCTCATTATCATGTCCTCTGTCTCTCTTCTCTCTCTTATTATCTCTTCCCATCACATTCCCCTGCCTTTATTCTCCTCCTCTCACCTCTTTCTTAAACTCTCTCTTCCACGGCTTTGTTTCCTCCCTCAGGTCTGATCGTGTACCTGGGGATGATGGTCGGCGCCTTCGTGTGGGGCGGCCTGGCCGATCGGATCGGCCGGCGGCAGACCCTCCTCATCTCCCTCTCCATCAACAGCGTGTTTGCCTTCTTCTCGTCCTTCGTCCAGGGCTACGTCTCCTTCCTCTTCTGCCGCCTGGCCTCTGGTGTGGGGTAAGGAGACAGATGAGTCACACACAATCACGGCAGCCAGGGCCGGAGATGAGAGAGTCACGACCACGGTGGCATCGGTTGACTTGACAGGCAGAGCAATGGCACATGTCAGAGGACTGATAAGAATACTTATAAGAAGAAAAAATCCACCTCACATACTTGAATATGCATTTCAGGAGCTATTTTGCAATGAAGTGTTGAAATGTGCTTTTCAGTGTTTGTGTCTCCTACAAACAGTAATACCTTTCACTTAAGTCCACAACCTTCACTGTTTCTGATTAAAGGTTGATGTAAAGCCACATAAAGGTAGCTCCTTATTTGAAATCAATAATTTGTGGCTTCGTTGGATTCTGGACTCTTCAAGCTATTTCTGCCTGCTGGTGGCAAATGTCTGTGAAATGGCAGCCCTTACTATATTTATAGAGTCTGACTTTAAAGCATTTTAGGTGTTTTAGATGGAGCAGGTAGATATTAGATTATCTACTTTTAACTACATGAGAAATATTTCAACATGTCATCATCATCTAGGTTTTGTCAGTTATGCAATTTCTTCACATCTACCACATGGATTAGTACAAAGCTCGGTACAAACATTCATGATTCGTAGAAGATGTTTTCTAATGACTTTGGCGATCCCCTGACTTTTCATCTAGCGCCACCAGCATGTTGACATTTTTGTTTCCCAGTGAAATGCTTTGACAAATGGATGAATTGCCATTCTCGCCTCTCATCGCCTTCTGGCTTTCTACCTAGTTACAGCTTGTGATGGATGGTCATTGCAGTGGAGGCAGAGAGGATCCAGGGTGTGAACTTGGAGAGACTTAGTGATTCAAGTTAGGGATTATGCAGAAAATTGCACGATTATGTATTCATTTTTCTGGGGAAGGACCCTCATGCCCCCTGCCTCTAATTGTGCATGACGCCCCTGCTCCCTGACTTCCACATGTGTAAAGACTCTGCAGACTGTGAAACCTTTACATCTCTGTTTCTGGTAATAGTGGTGCATAGTGGCCTCTTCATTATGGAGCTTGTTCCTGGCATCAGCTCCCATCTGATTGTAAATTGTGATGCAACATGAGGCCATAAAGATGAGCTATCGATTCAGCTCGACCATTAGCGGTGGCTGTTAAAATATTCAGTCTTAATCAACCACAAAGCTGTTGTCTCTCGTATCTCGCCCTCTTTCCTGCTGCCTTTTCTAACAACCCTTTTAAGTCATTCTGCCTTTTCTTCTGTTATTCCTCTTATGTTGTTTTTCTTTCCAATCTGTTCTTTCTTCACAACATTGCCTCATTTATTGTCTTTTTCTACCTTTTTAAATTACCGCTGTCACCTCTCTTGCTTTCATCCTCCCTCTGTTCTTTCTCCTCTCTCTTATCTCACCCACCATTTGCTTCTCCATGCGGATCCTTTCTCTTGCTCTTCTTTTAATTGTCTTTCTCTTTGAATCCCTGCCTCCCTCTTTACTCCGCAGTATTGGCGGCTCCATCCCCATCGTGTTTTCCTATTACTCTGAGTTCCTGGCTCAGGAGAAGCGAGGAGAGCATCTGAGCTGGCTCTGCATGTTCTGGATGATCGGCGGTATCTACGCCTCCGCCATGGCCTGGGCCATCATCCCACACTATGGTGAGAAAAACAAACACATCGCTCAGTCAGGAAATCATTGTCTGAGGCAATATGTACGCCAGCGTTAGTCAGATAGATAAACAGCCATCATCATCATGTTAACCGTTCTGTTTGACATCACAAAATGTGGCTGTTTCCATTGGACAGCACTTACTAAGTATTTTTACTCAAGACTCAGACTAAATGTAATTTTGAGGTACATTTATTTTTTTATGCTACTTTATACTTCCACTACATTTCAGATGGAAATATTCATATAAACCACTTATATTTCACAATAGTTACTTGTTGATCAAAATGTGATCAACGCCTAAATTATGTTGTATTTTTACAGGTTAACCGACCCAATCTTATAAATTAATCTTATAGAAAGTTAAACTTAGCTCCACTTTCACAACATTAAAATGTTTGTAACATATTCATCCATCAACAATAATACAACAATAATATATATTATTTATTAAATACACAAATGCTCTCTTTACACAAGTGCTGAGTAAAAAGAAAATGGTTTCATCACATTTCAAACAAAAGTAAAACAGTGGTTAAGTGAGAGCAACAAATTTGACAAGTCACTGCAATGCAGTTTTTAATCACTGCAGTTTAGAGAAATGCATCCAACCAGAGCAATAGTTTCAATAGAGGAAGCTTCTTGTGCACACACAAGTCCTGCAGCTGCCTCTCAGCTCTTGTTGTTCTTCCCTCTCTCTCTCATTTAGGCTGGAGTTTCCAGATGGGCTCGGCCTACCAGTTCCACAGCTGGCGTGTCTTTGTGTTGGTGTGTGCCTTCCCCTCTGTGGCGGCCATCTCTGCCCTCACCACCATGCCTGAGAGCCCCCGCTTCTACCTGGAGGTCAGCCTGTCAGCTCTCACCACGCTCAGGCCTCGTGGAAGTATCATATGAATGCATGTTGACTTCTTGAATGCATAAACAGCAGAATGCAAATCCATCCATGCACTTGCAAAGTGGAAGATGCAGACAAAGTGCTGCTTACACACTTTTCCAGAATATTTGAATAGATAACTAAATATGTACATATATACATCCTGGAGCAGGCTAAACAGCAAAGTACTGTAAGATACACAAAGCACTGCTGAAGTCTTTCATTCATACTCCATATATTTTCAATACTGACACACAGAAAAGTAAACAGGAAAGTTCGAGATAAGAGAATTTTTAAGATGATTCATATTGAAGATGTTTTTGAAATGAAGGAACCTTTTACAGCTAGTATTCAGTATTGGCGTGTTTAGTGTGTCTAGTCTAGTGTCATCCAAAATGATGACCCTCCCCATATTACAGTAGCTCTGTTTATGTGCTACTGAGCCATGTTTACCTACAGCAAATGATATTTTTTCATTTATTCACAAAAACAAAGACCCCGCTTGTTCCTGCGTGGCTTTTCATTTGGTTTGATGTTTCAAGACCCCTGTCATCCACCCACACTTCCTTTGATAATCATTGACATCAGAAGGTTTTAAGTTAAGTAAATGAAGTTGCAGCTGTTTGCAGAGATACGGAAAATACAGCAGACAAAAAAAATTGCAATTTGATATGTGAAAATCTATATGCATGCGAAGCAAAAATTGACAAGCTGTGTCAAGGTTTTTTGATTTTGACTTTCTGGAAAAGGGAACTGCATGTTAACATTTGCCTTCATTGATGTAACATTTGACGAATTTCTCCAAATGTGTGTCAAAGTTTTGCGGCGCTGTCACATCTGGTTGGCACTCACATCACATCACTCACATCAAGGCGTCCTACACTCACAAAGTTGCTGATTAATGTTTGAATCAAAACATTGCTGAGACCAAATCACTTACCAGAAAAAAAGAGGCTTTACTGACCAAAGAAAACTGTAAAGACATGTTGAAATACTGAGTGTGACAGAATTAGATAAATGTATTTTTTCCTTTCCAGAATGGGAAACATGACGAGGCGTGGATGATCCTGAAGCAGGTCCATGACACCAACATGAGGGCCAAGGGCTACCCAGAGAGGGTCTTCTCTGTAAGTCACACTCAAGGATCGTATTGTCACTCTCGTCTGTATGCAGGAAAAATCATCTTCACAGAGTGCGTGTGTGTGTGTCTGTAGGCTAATGCAGTGCAGCAGGTTTGGAGTTCTGTGCTGCATTCATTTGCATATTAATAAGTTAAAACAGATTTTTCTTTAAACTACTGTGATCTCGAAATGCTTCAAGCCAAACAGCTCACATTAATAGTAAAATGAAATATGGTGACAAAAATATTTTATAACCCCTTCTTGCTACATTAATGAGTAAAATCAATTATCATAACTGGCCATGTTTAATATATCATAGTCTTAATGGTGAGACATTAGGCAGATCAAGTGCCTCTCATTTTGTCATTTCAGGAGCCTTTTTATTGTCATCAGGGTTTGTGTGTCTTTATTGGAGAGCTTTTGCTAGCTGTTGTCAATCTGTCGAACAGATTTATACATTAGTTTGAATAATTGATAAATGTGGAAAAAATTAAATCTACTGAGCATCTTTAATAGTTCAAAGCAGATGTTTACAAATTAAGCAGTGATGAAAAACACTATAATGAACTTTTGCATGTGTGATATCACATAGTAGAATAGTACGTAGCACACAGAACATATCACATATACAAAGCCACATTCAGTTTGCTTTTGAAGAAAAACATATTAACAATCATTAAACGCAGCAGTGAAATCTAAATACTGAATGATTGTGTTGTTGTTTCCAGGTGACCACCATCAAAACCGTGAAGCAGTTGGATGAGCTGGTGAACCTGGGCGATGGAGCCGCCTGGCATGAGAAGTGGAGGATAAAGCTCACGTCGCTTTTCCATCAGGTGATAAACAATTCAGAAAATTCAAAGCATCGAAGCATCACAAATAGACATTATAATGAGGGGAATCAGTGTTTTATTGTAATTGGTGTTAAATAAAATGCGAGCAGATGTGTTTCTTTTTAAGGAAAACACACAGTCAGAACCTCAGTGAAATTTCTCAACGCTCTGCTCAGCTCTGGTTTTATTTATGTGATCGTTCTCTTTGTCTTTGTGGACGGTGTTTGTTCAGTGACAGGACGTGTTTGTCTCTCAGCTTGTGCTGCTGAGGTTTGTTTACTTCAGGCCAGAAAAGGGATTCTGGGACACGGTGTTTATTTCTTGCAAATGATGGAAAGAACTTGTTTTCAGAGACGCCTGGTGCATGTTTATTTTTTATCTGACTGTAGTATAATTTATTGTTTTCTCTCTGTGTCTGTTTGTCTGTGTCTGTGTATGTATTCCTTCAGGTGTGGAGTAATTTCCAGACTGTTTTCTCCCCCGAGTATCGCCGCACCACCTACATGATGATGGCTGTGTGGTTCTCCATGTCCTTCAGGTGAGATTAAGTTAAAGAACGGTGCACCACTGCAGGTTTTTGCAGGACTTACAGTACACACCACAAGTTCCTCCACCAGTCAGTGAAATCAATGTATTTGCAGCAATCAAAAAGAGCCAGTCAGGTCGATGTAGGTGATCTGAATGCAGATGAAGGGCTCATATATCCAACATTATCTCTGCCCACATGACACAGCCAGGCTGCACATGTCAGGTTCATATTTCCAGATGAGTAATGACTCCAAACAGCTTTTATCAAACTGAAAAATGAAACAGCAACTGAAAGTATGAGTGAGGGAATCCTGCATTTTGCATCAGTATTGCTGATATACAAGAGTCAGAATGAGATACTGGTAAATAAGTAACATGAGAAGCACAAAAGATGAAAATAGAATAGACACTTTGAGATCCTCAGAGGTGCTGTGTGTGGGATCTATTGGCAGAAATTGAATATAATATTCATCATTATGTTTTCATTGGTGTTTAATTACCTGAAACTAAGAATCATTGTCTTTTCATTAACTTAAAATGAGCCCACAGTGACTTTCCACCACTGAAAACATCAGTGCTCTAGAAAACAGTTTCAGCTCAATACAGTACTTTGCTTTGAGAACGTAACATTATTTATGTTCACTGGCTTTACTTGACATTTTATCCAGAGTGCACAATAAACTTGGAACTCATATTCAGTATGCCAACCAGACTAGTAGTAAGACAGTGCACAGATGTTATAAACGCCTGTGTCCCTGGAATATTCATGCACACAGTAACATTGCTCGTGTGTCTCTTTGTTATACGAATCATCTTTCCTCTGTAGGTCTGTTACTGTACAGTACATTTGTCCTTTCAGTGACAGCAGCGCTCTCACTTTCCTTCCCTCTCCTCATTCTCCTCCAGCTACTACGGCCTGACAGTGTGGTTCCCCGACATGATCAAGTACCTGCAGAAGCAGGAGTACTCCTCTCGCACCAGGGTCTTCGTCAAGGAGAAAGTAGAACACGTCACCTTTAACTTCACCCTGGAAAACCAGGTCCACCGCCAGGGAGAGTACTTCAACGACAAGTGAGTCAGCTGCATCCTCTTGTCAGTGTTGGCTCGTCGAATGAGGGCAAACAGGTCGCATGAGGGTCGGATACTTTAATTCCAAGCGTATTTGACATTTTTAAAATTTTCCATGGCGCCAATACTTGAATTTATTTGTGTTGGATGATGGAAAATATGAATGAGACTTCAGCAAATGCTTTATTCTGGCGCTGCTTTGATTGGATGAAAGCCCTGCAGACTTGTTCATGTTTAACAAGCCTGTCTTTGATGTTTCCTTTGACCTTGCCTTTTCAACCTGATCTCTGCATGTGGTTTGAGTTGTTCAATATCAAACAGTAATATGGTAATAGATTATCTGACAGCCTTATAGTTACAAACCCTTGTGATGAAAGACTTGTCTCTTTGTCTCTTTGCATCATCCCTCTGTCTCCCTCCACTCCCATCCCTTTGACTCCCTCCATGTTCATCTATTTATCATCTCTTTGCCTCCATTTCTTGATTCCATCATCCCCGTTTCTAATTACTTGCAGATTTATGAACCTGAAAATGAGATCTATGCTGTTTGAGGACTCACTGTTTGAGGAGTGTTACTTTGAGGATATCACCTCCAGCAACACCTTCTTCAAGAACTGCACCTTCATCGCCACCCTGTTCTACAACACAGGTAGGACACACACACACACACACACACACACACACACACACACACACACACAGAGAGAGACTGACACTGTGTAATGGTTAATAAAAATGTGAGGAATAATGGCCTTACGTCAGTGAACACCATTAGGCAACCGACAAATTATGATCAACGTTGTTACAACACAGCTCAAACAAGGCCAAAGAGGGCAGCTCAAATATGAGTCACAGCTAAAAAATTTTGTTTCAGTCTAACAAATGAGACACAAATATGGGCATGGCTGCGTAACATCAGCTTCCAACTTTACAGAAAAAACATCAGCAGTGTCTGTGATGCATGAATGAGTGGAAGCGGTGCTGTGGGGATGTGGTATGATGCAGAAAAAGTGTGTGTGAGAGTTTATGCATATTTCCTTTGACACATTTTTCTACCACTTACATCAGTTCCTCGACTTTGAAATAGAAGTCACCCCTTGAAAAAGTGAATAAACTTAAATCAAACTGTGGTGCAAACCGGTCGAGGCAGATAGAGCCCGGTTCTGCTCGAGGTTTCTGCCTGTTAGAAGGGAGTTTTTCCTCACCACTGTCTCCAAGTGTTTGCTCATGATTGGAATTGTTCTCTAACATTATAAAGAGTATAGTCTCTACTTACTGTATATGAAACGTGCCCTGATGGCGTGATTTGACCCTGTAGAAATAAAATTGAATTGCAAGCATTGTCTGTTGAATCTCTGCTAACAAACAATCATACCCTACAGATGTGATCTTCCTCTCTCTCTGTCCTTATTCTCTTGATGCTATTCATAGTGCTATAAAAGACCTCCTCATGAATAACTTTCTTTTAAGTAGAAATATTGGCACAGTTTCACTCTTTTGTGTTTGCTGAATACAAATGCAATCTTATTAAGGGATTGTGTCAGTTCGGTTTTTTACATCTAGTATCATGATGGATGGAAGATGGTGTCATCTCTGTAAGACAGTTAGCAGTTTATTACCTCTACAGTCTATTATCGAGACAACAGCCCTGGACATGTTTTTGTATCTTATGATGTTCAGTTTCAGTGGACACAGCATTTTCTCCCTTTTCTTCTCCTGATGTATAAAAGAGCAGCAAAGTCAGCTCCAACTGTTTGTGAAAATGACTCAATTACCTTCATTTCTCCCCCTCACCAACTCCACTGACTGACTGGCTCGACACCAAATGCGGCATAGCAGAAGAACTGCAATGTCTCCTAGCAACTCAGACTGAAGCCTCCATTATTTCAGCTTTAAAATTGCAGCCATGTCTCTCATCTCAAACTACGTGATTGATTTTTCTCCTCCGAAATGACAGAAGATGTCACAGGTAGAAAGCCGGTGAGAACTGTATCTTTGCAAAAAAAAAAAAAGAGGCACCGTCCAGTGTAGATTCAGCAGCTGTGTCCACACATGCAAACATTTAAACACAATAGATATATCAGCCCGACCTTCCGCTCGCTTTGTTAGTTGTTTGCAGTCTTAACACACGTCACGCAGTCACTCACAGCTGCTATCAGTGGCAGCCAGGAGTCCCTCAAGAGAATGGGATTATGAAAGCCGTTTTCTTATTAATGCTTAATCTCTTTTTTTGGGCTCCCTGTTCAGAACTTAAGGCTGTCTGATAGTTGCCCTAGTGGACCTTATTATCACAGTGCAGCATGATGGGAACAAAGCACATGACGAATGCATGTCAGTCTGTATGGACTGAGCCAGAGGCAGAAAGGGTTATTCTTCACAGTTTATCCACTCATACTATTATTACTGCAAGATGTTAGTAACTGGGAATCACCTTTACTGCAATAGAAATTCAGTTTCTAGTGACACATATTTCTGCCTCTACTCTACTACTACTGCACATCTGGCACAGACAGATGTGCAGCTGTGTCATATCAGTGCCTCCTCCTCCCAAATAGTAGTACTACAAACTTGTCACTAATTTGTTGGGGGTTTTCCTTTGTCTTTATTATGTTCTTTGCAACTAGCTGTTGCACCAGATGCAGATGTATTGGACTACAAATATGTCATACCTTGATTACCCACAGGTGATCTACTTTAAATATATTATGCAACTTATTTTTCCTTCCTCTCATTTCAAGCCACTTTTCTGTTGTTTTGCCATAGTTGAAAAATCTCATCACATCTACTGTGACTTGACCCAGAGACACCACAGCCCAGAGTTTTCCTCAGATTCAGTAAAGGGTGAAACAGTGGCTTATTAATTCTCCCTTACAATTCCCCTCCTGTAAAATTAGATTCTTTATAAGCATTTGCATTTATAAGCATAAGCATTCAGATTGCCATGAAACAACAGCTTCTGTCACTTATTACGTCTTCAAAAAATGGGAAATTTTGTTACCTTGGCGGAAATAATAGTTTGTTGTCAAGAGGTAAGTGTCTCCCCTCTTGTCCTGTTTCATTCGTTCTGATCCACTCTACTTTGTTGCCTTCTTGATGTTAAGCTGTTAGTAACCAAACTTTCCTGCAGGTGTTTCACATTTAAAGGCCAAACTGGAAGAGATTATAGTCACACCTGCAAAAGTGCCTTGTGCAGCATTAATAGCAGATTAATCACCACTGTCTGCGTCTGTTCCCCTGAACACAAGCTTACTGTACTAATCAACCCCTCAACCCTCCTCCCTTCCTGTCTCCTCTCCCACCCCTCCCTCCCTCCCTCCAGATCTCTTCAAGTACAGGTTGGTCAACTGCAAACTCATCAACAGCACTTTCCTGCACAACAAAGAGGGCTGCCTGCTCAGCGACGTCAGCGATGAGAACAATGCCTACATGGTCTACTTCGTCAGTTTCCTGGGCACCTTGGCTGTTTTACCGGGCAACATCGTCTCCGCGCTGCTCATGGACAAGATCGGACGACTGAGGATGCTGGGTAATATGAGCGTAGGGCCACATTACTCAGCACCATGCGTACTGAAAGAAGAGTAGGATGGGAGTTAAACTCTCATCTCACGTCTCACTTGACATCGATTTATGTAGTTGAAAGTATAAATTTCATGGACTTCACTGAAACCAGTCTGCAGAGCATGTTTGATAAATTCCAGAGTGAGTCTTGATGATTAATAAAATGGTTTTCTATTTAGAGGAACTTTATGAATAAGCCAGTGATGATCTCTCCTGACACAGAGTGAAGGTCAGCCCACATAAAAAGTGCTCTAACAAATTTAATTAAACATCAATATGTGACGTTTCAGAGTGGAGGCTGAAGAAATATTACCATAAACAAGGACTGAGAGAAAATTTGCTTCCACAACTAACCCTAGTTTATCAATAACATTTTGATATATACTGTAAAGGTTTGTTATTGATCCTATAGTGCATGAGTGTTATATGGATTGAAGTCCTAAAACAGATTTAGTTTGTCCACACTATGTTGTTTTGTCTGCACAATTATTTGGACAGAACTCTAATGGGACTATTTTTATTACCTTTTCTGACTGTTCACTGTCTGGTCTAATTACATTAGAGTTCAAGGACAGGCTAATTTTCAGTCAACATATGCAGGATTTCCATCCTTTCTTCATGTGTCATGCTCATCCTCCACCTCTCTTTCTCTGCCTTCGTCCATCTCCAGCGGGCTCCAGTGTGATCTCTTGCATCAGCTGTTTCTTCCTGTCCTTTGGCAACAGCGAGTCAGCCATGATTGCTCTGCTCTGCCTGTTCGGGGGAATCAGCATCGCTTCCTGGAACGCCCTGGATGTGCTGACCGTCGAGCTCTACCCATCTGACAAGAGGTAGGCAATTTAGGCATGCCCTGAAATCTCCTTGACTCTGCGAAGACACGGTCAGTGGCGCTGAGTGACGTGGTGAATTATGTCATAAGAATTGCCCTGCGATGATTGGTTGGCTCACAGGGATGGATGACATTGTGGGGTGAAATCATTGGTGGTGAATGTGATGTAAAGCATTTAGCTGTCTTGTTGCCACCTAACGGTTTTAGTAGGATGTGCTCTTTTTTTGGGCACCACCTCATAGCTGAGTTTGTAAATCCTACTTTGATTTATTAATTGAAATGCATCCTAATATAAAACAGAATATGACTAGTGGTGTGGCACATAGTTCATTATACCAAAGCAAACACATGTGTCTTTTGTGCTTCTTTGTGTTCAGTTTTCATTTTACAAGTTGCAGCGCCACCTTATGGTTATATGGAGTCCCTACAGCCTTTACACAGAATAATGTCTAAATGCAGATTAAGTTCTTCTCATGTTCATTTTTGGGAAACTAATTGAAAGATTAATCTTCTGTTGCTGCTTTTCTTCTTTGGTTGATTTGCTCTGACCCTGATTTCTTCTCTTCATCTGTCCCGTCTCTTTCCTCAGAACCACGGCATTTGGCTTCCTCAACGCCCTCTGTAAACTTGCGGCTGTTTTAGGAATAAGCATCTTTACCTCGTTCGTTGGTATCACCAAGGCCGTGCCCATCCTCTTTGCCTCGGGGGCGCTGGCGGCGGGCAGTTTTCTGGCCCTCAAACTTCCAGAGACGCGGGGTCAGGTGCTGCAATAGTGCGGCGCCAACAACTTTCCAGGGGGGGGCAGAAGAGTTTTCGCCGCACTGTGAATGAACAGCTCAAGAGCCCTCCAGATCCTACCCTCTAACCCCTCCCTCATAATGATAGAGTAAAGTTTGTGCACATGCTGTAAGACAGAAGAGCGACACACATTTGCTGTAAATATTTTGGATTGGTGATTATTTGATATGTTTCCCTTCATGCTATCCAGAGTAGTGACAAAACCATTCAAAATGACTGAACCTTGAGCTGAGACAAATTATTGATGATTGTTCGGAATTGGTACTGAAACATGAGGCATAAGTAATATTAACGTGTTCAATGAGGGCATGAGATTTGATTCCCCTGAATGATGATATATATAGATATGGTCCCCCCAATATAAGCACATACACCCGGGGTTGGAGGTCAGGGGATGGGGGCTCTTGATAATGAGCCATGCAAATAGACTCATAGAAATGACCACTAGCCATTGTTGCAGAGTTCTCTGTAGTCACCTCCATTCTTCAGAGCAAATTCAACCCACCTGTCAAGTCTTGAGTACTTTGCCATTGTTGGACATAGAATCAAAAATGCCACATTTTATGCCTTGATTGGAAGCATTTTTGACTTTTGCGTGGTAAAACCAAGACACCACTCTCTTGGCTTTCTCTTAAACAAAGACCCGTCCTCATTCTTTATCTCCTGAGGTCTTGTGTTGGTGTACAGACTGCCATTTTATAGATTATAGAACATTCCAGGTTTGCTTTTGTTGTTGTTAGAATGTGATAAGGAGATCAATCGAGCCCCTTCTCCCTTTAAAACATTGTTTCTGATTCAGTCATGAGATCATTCAAATCAGTCAATGGATATGTTTCCCATGCCAAGTAAACATCGTGTGCTGTCACGATTGCCATTTCATCACAAAGATGAAGCTGTTTGTTGAAAATGTACATTTTGAACACAACCATTTGCCAGTGGGAACGTCTCTAACATTTTCTTGACTTGATGAAAATGTTGGGAATCTCACACTCAATCACCATTTTTCAATCATCCTGTGTATCCCTTTGTAAGAAATGCCTTTTTAGTACCTCTCCTCCCAGAATTACAGTATGTTTGTCTCTTATATAATATGTTTTGGGGGGTGTTATGCATGTCACAAAGTATGTATGTAAATTTATGAAAACTGAGAGTACAATATGTGAACAACATTTTGGGCATGTTGCATTTGCCCATCAATTAGCCTGGCTTAAGTTACCGTAATATTTTAACATTTACTACCCACAAAAACTGCGCTTTTATTCTCCTGTCGGTAACGGTGATACCATGAAGGTTGCTGCACCCCACCGCACTCTTCTAAGAGTGCACTCCACAGGAATCTTTATTAATTGCATCGTACTATTACATGTGGAAGAAAAGCAGGTAATCATAAAAAAAAGCCTACACTTTTAGTTTTGATGGTTGCAGTGCAGGCACAAATTGTGTTAAGTGTGTAAGAGATGACAGATAAACTATAATCAAATTTGTGTGATCTGAATGTTTATATAAATTAATGTGAGTGTGCTTCTTAGTGCAATATTGAACCTGTGTGCAATATTGAGATTAATTTTTTAATGTGTTTTACCATTTCACATTTGGCAAACACTATATTGATATGTGAAAGGTTGTAGGGTAGCTGTCTTATATTGATAACTGAACACGGTGTGATAACATACTGGATATGCTTAACCTGTTTTTTGCTTTTGGATGGAGACAGCCTGAATGAGTTTAGCGTCAATGGAGAGAATATTAAAATTGTTGGAAAATACTGCAGCCAATATAAAAATAGCAGAATACAGAAAAGTTGTTCTATTTTAAAATTTCTTAGTTTGGGATGTGTATGTTCTTGGGGCACATAACATGTTGAACAGTGAGGATTAATTGCAGTTGAAAAAGGATTGTTCTGCTCATGAGGGTATGGATTTGGAGTGCACTGGGACCTTGAGTTTACTTGTGCTTTATTATACAAATGTAGCTAGATATAACATGAGATTCACCGTAGAGAACTCACTGCCAAGGGCTGATTGTCATCTATCCCACATTGGTAACAGCACAGAGTGTTGGCAAAAATTCTTGCCACATTCCCCTGATCTGGAAAAGCAAGGGTGATATGTTCACAATTGCATGGTAAAAGAAATACAATCATTAACACGTCAGATTAACAAAAAAAAAGTTTTCGCCCAAACTGCCATTTTGTAGGATAGCAGCCATACGTAGACTCAAAGACAGTTGAATAAATAGACAACCCATTGCACTAAATGTACACTGTCGTACATGCACAATTGTGAATGCCTTGAGTTCTTCAAGACACGCTCTGATGCAGCCTTGCTAGAGATTCAACGAAGACCAAGGTGAGCGTTTAGCATGAGCACAAAGACCAAAACCTACCAAATGACCAGATTGTGAACGTGAGTGCAGTTGTGAACATAGGTGCTTCGAGCTTTGATGACCTGCCCCTTACATTTCACTCCCTCCGTCTCACACCAATCGAACTCCAAATTCAACATCTGACCCATTATCTATGAGTGTGCCATCTCTCATTAATTATTGTTGCCAAATATTTTGTATGGCCTGAGTTTACACATTACACCATCAATTCTCTGTTATAGATATGAATATATGTAAATAAAAGTACTTATAATGTAACTAATAATATAGCTCTTCGAACCTTTTGACCCCTGGAAATTCGCAGTCAGCCTTTGTGGGTTTTCAGCCATCCATAATGCGAAACAAGAACAACTGGACTTCTTACGGTGATGAAGACTTTTCACAACTCATCTGAGAACCTGTCTTTTAAGAGTCCAGGTGCTCTTGTTTTAAAACTGCAGGAAAAGTCGGCTTCAGAAGCCAAAAACGGCCAGCAAGTCAGAAAGCAAAATTTGCCCAGATTCCCTCTTAAAAGCACACTGATAGTATATAAATGCACATTAACTGTACAAATATAAAAGCTAAGCGTCAGCAGTCCTATTCTCTGTATGTTGTCCTGTATCACCCATGAAATTAAGAACAACGATGTCAAGATAACTGTTGTATTTGTTCAACATGGAATGCTGTCAAAGCGCTAACCTGTCTCAGTGACTCAGTTCGGGCTCCGTCCAAGTCAAAATTGTCTCTCGTAGATACATATCCTAGCTTATGTTACAGGGTTTTTTTGTATAATTAACTTGTTGCCTGAGCAACAGTCAATCGTGAGTGCAAAAAGTTAACAAAGCAATAAGTGTTTGGGTATTTGTCTCTTATTCTCTTCTTTGAAGCTATTGGGAATTGGAGCACATTACTACTGTATATGCTGGCCTTGTCTACTAAAATGCTGAGTGTTGGCTTAATAATGACACAGAACTTAACGGCTAACATTCGTGTGTACTCTCTAAAACAACCCCGAGTCTTGAAGCTTTTGTCAATAAGATTGCATTGCCATTAATTAAATGTAACAAAGAATTTATCACCTTTGTCATTGTACCGTGCTGTAGAAAACTGTAGTTGATTGTTTGTAAGTATAGAAACTGTTTGTGGAACCATGAATAGAAAAAAAAAAAGTTATAAAAAAAAAAAGAAGTGTAAATGAACACTGATGTATGTTGTCTTTGATTTTGTGTATTTTGTAAATGAGAATGAAATATAAGTAAATACATCAATGTTAAATACCGGTTATGAATCATAGTTAGCCTAAATGTGACAACATCAGTTCTGTTTAAAGGTGTGTGAGATTTTTTCTTATATTTTTCTCATTGTTGATTTTTGGGTTTGCACTGTGTCGTGCAACTTGACCCTCTGGAATCACAATGGATAACAAAGAACCATGAAGAATAAACAAGTGGAAAAAATATGAGAAGTCAATTTTGTCATTTCTTTATGTCTATAAAGATTGTTTTGTTTGCAAAAGACGTAATACAAATGGTTAAAATCCTGCAGTCTTCTGGACTACAAAACGCCAAAAAACTACACAACCCAGCGTGTCCTTCGCACTTCCGGTGAGTTTTGCGTAACGGTAACAGCGACGAAACTGACTTTACTTGCAAGGTGAGCAATTAGCAAAGTTCACCGTACAAAATCAATTCAGCACTTATTATTTAAGTGTATTATTAGCCGGATGTATTATCCTAATTTTTCGGTGTAACTTCTCCGTTACTTTGTCACAGTTTTCTTAAATACTGGGTGATGTTTATTACGAAAGCTAACCGCTAATGTTAGCATACGCGCAGAGAGTTAGCTAAAGTTTAGCTTGAATATTGAGTTATTTATGCTACCTATCAGCAAAATTAACACTTTAAAGACATTACCATGATTATAAGTCGTTTCACCAACTTACGTGCAACTGTAATCGTGACTTATAATGCGATTTCTGCCATTGTTCATTTGAGTTAACAACAGAGGATATCAGTTTATCTAACGTTAGCTTAGCTGCTCTAACCAATCTGTTCCAGTTCAGTACAAGCTGTACCTATAACCTATAACGTTCAGGCTTTGGTGACAGTGTCTCAATTATATGTTTGTTATTGAGGTTGTCCTCCATATTCACAAACTACATGAGGGCATCAGAACATTAGAAACAACTCTCAATATAATACACTTCATTCCATCACAAACTATCCTGAGCCTCCACTGAAACTGTATGGAGGCCTCCATCCCACTTTGAAAACCTCTGGTCTAGGTCAATGCTTTGTTGTTGAAATGAAGCTGACAGCATGTTTCCAAATTTAGGCCTCTTTGACACAGAATGCTTTGTATTTAGTTTTAGTTCCAGCACTCAGATGAGGCTTAAAAATGCAAGATAAGGTTTGATAGGGAGCTGTTTTAACACTGACCAGCAGGCTAATGTAATAATCATCCCTGACTACTAAGGTGATCTTAGGCATTTGACACCGTTGCGGTATGTAAAGAACACTTGTACCTTGTTGACTGGTGATTTGGGATGCACTGATCCAGCTTTTTCTGTCCCAAATCCGATTTTGATATCCAACTTATGATATCTGCCCATACCACGTACCAATATAATACCAGTACTCCCTTTTTCCCCAAATATGAAATCTACATACGGACATCACTGTGTATAACTTATTAATTGGTTTATGTCTTGATTGCTGTGGCTGTGGAGGTTGTGATTCAATAAAAATGCCCAACAGACCATGAATATCTCTCAGATCATCTGTATTCACACTCATTTGAATTTCATAGGTGGTCTCCTGCCACATCCTCTGATGCTGCCCAGTGCTCTCCGCTGTGCTCGGCCCATCTCGACCAGTCTTGCCTTAAGCCGGCCTCTGGCCCACTTCAGACCACACATGGACCCTGACCCGAGCCGCCCTGTTGAGAGGGCTATCAGAATCAAACTGACCGACACACTCAAGCCAGACCACTTAGAGGTCCACAATGAAAGCCACATGCACGCGGTGCCCCCCGGCTCTGAATCCCATTTCCGTGTCCTGGTTGTCAGCTCCCAGTTTGAGGGTCTGCCATTGATAAAGCGCCATCGCCTGGTTAATGAGGCTTTGAAGGAGGAGTTGAGTAGCTGCGTTCATGCACTTGCTATCCAGGCAAAGACTCCTGAGCAGTGGGGGAGCAACCCCACGCTGGCCAAGAGTCCGCCCTGCATGGGAGGCTCGAAAGGCGATCACACAGTGGAGGAGAAACTGAAGGCCGGGCGAGAGTAAAGAGTTGGACTTGACTTGAAGCAGTTGTACTTTCTGTTGGGCTGAACTGTGAAGAATGCAGTTGAATGCTGAAGGGGAGATCTTACCTGTGTAATTTTACGTAACTGTTGTGGAGCTATTTTTGATTTTTATTTATGCATTCTTGGTTTAATGGCAGTCAGGATTCATTCCAATGGGTTTCTATGGCTGCTCTGTCACAATAAAACATGAATTGTATTGTGAAATCAAGTCAGTCATGTGGTACATTCCTTTCTCAGTGTTTTCAAGTAACCCGTAACTAGTCTGTAAGCCTTGTGTGCCTTCAAATGCGTTAAATGTAATTTCACCAACATCCATCTGTTAGGCCCAAATAATCACTTAACATCATTATACTAGTAGAGAATAGCTGAAATTTCCAGTTCTGCTTATTTACATCAAAATCTGTTTCAGTGATGTTTGACAGCGATGCCACATGTAACTGATTTATGAGATGTCTGTGCTGGGCAGGTTATTGCCAGTACCACTGGCTCAACACACGAGGGCAGTGTGTGCACAAATTATATGACAAAATGAATTGGGTGAGTGGGCTTGATGAATACAAGATGTCTTCATTATTCTCCTTAGAGTCAAACATCAGTTTTCATTTTCTCCTCATGGTTGTACATGTAATCTGTCTTAAAACACAAGTTAGTGATAAAATAACACATGAGAAATCCCAAGACTAATGTGTGGGAAACTGACCCACTTGATATATTCAAGCAACCTAAAAATCTACAACGTTTTAGTTAACAACACATAGGAAAAAAACAGAAAAGTAGTCTGTAATCAACAGTGACCAAAGTATAGCATACAATTATCCCATGATTCTGTAATTGATTTTCTGATTGTGTAATTATATTCATTAGCTATTATTTCATCTTTTCGGTGATTTGCTGAACAAACCAGAGGACAAAAGTACAAAATGTTCAGTAGTTTGTGCTCGTTCTCAGAATGACACACTCTTTACTGTGTGTGAGTATATGTATGTGTATGTATGTGGGTGGGCGTGCGTCTATTTTTGTCTTGGGGTTGTATGTGTCACTGTGAAGGTCTTCTTGTCCTACCCTCAACCCTGATGACGGCCAAAAATCACTCCTCAAGCATGTGAGAGCGATAAAGCTACAAATACAAATACGCATACATCAAAAATCGCATGTGGGAATCTTAACAAACAACCATCCTTTACCCTAATTATCATTAATCGGTAAGATGACTTTGGTTTATTTTTTTTACACAAGAATGAGGCCACGTCAAACGCACATGACGGAGCCGCAGCGAACTTGTAGTGCTTTGCTGCGAAGCTATTCAAAGTTATTGTTAGCTCATAAAGACAGGCCTTCAGTGGAATGTGGTGTCACCTCAAGGTAATGCGTGTCGTCTTCTACAATCATCCTCTGCCTGGAACTGACAGCCTGTCAGGCCTCACAAAAGGCCCCGGTGAGGAGGGTGAACAACTGGTGTCACTGGTTTGGAAAGAGGAAAACAGTAACACAACCACTTTATGACCCCCGCTTGCCTATTAGAGCCAAGCCTAAGGGGGAAAGACGCAAGGTCGGGGCTGTGGGAGAAAGCAATAAGCTGGGCTGTACTGCCCGGGGACCCGCAGACTGTCTCTGCCGATAAGATTTACGTGTCACAATTCCAGGTGCTGTTATGATGGAGAGGGAAAAGCCGTCAAGGGTGATGAGGTGGAGTGCAGAGACTTGTCCTGCACTTAAAAGGTTGGACTGTTTTACATGTGTGAGTTGTACATCACCTATTTAGTCTGTGGCAGTTATACAGCAAAATAACAGGGTCGGTCAGGTCAGCTGTAGAGATTGTGACTTGTTTTGGCCAGAGGTGGAATTGCAAGTGTTCTAATTGACCGTTTTTTTCTCGTTTCTGGTATAATCTAACATCAGTAATTTTGCCTTCAGTTTAATAGATGTCAACAAAGTAATCTACTCAACTACTTTTGGCAATAAAAGAAGAATTTGGGAGTAGCCTCTAGCTGTGCCATTACAGCCTAATCAGGAGGAGACTGTTGACCTCTGAGAAAATTTTCAAGCAAAAGTCCTGCATTCAAAATCCTACTAAAGTAAAAGTACCTTTAGCAAAATGTACATAAACTATTACAAGTAAAAAATACTCACCCTGCAGAAAAACATCTATTATGAATGATGTATTGTTATATATGACATTAATGTATTTTAAATACTGATGCATCAATGTGTAAACAGCATTTTGCTGTTGTTGATGTACAGTCAGGTGGTTTCGTTTAGTGGTTCCAAACCTAAGGTTTGGGCCCCTGCAAAGGGTTACAAGATAAATCTGAGAGGCTTAAAGGGAGAGAAAAGAAGACAAAACCTGCAACACAAATTTATATTCATGTTTTGGACTTTTTCTGAAATATTTGGAACTTGAACAATTATTTAGATTACTTTAATTTGTCCACCTTCAGTTTACTTTGTCCCCTGCATCAGCTCATTCAGAGTTAATTTACAGTCCGTGTACACCAAGCCTCTTCTACCATGTCCAGACTCCGGTATGATGGATCAGTTTCCGGTCTCAGGTCTCGCCCATATGGCCTGGAGGGTGCAGCAGGTCAGTGGGAACCCACCTTGGCAGGGCTGCTTCTGCGTCAGAGCCCCGGGACAGATGGTGCCAGGCTGGGCTGAGACCCCGGGCAGGGCAGGGTTCCCGCGATGAGCAGCCACTGATTTACGCTGCGGCTCCGGACCGAGGGCTGGGGTGCTGGGGGCTCCTTCTGCGCAGCTGACCCCTGCTGGCTGCAGGGTCATCCATCGGGAGGGAGGAGGAGGAGGAGGAGGAGGAGGTGGAGGTGGGGTGGGTACGACAAATGGGTGTCTGAGAAAGGGTGGTTTGGTCATCCCAGGGGACTGTCTTCGTCCTCAGGCCCCCTGGTCAGCTGCAGGATCTGTGCAGCATGTGTGCAGGGAGAGCAGCCTGTTAAACACATTAAAGTGAAACCCCCACTAGAACAACAGTCATTAAGTTTATTGTCTTTAATGCTGAAACTGATGTCATTGCACCATATAAAAGATTTGTCATTGAGGAGACTGTCAAAAAGTAGCACAGTTTGGTCACCATAATATTGCAATTGTGCAATATGTTGCTCACAAAACCACTAAAGAAGGCAACTCAAAATCATCAGTCCTAATTACAGTTTATTAATCACAGAATGGCTTTTAAAAGCTCCCACGCTGGTCTGGTGATTAATCTTTAGCAGGTTTCATGTTGTAAAAAAACAGAGTTGAACTTAAGGTGATGGTAATAGGCTATTAAGGCCTTTTAATTGGAAAGCCCCCCCTCCTCCTTCGCCAACTCTCTCTCACACCACACCGCCAACTAATGAAATCAGTGAATAGCCAGCTTGAAAGGGAAGGAAAAAAGCAGAGATAGGGAGAAGACAATATCCTTGTGTGGGAGAATTAGTTACACTCAGTAGTCTAAGTATTCAAAGCGCACAGCAAAAAAAACGGGGGGGGGGAGGAGGGGGATTAAGAGAAAAGTCCACACAGGTGGGTTGCTGGGAGGGAGGAGGGGTCACATGACAGGACGTTACCTCGTTTGATAAACAACAGCCGGGGCCCACAGGAAGAAGGAAGGGAGTTATTTTATAGGCGGAATTAACTGCTTCACCACATCAGGTATTCATTATGGTAAATCTCCCAGGTGTGCTGTACATGCAAGTAAAGTCAAACATCTTAGGAGGTTGGATTTGATGCTAAACAACTTGGACTGATTGATATGTGCTGTGGACAGTGAGACCCTGACAAACCGATTCCAAGTCACAGCTGAAGGGTTATTCTTAGTCATGCAGTTTTAAGTTTGTTTAAGATTTTTTGCAACTTTTTTTCTTTGCAGAAAAGCAGATTGAACATCATCATCAGATTGAACATCATCATCAGCCATCTGCACCTTGTTTTGTGAGATTGCTGAGGCCTTAAAATGACTCTTTCACCACGATCGAGCCAAAATTATGTGTTAAGATTGTGTCCAAATTTAGATATAACTTACAGCAACAATTACTTGTAAACATGGCAACAAATTATTTTAGAGTATATTTATTTTCACTTAAACTGATTACTCTCTAAACTACTAGAGTCAAGAGGTTAATTCCACTCTGGAGAAATAAGTTATAATTTAATTTTAGCATCAGTCCACAAAATATTTTACTCTCATCAGACTGATGGACTTCTTCACTTCTGTGATATATGATGTTCTGACAGCTGCTAAAATAGATGATTGGAAAATGAGTTTCAGGAGTTTTAACTGTCCCCAGAACATAGGTCCCCAACTAGGTAGCTGGTTGTAATTCCTTACCTCACCTTCTTTGCATGTAATGACATAAAACTAGTAGTTAAGTTCCAGAAAACCTGGAAAATAATCATTCATGTGTTGGTCGCCTTTTAGTGGTTCACTCTACTGGCAAGAATAATAATAATAGCCAATCTGATGGTCCTGTGTCCTTCCCAAATGACCCCCCCAAAAAAGAGAGACTCTGCTGTGCCAAAATCAGCTGACAGCAAAGATGAAAAAGTGAATTGTCAAAGAAAGTAACATCTGTATCTTCACTGATGTGTGACAGCCTTTTTGTTAATGTGTTTTATTTTAGCTCTCTTGCCACAGCTCAGTCAATCACATGATCACAGCAGTAAGTCATGGGAGTTTGTCCTGGGGGTGTTGAAGCATGGGGCTGGTTAGGCTGGTTTTCGGGCCAGAGTGCACAGGCCAAGGCCTTAGCCCTGAGCCCTGCACACTCAGTTACTGACATGCATGCAGCTCCCCTTCCCTCTCCTCCAGGGCACTAACCAAGAGGAGTGTGCATGTCAAGACAGATGGGTCACAGATAAGGCTCTTTCAAGGCCTTCTTTCTGGGCTCCCTCTGTACCCTCTCTCAACTCCCTCTCAACCTCTGTGATCTTCTCACTCCAGCTCGCTAGCTTTGAACCTGTTCCTCATTCCTGTTGCACCCCCTCCATCTCCACTGTCAATCAAATCATTTTTGGTGCAAAGCTATAACCCGGTTTGTATGCTTTTTTTTTTTTTTTTTTTTTTTTTTTTGGCTAGTTACCCTTTGCCTTAAGCCCCGTTCTCCTCATAAACTTCTTTTGACCTCTTATCAACTTTCATTCAACACTTTAAACAGCCCCTCTTAAGCGTAGCTGAGCTCTGTGTTCCCTCTCTTGGTGTAATGATTCCCCCAAATCTTCCATCAGCCTCTCCAGGGCTCCCAGTCGCTCATGGCTGAACCCTGACATATGACTTTCTCTGCCTCCCTTTTCGCTCCTTCTTTAGCATTATGTCTCAAGGAGGATTACATTCACTTAACCCCCTGGAGTACTCTGCAGCCTATATGATCATGTTTATATCTGGTGCACAGCCTGAAGCTATTATCATATCACCGTATTGTTATTGCTTTTCCCCCTGGGTATTACTCACTGCTGATGTTTTTAGTCAAGAGGTTGTAAGTTATTCAAACACCAGTCTTAAGAATATTTTGTGGGATTTGAATGACAGCCAGCGTTTCGGAACACGCAGCAGACACATGAAGCATATGATATTCACATAGCTGCTTTTATAGCCGCTGCAGAAAGACCCAGCCACACTCATAAAGCTCCACTCCGACATGTTTATCATCATAAAACCGAAGGGAGAGTTAACAGAGATTGAACACATTTATGGCTGAGCTTCAAATATCATAAAAGAGAATTGATTGGCACCAGGTTTTCTCCCGCGGGCAATGGTGTCACTTTGCACCTGCTGTACCCTTGTTTCAGATGGCATACATAAATGTTTGTGTTAGTTATTTATTTATTTTTTAAGAGATCCTAGCGGCATGTCAAGGTGGTAATATCAGTCGATCCGCCACTTTGGTCCAGACTGAAATTCATAAACAACTGTTAAATGACATTTTGTACAGACATTCATGATCCCCAGAGGATGAATCCTACTGATGTTTCTTCTAGCAACAGTGTAAATTTGAAATTTTGGGATTTTAGGTCAACATCTTTGGATGGATTGTAATGGACGTTTCATGGACGTTCATGAATCTAAGAAAATACAGAATTATTTAGAGACAGTAAAAAGAAAATCCTGCATTATGTTAATAGAAGAACAATCTAAATAATTTCTAAAAAGAGAACTGTTTATGAAATATTTCTTAAATATCATATAAGCAACTTATCTTTTCGACATAATTGGAGGGTTGAACTAAGATGCTGAACATGGTCAATGTTATCCTCCCCAAACATTTGCATGTTAGCAGTGTTATTGCGAGCACTTCCTGACGCCTCACCTCACAGAGCTGCTCACATGGCTGTAGACTCTTAGTGTTGTTTCACTTTCTATCCAACTGAAAACAGTGAGTTGTTGATAATCTTCCAGCAACACGCAACACTTTTGTATTGATTGTGTCCCATTCACCTCTCAGAGGATGATTCACTGATGCCACCTCTACAGGCCGTCTTTGAGTCCTATATTAAGCCATAAGCGATATTGTTGAAGCTGCGGCTCGGGTCAGAGGGGTCAGCCATACGCCAGGCCAGTAAACGCAGGGTTAATCTCGGCTCTTCCAGATGTACCAGCCGACTCAAAGGAGCAGCGAAGGCTCCGCTCGGACTTCCACAAAACGTGATCTATTGTTCATCTGTCAGCGGCGCAGTGATATATTCTATCCTACACTCGTGGACAAAACGTACCCCGGCGATTATACAAGAGGGGCCGTTCGCCCTGCAACAACGCCGGCCCGGTGACTGTGGACACCAGGCAGCTTGACCCCAGGGTCTCACGCTCCTTTGTTTCCACTGACCTCTGTTTCTTTTACCCCCCTCTGAACCTAAAACCTCTGTCCTTCCAACTCCCCCCCCTCCTTTCCCTGCCTCCTTCTCCCACACACTCTTCACACACATACAAGTAAAGAAACGGGCCCCCTTCAGTTTATTTTATTAGCACTTTGAAACCCAGGCCTTTTACAGGGGAGTGGAGGGAAAAAATAATAGGAAGGGGCTTTAATTAGGAGAGTTATTAGGGCTCAAATAAAACAACAGGGTCAGGGGGAAGAGCTGGGTCAACTGGGAGTGTGTGGGCTTTGATATGAAGACTTTGTCATCTTTGGGTTCAACCCTCGTGTCCTCAGAATGGGGCAGGGCTCAGGGTAAGGCTGAAGAGCTTACAGAGTGTCGTTAAGGGATGTGCACACTTTCTCTGGAGTGTGTTTGAGCAGTGCCTTTATGAACACTGAGTGTGTGAGTGAATGAATTCTGGTTCTGATTGCACTTTCTACTCTCTGATGGTTTACATTGAATGTGCAGGAGGATGCACGCGCGCCACATAGAGCTCTATGTACAGTTCCAGCTGTGTGTCTGTGTATACATATGTGTTTGTTTAGTGGCAGGTGTGCCGTCCCCTTCCTTTGTGATCAGCCCATCTGCGGATTGTGACATGGAAGCCCCTGCAATTTCCTTTGCTCAACTCTTTACCGGCTTCCGACTCAGTCTTACCTCAGTGGACGATTCCCTTCTGTCCCCCTTCTCGTGTTCCCTCTCCTCCACTTCCCCTCTTCCTCTCCTCCCGAGTAGCCGCTCCCAGTGGCTTTCTCGCTGTTTACCAAACACACCAACGACCTCCTCCTCCTCCTCCTGCCTCCCTCTTCCCTCGCTCCCCGCACATGCAGGTCTTTGTTTGAGCTCATCTGAGTAGAAAATGGTTCCCAACTACCGGCGGGGCTGCAGTGTGAGACAGGAGGCCTTAAGTGGTGCTCGCCGGGGGGAGAAACAGGGGCTCTGGATGCTGCTGAGTGCCGCCGACGCTCCATCCACCTCCTCTGGGGGGTGCAGAGGAGTGAGTGAGGGTGAGAATGGATGAGGAAGAGGAGGGGAATCCCCAGAGCTTGGCACAAACTGAACGCTGGAGTCTCAATGGCATATCATTAGAGGCAAAGCACATGATGAATGAACCGTGACACCGATTTGCTGTAAATTCTCTTTAACAAATTACCAGTTATCACCCCACACAAACAGTCATAACATTTTTGATTCCTTAGATTTAATGTACATCTCTATAATTATGTCGTGTTTTTTTTAGGACTGCATGTGTTTCCAAAGGAAGCCGTCTCAATATAAGTTGATGTGAACGTTGCAGCCCTCCACACATGTGAAAACACACGAGAGATCCCTGGAGATTTGGATTAAAAAACAAACAAAAGGATTGGAGAGTCAGGGCAATGCATTTCCCAGAATTCAGTGAGAGGTCAAAAACAATATTTGGCACAAAGGGATTAAACCTTTATCTCTAAACTTTTGCATCGGTCACAGTCAGAGGCCATCGCTAAAGAGGGAGAAGCCGACTGACAGATGTGTGAGACAGATGTGCATGTGTGTGTACGAGAGAGAGGGGAGAGAGAGAGCGTGCTACTGGGTTAGATGTAGGTATTATAAGTGGCTTGCTCTGGGATGACCAAGTAGGTCAAGAGAATCAAGGCGGGAGTGAAGGGGCTCACAAAGCTGTGAGGGGAAGGTCAAGCGTGAAATCCCTCCCTCCTTGCTACTGTGACCCCCCAGGGAGGAGCTCTGGACAAGCAGTGGAGCGTGTGTGGATGTGTGTGTGCATGTGTGTGTGTGTAGTCGCAGCAGATTTGGGTGAAGACGTGGGTATATGTGGCATCGGTGCCATGTCGCTACAGTGAATGAAACTCAATGACCAACAAGCATCAGTACCTAAAATACCTACACCTGTATAATTATGTTAATTAACTGATCTCTGATGTGACATTTACCTGCAGTAGATGCCCTAATGCTTTAATACAATAAAATATGTTGTACTGACTCTTGTAAAACAGCATTTGTCTGAACATGCAAACCTTGGTAAACAGCCTCACCTCAGGCTCGGTGACAAAATTGTCAAATGCGATAGAGAACGGTTCAGTGAACTTGATGACACCCTGAGGAAAGTTTCTGATGTCCAAGCCGAAGCCATTTGAGTGCTCACAGTTTAAAAAGCTCTCAGTGTCGGCGTATCTTGTCGGCAGGTGGTTTTTTCAAATGCAGACATCAGATAAAGAGGAGAGAGATATCAAACTGACCACATGTTGAGGCTAAAATGCATTTATGTGCAGTGGGTTCATCTAATGGAGCACATGTGGTACTTGGGTTGCCAGGTTGTGAAAACATCCTTGTAGCCTTTGTGTATGTCCTCGCCCAGCAAAGCTTGCTTTCTTGAGTTATCTAATACTTTAAATCATCAGAAAGACCTGTCCATATCCACTTACTTAACATATATATTATTATTATTTACGAAACACTTTAAGTGCCTTTGTTTATTGCCTGATAAATCATTTACTATGACTACAACTGCTGCTACCTGGAAAATTACTTAAGATGTTTTGGACCAAAATCCACTAAAATTAAAATCTTATGAAGCATTTATTAATTGATTAGCAACATTCATAACTATTTCCAAACAGAAAGGACAAACACCAGCAATGAGGATTTTTCACAACCTGGCAACATGTTGGTTGATAACTTACTTTTAAAATCTTGTGTAATGCCAAATGACAAAGTGGTACTGACATTTGTTCTGTCTCATCGGTACATATGTAAGCGTGTGTGTGTGTGTGTGTGTGTGTGTGTGAGAGAGAAAGTGAAAGATGCCTGCTTGTGCAGTCTGATGGCTCATCCTGTCACACCCTGTCGCCTTCATGTCACTGCTGCACAGTGGCTGCTTTTCTCGCCGTCTCTCCACCTCAGCGCCCGGCAGCGGTGACACTCCCACCGCCACTCACTCCCCACTTCTCTCTTAAAACGCTTTCTCTTCCACCAAAGACTTTAAGTGTCGGGTTCATAGAAGCTTTGGTGCCACTAATATACATCCTTAATGAACAGGTTGAACACTGTTTGTTGGTTCTTTTTTTATAAAGGATTACGCAGTCAAGATGCCACCAAGCTTTGATGTTTTGCAAAGATGCACAGAAGAATCTTGCCACTTTCTGTTATGAACATTAGAAAATACATTTTGAGATATCTCGGATCAGATAAAAGTTAATTTCATCTACAAAAACATTTTGCACAGAAATTCAAAATCCAGAGAAAAATCCACTATAGAGGAGGCAGAGAGACCAATTTCTCCTCTGACAGAATGTAAGGCAGATTCTGTTTGAGTTTTTTCAGTAGTAATTACAAAATTTACAACAAACCCATTTGCAGGTTTTGTTCAACTACAAACCTCACATTTTGCCCATCCTTCTTTTGCATTTTGGGTTTTAAGTTACTTTATCTATATCATCATCTGACAGTTGTTTTATTAACAGCAGGTGTGCCAGTGGGGAATCACGATGTAGCCTGTGGTTATTTGGTGAATACACACTGAACACTAATCACTCTGACATTTACAAGCTTTGCCTTTTGTATTCAGACCTGCCCGTGTTCTCAGAGTAGAGGCTCTGCGATACTCGACAATGGAAGGAAATAATTACTCCGGTTTAAAATGGGATCATGATTTCAAGTCATGGGACCGGGATGAACGAGGAAGTATGCACCAGGACTGGGCAGGACAGGAAGACAGTTTCCCTCTTGCATCAACTGAATGAAAGTGACCAACTTTCTCCCTCTCAGTCATTGATCAACTGCAGCAGGTCCTCTTCACCGGCTCAAGGTAATTTAGCTTCCACACGCTTAATTGCCAAACTAGCCAATACATGCTGGTCTCTTGGACAGTGATACATCATCATCACAAAGGCAGATGTTACATAAGAGCGGAGAGATTGATTTCCCCTGTGAGGAAAGGTGTTGCACTGCTTCAGGCTCAGATAATGAATGACCAGTAACCTATTTTAGCCTGTGAGTGACAACCTGTAAGTGATGACTTCGAGGTTTCCTTTAACACAGCTGTCATGGAAGAATGTCCACCTGAATTTCACTGCTTTTAGTTGCTTGAATTTAAAGTTTGCCAGACTGTTAATGTGCTGAGTGTGTTTCATGACCCATTGGGTGTGAAAGGCATTGAATCATCTTCCATCTGTCGACAGCCATAAGCAGTGAGGGGAGGTTAAATGAGGTGAACAGGCTGGTGTGTGTTCCTATGTGAATCATTGGCAGAATAACATTATACCTGCTGCTTTAAAAATGCCATTGGTACATCATTCTTACAATTGCTTTAATCGCTGGTGTATGAGTGTGTGTAGTGCAGATGCTCACAATGATTAAGGCATTAAAGCATCTGGAGGTTGGACGACAGATTTCCAACTTACAGACAAATCCTTGTGTTTTCTTCTACTATCGTCATGTGAAAACTTGACAAGATTTTTTTGACGTAATTTAACAAACACTTGGAAACTACTGTAAGGTATATAACTGATAATGCAATTCAGATTTGAAAAAAGTTGTGACGCTGTAGAAAACATAAATAAAAACAGAGTCCAATCACTCACACGCACCAACAAACAACTGACAACAGTTTTACAGTTTGTATTAATCTTCTTTATACAATCATGTGTTCACAAAGTGGTGAACCTCTCTCCATCCTCGCTTGTGAATGACTGAGTCTTTCCAGGATGAACCTTTCATACCCAATCATGATACTATCACCTGCTACCAATGAACCTGTTTACCTGTGGAATGATCCAAACAGGTGTTTTTGGATCAGTCCACAACTTTCACAGTCTTTTGCTGCTCCTGTCCCAATTTGTTTAAAACATGTTGCTGCCATCAGATTCAGAAGAAGCAGATATTTACAAAAATCAATGAAGCTGATGAGTTCAAACATTAAATATATTGTCTTTGTACTGTTTTCAATTGAGTATGAGTCAAAAGGAATTAGCAAATTATCAATTTTGGTTTCATTTATGTTTTAAACAGCGTCCCAACTTTTCTGGAATTGAAGTTGTTGGTTACATATTGATGGATTCTAATATACAAAAAAACTCTAGTCCTTTATTTTCTATATCTGGATACGTTACAGCGCAATGTTTTAGTTGAATTCACTTTAAGAGTTAACGGGTTACTGGAAGTACTCTGGCCATGATTACATCAGATCAATATACTTTTGTCTGAATTAGAAGAGAGGCTCAACTGTTGACTGTGTTTGAGGAATTCTGTTAATGTGATTTTGACTGACACCTGCCAACCAAGTATTTGCTGTTGCCATAAGTTGTTAATGGAGAAATTGTCTTCTTTGTGCTTACAAACAATGTGGGGAGAGAGAGGCAGATGTAACAAAAGTCTCTGGCCAGATTCAAACACGGGGACATGGCAGTTACGTCTTAAGGCCAGGCTGCGTTTGTGCAATGTGTCCAAACACGTCTGAAAGTGAAAGATCATAGCTGTTTCAAATGGCCCCTGAAGCCAGCTGTCATACGGAGTGAAAACCTTTTTGACATATTTTGCAACATAAGTGGATTGAGTGACATTAGGAGAGAAACAATTATTCATTACGACTTATTGTCATTGCCATCAGTTGTACCGGTTGTGATAACATCGTACACACCAAAGTGAATGCTGAGCTCTTAGAACATGGCAGCTTTAGTCCATTCAGGTTAGTCAGATTTATTTGGGAAATTAAATTAAAAGCGCAAAGTAAAATCATGACCCAAACTGTGCATCGTAAATAAGCTCCACACCTTAGAGCCTGACTTCCTGGTTCAAATTTGACCGACTGTACTTGCCGTAGTTGTGCATGCACACTGTTATTATTAGGAACTGACAGATTTTTTTTTAACCTTTAAATTCTTTTGTAGCTAATCTGTGGTATGTGTGTGTTTTTTATATAGTTTGTATAAAGTAACTCGTCACTATAGCAGTTGAATAAATGTAGTAGAGTAAAAACTACAATATTTCCCTCTGAAATGTAAAAACTAAAAATGAAATATTGCACAGTAAAAAAGTACTCAATTACTTTCCACCGCTGCTCCCTACGTACATACAGTCCATGTGAGTGAGTGAAAGTGTGTATATGTGTATTAGTGAGTGGGAGGCGGACCTGTTGGTGGAGCAGGTCAGCGGGCAGAAAGGCGGTGGGCCGAGCCGGGAGCCGCAACCCCTCCTGGGGGTCAGGACAGAGAGGATGAAACCTGTCATTAGGGAGGTGAGGGGAAGAAAGCTCTCAGCAGGGGTGGGCATTGTCCTGGGGGCGGGCGGGTGGGACGGCTCTTTAGTGCCTCAAATAACACGGCCCCCGGCAGCCATTGTGGTGGAGTGAAAGGGCCCAATGGGGGGGGTCACAGGGGTGAGGGGGCAATTCTGAACAGTGGTCAGTGGGAGAAAGGAGTCCGTGGGTGAGGAGGGATGGGGGAAGGGGGCTTTTATATAGTTGTTTCCCTCTTCTTTGTTGACAGCTCATCCAGAACCAGGTTCCTATCTCCTGAAACATGAATGGATTCATCACGTGTGGACGCATGTGTGCTAAAGAATCAAACATCGAATCTATATTTCAAACATATAATGTGTGTTTCTGTCTCTTTGCTTTCTGTGTTTGTGCTTCCTCGTCCTGCAGCGGGGGTGTATGAGCGTGCAGGTTGAATAGCAAAGGTTGACATGTAAGCCCGAGCTCAGTGCAGAGTCAGGACCTTTCACTCGTCCGAAGTGTTTTAAGGGGACGGGTCACACACATAATGGGGAACCGGAGAGAAAAGACCAAAGGCCAAAGCTTTCCGATTTACTGGAGGTCGTGGACGGAGCCTTTGACGGCCTGTCACTCCTCTGAGCACCGGACAACAAATAGGACACTATATATCTAGATGACAGCTTAAGTTGGTGATTTCATTTCCATTCTTTTGGTCCCTGGATCTTTACAGGCTTAAACTGAGGTGCAACATCTTTACATTAAATACAGAAAAAACTTGCTGTTACTCTTTAAAGACAGAAGCCTCTATGAATATCTCCAAATATCCTTTCTCATTTTCTCACGCTTTTTGAAAACAAACTTGAAAATATCCCTTTCAAACACTTTTTTTCACAAACTGCTAATTCTGTTTTGACCAAAGGGGCCAGTTCTTTGCTAATGATGTATACTTTACTTTATACGTCAAAGCTGTTCCCACAGCCAGAGCACCTAATAAACTGATAAACTGGACCAATTACTGACTCCATTAGAGTGCTTTCATCCAATCCCAATGCACTGATGACTTTAGAGGGCCAATAAAACCGCTAGGTTGTGACCTTAACGTTAAGGGACCTTAACAGAACGAGAGGGGACAGGCAGGGGTCAACAACATCTCACACTTGTCACACCCCGGTGTGAAAGTGTGCTTACATCTCATTTCTGTATCAACACTGCTCACACTATTGGAGATGAGGTAAATTGAATTGTTAGAACATTGAAAAAGGAAAATGAAACATAGACAAGTAAACAAAAATGTTTGTCATTTTGTGGATTTTAAAGATTCAGTTTTGCTACATTTGACAAGAGCACATGGGCAGTATTTTGAATTGTGGAGATTTAGATTTATTAGGCTACTCAAAAGAAGAGAATCCTAATAGATGAAAAGGTGAATGATGAACTCTGACCTAATGTGACAGCATAATTTATTTGACAGGCGTAATATTCAAGCTTAATACTTAGTAAGATATCTTTGTCTGGTCAGATTAACTCCCAGTCCAGTTTGGGCATTTTTGACTTAAGTGTATATAAATTATTGCATTTATTTATGTTTGTTATGAGTCCCGTCTTCTCTGTTATTGGGGTTGTAATAGGTTGTACAGGTGTACCTAATATAGTGGCCGCTGAGTGGGTATGCATCTATGCAATTACAAGTAGTGGTCCTTTCTAACATTCTTCCAGAGTTACATGGATGCCACTGTACTGCTCTATGTTTATTAGGTTTATGATGAATAGTGGCACTTCTGTCATTTTCTAATGACTAAATCATAAGAATGGTTGAGGTGGAGTCCTTGTTTAAATTGCAGGTGTATTGGTTGTGTTTAGAGGAAAGAAAGTCTGCATCATTAGTACATTAATGAGGTGAAGAAATTAGCAGCAGGCCTCATCGAGAGGCCCAAAACTGTTACAACCTGCATTAGAGGGAAAAATGGAGGGAAGGAGGAGGAGGAGGAGGAGGAGGAGGAGAGAGGCAGGCCTAATCACTTTCCCTGCTGACTTCACAGGAGGGAGGGAGGTAAAGATCACAGCTCCACCAGCACATTGCAGCCGTCCTCCTCTCCTCCCTCCTCTCCTCCCGGCCTTTTGAAGGAGGGCCCGGGGTGCCTGCTTCCCTCCCTCTGCCCACTGGGCTATTGAAGGAGTGATGGATGGCTTCATAAGAAGACAAGATCCATCTCTCATTCACAAAATCTCTCCCTCTGTAAAAGACTCTTTCATTTTCTGACCGTCTCTCTCTCCGTCTCCTGTCAGTTTCTTTCCAATGTCAGTGATAACAGTTTTTCCTTTTTTCTTTTCTTTTATTTCCTTTCGACTTTCTGTTCACCTGCCTCTCTCTGTTCTTTCTTTCTATCTTTTTCTTTCTTTCTTTCTTTCTGTCTTCCTTTCCCGTGGATGAAGGAATGTTCCTCTCTCTGTCTTGTTCCCTCTGTCTTTCTCCCTGAGGCTTTGGACAGATGTGGAGGCCTTCCTTTCCCAGCATTCCCTGGGGAGAGCAGGGACAGGTCTTAACACCCTTTTGGAGAAGGGGGAGGAGGGCGAGGCAGAGGGGAGGGCAGTTTGTTGTCCGAAGGGTCACGTATTGGGAGTCAAGTGATGCATAAGTAACGCTTTGTTTGGACTGATCTGGGGGAAGGAATTTACTGGATTTGGCTGTAATTGGGTTATTTTCCTTTGAAATGGCTTATGAAACAAAGATTGGAGAGGTGAAAAAGGTCAGTGCATTATGGGAACCGTTATAAAAGTCTGCACAATTGTCAAAAACATCTGATTTCACAATGGTGCCTTAACCAGAGCAAAACTATCAAAGTATGCAAAAAGCCTTTGAATCTTCCAATTATGAGTTATCTCTCTCTCTCTCTCTCTCTCTCTCTCTTACTCTTTTCATGCCTTTTTTTATCTGTCTCTATTCATCAAATCGTAATCACACAAGTCAAACTGAAGGTGTTAGGACCTGGTTACTGGGAGAAACACTGTAATGCAGGAAATCAGACATGCACTGTAGGTCAGTAATCAGATTACTGACCTACATGAACCATGATTTACTTATGTTATAAGGGCGTTGCAAGCTTGTGAAGGTCGGTTCAACGGGATGAATCTGGGCACCCCTCCCTCATTATCACCACCGAGGTGCTCTTGAGCAAGGCCCTAAACCCTGACCGATCCAGTGGAGCTGTGGTGATGGGTCTGAATTTCACAGAAAGGTTGCAAATGTTCAGACATATAGATTCTTCTTACTGACTCTCGTACATTTTCAGTTTTTAATACAGGATTGTTTTGCAATGATCTGTCCTTTTATCCCACTGCTCTGCTGTTACTTGATATATGTTCCTGGTCTGAGGTCTTTTTCCTGCACGTGTAAAAACCTGATTAGAAACTTGGTCATGGGTACATGACCAAAAAATGGTTCTCTATAGGAAAAAAATTCTGCCCAACTGAAAACAGGTTTTTTGTTTACTGTGTGATATGGTGTGTTTAATGTATTGGCTCATGTATTGGTTTAATTACACTGGCTTGATGAAGAGCAACAGCATCAGACCATAAGTCAATGCTTTTATTTATTTAACTGGTAGCGTCCCAGTCCATTTTTCAGGCTGGGCCAAAGTGTTGGGCCTTGACTCAAAAAGCTTTGCCAGGATGTCTTTTGATTGTTCATGTGAAGAAAAGCAGGTGACATAGTCTGGATATATGTGGACAGAGGTATCGAGGTCTAACCAGGATCTTAAAACACATATCCCTCTGCTCAGCTCTAAGCAGCCTGCTGGTTACCTTCTCTCTCCTCCTCAGGCTGTTGGAGTGACAGCACACTGTGGTCGCGCTGTGAGGAGCCATTCAGGCCTCACGGCCTCCACAGCACAGGCGTGAAAATCGGCTACATTTAATCAGCCATGGTGGAGGATTTAAAGAAAGGGATCAAGAGAGCTTTGTCTTAATGGATTGGCTACAGTTTAGGGGTCCAGCACACTGAGTTCTACCTAGTTAAAAGCACATCACTCGCTAACAATATGACTCAAACCACATGGCACTTCCCTGAGACACGCTCGCTTGGATCTTTTTTTCCACATTGAGGAGCAGAAAATATGTTTTTGTTTTTTGAATCTGAGAGTCGACTGAATTTACGCAGTTAGACCCAAAGATGATTTTGATTGATTCTTCAGTCAATCATTTCATCCATGTTCAAAAAACAGAAAATTAGGGAATAAGTCAGCTTTTGTGTATTGGAAGTACATCAAATGACTCACGCATACAGTGGGCCGATTCTTTCAGCCTGTCTGTACATTAGAATTTCAAGCTTACGGCCATGGCAATTTTTACCAATACAGTAAGGCCATACAAGACGGAGGCGACATTCAGAAAAGGGCCAGTGCAGTCAAACAAAGAAGTAAATCAAGTGGCTTGACACATGCTCACCAGACAGTTTGCCGTTTGTCACAGAGCCTGAATGGAACTTAAAGCAAAGTTGTGGACGCATCGGGGTGATCGGCATTGCTCAGATACTGCACAAGAGGCCTTTTCAGACAGCTGCAACACTGATTACATTGTGTGAAGGCCAATCAAAGGGGAAAATGACGAGAGCAGTCATGCCGGACACACACAATGCACAAATGGCAGTGGTCAGATGGTGGAGGAGAGAGGTGTTTTTTTCTGGGGATTTTAAAGACGCATTTTGGGAGACAGGGTCAGACGTATGGGAAACTGTCTCACACTGACATACCATATATCACGCAGAGGCACATAAACGGCTTTGTGATATCTGAGCGAGTTTTATTCCATAAGTGAGATAAAATATCAACTACTTTTGCTAAATGGTTTAGAAATATGGCTTACACTACTAATATACTTATATACTTAGTCAAGTGGCCTAATTTTATGTAAAATCTGTATGAGACATGCTAGATTTTAAGATGTCTTTACAGTCTTACATAAACAGACAAAACATATTTAGATTGTTCTGAAAACCTGATTAATGGCGCTTTAAACCTTGTAACGTGGACATCTAGCTTTTATAACAACTTAGGGAAGAATCACTGAGGACGTTCTGACTATATTCTGTCATACGTTCTGATTCCTGACAGCTAGTTTGTCTGTTTTATGATTGTTGTCCATCATGCAGATATCTCTAAATGTCACATCTAGAGTCATTTCAGTCAGTTCAACCAAATTATGAAAACATGTTATCTTGGTAGATCTTGCTGATAGTTTAAATTTTACAGTTTTATGGTATTTTAGCTTTTGAGATAAAAACATCAGCACACTTTGGACTGGCAGTTCTGCCCCACCATCTTTCTGATGTAACTGCAGGGCGGTGCCAGACATTTTCTTATAACTTTCCAAAATCAACAATATGATAAGCATTCTTCATGCAGTTATTAGCCGCTTGTGTGTGAGATTGGGACTTTCTCAAGCTCTCATCTTTCATGTCTAGAACAGAGCGCAACACCATGAACTCCTTTTAGTAAAGATGGACTGCAAGTGTGCGCCGTTATCCCCAGTTGGGCGATTCATTGCATCTTGATCCACTTTATAACGGCAGGTTTTCAGGTGCACCTTCGAGTGTAGCAGAACAGGTATGAAGACCTTTGCCTTCAGAAATGGACGGACAACACTTTGTACATTGGAACTACAAACATCAAAAGTAACAGTTAAAGTAAAAATTTCCAATTCCACTAACCTTCATTGTATTTGGATTGAAATCTCAAAACCTGGGCAACTAAAACCAAAACTAAGTACATGACCAAAAACCACCAAATGAAAGTGGCAAGAAATTAAAGGCTTTCACTAAACCAGTCACTATTTTTATCTAAAATCTAGAGTCCTACTGAGTCATACTGAAATCTGGGCCAACACTCAGTTATAGAAATCTGCATGTTCATTGCTAATACCATCAAATGTACAGATTAAACAACTTTCATTGCCACTAGGTTACATCTGTTACCCTAGATCCTCTGACCAGTTATTGCCACATCTCAGTCATGTGGGAAGGTAGTTTAGACGAAGAGTTTGAGGCAGGTGAGACTCACAAGAAATGTTATTTACAGACACACAAAACACACTGCGACACCACATAAACACAGAGTCAGGGGGCAAATGACAGAAACACATGGCTGTGACAGTCTGTCTCTTTGACTCTGTTCGTCAGTCTCTTCCACTCCGTTGATGAGGACAATGACGATGATTGTGACGACGATGATGATGGTAATGATAACAAGTACTGGCTGTTATGTTGTCCCCTCACTAAAACCCTCAAAGCTTTAACAGCTCCGTTGTGTCTTTGCTCTGTGAACGATGCAATGAAGGGATTTTAAAAGTTCCTCTCTCTGTTTCCGTCTCACACGCTCATCTCTCACACACATATCTGCTACCTACATATCCAGAATCGTTTTGATCATGTGCCTCACGGGTACCGGAGGGAGTGTTTGGCCCCAAGGCGTCCCAAATGGGAATCAGTGTGTGTGTGTGTCCACTGTGTTTGTGTGTGTGCGTGCCCGTTCATGTGTGGGAGGGCTGCTAGAACAGGGGATTTTTTGTGTTGGGGAAGAGAGAAGCTTGGGCACTTCATCTTCTCTTGTGTGCACTGCCAAAAAGGGCAGAGGTCAAAAGTCAGGGCGATTGGAGAATTCCGCGCTGCATGCCGACAGATCGGGTTTCAAGGGTGGGGGAGGGTCGTGGATCGCCCTAGAGGGATAGGTGCCTGTGTATGTGCGTGTGTGCGCGCATGAGTACATATATACACGTATGTGCGCGTGTGCTCAGATACGTGTTTATGTGTGAGCTTGTTCGGGCAGCCCCTTTTTTAAAAACATCTTGTCACGGCTTTAGTGCTCAGAGCATTTGGAACTTTCTCTTGATGTTTACTGCTTTGTGGGAGTCGTTCGGAGGAGACTCACCCATCATAAGGCAACACCTTAACTCCCCTGACCTCAATGTCACATCGTCCGCAGCTGAAAGACATCTATTCCAAAAATGCTTTAGATCCATTTTGGGTCGTTTGTCAGTCAGGAGCTCTGAAACCTGTCACGATTGATTAAAAAAAAAAAAAAAAACCAAAACCATTTATCTTACTTTTATATTACCAGTCATCTTGTTTTAATAATGTGTCATTCTTGTTAGGATGAAGCACATTAGTTGCTCAGATAATACTGTATTCTGACTATACCTCAGAGACAAAGTGAGTTTAAACAGGGCTGAGGGATCAAAGCTAAGGCCTCCTTCAGTGAGCAGGAGAAGAGACGATAGACAGATCTAATGCTGCGTCCACATGGAATCAGGCAGATGGTGAAGGACAAACTGGATATTCATTTACTGGACGAGAACAGGACAATAAAATTAGGTAAAGGTAAAAAGCAACTTTCCAAAGTTAAAATATTTCAAATTTTTGCCTCTGTGATGGAATTTACAACCAGATGATATGTAGCTCCCTCACAACAGGAGAAAAGGATCTGGACAACAAGGAACCAATAATTTTGGTGCAACAACATCTGGAATTATATGATCAGAGATTGAAATTAGAAGAAATGACTATGAAATGAAAAATGAATAAGTGACCTTAGATTTTGGAGGGAACTTAACATTAATTTTAGTTTGCAATAGAATATTAAGAGAAAGCTGCATTTGATAGCTACATGCATTACTAGAATAACTGCATTAGATAATAGACACTAAATTATTTTCTTTCATTTATTTTATTCCGTTCTTTGTAAACAGTACATCACCATACAAGCATCATCATGCGTGTTTCCTTTTGCCGTCCGGCCGTTCTTGTGGACTGTTTGTTTGTTTTTCCGGTGCCGTCCAGAAGGTGTTGTCCGTCTGCCGTCTGCCATCTGCCTGAATCTGTGTGAATGCAGCATTCGTCATGTAGATTATGTTGCTTGAGTTGTTTTAGGACTCGAAATGGCCAAACAGATTCAAATAGGATGGATAACACTTGTATTAAGCATTGATTAAAACCATTTTTACATTAAAACAGATCCAAAAGCTGCACTCTCAGCAGACGATGATGAAAGAATTTCACTGACTGAAGAAGTCTCAAGTCGCTTTATGACTAACTAAAACCTTTAACACCTCACTCAGTAAGAGCTTAAACCGTCGAGTCAACCGCAATCAATCCAGGGAGACACATCCCGGGTTTAAACATTTAGCAGAAGGTGCAGTCATTCAAATGGTTTGAGATGCAAAGGAGTACAGAACTCAGCGACTCGCAGCTCCCATTGTGGCCTTTGTAACTGATCATTAACGAACATGTGCTCCGGGCCTCCGGTGGCTCCCAGGGAGCCCGGACTGATCACCACAGCTGTGTTTCTATTGTGCTTCCCCGCGGTGCCGAAAAATAACACAACACCCCAGCCCTGGCTATGTGCTGGAATTTATTGTATTTACTTTCCAAAGCGTAAAGAACCAAAGGTTGAAAAAAGCTGCAGTGGTCCAGCGCATAGGAAACATTAAGGAGGATAACGAGAGCGCTTTTATGAAACTGAAAAACAAGGAGTGATTTATGTCGGCATGATGTAAAAGTTTCTTTAGGGATGATAATGCTACATGAAAACTGAAGAGAGGGTGTAAAGGAAAGGAGGCGTCAACTCGGCAGGGAATTACTTTACTGAGTGTTTCACTGTGGAGACACAAAAGACAGATCCTCAATGAAACCCTTGTTCTTATCATGACTCGTGGATTTTTAATTACAGCTAATATCAGAACCGAATCCTTGAAGATCCCCTCTGCTAACAAATATGTTTTTCTTATGTTTCTGTCCCCTAAAATGTTTGACCTTGACTATACTATCTCTTCTTTGCCTTTTGGCTAAGATCATGTGTGGTTTGTATGAGTTCAATATGTGATACGTTCCCTACCCAGGGACCATATATTACATTTTTGGAAATTTCCCTGTTGTGGGACTAATAAAGGAATATTTTAACTTATCTAATCTTATCTAATGAAGGAGGAGATTCAAAATTACCCAGGAAAGCCAGATTTGGTACGTCACAAATTCAAAAACCAACCTGTCTAATATGAAAATCCTACTCCTGCCATTGAGCCAGTTCACAGATATATTTTGTTGTCTATCAAGAGAAACAGATATTACACATAATATAAAAATCTCATCACTGCTGTAGATCAGACTTTTCTTTTTATGTGGGAAAACCATGTTAAACAAAATATTAATCATAGCAGAATATTTCTACATAATTTAAAAAGTGTCTGGAGGGGATCTGTCAGATTTCAGAAACATTTATAAATGATGCAACATTCATAATGTCATTTTCTTTTGCACTTGAATGCAACACTTCTACTCTTGATTTTTGACACTGCAGTTCTTTGCAAAACAGCACATTGAAAATAACATCTGACATATGCTATACATTAGAAATCCCAATAAAAGCTCTTTGTCAGCTGTTAATGTGAAAGAAAACTGCCCAGCTCCCTCATGACACTTGCTTTTGCCTTATATTCTGCTTCACAATATGTGAATTGTGGATTTATGCCTTTGGCGCTTTGCGGTTTTTGTGGTTTTTGTGGTGGACAGAGGAAGCACCACACTTCGTCTGTGCAACGACAGCAGCTTCCAGAACAAGTAGTCTTCTCTCTCTGTCCCTTTCGTTGTTTTCAGGGGAAAAACCGGGGTCAAAGAGTCAGTTAAATCACACAGAACAAAAATGATGTGCCAGTAGTGTATGCAAATGAATTTAACGCCTTAACAACCAAGGCGGCGGGTGTTGGTCTTCACAAACTCCCTAAGACACTTGTTGGGCTGAATTTGGGGGAAATGTGTATAAAATGATGCACAAGACATCTAGAATATTTCCATGTGATTGAAAGGTGCAGCTGTAAAAAGCATAACTTGAGTTTTGGATTTGAATATTTCACTCAGTGTAAACGACCTAAAACCTCAATGACGAGTGGAAACAGAATATATATGACACTGTCTGACAGTGTGCAGTGAGATTAATTTAAAGTAAACTCTACTTAAGGTTTGTTCATACTTCATGTGCACTGACAGCTGTGAGCTTGCACCTGCTTCTATACATATTACAGTCGTTCAAAATATTGCTGGATCCTACATTTCCTGTGATGCAACTAAATATGGCCTCTTATTGGACTTTTCCCTGCCTGTTGATTGCCCTAATCTTTCAAACTCCACACCCCCAGTTCAGAACTCAGGTTTTCTGTCAAACATTCGTCTCGGGGCTTATTCAAGATAACCCTGATTACATCATCAGGGTTGTTTTCTCAGACTCCTGCAGATGAGCTCCTACAAAGCCACAGAGGACATTATAAGTTAAAAATCTTTTATGCAACAGAAAGTCATTTGACATGACAGATTTATCAGAAGGTTTTGCCTTGTGTACGATATTAATACAAACAAACAAAACAGAAATAAACACAGTAAATCACACACTGGCCGACCTTTCTCTATGTGCATGATGTGCATCTGTACACAGTATATGTGGACGTATATTTAGGACTTCCACAATCACAATCTCCATCAGTTTTACACTTCTAAAACTAGCGGGGCTTCTGTTTCACAGTTAATACTGCACTGTTGCACACGCCTGCTCACACCAGCACCAGCACTCACATCGAAAAGCATGAACATGTTATCCAGTTACACGCTCACACACACACTCCACTTCCTTCACTTCTTCTTCTTCTACATGGGAAGTTGACACTTTAAAAAAAACCTTTACACTCAAAGTCTTTTTACAGCATCAGATCCTTTACTGCCCTTTTCATGCTTTGCTGTAGTTTTTTTTTTTGACATGGCCAGGCATCATGAAAGAGTGCAAACGAGTCATTGATGGATCGGATGGAGCAGTCTAAACGTGGGGCTTGACCTCCCCGCCCCTCCCTTCTTCCACTCCCGGGCTGTTTGAGCAGAGCGTTCGGATCAGGACCGACTCTCAGGCCCTAATGGAGGCGACTCGTTTTGAAGGGGTTTGTATCTTTGATGCCGAGTCCGTTAACAATGCGTCCTTTCTGCGACTGGGTAAGAATTGGCCAGCAGGGTTCCTGTGAGAGGGGAAAATGTAAACGGGGGATTAGCCGGACTAATGGCCTCAACTTGTCATTGATGTTAATTAGCGTTAATTAGGACCCCCTTCATTTAGCAGGTTGGACTGAAAGGCAGAGGCGAGCTGCTGGTGTTTTTGCAAATGTCTTGGCTCATGTTTGTGCACACATGGTCAAACTCGTGCACACTTTTTCACACTCACACAAGCCAGAACACTTTCTCATTTATTTCAGCATCTCGTTGGTGGTAGCACTCGTACGCTGACGGCTTCCTTCTGTTTGTTCTTTTCTCGTTGTCAGAGGCCATTTGCTCTCGCCACAATGACTCCCTTTCACTGGGTTTGATCTTTGCAGCTATTCAGCCTTCCCTCTTTTTTTAGTGGTCAAGAGAAGAAACCATTCCACCTCAACTCTTTGCACAGCCCTAAAGTCCACCGCCCTCCCTCCCCCTCCCTGTGTGTGTGTTTGTGTGTCCACTGATCCAGGGGAATGACAGTGGTAGGATTTGGGATCTTTTTGCTTCCAAGGTTCCTCCACTGAGACATAATCGGTCACTTTGTTGGGTCGGTTAACCCCGTATTGTCCCGGAGGCCCCTTAGAGCTCCGATGCCTTTCAGTCTGCGAGTATCTGCCTCCTCTGCTTGTGGTGGCAGCTTTGTGCAACACGTACACGTGCAAACACACACACTTTCAGGAAACGGGTGACACTTACTCATGCACACAAACACAGAGAGGGCATGTCCTGCGTGCTACCTGAGGCTTGTTTTTACTTTGACATGCTCGGCCACCCCTTCCAACGTGCTCGCTCTCAGGCTCGACGTCCCAGCAGGATTCAGTGGTGTGAAATGGGGGGCCCACAGTTTGCTGCTGGTGGGAGTTAAGAGAGAAGAAGGGGGGGGGGAAACGCTTCTCTCTGGCCAACACCTGGTATCACTTTATTAACCCTCGGCTGTCTTGACCCCTGAGAGCCAAGGAACAGCAGGGCCAAAGGGGGCCGCAAGGGAGTGAGAGGTGGGGGGTGGAAGAGGAGAAGGGGTGCAAGGGGTGTATGGACGTCACTGCGCAGCCTTTGAAGGGGGAAGCGATGCCCCCGCAGCGGAGCCCCTGCGATGACTTTACCAGTACTGTGACCCCCCTTGACCCTGACACCCCCCTCTGCCCAACCCAAAACCCCAACCCTCTCTCCCCGCAGCTGCTGGTTCCCATTGGCCCGCCGAGGGCCGCTGTGGTGGAGGAGAAGAAGGAATGGACGGAGAGAAGGAGAGGGCGAAGGAAAGAAGGGAGAAGGACGGGGGAGCAGCGAGAAGGGGGCCATGCAAAAGGTCAACTGTTGGTCAGAGGTTTTTATTGGGAGTGCAGGAGGGAGGGAGCGGCAGTGGGAGTATGCGTTAAAGACCACCGTCTGAGATTTTAACTGCAGGGAGGGGAATTTGGCCTTTTTCCACCCCTACACACGTTTAGCTGTTAGAGGACAGGCTCTGAGTAGACCTGCGTTCTAGCGGCCTAAAGCCGAAGTGCACCAAAGTTAAGTGAAGTGACACCCCCGGGCACCACAGGGTCATTTCAACTTCCACTAGTGCATGATTTTGTGGATTGTATACCGCATGTTGACTCGTGCTGCACAGCAACCGGACAGCAAAGTTGAGTATCAGCACAGAGAATATCCTCACGTCACATGCATTGCTTATTCAGGGTATTGAAGATCTCTTGGGTCATGTAATTACCGTCGGATGGTAGGCCTGTGGAAATTCCATCAGGGGGACGTCATGCTGGAGGATTAGTGCTGATCCAATCAGAGGTTACGATCGGTCCGAGGCAAGTCTGAAAACCCTATATGAGCCTCTGATTAGTTGCTGGCACAGTCAATAGGGATTCATGATCCACAAATAGAACCTGTAGGAACAAGTTAGCTCCTCTGACCTTTCATCAAAATCACTATCAAGATGCTTGCTGACCACTTGTCGATCTCACCTGTACTTCAGGCGACTGATGCACTTTTACAGTCAAACATGTTAGAGGAGGCGGCAGCATCAAATCATTTCTTTATTATTATTTTTCTGATTAATTGCCTGATATATAAAATGTGACAAAATTGTGGCTACACAATTTCCAAGACCCCATGGTGATCGGGCTATTTGTTCAATCCTACCAACAGGCCAAAACACAAAGATATAGAGATATATATATAAAGATATAGAAGTCCCCCTTTGCTCTGAAATGTTTTTCTTATTGTTGCTTCACTTGGATATTTGTCCTTCACTGGGACGTAGGTGTACTTTGACACAAGAAGGCTGTTTCATCTGCTGAGGGAGAAAAATTCTCTATGATCACCTTTAAATATGAGTGTAAGACATTGATGTATGACCAGGATTTTATGACATCACAACAAGGAAACAAATCCTGATCCAATACACAAGTGTGAATTGGGAACTTGAAACCTATAGTGCACAGACACTGAGGATTGACTTTAAAAGTACACAATATCTTGTGTGCAGCAGTTAAACTTTTGAAATGAAAATACTTGCATATTCATAGATACATAGATTTTCAATGAGGGACAAAGAGTAGATGTGATTTTAATTAAGTAATCAAGTAGTTGTTTAAGAACTACATAGAAAAATACACCCTGATTTCTGCATTTTTTGATCAAACACATTTGATTGTAGCCGACTCCAGACAGATCACAGTCCATTCAACCCACTCAGGAGCCACTTGAAGATGAATCAAAACTATCTCCAGTCTCTCTGCACTGAACTCTCTTGTTGCCTAATTTTTACTGGCCTCCTTATCACGACCTGAGCGCACACAAAGACGACATCTGTCTGAAGACACAAGTTCTCTGAGATACGCAGCGGTCGCCACGTCAGGCTTCTCTCTGCAGGGGGACAGATTACAGGCTTTCTCTGGGTCGTGTTGGGCATTCATCCAGACTTCACTCCGCGACCAGGAAGACATTGTGAAAAACAAGGTTATCTCCTGACTCAACCCCTGCGGTGCAGCGTCAACACTGTTCTGCTGCAGCTCGCCTCGACCGGCGAGTCACAAGGGCTCAGCCTTCAGCCGGGGTCCAGAGGTTAATTTATTGCCTGATCGCATGACCGCAGTTTGGAGTGAAAATGGCAGTAAACGTTGCATTATGAAGGCGGAGGAAGGGCGGAGAATCAGAGTCCACCTATAGAGTAAAGTGCTAGGTTAAGAGCATTGGTCACAGTCTGAACGCATGACAGTTTATAATCAGGGCTGCTTGACCACAACTGACCAAACAAGGCAGTATGTCTAGATAGATAGATAGATAGATAGATAGATCTTTCTCCCTCTCTCTCTGTACCTCTTCCTCTCTGCCTTCTTTCTTTCCCTCTTTCTCTGTCTCTCTCTTTCTCTCTGTAGGCATCTTTTTATGGAACTGACATTCCTGGAGTGGTCGAAACAGAAGCCCTTGTTTAGAGGCGAAACCCTCCCACCCTATCCCCTTTTTTCATCTTCCTAGTTTTGGAGCCCTGGGTCAAAGGTCGAGACCCCCTCCAGCTTCAGAGACATGTCAGGTCATGCAAGCCACATAGCGTTCCCTGTATAGCCCCCACCACCCCACCCCGCCTCCCCTTGGCCCCAGCAAAAAAGGGCCCTATGCCTCTTAACAGTGACAAACCCCCTTACACAAGAGGTGTGAGAGTATGTGCGGCTGAGTAAGCGTGTGTGTGACATTTTGAGAGATAGTGAGTACTAGCAATCACTTGAGGATTTTACGTCGCTGAAGGTTGTTTTGGAAATGTTGTCTGACAACTGATATTAAAATTTTTACTCTAAAATTATGTATAAGCAAGATTTAACGTCTAATCTGGGAGCGTGAAAGTAAAACATATTAGTGAAGAAGTGAATTTCTGATATTGACCAAAACAGCCATGTTTGCAAGTTTGATAGTTAAAATTTTTGAAAGACTGATGGATTTCTTACCGTAAAACTGATCTGAAATTAAATAAATAAATATATTTCACTTCTTAGAAATTACTCCCAATGTTCTGACACCGTGATGACTCTTAATGGCAAAAGTAAATAAACATGGCAATAACAAGTTTGACGATGTTTAATGATGATGTTTTTAAAAACATTCTGGGAAGCTTGTACATTTTCCTGTGTGAAGTGAACTAAAGTTTCATCTGTCAGAATTGTAAGCTATGGTTCACTGCCTTTGTGTAACATACGCAAGAGCTTCAATGAACTAATGCAAAAATAGGAAATAAAAGACCATAAATTAAAGTGCAGCTGAATTAAAACTGTCAGGAAGCAATTAGAAAAACACCATAATTCCTCCAAATGGGGGCCAAAGTTGAACAGATAGCAAAATACGTGTTAAATGAAAATAACCAATTTTGGGAGCGTATCGCTGCCAAATGTCAAAGGTCACGAGACTCGGCGGGGCCTTCGCTCGTGTCCTCTTCGCTTAGTCAGCAAATGGAACCAGCGCCACAGTCCCACAAGAAACCGGATGAAAAATGGGTTTGAGATGCACAAACAGGGCTGAGATGTAGTGCAGAGAAATGGGTGACCCCTTCCAACAGATAAACAAATAACTAAATAAATCCTGGGGACACTGGGGGTGAGGGAAGCTACCCCCGAGGGGTCAGAGCAGGAACAGATAAATCTCCCTTAAAGACGCCATGCCTCTCCGCAGTTAACCTCTTAATCAACCCCAATCGGCCAAAGGAAACAGCGCTGACTTTCAAAAACTGTCAGCTCTGTGTCTGTGCAGTGAGAAAACACCCACACACATTTGCACAGTGTAAACCGGTGCTGTGTGTGTGTGTGTGTGTGTGTGTGTGTGTGTAAGTCACTCCATTCACTCCTGCATGATGAGAATTTAATTGCAATCTGCTTTACAAAAAAAAGAAGTTGTCTGAAGTTCTGCGTCTTTAAAGGAGATGTAGATGTTAACATTTAGGTTGCATGACATTCACGTCTTCACACGTCTTTATTCTCACACACATTTTCTAGTAAACTACAATTTACTCCTTCTTTGTCCGTCCATCATTGAGCCTTTCTAGAGCACTGCATCAGCGATTAACCTCCTGTGAGCACAAGAGCATCCAGATAGTATCTGTTCAGGGGTCACGCAAGACACGGGCCGCAGACGTAAGACCCCCTAACAAACATGTCATTCTCAGCTTTGAATTTCTATTTCGGTGATGCGCTCAGGTTACATACCTGCTCTCTTGATGGCTCCTTTCCTCAATGGGATCATGTTTAGCGTCGGCCGAAGCGGAGCGTTGCATTGTGGGCTCTGGTGTTGTCAGGCCGTCCATAAATTAACAAGAAAACCAGTGGCCTCTGCATTTCCTAGGCCATCCGGTGCGGTCATGTTTACCACCCCTTGCCCCCATCCTGACACCCTCGTGTGTCAGAGCCTCCAGTTGGTCCAGCCATCCATCACCGAGCATCAAATACAGCTATTCTTTGCATTTGTTTACGATTATTTTAGGTATGATAGCACAGACTTTACTATATGATTAGACAATTCAAGGACAGAAAAGAAGGCAATGTCCACTTTCTTCTTGTCTTCTCATGGTGAAACATTGGTGCTGTGTGGCCTCGGACACCCATGTAAGTGCCGTTTGACCCAGGTTCGCTCGGCACGCAGAGGTTACGATCTTGAGTTTGAAAGAGGCTTTTGAAGCAAACATTCACGTCTTCAAATACATTTTATAACAAAACCTCTTGAACGACAGGCTCACATTTTTTCCCAACAATACTCACGTGCACATGTGAATACAGAAACAGTGTGCGATTATTCCTCCTGTTCATTGGCCAAGAAAATATCCCATCTAAAACAATTCTAATATAAGTGAAGGAGGACAAAATCAGCTTCTCCTTCGGTGTAAAAATGCATCCTGACATTCAGCTGAATCTAATATGATGCCACTTTTATTCCAGGTGCCATTGTCTTAGCCTACCGTTGAAAAAAAAATCACAAACAAATAACAGCATCTTTAGTTTAAAGGCTCTTCCTGAATCTGAAAACAATATTTGGCAAAACAGATTTTTGTTAAGCCATATTTTAATTACGTCTATGAGGAAAACACTGCTATACAGTATTAAGAACTAATGTCTCTAAACATGTACATCTTTCTTTTTAGCAGTGGTTGAAATGTGGGATATTTATATATATTAAACACGTCATTAGATTGTTTTAGCTAAACTTTTTTTTTACGTCCTAAAACAAAGAGTGACCACATACATGTCAGCTTGGGTCTCCTCTTTATTGAGGGATTAATGGGGTGGACATCACCTACATTACTAAACCTGAAGTTGATCCTCATTTAATTAACCCTCCTTTTTCCTCTGAAATCCTGGTCAAATTCATCATAAGCCTCAGCTGTATAGAATTACACTCTAATTATTAGGCCCCAAACCCTGAGGTGCCCTTGGTCACTGGCCTGCAGCTCACGGAATCTCCTAATAACGAGTCACAGGGCTAATTGGGAGACAGGTAAGGTTACATGTGACAGCAATTAAAGCCAAGCAGGGCAAAACCTCATGGCCTCAGGCGAGCCTCTGCACTCAGGACCCCTGAGTGAGGTCTTTTTTAGGGCTTTCTTTCCTTTTGGGAAAAGCAAGGTTGGGAATTACAGTTCCCATTTTTGGCTATATTTGATTTGTGCAAGTAGCCTTTACACACTGGTCATGTAAATATGTATGTGTAGTCTTATCTATTATTATTATTATTACTATTATTATTATTATTAGATGTGTGGGTGCAAAAAAAATAGCAAGAAAACACACATCATAAAGTTTGGTTATGTACGTAATTGCGCATGTGCCAAATTGTGCCTAAATCGTGCCAGAGACGGATAGACGGATTATAAAGTGATGGTGAGTAAAGTCCATTTTTCACTGGGTTCATGTCATTGAGAGGGGAAGTGTGAGAGCGTGTCTAAACACATTATCCCCGTTCAGACCTCGGTCCCAGGCTGCAGGGGCCGCTGGGACCCTGGACCCCCCCTGTCAGCGGTGTTGTTGGAATTACCTTCACATGACAAATCAAGAGCCTATCTGGGAAAATAATCAGGTCCCCGCTGCTGTCGGCGTGGAAAAAACCCCATTAGAGAACAACACTGTCACTGTTAATTACCGCAGTGGCCTTTTGTGCGCTGGCAGAGACTGTATAACACAACAAACCGACAAAATCAACACTTTCTCCACTGCAAACCATTCAGGGAGTCCGTGTGGCGTTTGGCACCTTTTGTTATTGTTGACTTTGTGCAGCTGATGTTTCCCAGCGTGATGTGGAATATTGAAAACATTTGTTATTCTCCAAGATGTTTCCAGGTGGATTTTTGTCGATGCCAGTCTGTTGGACAACATCAGTGGGATTACACGCCCTGGACAGCTGACAGCAGATTGATCACAAGGCTGCGTGGTGGATAAAACGGTTGGTAAACTGTGACCTCCAGTTGTCGATCAGAGGGCAACGCAATGAACAACAAGATATATTTTCAGAATCAACATTAATGTTTATTTCATGTCGTCAAAAGAGGCTTAAAATACACAAAAATCAGACAGCCTGTTTTAAATCTGTAATGTTTTAAGACATGTTAAAATACTCTGCTTTGAATTATAATGTAAAGAACAGCAACTTTAGTTTTCTCCTTGTTGCTCATTGAAAAAGATTAGAGTTATGAATATGTAGATAATGATCTTGGAAGTTTCACTGCTGGACACAAGATGTCTCCTATCCACTGATTTGAATCCTCAGTCTGTGTGACCAGGGGGTTTCAAGTGTCCACATCATATTTGTGTAAGATGCATATTGGATCATGATCAGCATGCAAATTGGTTTTAATTTGAAAATTTCAAAAACATGGTTAACTGAGATTAAAGATGAGCACAGAGAAACCCCCCCTCTGCAGAACATGAGTGTGAAAACAGCCTTCTGGCTTCCATCATTGTGCACAGCAAAGGTCAAACATCCAAATGAAGCAACAAAAAGCAAAACACATATTTGAGTGAAGGGAGGACTTACATTCATCCTCCTCATCATAAAGATTGATCAAAGATGCAAAGTCAATTAAAAAGATAAAACTGGCTTTTGCTCCTTGGCAGAATAAAGTTCAACTAGTTTCCAGATCTTATTTTAAAGTCAATCCTAATTGCATATTAAAACCAGGTTCATTTAAGATGCACCTTTCATTGTCAATTGGACACTTTAAAACACTTATATCACAACAACCGCTGCTGTCAGTCAAACCCATCCTAAATCGACCACCAGCCAATCACAGCGCTCCTTACTTTTTTTTACCAGACTTTGGGGCCAATCAGAGCCGGCTCTTCTTGGGTCACCTCTCCCTCTGAGGGGAGGGGTCACCACCTTATTTGGCACTTATGCCCGTATATGGAGCGCCGCCAGGGGGGCAGCAGGACGAGGCAGCCTGCTGGTGACACTTTCCCCAAATTGCAGCTTTGGCTCTCAGAGGTTTGGACAGACAGTCGGAGGGAAGAGAAGCGGCTGGTGAAGCTCGTCCTGCGCGTGAACTGTGTCTCTTTAATCTCTCCTGCACTCATAAATGGATATTTAAGCTTTGTGCGTGTCGGGTAGAGACAGTTACGCACGGTGGCGCCTTCTATCCAAAAGCTCTCCGCGGCGCGCAGGAGGAACCAGGATCCTCGGGACTCAGCTTTTATACCGACTCCAGGAGCGTGCTGGGACTAAACAAACCCTCCTCCAGTGGCATGAAACGTGGTCAGTATTAAACCAAGCTTGTCACTGAAGAGGCTGAATTCATCCAGAGTGAGTTGGAGAAACTGAAACTGAAGGCGACGCACTGTTTGTTGTCTCTTATATTCCAAGCAATCTACCCTCTTTTTAAAAAAAAAAAAAAAAAAGGCAAACAAGAAGTGAGATCACCTTGTGTTTTTGCAGCCTGCACACCGACTTATCGGACTGACTTTTCCAGGAGGCTGCAGAACAACGTGTTTATGGATCGTTGCGCGCGGAGGAGCACCGGGAGTTGTAGGCTGCGCGCGTCTCCATCGATCATGTCGATGCCTCTCTGTTGCTGCAAACTTTGATAGATGTTTGCAGGAAGAACTCAGTAATATATAAATACAGATTCGGTAAATAAAGCCAGATAAGCTCCTCTGAAGCAGATCGACCTCTGGAGGAAGTGGGAAGCCTTTTCGCCCTCCCTCGGTTCTTCTCTCCAGACGTCAGGACGGCTCTGGATCCCAGACTCTGACTCTCCTTCTGTGGTTTAAACAAAGACCATTTGGGGATAGCATGGCAATGGTAGTAAACCAGTGGCCAGAGAACATTTCGGCAGATCCGGGGTCTCAGCTCCAGATTTGCGGCCAGGAGCCCGGAGGCGCGCCGGGGACTCCCAACGGATCCACCCCGGGGAACGACGCGCTTTCCGGGGACAAGATCCCCAACGTGGACTGCATGGTGTGCGGGGACAAGTCCAGTGGGAAGCATTACGGCCAGTTCACCTGCGAGGGATGCAAAAGCTTCTTTAAGCGCTCGGTGAGGCGGAACCTGTCCTACACCTGCCGGGGGAACCGAGACTGTCCCATCGACCAGCACCACCGGAACCAGTGTCAGTACTGCCGGCTGAAGAAGTGCCTCAAAGTGGGCATGAGGAGGGAAGGTAAGGCCTGAGAGCTGCTGTGCTGAGCAGGTGTGTGATGGATGTGAGTGTGAGGTTGTGGCATCATTTGTTTACTGAACGTTTTTTTTTTTCTGTGCGTAAAAGTTGTGCGTAATTATACATGGGCAGATGTATTTGTCCATTTGTCCCGTTGTTTATTTGGGAAATTCTTAAGTTGAAGCAGCTTCAGTATGAGTTGAACACAACACATATCGCATTAATAAGCAGGATAACAACATAACATAAAACACCCTTCAGTGCAATTTAGTACTTTCAGGAAAATGAGCTAAAAAACACTTAAATGAAAGGTTGTGCAAGATTAGTGCAAAGTGTATGCAAAGAGTAGTAGTAGTGCAAAGAACATAAGGTGAGAAAATGCAGTGCAAACAGATCAGAAACTACATATAAACGACAACACTGAGTTTTCTCTGTCAGACTGAGCTGCAGAGTTTGCGGCATCATTTGTTTACTGAACGTTTTCTCTGTACGTAAAGTTGCGCGTAATGATGTGAATTATCAATCTTAACAGGCCATTAAGTCTCGAACTCGGCTGTATAAAGATTTTACTGTTTCAAAACAAGGGACCATCTCTTCACATAGACTCTTCTTTCCAACCCTGTTATTATTGCATTGCTTTGGAAACAATATTTTTTTTTTGCAGCAAAGTCTAAGCAAACAAATCATCTCTTTTGTTGCAAGAAAACCAATTCAGAAAAATCTAAACACAGGCAGATTTACATTATTTCATCACATTGATATTTTTTCTTATTCTCACACATTTAAGACCAAACGTTTTTATAAGTTGTCACCTCATATGTCAAACTGAAAAAAGTGCCAGTGAGAGATTTTGTGCGTAAATTGTGCGCCATGTTTGGAGACGCCTGTTGATCTGTGTTGCAAACACTTTATTTCCACAGCCACTGTTGTTATGGGTAAATAATCAGCCACCACCTGCAGCACCACAATGCTTATTTCGCATTCATTTACCAAATCTAAACCTCTCACCCCGGTGCGCTCTGTGCTGTGAAATCCCTCCTTTGTGTCTCCGTTTTAATGATGCTGTTTGCTCACCGACACCCAGAGCCGCTATAAGAGGATGCCGCTACATTTGTTGTATTGTGTTGGATTAACAACGGGTCAGTTGGTGCCAAAGAGGAGCAGTGGAAACGTGTTGGAGAAGAGCAGCGCTCCCCTTATTAATTATCATTCAGCAGCCACGTCCCATTCACGGAGAGCTGCGACGGCGCATATTTTAAAATGGGAACCAAATGGAGCCAAGAGTTCTTTCTCTTAGCATCTGTGCTGGCAGCGTTTGTCAGATTCCCACTTTTTATTTATGCATTTTGGACAAGATTCCTGAATGATGAATGCAAACTAATGACACACCTTTACGCAGGTGAGCCAATAAGGTTTTGTGCGTAAAAAAAAAAGGTGCGTTTCACTTCCCACTCATGACCTCAGGTACCCTCAGAAGTGTGAGTCTTTAATGCAGGTGTCACACTTTATTCTGCCGCTCAGGAGGACAGAATAGGGTCAACAGCAGCATCCCAGTGAGTCTTGCTCAAGGACACTTGGGCAGGAGATGTTGGAGGAGCCTCTTTGTTCTCTGCCTGAGCCAAAATGTAAATACGCAGCCGGTGGAAATACCCTGAGATGAGATGATCCCTTAAGGGTTCCTGCTAGTGCACTGCTGCTCCTCAGTGTGTGTGTGTGTGTGTGTGTGTGCACTGTACACACGGTCTTAGCTCGTGTAAAATGCCCGCAAGCCGCCGCTCTTCTGAATGAACCCGAGCTAGAAACCTCCACCTGACTCAGGCTGCTAATGAAACTTCACATTTTTACTTTCAGGAAGGTCAAAAGATAAAAGCAGAGGAGAGATTTCCCCCCTAATTTCTGTGCAAATCACCTCATCTTATTTGTCTCATTTATCTGGAGATAAATAAATAAAAGTTGTTTTGTAAAATAAAAGATTTGTTTCTCATCCAGCTGCAAATCCTTTAACTTTTTTTGAAGGGGAAAGTTCCTAACATTCAATTCTATTAGTAAATATTTAGTTAAAAATAAAATGTATTGCAGTCTTGAGGGTTGCATATTGTTCCTGAGACATTAGATGGTTTAAAGCCTTTAAAATCACATGAGAAGGAATTAGTCTCACTATGTAGATGATGTAACATATAATGCTGTGATTATAGACTGTAGACTTGTCTGCACTGCAAAAATACTAATCTAATAAAGCCATTCAGTCTCTTGATTTTATTAAAATAAGTAGAAAAAAATCTCTAAATTTGAGGAAGATTGTTTAACCTTCTTTTTTAATTGAATTTCTGAGTCTAAAATCTTCTTAATAAGTCCAGAAATTATCAGCTGACTGAAGGAAATTCTTGGGGAAAAGATCTTAAATTATGTGAAAATGTTTTAAAAGAAAATTAGATTTTAAACTCAATGACTGTTGACCTCTTAATAAACACATTTTTGTGCAGCGCTGGCTTATAGTTGTGTGCAAAAGGCTTAAATGTGGAGCAGGTCATCTTACATTGGCTGAGCTCATCTGTTGGTGCATTTGAGGTCAGCAGGATTAAACGGTGTCCTCAAATCCTCTTTGTCGGCTGACTTCTGTTTATCAGATCATTTGTGAACTTAGAGCAGTTTTTGTTAAAACGGATGTGCTGATTAGCAGTTTTCACAGAAACTTTCAAAGTAAAGCATAAATAGTTAAATAGTGTTAAATGAGAAGCTGAGACAGGTAGTGATTATAATTAATTATAAATAATATGCATTTGCACTTTAAATGCAAAAAAGAAATATTTCAATATTTGTTTGGACATAAATATTCATGAATATGAAACCTGGCATCATTATTTTATCTTAACATCTGCAGTAAATTAAACACTGCTGCATCCCAGAATGCAAAGATTGAGGGTGTCAAGTGGAAAGTGGCCGGACTGTTAAAGCACACAGCCGCTGTATCGTCCTCCCCGGAGGCCATACATAAGTCATGTTTTACGCTACATTATTCAACAGGTTCACCTGAGGTTGTCAAGGGGACACGTTTTCTCCGTTATGATCCAGGTGAAATATGCATTTGATATTTTCCATTTCTAACAATATGCCAAAAGTTACTAAGAAAAGATTCTGTCAAAGTAAAGCAGAAGATCCGGATGATTCACGAGTGAAGCTGCGGCTTGTTGAGCTAAAAGAGTTTGGCATGTTTTTAATTATTCAGAAGCCTTTTTACTTTGAAATGTACTCCGTCATAGCATATAGGTCATAATGTACCTCACATCTCGACAAAGTAAGAAGTAAGTCTGAGGGAAAGTGTCGGATGGAACAAGACGTCGTGATAATTATTTGTAAGTGTTGAGTGGTTTTGTTCACAAATTACATTATTCAGGCTACGCAAAGATGTTTTTGAACAGCAGAGGCCTGTTAGTGATTAACTGTGTGCATTTTCTGTAACATTTCCTCATATATAAAATCAGCAAGAGATAGTTCAGTTATAAAAAAATTACAGCAGCGTTTAATATCAGTAACACTGCTGCGTGACTTTTCTGTTCAGGCTAAATTAATATTTAGCTCCCTGAGAAGACATGCTAAAAGTTTCATGAGTGGACCGCGCCGCTTTTAGAACTTCTTCGCTTCAAGGGAGTGTTTCTTTTCTTTTTTCCCCAAAGGGGACGTTTGACCTCTTTCTGCAGACTGCTGTATGGAACATAATATCATTTGTTGGAGACTTTTATCCAGAGCACCTTTCAGCACCATGACAGCAAACATTTCTGTGCTGGTCTCAGTGGGAGTCAAACCCTTAAAACCTTGGCAACACTAGTGTCATTGTCTCACCACGCAGCTACACAGAACCTCCGCTTGTTTCTCTGTCAGCGCACTTTCTGGGCTGAATAGGAAGCGGAGAGGCAGAGAGAATCAGCCTGACAGCTCCTTTGAACTGGAGTGAATGTTTTAATTTTGAAACAGCACACAAGGACGAGCTACTGTCTTCACCGACAGCCGAGATACACGTGCGGTAGTTTACTGTGCTGGTGAATGCATGCATCATAATCTCGTTTGTTGTGTGTGTCTTGAATAATACACCTGGGCAGCTATGACCAAACACACACACACAAGAAAGTTGGTAGAGTGTGTAAATAGTCTCAACATCCATTTGCAGCACTGGGATCTGTAATACCCGCATTGAACACGCGTAGTGGGACGGCTGCTGCCTCCTCTGACCCATATTGCTCTCTGACAAAATACCAACAGCGGCGGAAAATATAGGTCAACCAAAACTAAAACATTAATAACAGACGGGCTCAAGTCAAAGTCCAAATGTGTGAACCGACCGGGGCCTCTCCAGTGAGTAAATACCCCGCTGGTGCACTGAAGTCTAACAGACAGCGTGTATTGACTAATCCATACTCCACAGTGAGCTTGTAACTGCAGGCAATTTAACACCGAAACACCACAATCTGGCCTCCTTTGGCTCTGAAAAACCTTTACTTATCCCTGTAATTTAGCTATTGACAAATTCAAATACTTAACCCCTGTCACCACACTCGGAGGCGAAGTCATTATCAGAGGGCTCTCAGAGGAAAATGGCTCCCATTGACATATCGCTCAGCACTGGCCAACTTCCATTAAAGCAGCGCAAGGTTAACTTTACTATTACGTAAAGACGTGTGGGTGAATAGATGAATGATGCTGTTTTTTAATGCTTTTGGACGCATCAAGGTGAGGAGGCTTCATGCTGCCATTTACCACATAATGACCTCTTTCATTTTAAGCTTTTTCCTGCGCATCCCACAGTGTCAGGAATGTGACAAAGGCAAACCTAATATGACCTTCTCAGGTGCATTCAGTCAGTCACTCTAACCCACTGACTCTGACTCTGGATGTTTTGCTTGCGACTTAAGTAGCTCAACCTGTTTTTGTGTCACTCAGGTCACTTGTAATAAGGCAAGAACATTTAACCCCCAACGAGGCTTCTCCTTCAGGCTGCCACACACTCGCTCTCTATTATGGCACTGTGGGGAATATGTGCACATTTATATTTTAGGCATTTAGTTGATGATCTTATCTGTGCTCTCTGAGTGGAGGTGCAGTAGTAGTTATTACAATAGTGGCTGAAAAGGAAGCAGAAGAAGCCACGATGCACCAACAACAGCTGCAAAAAACTCATGTGGAATCAACAGTTTTATATTGACATTTCAATAAATATACAATACACTTTCCACTTATAATATGACGGAGATTCCACTCTGACAACTGTTATATTATTTAAGAGCCATTTCATCTAAATTCTCCCCTAAAAAAACATAATTCCCCACTAATAGTTTCCAGTCATGCAGATACAGTCGGTTTTGAAGTCTGCCATTGACACTTGTCACCCAGTTCAACAGAAATTATGATTAAGTAATGCTCAGAGTTAATATGAAAATATGTTATTTTTTATGTGAATTTAGTTACATTTTTAGAAAAATCATTCCTTCACCTGGTCTTGTCAGGTGGAAAATAGCATCAAATAGCATGATGTGAAGCTAAAACTAGACTCACTTCCACTGCATTGGCCTAGCATGGGTATATACTAATAAGGATAACTGGGAATACTGGGTGAACTGGTTCTGGGAAAGTAAAGGTCGCTCCAGCACAAAAACTCATATATCTCAAATTAGTCCCTATTTTCTCTGCATGATGTAGGAACACATGCCGAAAATTAAAAATAAAGCTTGATGCATAAATGACATGCACTTAGCTGTGACCCTCTGTGCAGTAAATAAATAAGAGACAGGGGGGGGGGGGTAAGTGTAAATAAGGATAGCGTGAATCAGAGTCCCCGAGTCTGGGGTGAATTGAGTTTACTAATTAATGCAGGAACTGCCTCATCAAAGTCTGAGAGAGAGAGAGAGACTGAGGCAACTGCATCCACACAGCAAAGCAACCGAACTTCCTCACGCGAACCTCCTCTGCCCTCCATGTCTCTGTCTCTCTCTGTCTGTGTCACCGCTTCCCCTCCCGCTCCTGCACTGCCTCCGGTTTTTTCCTGCGCCCTCGCTCTGCTGTGTCTCTCGCGTCGGCCGGGTACCTCAGCTCTTTCATGTTCGACACACAACTGGAGTCGCGGTCAGGCCTCGGTCAGATGTGTGCACACGGCTTGTTCTCGGTAATTTCTCAGATGTGAAGAGAGTAAATATCCATGTTTAAATGGTTTAACAATTTTTGGCACAAATGTCTATTCTGAATGTTCCAATCAGCCATTACTGCACCTCCTGTACCATTAAACACGTTTTTAATGCTAAACCTTCAATGACAAGCATTCACCTAGTTTCATATTAGCAACAACACATTGCAACAGTATCTTATTTTTTGACCACTTGGGAGTGGCGTAAACACTGACATATTAACTCCTCAAAAAGTTGCTATGACAGACTTTTGTTGGATTTTGTGTTGGCCGGTGTTTTTTTTTCTAGGAGCACAAAATGTTTCTCCAGCATAAACAGAAGAAGAACTCGGTGTATCATGAGAGTCTGCTCTTGCACAATAGCACACAATCGGACAAATGCTGTGGACCATGGACTCGACCGAGCTGTACATCTCATATCTCACGTCTCATGAGAGGTGAAATGTTCTCATGTATCAACAACCAAGTTCAGTTGCTCTAGATTTAACCCTTAGATATACAGCTCATATCGTTTTCATTATTTTACAGCTAGAAACTATAAACCTAAATGAGACTTATAGTATTCCTTGGAAAAATGTCGGTTTTTGTAGGGTATGATATCAAAAAGTATGATTTTTAGTAATGTAGTTTGATTGACAAATTTTATATGAGCATTTCAGAATAAAAGCATACCAGCACATGATCTTAGCACCAAGGTTATTATCAGGTTACACATACTTCTCTCACATCAAGTTGTTTGTCAGTCTCTTCTTCTCTTTATCTCTGACTCTCTCCTGGTTTACACATTAGCTCCTCTCTGCTCCTATCTGGGAGCTTTGCCCCGCTGCAGAGCACTGACCTGGGGGTCAAAGTTCAAATAAAACTACCAGAGCCACATGAATATTACCTAAGTGTCACATCACATGCTGTTGTCTGAGCTGGATCACACCCGGACACACACATACTGAAGCTTATAAGATTCTATCTCATTGATATTCGATATTTCATTGATTGTAGGATTTTCTAAAGCTGCAGACCTCTCTCATATACAAACACATGTAGACCCTCAGTTGAGCCGTGGCAAGATGTGACGTGGAGACACAGGTTCACGCAGGGTAACGTGTTTATTTTTCGCTCGCCAGTGGAAGCTTTAGAAATGGAAAAGCTACTTATTAAACGCAACTGTTAGACTGAGCCAAATCTATAATGCGTCTGTGTTGCCCTGGCACCGTGACCTTTTAGTCCAAATGTTGATAGGCCTTAATTGTATTTAGCCGCTGTAATTCCACTAACAGTCTGACCCAGAGGCTAATCCAGGGCAGCCAGGCAGCGAACTGTGCACTCTGCCAGCTGCCATTTGCTGAAGTGGCATTTTGAAAGTCGCAGCTGAAATGTCCCATGGTACCTCTGTTTGCATGCACTTTCCTCCTCTCCCTCGTTCTCGTGCCCTCATTTTATGCCCTACCTACACGGGATGCTGTTTTGTTTTGCGCTTTGGGGATTTGTAGCTCTTTTTTTAGTGCTTTTTCTGCCCTAAATTTGGTATCAGATTTTCCAAGATGAATATATTGTTAAGTTTTTTTTTGTTGTTTTTCCATTTGTGCTCCTCTCACTGTCAGCTCATTCAATTACATTAAGCTAAGCCACGATGCACCAATTAAAAAACAGGAAACAGCTTATGGCAGACACCCAAATCAGACTTTATACTCCCATCCCCCATTTATTCTCCATCTCTCTGTCTCTGACCCTGGTTTCCTTTTTTTTATCCTCAGGCATCTGTTTCTCTCTAATGTCATTTCTGTCTCTCCCGCTCTCTTGCTGCCCTCCTCTATGTCAAGCTACTACATCTCTCTGTCTCTATACTTGTCTGTCTTTCTCTCTATTCCTTTGGACCTTTCCATAATCACCGCCGCTCTCCCTTTTCTTTCTCTCTCTCTCTTCCTCCGTCTCGTCAGCCGGCTGTAGGCGAGGAAAAACAGAGAGTGATGTGTCTCCGTCAGAAGCATTCAAGTGCTCTGCCTCTCAGCCACGAGTGACCCCCACAATGAGGCTTTTGAAAAGTCAAGTGGATCAAGTAGATTCGCCACCATCTGCAGGATTAGCCACTAATCGATGTAAGAGGAAATTAATAGCTGCGAATTCATACACCGTATCAGAGGCATGAAAAATAGCAGAGTCCCAACAGGTCATGGAATTTGTGAAATGACACTAAATTTTGATGAATGTGATAAATTCCCCATTCAAGTAATAGGCAATTAGCTTGTTCAGTGTGTTAGTGAAAAGCCCAAAAGAAGCAGGAACCAGGTTGTTCAGCTCTGCAGAATTGAAGGAAAAGCATTAACAGTCCGGGGCAGAGTGACAGTTTTAGGTTATGGAAGTGCTCTGACTTAGATATGGACAGTCAGGAGAGAGACCTTCGAGACTGTCCTCCCAAGGAAAATGACAGAATCAGACCTTTCAGCAAGTGCCTCCAAAAGACGTGCGCTCATGGTCAAGCGACAAAGCCTCTAGTGCGAGTAAAAAGTTTGACCGTTGTCCGTCGTGAGCAAACGAGGAAGTCGGGTGACGTTATTATAGAGCATCCACGTAAGGAGGAGGTCAGGGAGTCCTCCAACAAAATGTCAGCTCTTAACACGAGAGGCAGCTCATTTTCTGTTTCCTCCAGCAGTCAGGGTTAACCATGACCACAATCATTAGATAACATTAACCACAAGTTCATTATTGTAATCATGACATCAAAGGTTCCCTAACATTAACCAAATACTTAATTTAACTCAAAACCACAATGTTTTCCCTAACTCTAATGTTTCTGTGCCTAAAGTAGGACTGCAACTCACACTTATTTTAATTAGTGGTTAATTGTTTAGTCTATAAAATGTCAAAAAGAATTGCGAAAGATGCTCATCACAATTTCCCAGAACCTAAAGTGATGTCTTTAAATTAATTTGTCCTAAAATTTCATTCAAGAACCTGCAACCAGCAAATGTTAATTTTTGCTTGAAAAATGGCTGCAACAGTTAATCAATTTTCAGAATAGTTAGTGATTAATTTTCTTTTGATCGACTAATTGATTCATTGACTAAACGTCGCAGCTCTCTTAACCATAGGGTTCTCTCATCAGTCAGTGATATGTGGTTTGATTTGAAGGACTTGTTGAGTCTTTCACAAACCTGAATCACAGTAAACTTTTCACTTCACACTCATAGTGACCAAAAACTTGTTTGATCAGGTAGTTTTAGTGGAAATTGCATCACCCAGCTTCGGGACTCCTTTCACCCCTGCTGCTCAACGCCGTGTTTTATTTTCTCTGCTTTGTGAAATCCAGCAGAGACACGTGTGGCTAATCTGACAGCCGTCCTTCGCAAAGCAAGACAAGAGCTGCTGGAGTGCGAGCGACGAGGAATGTCCCATTGTGCAACGTTCTTTGTGACATGCAACACCTCTTCATAGCTCAGCCGAGCGAGACTGAGCGCTGTTTGCCAAAGGAGACCACATTCTTTTCCGGGAACACGGGTTGACACAAGTTCGCAGGGAAAAACTAGTAGTTTGAGGTCAACACCCTTTGTGCAGAGGTATTTTTTTTCTGCTCAGAGGACGGGCCAGAATTAAAGGCATTTTTATAACGCTCTTGAGTGATTTGACCTCTCGTTTTTCAGACGTGCCACGGTGTGTTCAATTGACACAGCTGCTGCGTGTGAGGCGACAGGTGATGCGCAGTTGAAAAGCATTTTCCAAACCCCTCCTTCTCCCTTTTCTTTCACCCCTCTCTCCACCTCCTGCCTCCGCCTGTCTCTTTATGTAAACGACCGCTCTCTATCTGAAGCCTCATCTCAGGCTATATTCAAACATATTGAACTCTGCACCTTTTCTCTCGTCCCCTCCTCCCCCTGCCCTCAGTCCTCTCAACTTATCACCTCTCACGCTCTCCTTCACCACCTTATCTCGCTGTTTCACCCTTTTACCTCATTTTTTCCCTCACATGTGCCCCCCCTCCCCTTGCATTTTCATTGCCTCTCTCTCTTCTCTCTCTCTCTCTCTCTCTCTCTCTGTGTGTAACAGTAGATGGAGTTATTAGTCAGACAGTGGGGATGACTGAACAGGTGTTTTCCAAATGGGCCTTTGAGCAGTCGCCGCATCATCATCACTCCATGGGGGGTTGGGCATTTGTGTGTGTGTGTACTTGGCCTCTGCGTGCCCTTTTCGCCTCAGGCTGAGCCATTTGCCAGTAGAGGGAGGGGGGAGATGTTACCGTATGTATTCATGTGTGCTGTGTGAATGCGTGTATGCATATGCGGGTGCATAACATATGTAGGTGTGAAGAAGTGTTATATCTTTACCAGCTGCTGCTTGTCATTACTCATTGATGCACAACAGCAGTGCAGAATGGCCTTGGCCTGGCCACTTTCCACCGCTCCGCTGAAAAGACGAGCGCTGACATATTTAAGAGTCGGAGAAATGTTCCCGTCTCCACACTTTTCGCCCCCTTTGACCCCATTCTGCAAACCCCCCGCCCGACACATTTGACATGCCCAATTTCACTCTTTCTTTTCTGTCTTCGTCTCCTCTCCCTTCTGTTTCTCCTGCGGGCTTTTAGGTTTCACCTCACTTTACATGCAGGCCGTGCAGAGGCCGTCTGGTTGTAGACCAGGTTTTGGGGTATCGCATACTATTAAAAGGAGGCCTCCTAAATCAGAGTGTAATAACAACCTGATGACAGAAATTTCTGTTAAAAGTTGGCAGCTAGACTGAGATTCAAAGAGGCAAAAAAAATACCCACTAGTTGCATATTGATGGATTAAAAGTTCAGATTTATGTGTCTGAATTCTCATCTTCATTTGTCTTGTTTCCTTCAGCTGTACAACGAGGACGTACATCGAACTCTCAGAGCAGCCCGGGACAGTACCTGACCAACGGCACCGACCCGTACAACGGCCAGCCCTACCTATCCGGCTTCATCTCTCTGTTGCTGCGTGCCGAGCCCTACCCCACGTCTCGCTACGGGGCCCAGTGCATGCAGGGAAACAACCTGATGGGCATTGAAAACATCTGCGAGCTGGCGGCCAGGCTGCTCTTCAGCGCTGTGGAGTGGGCCAAGAACATCCCTTTCTTCCCTGACCTGCAGCTCATGGATCAGGTGAGTCGACCACTTTGATGACAGACTAGAATTTACATTAAAACATCCAACCAGCAACTTGAAAGGAACAGTTTGACATATATGTTTGAATTACACTCATTTTGTTTTCTTGGTGAGTGAGGCCAGCAGCTGGTTAGCTTAGTATAACACATGGATGTGTTTTAAAATGTGGAGCAAACTTGGAAAGATACATAATTGGTGGGGTTTTCAGTTCATGTCTGCTTTTATAGAAAATGTATAGCCAGTAAAAAAAAAAAAAGATTTGATGCCATAAACATAATTCAGTTCTACTGCTGCATTTAATCAAAACCAAAAGAAAGCCGTAATCTTATGAAAGACCACCTTTTAATGAACTATGATCGATAAACAGATCTCACCCTCCTCTTACACTTTGAAAAAGAATAGAGCCTGATCAGTGATTTTTTTCTTTTTCATATTTGTTAATGATCACTCAGTGGCATATAAAAAGAAATCTCCTCTGTTCACTGAAGGCAGAAACAGGCACTAGTGACATTCAATATGAATAGACTTGACATCAATCTTGCACGTGTAGATTTATACCAGCTGTAAAGTCTTGGCACGGAGTGATTGTCTGACCTATAAATATTCATATGCACCTTGGGCAGACATAGTCATCACAAATATGTCGAGCTATAGCTGCACCATATCATTAATATATCATTAATGTCATGTCAACATGTGGAATAGATCCATCCTTTCTCTCTCAGTAAGTGCTTTAGTATCGTACCATTAGTTTTCTTTAGTGTGTTTTCTATTAACCCGCTTTTGGTGCCTTTTATGATTCTCCTATCAAAAGACTCTGTTTACACCTGAAATCATCTTTGGAGTTTCTTTATTTGTGTTTAAAATATACTCTGCATACCAAAGTGCTGATTGTGCAATTATCTTAAAGAAGACAACTAATGCTAATTAGCACTGAACTCATTATGACCCCATTTAGCTGTGAAATTGTTAGTTGTTAAACACACCTCATATTAAAAGCATATTTCTTCCTGTCACAACACAGCTCGCCACATCCGCTTGTAATCTTTATGACCTTTAAAAACTAACAATAAACACATCATCACATTGATTCATCCTCAGAATCAGTTCTCGACACGCGCTCTCTGTGAGCTTCCCTCTATGTGCCTGCTTTGTGTGAGCTTCCTCCTTCCTTCACTGAATGAATGTTGCTCTTGTTGGGATGAATTTGTTTATGAATGAAGCTCCTGTACAGCAGTTTGCTCTTGACAATGTGACCAGATTCTGACCATCTCTAAAGGTGCTTCGGATTCTTGGATGCTCAAAACATTTCATGCCTGTTTACACTTAGAATAAAATGTGCATTTATGCTATTGAATTATAGTTTGACTTATGTTGATAAGAGGCGGAAATGGTGGTTTAAAGCCTGCTGTACTGTAACAAGAGGGCAAATGAAGTGTACAAATCTTTAACAATGCTCAAACGTGCAAACATCACACTTGAAGTCAAATTGGTTTGACCTTGTAAACACTCCCTTAGTATATAATAGTAATAATTTCTTGTCTCCATTAGTTTAAAATCTGTTGACCACATATGATTCAAATCTGATTTTATGTTTTGGAGACATCCTGCTGAAATTTCCTTCCTGTAATAACCACTCCATACTGCCCGTGTCCTAGGTGGCGCTGCTGCGTATGTCCTGGAGCGAGCTCTTCGTCCTCAACGCCGCCCAGTGCTCCATGCCGCTTCACGTGGCCCCTCTGCTGGCGGCGGCGGGCCTGCACGCGTCGCCCATGTCAGCAGAGCGCGTGGTGGCCTTCATGGACCACATCCGCGTCTTCCAGGAGCAGGTGGAGAAGCTGAAGGCTCTGCAGGTCGACACGGCCGAATATTCCTGCCTCAAGTCCATCGTGCTCTTCACTTCCGGTGAGTTTGAATGAAGAATGTGTGTCATGCAAACAATGGAGAATCACAAGGAAATGAAATATCAGTGGTGTCATGTCTGTTACTTAACGATGAAGCAGGATTTAATTAATGGCGGAGGGCTCCAGAGTGGTTGGAAGTTCAAAAATGATTAAAAATTCATGACCCAGAAATGTCAAATCTATGGTGTCACTGGTTGTCTCCTCATACCCCCGTTCTTATGGAATCTATATCTCATGGACGCATTTACAGATTGCATGTTAGATAAGTTTAAAGTAATATCACAACCCACATTGGCAATGATTCCCATCCATTCTCTAAGAAAACAAGAAAAAACTTGCCAATCAAAATCACAGGGGGAAAAGGATAGTTACAAAAAAATTATAGACATACAGTTCATAGTTAGATGAAGTTAATTATTATGAGTTGAATTCTGGTATAAAGAATCAAATGTGAGTCCAAAAAAAGGATAAAATATCAGTTATTTTCGATAGCCTCTTTGCCTCGACCTCAACTCGAACTCACAGGGGATTATGGGTAGATCTGTGTCAACAAAAACATCACCTTTCTCCTGTGAGTAACTTTACTATTGCTCAGGCAGAAAGGGAGGAATTAGCAGGCGGGTGAGCTGATTTCCATTGGCACAGGAACATTCTGTTAATTGGTTTATTCATGTCAAGGAGGACACTTAATCACAAGGTATCAAAGTACATGTAAACAGCTTAACCTGAGTTGGAGAAATAGCCAATAGGAGGGTTATTCTGTGCTCCTAAACATAGCTGTGGTAAACTCTTGCATGTAATACAACTAAAATAATTAGCAGGGTGAGACTCAACCATTGAATTCAATAATAAATACAACCAGATTCCAGGAAATAGGGACACTGTGTAAAATGTAAATATGTATGTAGCCCTATCCTTTATCCAACCATGTGTTTGACAAAGTGTTGAACCTCTCTCCATCCTCGCTTGTGAACGACTGAGTCTTTCCAGGATGAACCTTTCATACCCAATCATGATCCTATCACCTGTTACCAATGAACCTGTTTACCTGTGGAATGATCCAAACAGGTGTTTTTGGATCAGTCCACAATTTTCACAGTCTTTTGTTGCTCCTGTCCCAACATGTTGCTGCCATCAAATTCAGAATAAGCTGATATTTACAAAAATCAATGAAGTTGATGAGGTCAAACATTAAATATATTGTCTTTGTACTGTTTTCAATTGAGTATATGTCAAAAAGGATTAGCAACTTATCACATTCTGTTTTATTATTTTTTTTTGGAATCAGTGTTGTTGATGCTTGTGCACTGATGAACATTATAAAATAGGCAACAGAAATCTCTAATAAATTCACGAGGATCCACTGTGAGAAGAGGAGGCATCTTATTTGATTTGCACTGACAGGGGTCATTAATTAAGTTTCAATGCCAAAATATAATGCTAATTATCAGCATTACTGGTCCTGCAGGTGTTCATTCTTGTGTGTTATGAAAGGGCCGACTCCTGTATGAGCAAGAAAAAACCAAACTCCTGTCCCTGATCGTAAATCTTGACCATCACTTCATGATTTAACCGTAGAATCAGAGAGTTACTCAGACGGTCTTAACATTTCTTCCCTCTGCTCGGTCGCAATCCAGTTTGAGCTCACCGACACACGAACCCACCTTCAACTGTATTTAACCCACAACCTCTTCACCTCTGCTGAGCCTGACCGAGACGTGACCTCTAATGCTGCAGCAGATATTGTCTCATTGGCTCCATATGTAAATGCTGCTGCTTCAGTCCTCCCACTAGTCAGTCATGGTCTCTGCCCTCCATGAATTTGACTGTAATTTGAGCGCCCTCTTATGCTGTAAAAGGCCGCTATTGACCCTGTGAGTAGCTGCTTGTGCCTCACTGATATAGCTTTTTTTTTGCTGGAGTTAAGCTTCTACCTTTATATTTATCTTTGTGCTCCTTCGCTAAGCTGTGTTTCTGCTCGTGTAGTGCACTGTACATTTTGTGGGAAAGAGTGATGGGTCATTTACATTACACCTAAAATACATAGTTTAAATAGAAACAGATTTATTAATTATACAGATACACACATGGTCTCTGAATCCACCAATCCATATGTTTGCTCCATCTTAACACTAAAGGAAGTCAGTAACCACAATCTGCTAAAATGACTTCCTTGTGACATTTAGTTAACGTGTCTGTGATCTTATATTTTTGATAACAATGATAATTTCTTATTTGAATAAAACCAGTTGGCTCAGCAGATTATAGCCAGCAGGATTTAGACAAAGAAAATGCCTTTACTCTAGCACAGATTTGTGTTTTTATGGCCTTTGCATCCACAGCTCTCTGAAAAAAACGGACGACTCGAGCCTCATCCTGACCTTGTTGCACTTCCCACTGAGCTGCAGACGAGATTAAATCAAAATATAATAGTTTTACATCTTGAGGAAACCCATGAGATAGGCATTGTTTTGATACTGCTTATACACAAACCCCCGTTGAGGTTTATCCCAGCAGTCAGTGGGCTCCAGTGCCAGCCAAAATACTGTCACATCTGGGATACTTCACCGGGAGATCATGCTTTGTGACCCATGGCGAAACGGATGGCGAGGAAGCCAACACTGAGATGTCTTTTGTCCGTGTTTTTTGTATTGCTTTTCCCCTCTTTTCTCCCTTGCATGGCTTGTCAGATTCACTCTGGGTGTACCTAGCGTCTCTCCTCCATGTATGTGGGTGGCTGTGGATCCACATCTCTTCCTTTCTCTTGGCTTTCATCAGCCATCTCTCCTTCATGATCCCATCTATTATTGAAACCAGTCATCCACCCCTCCTCCCCACGCTCCCAAAACGCAACCCCAAGCCCAGCCCAGGCCACGGGACCCCTGCCCCCACCACGGGAGTTGAATTATGTATGGTGGGATCCAGTGAGATGGAGGATTCGCCACAGCCCCGACCATGACCTACATAACCCCTGTAGCCCTGAGCATCCCATGTGACTTCCCTGTGTGCGGCAGATGTACCCACATGTATACACGCAAAAACTGCAAGTCTTGCCAAAAGAAGACAATGCATTTAGTGAAACGTGCAGATATTAGCACAGAATTTTGAATTTAATGGAGACAGACATGCACACACCCACACGCTAGATAGACCCGTTAATAAACCTGACTCCTGCAGACCTGATGGGATGAGCTAACAAGCTCAGACAAACACCAATCGTCTCTCACCTCCCTCTGAGTCCCCTCCCTCCGCTCCCCCTGCGAAGCTCAGTCCCATCAAGCCACATCAGAGAACGGGCATCTCAGTCCTGCCACCCTGATCCCTCACCCCCACTGACCTGGTGTGTGCCCAAGGATCAGACAAAAGAACACGGCGCTTGGCGTGGAAGGGCGCCCACAGAGCTGTCGCTTCGGCACGCGAAGTGGTTTCAGTCACATAGACAGCTTCGCTAATCCCAAACAGGCACCGACTGCCTTGTCACGCAGGACCCAAAATGGCGGCCCGACAAAAAAGCAGTCCATCTGCCCCCCCGAGTGGAGGGAAATATAGTCGAAGTGGGAGCAATTACTCACTCAGAATGATGAGAATAGTGGCCGCTGGGGGTGGGGAGCGGTTGACACACTCAATTAAAATATGAGGTAAATTATATTTTTTTTGTTTTGTGGAACTGAGGCCCAGCAGGGCAGGGTTTACACAGGGGACAGATCAAAGTGTGAGATGACAAAGGGGATCTACGATGCAAGGTGACAGGTTAAAACGCACGGGCCAGCGCTTTTAAACTAAAAGAACATGCTTGAGAAGAAATTGCCCTCATCGAGAACCTGTCGTCCAAATGAGGGTTCATCCAGGGGGCAGAGCCAGAGAGCGCTGAATGTACAGTACGGCACTAAGAGTACAGTAAAATGTGTCTTTGTTTTGAGTTCACACATCTCTGACCTCCTTTGCTAAATCCCCCGTGCTCTCCCCTGCACACAGAGGGTGCGAAAAGTATCGCGCGCAGTGTTACACACTCTCTGGGTCGTGCGAGACTCTTGCCAAGGCGGGGGCCGGCGGGAGGGGAGGTGTTGAGGAGGCGGGAGGCAGAACACGACCTCCAGCTGCGGGGAAAGGGAACGCTGTAGTCTGCTGTGAACACAGACCACAGGGGTGTAGCAGATACGTATCTCTGCGGTGACAACCTCGATTTGCTCGAGTTTGAGAAAGATTTCTCTGGCTTGAGGAATTTAAAAAGGGGAAAAAACTGTTTTTTCTCTTTATTACGTTTTATTGCCCCTCTGTGTCTTCATTCATTTATTCGTTTCAGGCGACTAGATGAGATTTAAAGTAGATGAAGATGACTTCACTTTGAGCCGCCCTCTGTGTCTGAATTTTGAAGTTAAATTCTTGCATGACCTCGGTTACATCGGAATAAAAAGAAATGTCAGACATGACAGTTTGTCATTTGTCCCATGTGGCGTGTCATAGAGGGAGATTATTGGATGTTTTTCGCTCTCTCGCCAAGTTTGATAACATCTTTCATGCGCTCAGCGAGTTGGTTACTGATCCCAAAGGTCGGCTTCTTCTGACTGATGACCTTTTCCCAATCATATAGATCATAAAAGACCGCAAGCTATGACTCCTCTAATTTACTGTTACTTTGGTTGGGGTTTGTAAAATCTGTGAAGATGTTTGAAAAATGTTTCTGTATTTTTATAACAAAATCCCTCTGTATTCTCTTCCTGTAAAACAAAACACAAGCAGCTACATAAATGTGATTGGCAGTGACTTGCTCACCCCGCCCATCATTGAAAACCACACTTGGCCGGAGAGATATTTGTGATTCAGCTGGCAAAAAACTTTGTTTACATTTCCACAGAATGTGGTTGAGGTGCAATGGTAAAAAAACGAAACGTGGGTAAACTGGAAATGTCTGCAGCACCTGTCTCACTTCATTATAAAACCGGTGTATAAATTATAAACTTATTTGAGACTAGAACCACAAAAACTAACTCACATATTCTTATTCTTATAGTGTTGTGCATATGCTTGTTTAATTTTGCTAACTAATAAGTAATCAGCCACTATTTACCATTTGCAAAAAACATTGTTGTAGATTCTGTTTACTTTCTTGCAGAATCCTGTCAGACACTATGATGAGAATTCTATTTGATGCATTGATAAAAACCTAAATCTTTATGTTCTCTTCCTTCCCTTTAGATGCGATGGGGCTGTCAGACGTTGCCCACGTGGAGAGCATCCAGGAGAAGTCCCAGTGCGCCCTGGAGGAGTACGTAAGGAACCAGTATCCCAGCCAGCCAAACCGCTTTGGACGTCTCCTCCTCCGCCTGCCGTCCCTGCGCATCGTCTCCTCCCCAGTCATCGAGCAGCTGTTTTTCGTTCGTCTGGTAGGCAAGACGCCCATCGAGACACTACTTCGCGACATGCTGCTCTCGGGCTCCAGCTACAACTGGCCCTACATGCCCACCGTGCAGCGCGATCGGCCCATCTCCCTCCACTACAACGAGAACGGGCCCTGAAGCGGCGACAAGGAAGAAGGAGAAGCTGCGGGACAAAATCAGGCTGAACGTCCATCTGACTCTTCACCCATCCATCCTTCCTTTCTTCCCTTCATTCTCTGCGTTCAGCTTTCCCAGAGGAAGCACCTCCCTCGCCATTCCGCTCAAAACACTGACAGCATCATCCCTCACGGCTACACAAGCCGGCCAATCATTCACCGTGGCCGTTTCAGACACTCGGCGGCCCCTTCAGCCGATGGTTCAGTCCACATTTGAGACGTGGCACGAGATGGACAGGTTGGTAGAACGGGTTATTGCGCAGTTCACCAGCAGGTCTGTTGGACTCACTTCAGGTGTCGGTCTCAAACCCCATGAAAACAGGGGCAGCAAAAGACAAACTCGCTTTATTGTTAGTGCTATGCCTACATTTACAGAGGCCGCGCACAAGCATCTCAGTACGGTGAATACTGAGCAAGGGCTTTGCCAATGGGACTCTACGACCGAGAGCACAAGGCCCGTTGTATATTTACCGATTTTTGGAAAAAAAAAAAAAAAAAAAAGCCAGAAGCCATTAAAAAGAAGACAAATGCCAAAATGTCTTGGACTTTTGCAGAGGACATGTTTTAATGTGTGTGTTTGTATTAGCACTGTTTATATGGAGAGAAAACTCATGATTGTGTCCATATGTACAGTATATTGTTGATTCATAGGCATCTATAGTATTAGGGTTCAATGGGAAAAGCTCAGGTTCAACGGGTGGGTAGACAGACAGACAGACAGACAGACAGACATGCCAATATCAGTACAAGAGCAAAAAGACAAACCCAGCAAAATTTACACTTATCAGCAGCCTGTGCCAAAGCTGACAAATGCATATTGTTTGGAATATTTTTGTGGTAGTGTTGGTGATGAAAATTTAATGTTTGGTTTGTCTATAATTTGACTATATACTTGTTTTGGGTCTCAGGGGGAGAAAAGGAGTTTGTAAAAAAATACAAACAAAAGCTTAGGCACTTGCATTGTAATCTAGTCAAAACCTACACTTATTCACTCCTGTAAAATCACAGCACTGGTAGAGTCTTGCTACCCTTATGCCATTTGATCAATCTACCTTTTTACTTATTAAAAAAAGCCCATTAATACTCCTTACATGTTGTTATCACAGGAGTGACACAGCTCATCCTTCTTATTGTTTTATAGTCTTGATTATCAATATTGGACCTTTGTGGGGGGGGGGACATTTTACAAAACTAGCTGTACTTGCCTTAGAACAAAGATTTTGTCACTGAGCATTTATCTTATGACTGTGCCATAATCTCTCGTTACCTGTTATAACAGGTATTATGTCCTGTCAGGAGAGGACATGAACTCGCGTGACGTGAAAATGATTAATGTGCACATGAACATTGCAAAATATTTTTAACGCATCAATATACAATGTCAAGAAAAAAAAACGTATGGAACAGACATTTCTGCTTTAACATCATCAGCACTTTCTTTTTGTCGACCTCACGCGAGTTCTTTTCCTCTTCCTGACGATATTGTCATGTAGGGAAAAACCCCCTCGACTCATGTCATTTGATCTTATCGTACCGATACCGTAGAGAAAAGTATCACTAACCTCTGAAAACCTCAGTCTATGTTACAATATTATCCCCGATGGACTTATGACTGTGACTTAGCTTAGGACTATTTTAAGTTGTTTTTTTGTTTTTTTTTCTCTTCCCCTCGATGGAAGCAAGTTTGTTTCGACAACCTGTCTCACATTTCCAACATGGCACTGTGGTATCAAGATCGAGTATTGGTATCGGAAAAGCCATCTGGGACCTTAGAAAGCTGCCTGTTGATAAATGAATTCACAGAAAGTTTCTCTGAGTTTGTTTTTATCCCCTCTACTTTTGTTTGGAAATATGGATTATCCATTAATTGAAATAAAATTCTGTTGTTCACAGAAAGTTTTCTACTGTCTTTTACGGTGGTATAATTAGGACTCTAAGCGGTAAATGTGATTCCAGCATGAATCCATTGCTGCGTATCATCATCTCTCTCTCTCTCCTGCCTCTCTCCCGCCGTCACTATTATAATAATAAATCAGACATGCCAAAAAAAAATCTTTAAAACAAAAAAAGACTGATCAAACTTGAAGCAGCGCAGGCCGAGATGTCCTGACGTTTTTGTTCCTAGAATACTGGATCCTACACTTCCCAGAATGCAATTTGACAGCATGTATCACATGCATTCCCATTTCATTTTTTTCTGTAAACATCATCTTCAGTGTTACTCAACAAAGAAACATGCCAGATAACGTTACAACTATAACTTTATATTAAAGCCATCAGTTTTAATAATTTCAGCTTCCTTCCTTGAGAAATCAGGTTCTGTCTCACATGGTGGTGCAAAAGATCAGTCTGTCATGTAACAAAGGTTTCTTGCCTGAACAGAAGCCATATGTTACAGGTATACGTGGCTCCCAGCTACCTCTGCTCCTACCAGCCTGTACGACACAGGCTCCTGATACCTGTCGTGTGACATCATCACGCAGCTTAACAGAATGGAACTAGTATCATAAACGTTATTTATTGTCTCAGACCAGATAATCAGACTGTTCTTCACTGATCTATCTTCATAGATCTGTTTGCTCTCTGCTGGTGAAGAAGTGTATAGTCCAGGGAAAACTGGATATCTGTCAAATCAGCTCCTGTGTCATTAGCCTCAAATCCTGAATGCAGTATCAAATGGCTGTGTCATGAGGAACCCTGCCGCTCCTTCGGCCGCCGCTGAGGTCGGCTGCTGTGCTGCTGTGCTTACATTGAAAACAATGGAGGCGGCGGCAGCTACCGCTCGCTGTCTGAAATCACCTTCAGGCTACTGGGGTGTTGTATGGCTACAAGAGATGCATCTTTATCTTTTAAATTGTGTTTTTAAAAACTTGCAGAAGGCCTCTTGTCCAATCAAGAAGTAAATGTTTTTCTTCTGATTGATTGTCCATTGCCTGTGCTGAAATCTGTGATAAATATTTTCCCATCTGTCCATAGTAGTAGAGTATTTTCAAGTTTAATCTACTGCCACCAATAAAACACCCCAGGTCATTAAGGATGAATAATTCTACGTCTGGCTCCCAGATATTTCTTTTTCCAAAGAGCGCTTTGATTCAATGAGGGAAAGAGGCACATGTGTCGATCAATACCATGAATCAATCGATGATTTCAGACCAAGTGGGGGTTCCCCGCGCTCATGCTGGGATGCAGCCCAAATGTTGATACAGGCCTGCTTAGTGTGTGACAGAGAGTAAACAAACACTATGACCCAGTATGTGTGTGTGTGGGAGACAGAGAGAGAGAAAAAGAACACACATGGTCTTTGACCTTTGGGTTCAAGGTGTGTCACTAGGTGTGTGTGTGTACGTGTACGTGTGCATGGTTGTGGGTAAATATGGCTGCTGGTAGCTCTGAGTGTTAACAGTGAGATGTAGATGAAGGAGAGAGACGACAAAAGAAAGACAGGAGCATGGACAAGTACAGGTTTGTGCATTTAGATGTCAAGTTCCCTCCACTCAAACACACACACACACACACACACACATAAACAAAAACACACTACCCCCACGGTAACCTTGTGCCCCTTACACCCAGCCTCCCCTCCTCCCCCAATTGCTCAATCCCCACCTTCTATCCTGACCGCCCACCGCCGCCCTGCCCCCTGCCTCCCACCCCTACCCGTGTGTGTGTGTGTGTGTGTGTGTGTGTGTGTGTGTGTGTGTGTGTGTGTGTGTGTGTGTGTGTGTGTGTGTGTGTGTGTGTGTGTGTATGAAGAGTAGCCGATTGACTTATGCCTTCATTTCAGAGCTGTCACTCCTGGCCAAACACCATGACCCCTCAACCTCCATTTTGGAGGCACTTTTTTTTTCTTTCCTTCACCATATGAATATAAAAAACACATGTGGCCCAAAGGGTGTGTGGTGTGCGTGTGTGCATGTGTGTGTGTGTGTGTGTGTGTGTGTGCATGTTTATGTGTACAAATAAATCAAACTGGCATAGCTCCTTTGAATGGCAGGAGCTGAATTACTTTTGCACTTCAATTCTGCACACCTGCCATTTATGGCAAACACTGGGCTTAGCATAAACCATAAAAGCAAAATACGTTGCTTCAAGATACAAATCAGAGCCAGTAAATATCAGAACCAGGTGCAGCAATTACAGGTTATTTCTTACAGGGTAAATTACTTTGCATATTACAAATATGTGGTTATTATTGTGGGTCTACGTTGTAGGCTAAAATATGGGTATTTAGTGCAGATTTTCTTGCCATGTTGGAACAACTTGTATTTATTCTGAATATTAAAACAGAGTGAACAGATGAACGGCATCTTCCTGCACCAGAAAACATGAAAACATGACTATTTAATCTTGTAAGGGAATGAAAAACTGGTTGTAAAGCAGTTTGAATCTATTTGCTCTTTTAAAAACATCTGGGAAAACCTATTTGTACTGTATGTCAGAAGAAGTAAAACACAAGTACTTTCAAAGTTTAACAAAATGTCACAGTCTCAACATGCTCTGAAAAAATAAAAGCTAAAATGCGCTACTATAAAAACTAACAAGCAAAGTCGAATTCAAAGACAATACACAAAATGTATGCGACCGATCATTTTGCAAGCGTAGGTGTCGTATTTGTTCTAAATGGATGACTCATTTTGAGATCCATATTTCACCCCTGACACAAGAGCTCTTCACCAAACCAAGTGAGAGTCAATTAGGCTGCAGTGTAAGTGCTATGATGCACATGTTTACACATGCAGGACAGAAACAGTGCATCCATCTGAGCCGTCTGTAGGTAGGCGGCCATACCAATCAGGTCCCAGCCAGAGGTCGAGATGACAAACACAATAAGGCAGCAGATTCATCACCCCGCGTGCTCTGACAGTAATTGTCCTGGGTCCATGTCACAGTCCCCCTGTTAAAAATACAAGGGATGCTCCTTTGACAGAGATGACATCGGCGCCAGTCACATGCGTTTAAGGCGGACACCTCTGCTATTTGTTATGACACACTTTCAATTTAGCAAAAGGGCCCCGCCGAAGATGAACAGTGCCCTACGTGGGAGGAGGAAGGCCCGTGAAATCAGGTCGCTGTGTAATTTAGACTTGGGCAGAGGAGGCGAGACATGTGGAGGGATTTTGCTTAATAAAAAAGGCATGTTTTGTCTTGTTGCTAAATGTGAGCGCTAGCAGCACAAGGGCGAACCAGACGTCCATCTCTGGGGGATACGGCAGCTCAGATCGATAGGTGGGATGTCAGATTGAATTGAGGTCACTCTTTGTCTCCCCAAAGAGGTCCCACTTACTGGCTCACCATCAAAATGTAGCGGGGTATTAAGTGAACGTGAGGGCGACTTGTCTTGTAGCGGCGGAGCTTTCTGTCCTGCAACACGTTTGCTCTCGGTCGTCCTGAGAGGAGGTGTTTGCTCCACACTGACGGAGTCTGTTCTTTGAAGGATCAATAACCTGATGAGATGTGATGAGGCTGTTGTTGCTTAATTCTATCTAAATGTTAAACAGACTGATTACGGAGTCTTTCTGCTCGGACGAAAATAAAAATCTGTAAGAGTGAATATGGCGGCAGGCGGGTGGTGGGAGAGTGGGCTGTGACGATCAGCCGGTTAATCAATCATTTGCAAGACAGAAATTACATTAATTTGAGTTCTGATGATTGGTTTAGTCATGTATTAAATTTAAAAAAAACAAGCATTAAAATGTAAAAAAAAAAAATGAAAAAGTTGATAATTTTTCTTTGATTCTTATTATTGTACAATTTGGTTTTATGATAATTGGTCATTAAATGGAATTTCATTATTAATGAATTCTTAAATAACAATAACTGAAATACTCACTACAATATTTAACCTTATACTGTTTTTCTTTGGCTGCTATGTCACAGCTTTACAGAGCAAGAATCCTTCTTAGGCTTTCTGTGGCTTTTTAACCCGTAATATTTTATGTAGCATGACGAATGGAGCCGAAAATCTCGACTACCAGTGTAGGCTGTGCAAATGCTTTATGAGAACAAGACAAAAGCCAAAGTTCATTTTGAGTTTCATTAATTTCCTCTTGTTTTTTTTTCCTCTGTATGATTTATAGCTGAACGCATGACAAAAGAAGCAGGCCTGAAACTCTTTACCGAGCACGCCCTCTTGACACTTGATATATAGAGCAATGCATCTCCAAAGCTAATATTATAATGAATTGGATCTGTGTCTACGTGTGTGGCCCAAAAGTGGACTGTTTGTGAAGATGTCCCAAAAGCAATACCACCATCTCCAGAATCAACAGACCCCCATTTAGCATTCCCAGATCCCCTGAAATGAAACGTTCATTTTTCCATAACTATCATCTCCGGCAAAGCATTGCGGGGGAATTGGATCTGTCCCTGCACAACCCCTCTCCACTCGGATCTCATCAAGCGTGGGTTGGAGTCACCCCTCTCCCACGGAAATTGCTCTGAACGGCAGGAAAATGTACATCATTGAGGTGCCGACCAAAAATGGCACTGGCCTCCTTCGCATACAGACCCCCGCCCCCATCAGCGTTCCTCTTATAAATCCTTAAAGAGGGCCCCGACTCCAATGTATGGCAACACCATCAATATTGATGTGGGAGAAAGTTCTTCCAAAGCCGCCTCAGTCACAGAACATTAATATTGATAGTGTTGTGCACCAGCCCGGACGCTCGGTGTGACTCTAAAATGGTAATGGCATCTGGACCGGGGGTTAGAGGCCAATATCATTGCTGAATATGGACATGGCTGTTTAGCTGCTACAGGACAGGGGGCTATGCCAATCATCGTGTCCTGTTCGTCAACCAGACCGACCTAAGAAGGACATGTCTGGGGTCACTGAGGAACTCTCACTTCATTTGATTTCATTCTTCTAATGAACTTTCCCCCCCACACACACAGGCCCAGTGAGATTAAAAGTGCTTTTCAAGGGAGACATGACCAAGATGTACCAACGAGAATTAAAATCATTTCATGCATCTTACTTGTGGCAAAGATAGTGGAAAATTTTGTCTTTTCCGCCATGACTCCAGGGACGGCAATGTTGGTCTGTCTGAGAGTCAAGATGCTTTAAGTCATTCAGCCTTTGCACTCAATGCTGCTGGTTGCATTATGGGAAATGTAGGATCCAGTGTTGTTGGAGCTTGGCCCATTTGAGGGACAATTTTTACATTCTTCTTTTTAATCTGTCTCTTGTGATTCTCCCAACTTTATGTGAGCGCGGTACTAAATTGCAGAAGTGCCCCTTTAAGAGCAAACCAAAGCCAAATGACCTGATTTAATCACTCTTTGCACGATTTTATCAGCCTCATATAACCGACTAAACAACCGTGACACACATGCTTTGTGATTTGTATGTGACTTTGATGCATTAACCTGAGGTGGACGGTACCGTATGCAGCTCGCATTTTATGAAGAGTCACCGTCAGCCCTAATGATATCATGGCTCCGTCGTCGCCGTGTCCTCTGCTTGTGCAAACATATTACGCTGAGGCTGTTTTCTGGGTCAGTAAGTTAAATATTTCAGATGGTTTATTTTTAGAGCCGTCTGTTTCCACTTTGCGAATGCACTGCACGTTGTGTGTGTGTGTGTGTGTGTGTGTGTGTGTGTGTGTGTGTGTGTGTGTTACTGCATCTCACTATCTGTGATAACTGCAGGCTGCATTTGACCCACTAAGTCATCTTCACATGGCCCCTGGGGTTTATCAATTGAGTGTTGTGTGCAGAAGGAGGCCATAATAATTGGTTGCCAACTGACTGTTAACACTTCCAACAATATACAGGACACGTATTGGCTGCTTTGACAATAAAAGTACTTTATTCTTGGCTGTAAGTGTTTGACTGTGTGCTACTTTCCAAAACGTTTTAACTTTTTACAGATAAGTGCAACAAATTAAACCATCTGTGTATCAAAAGCATATTAATAACTAATCTTTACAACTCTTTTTTTTAAGTTGTTTACATCTAATCAATTTAACGTGAATATGATCGCCCTGCAACGCAGTTCAAAATATCCATTGTGCTTAGAGCAGTGGGAAAGCTAAATCACATTAGATCACTTGTACATGGCATTGAACTGTGAGGGTGCAAAGAGGGCGCTGTAATTGCTGCAGAGACGAGTGGTCATTGAGCTGTGAAAAGCAGACAAGTTTTCCACAGATTATGAGAAACAGAATGATTGGAAACTGCCCAGGGGCAAAGGTCCCATGATAGTTTTTGACCTTACCACATATGTGGAATCAATGCAGGGCTCTGTTGTTGACCTCAGCCGTTCCCTGCAACACATACCACTGTTCTGTTTCCTAAAGACATCACTTCCACAGTTTCTCTGCTGATCCCTCTCGTCTCTCTCTTCCACTTTCCTCAGGTTTTTCTAGCTTTAATGATCTACCTTAATGGGAACTTTGTGAGTGTCTAAGAAAAGCAAATGAATCCAAGAAATAAGGATCAATATCTCACCACCAGTTTTGTTTCCATGTTTTATATAATATTCAGTTGTTTTGACATGGTCCAGGTAAAGGAGGCCAGTATTGTATAGAGCTGCTGACACTGACAGCTGTTTAAAAAAGAGCAATAGTTTCACCAAAAAAAACCCCAAAAAAAACAAAAACAAAAAAAACTGGTTGTCTATTCAAGAGGCTTAGACCCACCTATGTTTACCTTCTTTTCTGTGAGGTAGTTTGAAAATGGATTCCAGGATCCATCCAAAATGTGATCAATCATTACTTTAAAAGTGGTAATAAAGTAAAAATAAATAAATAAATAAATAAATAAAAACAACACATGTTTTATCATAGACTTTGATCACTGCATCTGACATTGTAATGTTATTGAACACATTTAAAGTAGTAAAATGAATTAAATGTAATAAAAGTTCAAATACACACAAAAAGTTTGTTTTTATAATAATAATATTTAATAAATCCAAATTAATTTTTATAAGAAAATTCATATTTAATAAATTTAATAAATGTAAAATCAGATTTACAAAATGTCTGGGTTGAATAATTTGAGGTGGAGGTTAAATCATTTCACACATTTTAATCAGTTTCATTATGTCTCTGTTGGCCTGATTCACAGAAGCAGTGTTAACAGATCATCATATTTATGTTTTTACTTTTTTTTTTTTTTTTTTTTTTTACAATTTCTACCCTTTTTATGGATCTGATTTAAATGGCAGAAAAAGAATTTAAGTTAAAAGCTTTACCAAACTCTAGTTTAGTTTTCATTCATAACTTTGACAAGCAAAATATGACTGGACTGCACATATGTAGCAAGGCTTTATTAGATAAAACGACTTGTCTTCACTCACCACCCTTTTGACTTTTTCAAAGGGCAACAAAGGAAAACCTCACTGCAACTCTTGTCTTGGCACTTAAACTATCAGCATGCGAAGTCTGTCAAAGCTTAACTGAAGTGGAACCATCTGGACCGTGTTGCTCCTAAGTGGACGTTCTTCACAAACATGAAATAAGTGTATGAAGACAAAACACGGAGAATGAAGATGTCTCATTTTAAAAACCTCGTTTCTAAATACGTTCTGTCCCGGCGCTCGGGCTGGCGGCCGTTCCAGGCGATGCCACAGGGCTCCATTGTGCGTGTGCCAAGCTGTGACAGGGGCCTCGTCCAACTTCTCACCTGCAGCATTGTCCGCCCGGGGAGCTCAGTGCAGAGTAATTGGGAGCCGAGATTCCAGGACAAGTTTCTTTTTGTCCATTTTGTGAGAATCACTGACCCGGACGTGTGAGGTCACAGCTGTGGTAATTGGTGCTGGGTGATGCAGCTGTGTGTGTATATGTGTGTGTGTGTACAGTACAATCTGTGAACAATTTTTCTGAATTGCACAAGTTGTGTATGGACAGCATTTGCGATGTGTGTACTCTTGCTGCAGGCTAGTGTTTGTGTGTTTCCGATGAAGTGTCTTCACTGTTAGCGACTGACAGTCCGTAACAGAGGTTCCTCGTCCGTCCGTGAGCTCCACAAACTGAGCGCCTTTGTCGGACATATTAGATTTTAAACGAGAGGAACCGCCAGTGAATTTGTTCCACTAAAAAAGTCACTACACAATTTATCCCTTTATCCCTTTAGAAGTGGTGAAAATAAGTCTTCAGTCTATGAGAAACACGACTCTCAGGTAAAGAGGAAACTCAGCTCGGCTCTTTCCCGAACTGCTTCTCCTCCACATGCTCTTGACTACAGAGTGCTTCTCTGCATGAAGTCACACTTGCAGCGGTGAAGGACACTCCAGATTAAGGTTAAGGGTATAAATAAACAGGTAAACTGTGGGACACGCTCACAACTCTTCCCCATAAGCAGGAAACAGAAGATGTGGATTTTGACACTTTGCTCACTCAGCTGTTATGTGCCATCCTTCTGCAAATGTGCACAGTAACACCTCCAAAATGTGAACATTTGCAGGTGTTACTGTCTTTTCTAAGCACTATATTCACACTATATTTAATGGATGTATCTACATATGTAGCTGGCTGTTTTGGAAGATGATGACCCCATACTAAATCTTGCCCACTGAGCTCTGAGTGGTGGCGTCAGTGATCACAGCTCAAGGCTTAATTATCATTTGGGGTTTTTTTCCCGAGTGATATTAATATATGTAAGTGTTTGCATATATATTTCTGCCAACCCTTAAAGTTTCCATGTCACCCCATCAATATTTCCCTTGATCTGTCCCTGAATGAATTGAAAGACAAAGTGATGGTTCCTTTTTGTAATTTCAACTTGGCTTCATTCTGTGATTTTTCCAAACCCTCCATTAAAAGTCACTGTAGGCAAACCACTGTAGCAAGGCGGAACTTGTCTACATGGCTTTCTTAAATTCTCTGATATGCAAGTTTCCATTTCGGGGTAGTAGAGTATAAGAAGGCAGGACTTTTTTTGGGATGGATCTTATAATGGCAAGCAATGCAAACATGCAAAAAGACAGATCTGCAAAGTTGATTTTTTTACAAATATTTTTATTTTATACATCTCATATTTGCTAACTTGTCATCTTCTTCTTCATCACTTTGGTTGGTGCATTGCTGCAGTCAGTGAAATAAAATCAACATCAGGATGTGACACATGTGAAAACATCGCTCCACAGCGCTACTAGTGGTCAAAAACTCCACAGTGTGCCTTTAACTAGATTTACACACCTTTGTGGAGCTTGAAACTCAACACTTGGATACAACAGACACACAAGCAATACTGTCTATTTGGCATAAATATTATGGTTATTATGGCAATATCCCATTGTGAATATGACTCTAGTCTGCCCAAAATAAGACTATAATAAAACTTGTTCTAATTTGATGAGAGGATTTTTAGTTTTTTTTGCAGAGACATCAGAAACTACATATTGACAAAGAGGTTGTTCAAATGAAAATACATTAATACTTAAAATACACTAAATGTGATTGTAAAAGTTATAGAAATAAACAGACACTAAATAATCCATGTGGTTAGAATCAACAACCAACCAATGAAAACTGAAAACGTAGATTGACAATGGAAACTTCTTGGACCTGGAAACAGTGACCTCCGTTTGGCCCTGGAGGTGAAACCCCATCCCAGGTCATGATATGTGGTGCTGACACGACCTCCCCCACAACTGACCACCTGTCAGTCCACACCCGGCCTGGAGTCCACTATCTGGTCTCCATGGCAGTTGTTTCGACTGTCGCGGCGTCGGGTCGCCACCACCTGTCATGACCTCAGGGAACATGACTGTAACACTTGTTTTTTTCCCAATTCTATTTTCTCTTGAATGTAAGAGTAAACGTGTAGGAGTGATGCTTTGCTCTGGGAGGATTTAGAAGTTTAAAGCCTGTAACGTTTTGCTCGTAGTGTGTTCAGCATGATCTGTCCAGAATCCTTTATTGAGATATAGAGACATGATTTCCCAGACGTAAAGCAGACTAATCCTCTTTACATTACAGACCTGGCTTTAACAAGGGATATTGACAAGGATTTGACCCACGTCTGGGCCAATTTTACTACGACTAAGTTCAGTCGCAGGTCAATGCCATCAACAAGAAATCAGGCAAGACCAAAAAGTCAAAAGAAAATAGTTATTATTATTGATTATGGTGATATGATACAACAGAAGAGCTCTGACACACATCTTCATCCTTGAAATGTAGTTTACAATAATATCTGTAGATTCTCCTCATAACCCAAATCATCAACCACTTTACTCGAGGAGACATTTTTGCATTTACTTAACTATCATTTATGCTTGAAACAGATTTGAGTTCATCAGACTCTCATTTGTTTAATCTACTGTCATTACTATTTATTTTTCTATTCAAATGTAATTAAAAAATTTTTGTGTAATTAAAATTTTTTTGAGTTAAAAATCCTCAAAGGTTGAGTTTTCCATGTCCTGCCAAGATAAAGAAGATATTCAAATGTGCCCTACAAATACGTGGTACACACTATACATCAGTGTCCTTTGGTGTTGGTTTTTACCATGTTGAGGGAGAATGTTGAGAAAGCTGTTTGTCCTGATTCATTCAAAAGACAAACTGAGGATAATATAAAGGCAGAAAGATAAGTGAATTTTTTTTTTGTCCCTTTTGTTGTCCAAGGGAGCAAAGTCCATGAGCTGTTTACTCCAGTGAAAAAGATGAATCAGTCAGATAATCGATCCTTATTACATCACATGGGAGGTCAAAGAAGAAACAAAGTGCAGTTTGTTCATCAGGGCAAAATGTTTGATCATTAGTTTCCAGTCACTGATCATTAACTGCAACTTGTTCAAATGAATGGAGAATTAAACTGTAATTTAAATCATGTTTTAAATATAATTTTGAGTTTTGAGTGTACAGCGGATTCCTACAATCTGTCCGAGGAGCAGAAAATAAAAAGTCTGCTAAACTTTTTTTTTTTTTCAGACTGTCCTCCTTATCCTTGCGTCTCTAAAAAAAAAATGAAATACAGAATAAAATCACATTGTGGTATGGTCATAATCAATGGCCTGTGAAGAAGGATCACAAGTTGCTTCAAAGGGGTCACAAGCAAAAAACAGGCTGAGAGCCACTGATTATGTTCATGGTCAAATGGACGGATATTACTCACAACTGGAAAAAGTTAAAAAAAATATATATATCAGTAAGTTAAATTTGTGAAGACCAAAATCTTTGTAATTATTTCTAACATTTTCTAATTCAAAGGATCCAGGATCGATGACAGTGGAGGCACTAACAAAGTGTTACAGCACATTAACGTCTCGTGTACAAACTTCAAAAACATATACTTCATAGTATCAGTGTGTATTATAGAAGTGGGACACAATGTCAGTCCATGAACAACGCAGGCTCTTCCAGCCGTTCCTCCAGGGACAGCTCTGTGACCTTTTCACATACAATGTGTGTGGTAGCACAAGTAACACAACTTGTTCTGGCAGAACTCTGTGATGCCCTCCAGGCCGGACACCAGCATGTGGTCCATGTGTGACACAAACACACACACACACACACACACACACACACACACACACACAGACAGACAGTGTCCCCGTGATCTCTGGCTGACACACCCCGTGACCTTACAGCAGAACAGTGGTAATGCAGAGTTATTAAACGGTGAGGGATCAATTGGAAATCCTCTTTTCATCCCACATCCCGCTTTCTTAATAACCACCACTTGTCTGAAATGCAAATATACTTATGTTTATCATTTTGAGAAATGGATTTAACACCGTCTGTCTCTCAGCAAGCAACAACCTAATCGAAGCACGTGAAACAGAAGTAGACCACATAGAATAACCTCGCAATAACCTTTATAAGAAGCTTAGAAACACTGTTTACAAACTTATGTTAAAGATATTTCTCTTCACAAACACAATCCATTTGTGTCTCACTATAGTGATTTTGATTTTGATTTTCAAAGGGACAAAAAGTCCAAGTTTGTCCTATTAAATTAAAAACGTATTCACCTGTGCTTTTGATTGATTTATTGCTCTCCGGCAATATTATTTCTATTATTTTGGGAAACTTATTTGTGCACAGTGTCAGCACATTTAAATTCTTGTTTTGTTCAATTTTACTTGATTTTATTGTCCTTTGTGTGTAAATGTTCTAATGCATTTTATCTTCTTATAAAGCACTTTGGCTTCTGTCACAGTCTGCACCTATTGCTGTTCATCAACATCATACAAAACAAAGACACCTTGCTATCCAATATATAAATATATGTAGTAATAGTAGTATGTAGTCATATGTAGTAGATATATAAGTAGACTGAACTGGATGGATGGATGGACAGTTGTTTACGTTTATGTGAGTTACCTGCCGTCTGTGTCTGTGATTGAGAAGCGTTGTCTTGTATTTCGTCGTGTTGCTACAGTGTCCAAATCTCTTGTCTCCTCCTCCTCGTCAGAAGAGTTTCAAAGAGTATAAAACTCAAGTCCCACTTTGTTTCTTTGAGCTTGACCGACCACGAATCAGCTGATTTGTCAGCTCAGACGTGATAGGAGACGGCCATTCAGCAGTCCATAACGTTTTCAGCTCAGATAAGCAGCTCCAGATTCGGCCTGTTGTGACAGACACAGAAGTGTTTTGTCTTGGTAGATTCTGTGAGTCTTCATTAAAAATCAATACAATATAGATTCAGCTAAATACACGAGGAGTTTGTGGCTTGTGGATGCAACAGTGTCACACAACATTAGCACACGGCTGTCGACACGACGCCGAAGTACAAAGACTGTCATGCTTCATCTGTCGCTTTCCATTATCTCAGCATTTAAGGATGATGCTGATAATGATATAGAAAATTATTCGAAAGAGAGCATATAATTTCAGTCATAGTTTAAACACACACTATGGTATTTGCTCCAAATTGAGACATTAACCTCCTGCATTTTACTTTATCCAACATTTGTGAGGACTCATTGTGCTGCTGAGTTTGTATTTCATTCAGAAAGATCTGTCTCAGTGGAGTAAGTGCTGAAATCACAGACGGGGTTAAACAGTGCTCAGCTGGTTAAATGCTTGTGTGGCCTTTCCTGCTGAGATATTATGAACTATTTATAATGCATGTTCACACTAATGCACAAAAGTGACTCTGAAACTGCTGCCATTGCTCTCTATGCACCACTTCTGTTTCAAGGGTTAATCCTTTGCTATGTGCCTCTGCCTTTTATTACAATAATTTGAGACTCTTCATTCACATCTCTCACTGCGCTTTATTTTACTCCTTTAAATTCTATTTATATATCTTTCTCTCCTTTCTTTTATGTCTTGTCTTCATGCCTTTATGTGTAAAGCACTTTGCTCTATTGTTGAAAGTTGCTACACAAATAAACTTGCCTTGCCTCTGCACTTTGAGGTTTAACTCAACCAAGGACTTTTTTTTTTCTGCCTCCAGAGAAGCTCTGCCTCTGAGAAATGTTTGTATAACTAAGATGCCAATCTGCCCCTCAACAACTACTGTCGAGATGCCCTTGACCCCCAGCTGCTTGGCTCAGCAGCCCGCGGTCGTAGGCTGTGGGTGTACTGAGCAGATCCCCGGAGTGAATGTGTGTAAAAGTACAACTGTGAGGCTTCGCGGCGCTGAAAACGAGCCTGCGTGTTCGGAAAACTGCTCCCGGCATAAAGGTTAAAAAATTCTCTGACACTGACATCTGACTTACAGTACCGTTTCCTTTTAAGGTCCATTTGTAGAAATACAGACTTCACTCCTGGCACTTTTCTTCCTCGCATTGTACCTGTGGGATATGAATAAGTCATTAGAGGAAAGTCTTTACCGGCTGAATGTAAAAGTCAGGTCGCTCCCCAGCTCAAAGGGTAGTTTTGTCCCATAAGAGGAGGCGATTAATGTGTTTTTCTGTTGCCGTGAAATGTTTCTTTTGCTTGGTGTGTGAAGTCTGTCAAACAAAAGGAGGCGTGCAAACACCACTCAGTAACTTCATTCAATTTTCATACATTCAGGGGCATTTTTTGTTTTAAAATATTGATGTTAACAGATGAATAATTCTTTAATGCATTTCTACTGTACTGTTTATCTGTATATACCAGGACTGTAGGTCATTAAGGTCCAGCTATAGACTTTTTCTATGTTTTTTTAAAAATATTTTCTGATTAACTGCATCATCAATCTTAATCTGATTATAAACCACCCCATCATCCTCTTTCACTAGTCTGAGCGAGCGTCATTTTAGCAGCATCCCCATAATCCTATAAGAATAAACAGGTTAAAAAAGAGAGAAAGCTAAGTCAGGGATTGGATCTGGTAAGTGTAACAGCTTTGTCGTGGCATGTCGACATCTCGATCCGGTCCTAAAGCAGACCTGACGGGGTAGGAGTGGCCTGAGAGGGCATGGATGCAACTTTGAAAGATCTCACAAAGAATCCTCACTTTTCTTACTTCACACCCCGAGGCCACATCTTCAACCGCAAACCAAGCAAGAGCAACGAAAACTCTACTACCAGGTTTTAAAGCGTGAACAGACAATGATGCGTTTTTATTTTTTCTCTAATCTCAGCCGTCATCGCCCCCGCCCTTCCTCTCCGTCTGTCTGTCTGTCAGCTGAGCACAAGACAGGACCGGGATCATTATGTGTTGTGGTGACCGGTCCGTGACCCCGCAGTGCGTTCTCCTGTGCCCTCCTGGGTGCACCACGGTGGGGGTGGTTAAAGCACTACTACAACCTCTGACATGTCTGGCGGAGTGTTACGTTATATGCACAAAAGAGTGTGTGTGTGTGTGTGTTTGTGTTTTTGCGTGCATGTCGGTGTGTGTCCACGGCACACCTTTAGCTGCTGTGTGTTATTTTTCTAAATTGTGACGCCTCCCGAGTGCAGGGCAGCAGTAGGTTAAAGTATCCTTGAACAGGATAAGTGACACAAGGAAAACACGCTGCTGTTTGGTCTCACTCTCAACTAAATTACACTCAGTTATAGATATATGCTGCACATACAAACATTCATCTTTATATTTCTCACCAGTATCTTTTACCCTCTTCACTCACTTCATGTAGTGGGTAACATTACTTGATCTCATACACCTATGTATAAAAGTAACTCGCTTAGTTTACTATCATCCTGGAGACTAGACCGTTGCTACTAATTTAGACACAATTCAGCATTAAATCCTGAGCAGACACACTCATGTTGAACTCCTTTTAACCTGCAGAGGCAAAGTGGCTAATCTTCAAATCTAACCAGACAAAAACGCCTCCTTACAACAATATAATTAAGTACGTACTGTAAGGTTTGGGACACTCAAGTGTATTATTATTATTATTATTATAAAAATGCTACTTAGACCTTCATGGTTTTAAAATCTCAACATGTAAAACTGCTGCATTTCACTACAGTGAAAAATGATCCTATACAATCTCACAGAGCTAATTCATGTTGTTTGACATGTTTGACTTACTGTTTCATGACAACTCATATGTTTGTGCATGCAAATACATACTGTATCTTAATCAGGTAAGTACAATAAGTATATACATGTAAAACAGGTAAATATATAAGTGAGACAAGGAAAATATGTTTGAAGCAGCTCGTCTAGATAGAAATCCACAGTCCAGGTCTCACACTGCCTTCTGCTGACAATCGGTAAAACTCTGCACCTAATTCGTGGAGGTGAAACCAAAATTATTCATACATTCATATCATACATTTTGCGTATGACATAACATGATTGCAAAGCTCGGCGGATCAGCATGTGCCGGCTAAAAGGAGACATAGGGCGAAGGGCAAGGTTAACACACATGTCCAGAGGATCAGTGTGTGTAGACTATGTGTGTGTGTGTGTTTTTGTGCTTTTGTGTGTGTGCGAATTTCACACCAGTGGAATTGTTTGGAGTGGATTAGTGGGCGCTACAGTGATGATGATGGAAGTGTGCAACATTGGCAGGGTGTGTGTGTAGTTTGTATTGTTGTGTGTGTGTGTGTGTGTGTGTGTGAGCATCATTCAGTGGGCCTGCTGCCGCGGTTCGTAGCTCCCAGGGAGATCCGTGACCGAAGATCCTCAAGTCGAGGGTTCATCTTCAGTTCAGAGAGAGGTTCAACTGCCGGTCAGCGGGCCACTGTTAGAGCAGCCTCATTCTCTCTCTACCTCTAATACCAACCCCCACACACTCACACACTCACATACACACACACACACAGACGCCCTTTCTTTACATACAGCTCTCTATTTTACTCAAATCTTTGCCCTCTCTCTCTTCTCTCAGCTGATCTTTTGCCTTCTGTTTGAACCAGGTTGTAGGCCAATCAGGTGGCAAACTCAGTCTACAAAAACAAGACGCTGTATTATTTCTTTACTCTTTATTCCAATGTTCATGTTACTGTCTTATCTCAGAAGAAATAAAAAGCCACAACAAGGTGAAAACACAGCAAATGCATATTAACATGTAAAAAAAATCCAACTAATGTGGTAAATATGGTTCTGCAAGAAGTAGCAAAGAGCAAAATCTTTCACTGCCTGTTGTAGAAATCACTCACTTGTCTTTATTTATCTTCATATGTTTTTCCTCTGATTTGCCCTTTTCAGCACATAAGGCAAACAGCCTGTCACTGAAAGCCAAAAGGTTTTGATTTGTTGGCTTGAATTGACTCAACTTTAATCCTTTTTTTCAGGTCATTTATCCACATCATATAAATGAACCTGAAAGCTTTTGTTTTGGTTTTATGATTGGAATTTTGATGAGGACATACAGTCCTTTTCTGCTTGACTAGCGTGTGCCGTGAGCCTGATGACCGTTATGGCTGCGAAATTTAATCAGAAACCCCTTTGTCTCTCATTACAGGAAAACGATGACCTATTTCAGCAGCTGACCTCAAACAAAGTGGAGCCGAGAGTGTTGGGACTCGATTTGAGAGCCTTATTTGTGGCCAGTGTCGCGCAAAGTGGAAGACCTGACCTGACTGACAAGATTAAATACGGCAAATCGCGTCATTCAAATGCTGAGAAAAATTCAATTCCTTTGAATCTGAAACACTGATTCTATTCAATATCACTTTGTAAAGTATTAGTAGTAGTAATAGCAGTAGCAGAAGTAGTATTGTTCTTGTAAATCAAAGGCTGACCTCAAAGTACAGAGATGTTTCACTCATCCATTTAACAAATATTAAGTTATTCTATTGATGTTAATACAGTCTCATGTCTGGCAAATGCACTGTATAACTAATTGCTTTATGTACAATGACCAGCTTTATTATTTCTAAGCAGCTGTTTCCTTTCTGACTCCGCGGTTCGGCCAAATGCTACGAGCCGAGAACAAAACAAAGGAACAAAGGATTTTGTTCGAAAATACCTAAAAATGGTTGAATCGTTTTAATTCGCCGGATATTTTAGTCTCTACTGCAGAGAAATTAATTAACTCCATTTGAATGTCGGCCTATAGCTATTGGAGATTAACTATTCATTTCCTGATGTTTTATGAGTCATCTGGCCTTTTTTTGGACTCCACTTTGTTGCTCTTGGGTGAATTTTATCAGTAACTTTGTGGCTGAGGAGGAAACTCCCCAGCGGAAGAACAACTTAATAAGCAACTGCTAAGTGAATTGTTGGTCCGGCGTCACCAAATCACAGCCAATATCACAGCAGGCTTTGCCATGATATACAGTTCATTTCTTTGCTTGCCGTGCTCTCCCCTCAACCCCTCACCTCCCCGCCTGTCTGCTCTGATGTGGCCCAGCTTGTTAAGCCAGCCCGTTGGCTTTGATCCAAGAGGGATAATGCCAGATTGAAGGGGTTAGAGGCAGGGTAAGAGTTTACCACATGATACAGCCAGGACGTGACACAGGACAAAACAAACCAGTCATACATTATTGGCTTAGTTAAGCTGAGACGCGTTGACGCTCAATATGTTGCACTGTCTGACTCGTTGGTAAAAATCTGAGGAGATAATACACATTACTGTATAGTCCAAAACATGATGTAGGCCCTGAACAATATGCCTGCCACACAATAGTATATAAAGTAATAAATGTCAGTTAATGTTAAACATATTTAATCATTTTTCAGTTGATAATACATTTTTGCACACATGCATAATCTGCTTGTTCAAAACTAACATTCACTGTTTGAAGCTAGGGGACTCATTTCTTACTCAAAAATACATAAATAAAAAATATACTTTTTAAATGATGGACAAGTTCGTGGTGGGGTAAAGGTTAAGGGGTTGTGGGTAGATGAACTTTTCAAACAGCACACTCATACAGAAAGCGGTAGTGTGTGTCCACAGGGAAATATAGGAAGTTTTTAGAAAGAGTGAATCTATGCGCAGGCAGCTTTTTGCATACTTGGACCAAACTCAGCAATGGCACCTGGCGATGAAACCATCTTATCAGAACACAAGCTCTGCTGCCTCTGCTCTTTGGCTCCCGCCGTGATATCGTATTGCTGAGTCTCACTTTGCATGAGAAATCGAAGTGCAATCCCGTTCTTTATGGCCGCTGCCCGCGACCTTTGTCAACCCAGCGAATTAACCTAGAGGCGTATCAGCTATGCTGGCCCTTTTCTCCTAGAGCCTGTCCTATTAACTGAGTGAGGAGCACGGTGAGGGTCACACTTAAGTAACCTTATCTTGTAATTGGGTTCAAGGTTAAGTGACCCTGGAGCACGGAGGTCCGGGGGTTAAGGTCACAATGTCAGGCAGAAGGGGGAGCTTTTAATCACTGATGGGGCTGGAAATCAAGGCCTGGGCTTCTGCTATCTGGCTCGGTCGGACCCACCCACCCCCGTCACCTCCAGCTTCACCCTCATCCACATCCCACATGAAGCTGTTCATGTCGGCCGGGTGGGGTTTAGGGGGTCAAATGGAGGAGTTGCCAGGCAACTCATATTCAAGCCAAGGTCTTGCAAGCTTTTAACCTTAGCACAAATCGATATAGACAGCAATTGGGCTAATATTCATCGAGCAGATGGGAAAATTAGGCGCATGTCTGCCGGCAGGAGATAGAGGAGAGACACGCTGTTGGCCGAACGGTCATGGCATCACTCAGACTCCTCGAACTGAATGTATGCACAGCGAGGGAAAAGCTCTGAATAGTGGGTAAAAGGATGACAGGGAAATAGCTGTGACAAGCTTTTTAGTGAAGCAACATCTCGTCGGGGTCTGGCACTTTCCTCCTCTCCTGTAATATCCTTCTTATTTTCATCGTGCCTATCACTTTCTCTCTCATCACTTCCCCTGCATTTTTCTCATCTCCCTCTTGCCTTTGCCTTTATAGCCCATCATCTCTCTTTTTCCTTTTTTATTCCCCCGTTCCGTTCTCCCCTTTGTTAGAGGATTTTTCCTTTTGTTGTGAGAATTTTTCTTTGTATCCAGCTAAAATTTCATGATTTTGTCCTCTGACAATATATACACATCAGCAAAAATTAGTAATAATACTTAACTGCACTAGTCATTTTATGTCGAATAAACAAATAGTTGCTGATTTAAATTAGCTTAAGGTGACTCATGAGTGAAGATCATTTAGGTGTTGCAGGGGCAAATATTTGCTCATTTGTGTGGGATTACTGGTTAATTAAAAACATAATCCACAGTTTCACACTTCTCAGGTTATTCTCGAGTAAAAAACATACAATGAAGAAAGAGCAATCCTTTAATTTCTCTCCACTGCCCACCCCCCTCCTTCTCTCCTTCCCTCTCTCACTCCCTGTCTTTTAGAGAGGGAGATGGATGACCACTGGTGGAGGGGTTCAGGCAGCATGACCCATAGACCTATCCATTGCCAAGGGCGAGGAAATAGCCCAGATTAAAGAGCTTGTAAATAATGGCCCATAAACATCTGCCTGTTAGCCCGGCCAATCCATCTCAGTCTCCCATCTGGTCCTCTCTTTCTCCCGCTCTCCCCCGCTTTTGATTTCCTCATTGCGAACGGTCCACAGGGCAAATGCATCATCAAACCAAAGTCAGTCATATTCCAACACAAACAAACACTGAGATTGACCCTCAGGTCATGTACAGTTCAAATCCCCACCAACCACTGCACCCATGACTCAACCCAAAGACAACAACGGAGAGCATTAGCTTTGTTTTCTTTCCTTGGGTTTCCTTCCATTTATTAGAGCCTCGCTGTATATTGCTTTGTTAGATTAGCATAAGGCAAAGGTAAGTGCATGTAAGTATTTATGTGCAACTCCAGTCATGAATTCCCCTCATTATTTTCACATGATTACAGTTGTTTTACAGTCCTCTTGGCCAGAGTCAAACCTTCACTGAGGCTCTCGTTAGGGCCCAGAATCGCACCCTAATTAGTGATTAGGCGTCGTTAATGTCGGGCTCCCAACATCTGCTCTTCGGATTGGCCACTTGCACTTTCTCAGATCTCCGACCGCAGTGATGCAGTGTGGCTCGAGCTGTGCGAAGAGACCCCTGGCACCGGTATTAACCACCTCAGTTGTGGCCTGACTGCAGGTGGCAAATTAGACCAAACAAAGGGCTGATTGCAGACAGACTGAGGCTGAGTTCTCGCCAACAAGCCTCATGAGCAGTAAACGCTTCGTCTTTCATGTCACATCCAAGGTTCGACCAGCTTCACCGCTGCTACGTAGCAATTACAAAAGCATTGGAAAACTTGGACAGTGTTCATTTTTGAATTTGAAAAGATTCTCTGAATAAATCTGACCGGCAATAATTGATTTTCTTTGGCGAACTTGTTAGCACACAGTTGCTTATTTACACATGCAGCAGGTCACATTTTTTTATTCTCTCCGTTGTACATGTGTTTTTTTTTTTTGTCTCCGAGGGAAATATTCATCTCTTTAGCTGCTAAATGCTCCAGTATGTTCATCAGATAGTCTCTAACTGTATCTGCAGGTTCAGGTGGTTATTGTCTGTAAATTCATCACTACCAGCGACTCATTTCACATTGTGAAACTGGGGTCACGTTTTCCATTGATGCATCCCCAGCCCTGACACCCTCAATGGACCAAACACCACTGCTTATCATCATGGTGAACATGGTCAAAGTTAATCCATCCAATAGTCGTTGAGATATTTATGTCAGGAATAAAGTGGTGGACTGACCAACATTAACTAGAGCAAAAAATGAAGCTCTGTTTTTATCATCTCAGGATCTCAAACCATCGTTATCTATTAAAATACAAAGCTGTAGATTAATGCTAACTATGTGTGATGAAATTTACATACAAAGAGGCACCTAAAATCTATCTATGCTGTCCACATGTGTATGCTAATGCCTCATGCAGTTATGTGCTTACCTTGGCAAAGCAGCCGCTCAGTGTTGGAAGGGAGTGGCGTGGAAGTAATTGTTATGTGCAACGCATGCAAAATTGAAAATGAGTGAAATGCAAGCTAGGAGAATCACCAAATCATGTATTGATCCCGCTGAACTTCTTAATTGAAAAAGCGACAATCCCAACAGACGGTGAACACCAACGTGTGACTTTGTGTCACGTGTCATGTAGACCAAGCATTAACTTGTATTAAATCTTTGGAAAAACAGATCTAACAGGCTGACATGGAGCATTCAGATCCAAATCAGCCCCATGTTAAAACAACACAAAAGCTCAAAGCAGTCTGAATGTGGCCTAAGACTCCTTACACACTATCCCCTGTTTTAAATGGCTGCTTACCAAGAACTTAAATCATTTGTCAAGAAACATTAAACGAAAAGGATTTTCTTACAACTCATAGTAACTTTCAAGCTTCTTCCCAGAAATAGTCAACAGGCCACTAAACAGAAACATGTAACACTGTGACTCTGACCAGCATTTCAATTTTGCATTTTGAGCAAATAACACTGGAAAAAGGTATAAAAGGTGCAGGTATAAAAATCATGACAGCTGAGAAATGTTAAAGTGTTAAAACATTGGCCTGTTTTGTGAAACATTTCATTCATGATTCAACTGTACTTAAGTTAAGAACTTAAGTTTCCAACAAAGTTCGGCAAACACTCCTTCACAAAGTCTTCAGAGACAGCAGTCACTCATCATTCTGCTCAGTGACACTCAATGTCACAATAGACAGAACACACTTGCCTCAACAAGACTTATAAGTTTGAATGAGAGGCAGGTAAGTAGATTTTCCAGGCAGGTGAACTGCAACTAAAGCTTCATGATCTCACATCACAGAGAGGGACACTGGCCTTCACTTCTTAAATGAGCCCTCTAACCTCACGCTGTCAGAATGACTGATGTACCATCTTAGCGCTGGATCTCACTCAAGGTAAGGTGTCCAATGATGGCACCTTATGTGTCTTGCTTTTATGCATCTCAAAATTGCATCATATTCCTCTCCACATTGTTCTACTTTTTATAAGTCATCTAATTTTTCATTCCGAAACCTTTTCCCTCAAAATCGCCTTTTTAAGTCACGCTTGGCTTCAATTTATGAGCCGCCATTTTTGACCTAGTGAGTGACCCCACATCTTAAACACATTCCAATGGAGCCAACACATTTATTTGGCAGATAAATCATTGCTTACCAAATGCTGCTGGTGTGCAAGGTCAAAGTTGTGGAAGGGGATAAAAATGAAATCACAGAGATAGCGGGTCAAGCTGAGTGCCAACGTCAATGTCCTATGAATTGGTGCTTACACACAATTTAAATAGAGACTTGAGACACCCATTGTTTGCGTGCATTTAGCTAAATGAGATGCACACGGAGCAGGTCACGGTCAGTATCCTCTTATATGATTGAGCTTTATACAACAAAGGACTACAGTATCTTTCATCATTTGTCCGTGTGCAGGAAAATAACTTCAGTCAACAGATGTTGGTCGGTTCAATAACCCTCTCACAGCTCCAGCCAAGTTTGAACAGCTCTCTCTTCTTCTATTCTCCAACATGCAGTACTTAGAGAAACAGTTGCGTATTAGCAGCACAGAACTAACGTGTTTATGAACTCTTGGGCCTGTTCACACTGCAGCTGCATATGGCTGGAATTAATCATATTAGCAGGAGGAGTAACACTGCAAAAGCTTTCTTAATGAATGAGCTCGACAGGACGGGAACAAGCGATGACAATGAATGTTTTATGCACAGTTATTATTGTGCAGAGCTCAAAAGTTATTTCATTCTTCTTGAAAATAGGATTGCAGTTCAATTGATCAAATCTTCATGCACTGATGACGATATAAATTAGCTAAAACAAAAGAAAGTTAGAGAGAGACAAATAAACAAAACATCCATTCATTGTTACCCACTTGTCCTGTCCAGGGTCGCAAGAGGCTGGAGCTTATCCCAACACACAAGAGCAAGATTCAACCCTATCATCACAACATAGATATTGCATGATTCTGAAAAACCTTACACACAATATGTGCATGGCAAGAGGGTTAGGGAAAAGTTGTGGATATTGCAAATAAAATATAATGAAGATATGGTGATGCAACTAAAACACAAAACAAGCAGGTTGCGGTACGATTAATAAAATGTCGAACATTAGTTGATGTATGTGATGGGACATGAATTCCAGTCTTAGGAAAGTCAGATGTGCTTTATTTAATGAGCCTTATTATGCTTCTAGTCTTGGTGTCCCTGAGTTTTAAGACACTGATCATGTAACTGCAATGTCGCCAGTTCGAGTCTGGGACCTTTGTTGCTCGTCATCCTCTCTCCTTTTCTCCCATCATTAAGAAAAAGATGCAACAGTGAATGAACAGTTATTGGACAGCTGCTGCTATCAGATCGACATGCTTGTGTGACAGCATTATTTTGGAAGGACGTCATCACCTTGTCATGAATGTAGCACTGCCCATATTAAATACACAATTCCTATTTGCATTCATGCCCTGTGCAGTGTGGCTAAGGAAGTTTATTCTAACACTGGCACAAATAAATGATCATCACCCACGTGACAAAAATCTAAAAACACACCAGAAGTTCACAGGTGGACACCCCACAGCATTTACACCTGTGTGATTTCAGTTCTGCAAGTTGTCTTTAATTGTTAGCTTCTCTATGTATCCACAGATCAAATGGCACAAATCAAATTAAATGTGCAACCACCTCATCTAATTCTTCATGGGTGGCGGTTTAAGAGGGGATCACCAGGGGATGCTAATTTGATTTGTCTGACCAATCACCCAATAGGGCGGCTTATCCGTGACCTCTGAAACTGTGAGTTTTCCAGTCGGCTGATCAGGGCGAGAACCTTCACTTGACCCCCCTCAGCCTGTATGGTAATGTCATTTACAAGGGGGAGGGTGACTGATCAGGGAAAAGATGTTGAGTGGGACGATGCAGCCGAGCTCAAGGCCAGTAGTCTCTCTGCATCTTGTCATGTCTAAAATATAACTGATGTCCAGAATGACAGAAGGCTGATGAACAGAGTAAGTTTTGTTTTCATCACTCCTTAAATACTTAAATAAATGTGTGTATACCAGCGATGCCACACAAATGATGTAGTCTCAATGATGGCTGTCAAGAAATTGTGTTCAAACATTCATGTGCCTCTGAGGATACACCCTGATGACCTTAGTGATCCTTTGACTTTCATCTGGAGCCACCAGCAGGTCAAAGTTTTCACTTATCCGATGAAATATCTCAACTATCTACTTCATGGATTGGCACAAAATTTTGTACAGATATTCATGGTTCCCAGATGATGAAACCTAATGAGTTTGCAGATCCCCTGATTTTCACTCTAATGCCACCATGAGGTTGACATTTGTGGCATTGAGTGAAATGTCTCGACAAGTATAGGATGGATTGGCATGCATTTTGGTCCAGACATTCATGTTCTCCACAGGAGGAACTATGATGATTTTGGTGATCCCCACTTTTTTTTATCTAGCATTATTACAACATCAAAACTATCCAATCCAATACTTGCAGTCAGCCTCAGTTGAACCTTATGTTTGGCACTTATCAGCCAACAATAGCACACTAATATGCAAAATGAAGACGGTCAAAGCAATAAACATAACCTGCTAAACGTCAACATGTCAACACTCATCGACATGTTAGCATGTTCACGTTAGCTCCCAGCCCAAAGTGCAGCTGTGCCTAATTAGGCTGCAGCCTCACACAGCTGCTAGCATAGCCATAGCAGGGCTGCCAGCTCTAATGCACCGACCGTGAGACTCAAGCAACTGACACTTTTCACACGCTCTCACGCCACACGTCCATTTTCTCACGCAGCGAAAAAACAAATTTATAACTGATAACATTGTGGTGCAAAAAGAGGAAAGACACAGCAGCTCCGTGCAACAGCGACTTATTCAGACCATCAGGGTAAAAGGCAGAAATACACACAAATCTATTATCGTGCCATTTATTCCCATGTGTTCAGAGAATCAGAGGCTCTTCAGGCAGCAGCACAGCCTCCTCTTCATCTCATGCTCTGTGCACACAGACAGGTGTGACTGAGTTACTATGATTACGTTGACCTCTGTGTCTTAGTGGCTCTGAAACTTTTTTCCCATTGAGAGGTTTTTAGGTTAGTGTGTCTATGCAAAATCATGAATGCAACTGTACATTTGTGGTTAACACAGACAAAGTTGCGCTCTCATCAAATCAATCTCTCAAATCTCACACCAGGTCAGAGGATGCCTCAAGACCACTCATTCGTGTAATAATTATATATGTTTAAAGAGAGCACACACACACACACACACACACACACTACTCCAAAATCAAAAATCACATTTCAGATTTTTCCCTAACTTTGCGCTTCAATTTCACATCTATGACAAATTGAATTCATAAACAGTTAATGTGATTAATACAGGTTAGGTTAAATTAATTAGTCTCACCTATAATGGTATTATTGGTATTCATCCTAAGTCTTATTTATCAGCAGGCCCAAGGCATAAGCGAACTAAGCGCCTGCTTAGGGCCCCGCGGCCACTAGGGGCCCCCCAAGAGCAATTAAGACAAAAAATTATTTTTTGCACGCATGAGTGACGATTTATATACGATCAAAATTATACTATTGTACTAAAACACAATTTTATGTGGTGCTGTTGATTGTAGGCCTGGTGATTCTTACTGCCTCTCTTTAAATGTGAAAACTCAGACATTACGATAGAATCAGCTTGCAGGGACACAGGTTTGCCCTTACAAACGTCGAACCGCTCCCTGTTTGCTTTGTGCGCATGTCCTGCCCGGTCTGCTGCAGAGACAGAGAGGACTCCCATCGGTGAACTCTAACAACAACAACAACAACAATACAGCCCGTAAACATGTCACATGTTATATGTGTGAGCCATTCAATACATTGTAGAAATGCTGGCTGTATTTCCTACCTCGCATCAGTTAGACCCTCAGCTCTGATCATCGACTCACCTGGACTTAATTAACTGAATTAACTGGTGACGTTGTCCGACTGTGTGGCTCTGTGGTTGTGACGGTCTCAGGATGCATCTTCATTTGAAGCGGTGTTGTAGAAAAATCCATCATTAAGATCTCCAGACGTGAGCAGTGAATGTATATTTTTGTCTTCTTTTGAATCCACTTTCTGCTTCATTTCCTGAGGATTATAGACAATGACAATGTCTGTGACTGTGGCGATTCCTGTTCAAAACACTGCACACGTCAATAAATCATCCAGATGTTCACGTTGTCAGTTTTATATTTGTGTCCTCGTTGATTTTAATGTGCTTGTGCTCACATGCAGACTGGGGTTAATGTTAATGTCCAGCTCAAACACGCTGTGGAGATCAGTGAGATGAACTTGTGATGCCACATCTGTGTCTACTATCAGTCATGTTTCTGCTCTTAACACTGGATCCAAGTTACCTTCTATATTCTATTGCAACATTCTGCAATATTTCCTTCCTCTCTGAACAATAAAAAAAAAATACATCTTTCATTTACCATTCGTTCTGTCAGTTTGTATATGTGCAATGTTACGGCAACTGAGTCACAGAACTTTCTCCAGTTTGTCCTTTTCATCCATCTTATTGTCCTCTTACTACTGCCTGGGTTTTTTTGTACCCTGACACTTGTGTTTATTATAAAAGTTATTAAAATTATAATAAGTTTAAAAAGTTCATTTGACTATATTATAAAAGGTGAACATTTGATTTACAACTGTGTATTCAGCACAATCACCCTGTTGTTCTTGACAAAAAACAGGTGAAATACAAATTTCCAGTATGAACAAAATGAGTCTCTCCAGAAACTGCAGATAAACAGTATTTGTATTTCTGATTAGTTGGT